>CM076094.1:51085779-51685779 GCA_038088585.1 Chrysina gloriosa | reverse complement strand
CATTTGTTTCTAGGCGCTGTTGTATGCACGTAATTCTCTATAGAGCGTGTCAATACGATTGAAAGAATCTAAAATTAAATTCAATAGCTCGTACAATTTGGAATTTGGAATAGGTCCTCCATCTGCATTCATAATTCTCTCTCTATTCTAAATATATATGCTCTCGCAGCTATCGAGTTGCCTGTTGTTTTCTACCGCCTTAGTTAATTTTAAACTTTCAATTGGCATAGCCTGTTTTCTATCCATAATATGTCGGGGCCACACTTGATTTTTCGGGCCTGTTGAACCGAAAATGAGTAATATGCTGCTTGTACGGCGTTAGGATTGATCGCCTAGTTTGTCCAATGTATTTTATGCCACATTCCTGACAACCGATTTCGTAGATAGCTGATTTTTGATTAATTTCAATTTTATCCTTGGCATTTCCTAGAAGATTACCTAATGAATTAGCTGATTTAAATGCGACCTGTAAGTTAAACTGTTTGAAAACTTTGGGAAGGGCCTTAATGCTATGATGGAATGTAATTTAATGAATTTCTATTAATTTCAAACAGTTTAATTTACAGGTCGCATTTAAATCAGCTAATTCATTAGGAAAAAGCTTCGAAAAAATGCGTATCATCGAGGACTGGTCTCCAACGATACGTCTACGAAATAATCGCACTTAGCACGATTTTACTTATCAAATTCACCTAATTCACCCTCATAAAACCTCCCCTAGCGTTATCCCACCTTGCATTTCCTCCAAGAACTCAAAAGGAGAATATTAAAACGACATCCCCAATCGCCCGCAGGATAAACTATCAAAGAGGCGCTTCCGTACCGAGGTAAAATCCTAATATTCTTACCCGTCATCCAGAGTGGCGCCGGTCGATTGTTCGGTCGACGCTTGAAGGGCCAATTTGGTCAACAACCCCGGCGCGAGCGTCTCCTCCGGATTGAAAGATAGATTAAAGTCCGTCGAGAATGGATCGGCGTCGTTCCCGCCCCCGGCCTTCAAACCGCTCCAGCTGGGTCGGACCCAAGTCAAAGTCGTCGACGACCTGTCCAGTCTCAAATACAGGAGCACCCCTTTCGGACCGGGCGTCGGCGGACCTTCGGCGCCCTCCCACAGCACCGTCGTCCCGCCATGATGTAAAATCTACAACAGAGAGAAATACGTATGAAATTAATTACAATAAATAACAATTATTAAAAAAGAAGAATGTTAAAAAGTCATTGTAGACTGTGGTTTCGGTACGGTACGTGTCATCATCTTCAGAGCATCAAGAAATGAAGAAGATGTTGATAAAAACGCGGTTCTTAGACGTTAGTCTTGGCGACTGAAAAATGAAAAAAATCTGATAAAATTGGCAATGCCTCTGGTTTGCTTCCTTGTGGCTTGTTTGTCTTCTCAGATTTCTCCACTGAGGATGGCAACTTGGTTACCAAAACACGTGCAAAAAGCGCAATTACTTTTAAATATGCCGCCGAAAACTAATATTTACCCTGCGCAAACTAGATGGCGCTATTTTGCTCAACTTATTTTGCAGTAGGTTGGTGTTCTAAAAAAGTATGTTCTATGATCCAGATTGGATATGTCATCTTCAGAAGGTCATAAAACAAAGAAAATTTTGGTCGAAACGAGGTTCTCAAACGCCAATCATGACAGCTGGAAAACGATAGAAATCCGATACAAATGCGAATGCCTTTGGTTTGTTTGCCTGTGCCCTCGCTTTTATGCACCGAGGATGACAACTTGGTTGCCAAAATACATGTCCAGATTGGGTGTGTCATATTCAATTAACAAGAAATCGGAAAAGATATCGTCCCTTAAGGCCACTCCAAACGTGGAAATGCCTGCGGTTTCTTCCTTTCGTCGTTTTCCTCCATTGAAGATGACACTTTAGTTATCGAAACATATCATCAGAAGAAGAAGAAATAAAAAGCTTACTCGAAACATTATGCCTAAACGCCAATTCTGACAGTCGAAGTATAAACCGATTCTGATAAAAATAAGAATGCCGGCGCGACGGTTTGTTTCTCTTCTTGGTTCTTTACACTGAGGATGATAACTTAGTTATCGAAATACATATCTAAATTGGATGTATCACCTTCAGAGGATCAAAGAATGAAGAAAATTTTGAACGGAACCTCGTCTTCAAACGCCATTTCTAACAGTTAGAACATGAAACGAACCTAGTAAAAGTACGGATTTATGTGGTTTGTTTTTTTTTGCTTTTTTTTCATTGAGGATAACAATTCAATTGACGAAATACGTACCCAAATCGGACCTATCCTCATCTTAAACGTCCTTAAACGCAATTTCTGACCGTTGGAACATAAAATGAATCTAACGAAGGTAGAGATTCTCCACTGAGGAAAACAATCTGGTTGTCGAAATGCTTATCCGGATCGGATGTGTCATCTTGAGAGCATCAAGAAATGCAGAAAATGTTGGTCGAAACGCCATCCTTAAATGCCATTTCAGACGCCTGATTATTGAAAAAGTCTGATAAAAGTGAGAATGCCCTTGATTTGTTTCTCTTCAACGAGGATGATAACTTAGTTGTCAAAATACCTATCCTGGTTGGATATGTCATCTTCAGAGCATCAAACAATGAAGAAAGCTTTACTCGAAATGTATTTAAATGCCATTTCTGACAGTTGGAACATGAAACGAATCTGACCAAAGTAATGATGCGAGTAGTTTGTTTCCCTTCTTGTTGTTGTCCCTTGATGATGACAGCTTAGTTGTCGAAATACGTGTCCAGATTAGATGTGTCATCTTTAGAGGATCAAGAAATGAAAAAATGGTCGAAACGCCGTCTTTAAGCGCCACTACATAGAACATAAAACGAATCTGATAAAAGTAGGGACGTTTGTAGTTTATCTCCCTTCATACCTTTCTTCACAGAGGATGACAACTTAGTTGTAGAAATAGGTGTCTAGATGGGATGTACCATCCTCAGAGGATCCAGAAAATTTCGATTGAAACGTCGTCTTTAGACGCCATTTTCGACGATTGGAACATAAAAAAATCTGATAAAGTAAGGGAGGTTGTGATTTGCCTCCCTTCTTGTTCTCCTCCATTGAAAATGACAGTTAGTTGTTGAAATACCTATGCAGATTTGGAGTGTCATCTTCAAAGGATCAAAGAATGAAGAAAATTTTGCTCGGAACATCGACCTTGAACCCCGTTTCTGGCAGTTGGAACATGAAAGGAATTTGATAAGAGTGGAAATGCCTGTGGTATTTTTTGTTCTCGCTTTTTCTTCACTGAAGATGATAATTTAGTTGACGAAATACGTATCCTGGTTGGGTATGTCATTTTCAAAGGGTCTAGAAATTTTTTATTGAAACGTCGTCTTTAGACGCATTTCCGACGATTGGGACATGAAACAAAATCTAATAAAGTAGGGGGAGGTCGTGATTTTCTTGCTCTCCTTCATTGAGAATGACAGCTTAGTTGTCGAAATACGTATCTAGATTAGTGGTGTGATAAGAGTAACAACTAATTTCTTGAATAACAGATACACGCACAAGGAAACCTTTTGAGGTGTTCGCCTCCGATTTGGATAAAATTCGGATATATTTTAGTTCATGAAAATCTAAGGGACACTTATTTTTTGTATCAGCTTAAAATAATATTAAGGGGGTGGAATTAACCCTTAAGGAAAAGCATCTAAGGCGGGGATTTGGTGGTTTCAGAAGCGGTGCTCCGATCGACATGAAGCTGATTGCCGAAATGTTAATTACGTCAAATAATGAAAGTTGCATGCTTTACTTTCACAGCACCCCCATTACAAGGGCGTGAATCACCCCTTTAAATTAGCTTCTTAACGTAACAACCTCAATTTGCAACTGATTTGGATGGAACGAAAACGAAAATGAAGATGGAAGAAAATGAAATCGATTTATTTTCGCTTTGTTTCGAGATACCAAAATTGAGGGGTGAAACACCCTTCGAAGTGATATAATCTGTATCTTATATAAAAATTGTATTGGTCAGAATCAGAAATGGTCCATAATAATTTAAAAAATATTCGTCAATACAGAGATAGACATATCCAACTTCCTCGCTACCCCCGTCATGAGGGGATGAACCACCCTTGAATACCAAATTCCGTTATTCGTACAATCAGATCGTGTGATCTGATTTGAAATGCATTGAATAATTTTATAATTCATAAAGTAGTGCAATCAGCGCGTTCAATTAGCCAGGTCACCCTCCAGCAAGGGGTTGAATCACCCCTCAATTCGAAATTTTCGAGTTAATTTCACCCGTTTAATATCAATTCGAGCCGATATAAAAAAAAATAAGTATCCCTTAGATTTTCATCAACTAAAACATCCGAGTTTCATCAAAATCGGACGGGGGACATCTCGAATGATTTCCTTGTTAGTCACTTTGACTCTGATGATGGACGGTATTCTCAGACGCTTTCCGTTCACTTCATCTTTTCCTTCTTCCAATTCATGTACAAAATGATAAAAAAGTAATATAGAAAAAGATTATCGTCATTACGAGGCATCGTACGATCCGATTACTCATTACTTCATTTACCGTTCGTTCCAGATAAGACGATTTTTACCGGGCGAACGGCGCTTTGTGTGAAAGATTAAAGCTGAAAAGCGTAACGAAAATCGTAAAAATCGACGACTTCGTCTCGTCGAGGGTCGTTAATTTTTACAGGCTACTAACTTTGCGGTCAGGTAAAACGGACCGACGCGACGCGACGCTTCAATTCAGCGTAAAATTTCCCTATAAATATCGCCATGAAATTCTGGTAAAAACCTAACAAGTACCTACGAAAAATTTTTTCCGGAATTTTCAAGCAAAAAATAAATCCGCATCTAAATTTAGAATTTCATCTTTTCTTTCGCGAAATACAATTTCGTATCGCACGATATAATAAAGATCAAGCGCCTATATATCTACGGCCCCGCTTATATCCCTCGAACAAGGGACAAAAGTAGGTCAAGGTCATCCCGTTTGCTGCAGAAAACTGTCATATCGAACGCGGATGGCGTTTTTATTTCGTGATGAAAAGAGGGTGCGAGGGGGTAGTTTATGGTCGCGCGCCAGGCGGCGTTAACGGACGGCTTCGATTCGCGCGCGTCCCACCGTCCTCCGACCCGGAGGGTCGTTATCCTTATCGAATAAACAAGGATTCCTTTCACTTTTACGACGTCGACTACTTAATTGAAACGTGGTCGTAAAAATTCTGGGCGGTTCGACGTTGGTTTTCCAAAAGGGAAATTCGGTCATTCGGTGTCGTTTCTCGTCGTTTCGTTCCTTCTACTTTGCCCGGATTAAGTTTAGCGGTCGTTCTGTATAAATAGTGGGGATGGTACGCCAGAGGGAAGCAATGTTGAAATGGTGTTGTTAGGGAAGTGGTTTAGGGAAAATATTGTCTCGCGGTTGTCCTCTACCCGCATTCATAACCGATTTTTTTAAATAAAAATGATTTTAAATTTTGAATCCTTCAGTTGATTTTCAGATGTTCCAAGTTCAGACGAATCCACCACCAAGACGATTAACTAAGCAAATTTAATTTGGGATCTATTTGGACTTCATGCTAGAATTTTTAATCAAGCTCACCACGAAGAAGATTACTTTTAGAATTGAAACTTCTCCAAAGAGAATAAGTTCCAGAAGAAATAAAGTCAATACTGGAAATTAATTTTATTGAAGGGTGGGATCAACTGTGGTGAAGAATAAACAATTTTAATAGTACTTTACCTTGGACTTAGTGCCAGAATTTTCAGTCGAATTCACCACCAAGAAGATTAACCTTAGAATTGAAATTTACCCCAAGGGAAAGAAATTCCAGAAGAAATGGGGCCAATTATGGAAATTAATTTTATTGAAGGGTGGGATCAATTGTGGTGAAGAATAAACAATTTTAATAGTACTTTACCTTGGACTTAGTGCCAGAATTTTCAGTCGAATTCACCACCAAGAAGATTAACCTTAGAATTGAAATTTACCCCAAGGGAAAGAAATTCCAGAAGAAATGGGGCCAATTATGGAAATTAATTTTATTGAAGGGTGGGATCAATTGTGGTGAAGAATAAACAATTTTAATAGTACTTTACCTTGGACTTAGTGCCAGAATTTTCAGTCGAATTCACCACCAAGAAGATTAACCTTAGAATTAAAATCCTCCCCCCACTCCCCTCCTCTCCAAGGAAAGAAATTCCAGAAGAAATGGAGCCAATTCTGGAAATTAATTTTATTGAAGGGTGGGATCAATTGCAGTGAAGAATAAACAATTTAAATAGTACTTTACTTGTGACTTTGTGCTAGAATTTTCAGTCGAATTCACCACCAACAAGATTAACTTTAGAATTAACTCACCCCCCACTCCCCTCCTCTCCAAGGGAAAGAAATTCCAGAAGAAATGGAGCCAATTCTGGAAATTAATTTTATTGAAGGGTGGGATCAATTGTGGTTGAAGAATAAACAATTTAAATAGTACTTTACTTGGGACTTTGTGCTAGAATTTTCAGTCGAATTCACCACCAACAAGATTAACTTTAGAATTAACCCCCCACTCCCCCCTCCTCTCCAAGGAAAGAAATTCCAGAAGAAATGGAGCCAATTCTGGAAATTAATTTTATTGAAGGGTGGGATCAATTGTGGTGAAGAATAAACAATTTAAATAGTACTTTACTTGGGACTTTGTGCTAGAATTTTCAGTCGAATTCACCACCAACAAGATTAACTTTAGAATTAACCCCCCACTCCCCTCCTCTCCAAGGGAAAGAAATTCCAGAAGAAATGGAGCCAATTCTGGAAATTAATTTTTATTGAAGGGTGGGATCAATTGTGGTGAAGAATAAACAATTTAAATAGTACTTTACTTGGGACTTTGTGCTAGAATTTTCAGTCGAATTCACCACCAACAAGATTAACTTTAGAATTAACCCCCCACTCCCCTCCTCTCCAAGGGAAAGAAATTCCAGAAGAAATGGAGCCAATTCTGGAAATTAATTTTATTGAAGGGTGGGATCAATTGTGGTGAAGAATAAACAATTTAAATAGTACTTTACTTGGGACTTTGTGCTAGAATTTTCAGTCGAATTCACCACCAACAAGATTAACTTTAGAATTAACCCCCACTCCCCTCCTCTCCAAGGGGAAAGAAATTCCAGAAGAAATGGAGCCAATTCTGGAAATTAATTTTATTGAAGGGTGGGATCAATTGTGGTGAAGAATAAACAATTTAAATAGTACTTTACTTGGGACTTTGTGCTAGAATTTTCAGTCGAATTCACCACCAACAAGATTAACTTTAGAATTAACCCCCCCCACTCCCCTCCTCTCCAAGGGAAAGAAATTCCAGAAGAAATGGAGCCAATTCTGGAAATTAATTTTATTGAAGGGTGGGATCAATTGTGGTGAAGAATAAACAATTTAAATAGTACTTTACTTGGGACTTTGTGCTAGAATTTTCAGTCGAATTCACCACCAACAAGATTAACTTTAGAATTAACCCCCCCCACTCCCCTCCTCTCCAAGGGAAAGAAATTCCAGAAGAAATGGAGCCAATTCTGGAAATTAATTTTATTGAAGGGTGGGATCAATTGTGGTGAAGAATAAACAATTTAAATAGTACTTTACTTGGGACTTTGTGCTAGAATTTTCAGTCGAATTCACCACCAACAAGATTAACTTTAGAATTAACCCCCCCACTCCCCTCCTCTCCAAGGGAAAGAAATTCCAGAAGAAATGGAGCCAATTCTGGAAATTAATTTTATTGAAGAAGGTGGGATCAATTGTGGTGAAGAATAAACAATTTAAATAGTACTTTACTTGGGACTTTGTGCTAGAATTTTCAGTCGAATTCACCACCAACAAGATTAACTTTAGAATTAACCCCCCACTCCCCTCCTCTCCAAGGGAAAGAAATTCCAGAAGAAATGGAGCCAATTCTGGAAATTAATTTTATTGAAGGGTGGGATCAATTGTGGTGAAGAATAAACAATTTAAATAGTACTTTACTTGGGACTTTGTGCTAGAATTTTCAGTCGAATTCACCACCAACAAGATTAACTTTAGAATTAACCCCCCACTCCCCTCCTCTCCAAGGAAAGAAATTCCAGAAGAAATGGAGCCAATTCTGGAAATTAATTTTATTGAAGGGTGGGATCAATTGCAGTGAAGAATAAACAATTTAAATAGTACTTTACTTGTGACTTTGTGCTAGAATTTTCAGTCGAATTCACCACCAACAAGATTAACTTTAGAATTAACTCACCCCCCACTCCCCTCCTCTCCAAGGGAAAAGAAATTCCAGAAGAAATGGAGCCAATTCTGGAAATTAATTTTATTGAAGGGTGGGATCAATTGTGGTGAAGAATAAACAATTTAAATAGTACTTTACTTGGGACTTTGTGCTAGAATTTTCAGTCGAATTCACCACCAACAAGATTAACTTTAGAATTAACCCCCCCCACTCCCCTCCTCTCCAAGGAAAGAAATTCCAGAAGAAAATGGAGCCAATTCTGGAAATTAATTTTATTGAAGGGTGGGATCAATTGTGGTGAAGAATAAACAATTTAAATAGTACTTTACTTGGGACTTTGTGCTAGAATTTTCAGTCGAATTCACCACCAACAAGATTAACTTTAGAATTAACCCCCCCCACTCCCCCTCCTCTCCAAGGGAAAGAAATTCCAGAAGAAATGGAGCCAATTCTGGAAATTAATTTTATTGAAGGGTGGGATCAATTGTGGTGAAGAATAAACAATTTAAATAGTACTTTACTTGGGACTTTGTGCTAGAATTTTCAGTCGAATTCACCACCAACAAGATTAACTTTAGAATTAACCCCCCCACTCCCCTCCTCTCCAAGGGAAAGAAATTCCAGAAGAAATGGAGCCAATTCTGGAAATTAATTTTATTGAAGGGTGGGATCAATTGTGGTGAAGAATAAACAATTTAAATAGTACTTTACTTGGGACTTTGTGCTAGAATTTTCAGTCGAATTCACCACCAACAAGATTAACTTTAGAATTAACCCCCCACTCCCCTCCTCTCCAAGGGAAAGAAATTCCAGAAGAAATGGAGCCAATTCTGGAAATTAATTTTATTGAAGGGTGGGATCAATTGTGGTGAAGAATAAACAATTTAAATAGTACTTTACTTGGGACTTTGTGCTAGAATTTTCAGTCGAATTCACCACCAACAAGATTAACTTTAGAATTAAACTCCCCTCCTCTCCAAGGGAAAGAAATTCCAGAAGAAATGGAGCCAATTCTGGAAATTAATTTTATTGAAGGGTGGGATCAATTGTGGTGAAGAATAAACAATTTAAATAGTACTTTACTTGGGACTTTGTGCTAGAATTTTCAGTCGAATTCACCACCAACAAGATTAACTTTAGAATTAAAATCCCCCCTCCCCCCACTCCCCTCCTCTCCAAGGGAAAGAAATTCCAGAAGAAATGGAGCCAATTCTGGAAATTAATTTTATTGAAGGGTGGGATCAATTGTGGTGAAGAATAAACAATTTAAATAGTACTTTACTTGGGACTTTGTGCTAGAATTTTCAGTCGAATTCACCACCAACAAGATTAACTTTAGAATTAAAATCCCCCCCTCCCTCCCCCACTCCCTTCCTCTCCAAGGGAAAGAAATTCCAGAAGAAATGGAGCCAATTCTGGAAATTAATTTTATTGAAGGGTGGGATCAACTGTGGTGAAGAATAAACAATTTTAATAGTACTTTACCTTGGACTTAGTGTCAGAATTTTCAGTCAAATTCACCACCAAGAAGATTAACCTTAGAATTGAAATTCCCCCAAAGGAAAGAAATTCCAGAAGAAGTGGAGCCAATTCTGGAAATTAATTTCGTTGAAGGGTGGATCAACTGTGGTGAAAAATATACAAATTTAGTTTTTGATTTCCTTTAGACGTCTTGCTAGAATTTTAGGTCTAGTTCACCACTAAGGAGATTAACTTAAGAATTGGAATTCCCCCAAAGAAAAAGAATTCCAAGAAGAAATGGAGCCAATGTTGGGAATTAAGTTTGTTGAACTGTGGATCAACTGCGGCGAAGAATAAACAAATTTCATTTTGGATTTCTTTGGCAATCTTGCTAGAATTTTCAGTCAAATTCACCACTAAGAAGATTAACTTAAGGATTGGAACGCCCCCAAAGAAAAAGAATTCCAAAAAATGGAGCCAATTTTGGGAATTAAGTTTGTTGAAGTGTGGATCAACTGCGGCGAAGAATAAACAAATTTCATTTTGGATTTCTTTGGCAATCTTGCTAGAATTTTCAGTCAAATTCACCACTAAGAAGATTAACTTAAGGATTGGAACGCCCCCAAAGAAAAAGAATTCCAAAAAATGCAGCCAATTCTGGGAGTTGTTTGTTGAAGTGTGGATCAACTGCGGTGAAGAATACACAAATTTCATTTTAGATTCCTTTGGCCATCTTGCTAGAATTTTCAGTCAAATTCACCACTAAGAAGATTAACTTAGGGATTGGAACGCCCCCAAAGAAAAGGAATTCCAAAAAATGGAGCCAATTCTGGGAGTTGTTTGTTGAAGTGTGGATCAACTGCGGTGAAGAATACACAAATTTCATTTTAGATTCCTTTGGCCATCTTGCTAGAATTTTGAGTCAAATTCAGCATCCAAGAAGATTAATTTTAGAATTGGGACTCCCCGCAAAGGAAAGGTATTCCAGAAGAAATGAATCCAATTCTGGAAGTTACTTTTGTTGAAAGGCGGATCAACTGTAGCAAAGAATAAACAAATTTGATTTTGGTCTCCTTTTGGCCATCTTGCTAGAATTTTCAGTCGGTTTCACCACCAAGAAGATTAACTTTATTGTTGAGACTCGCCTCAAAGAAAAGGAATCCAAGAAGAAATGAAGCCAATTGTGGAAGTTAATTTTGTTTGAAGGGTGGATCAACTGTGGTGAGGAATAAACGAATTTCATGTCGCTTTTCTTTGGACTTCTTGTTATAACTTTCAGTCGAATTCAGCACCAAGAAGATTAACTTTAGAATTGGAACCCCACCAAAGAAAATAAATTTGAGAAGAAATGACGCCAATTGTGGAAGTTAATTTTATCGAAGCGTGGATCAACAGAAGAGACACAATTATGGGTACTAAAGCACCTTCTAAACTTTTAATACAATTTTCGCTATTTATTCGATAGTTTATCATGGCAATTTTTGACTTTTCATAGAACGAGAATGCAGCCTATGTCATACAACTACCCCCAAAATTGCGGCTCATTTTGACTTCTTTTGCATTTCGAAGATCGTGCCAGTAGAAAGAAAACTCACCGCGGCCATCTAAATTGAATTTCTTTTCATTGCTAATAAATTACTTTTGCCCATTCTGGGCCCAACTCATGTGTTGCCGTGCAAGCCGTGCACGAAGTTCTTTTGTTGAGGTGATAGTGATGGTTTCTTTAATCTTCTCGTGTTAAATTAGATTCCTATCAGATTGCAGAATTTCCTGTACACGTCTTACATTCACTGGCAACTGTAATTAAGATTTTATTTCAGATGCTGTTGTCGACGTTCCACGGAATTTACCAAAGAATCTTGCCGCGGTCTCAATCACATAATTTTCTATTTTGAGCAAATTTTAAATTTCTTGCATAATTTTCGCCAAATTTTAAATAATTCTTTTTTTAATACTTTTATCCGAGCAATTTCCTCGTTAACTCAGTCTTTCCTTTGTCCCATATTGTTACTATAAATGTAATAAGAATTTGAAATGTGTAAAAAGGTAGGTATTTCCTGAAAGAAACTTTACACGGTTCTAATGGAATTTCGTTATTAAATTGACTAATACATTACAACTTCATATCTTGACGATTCGTTAAGAACTGAATATAATAGAACTCGGATTATTTTTGTTTTAAATGCAAAGATAGATTAAGAAATGGGTACAAGCTCTTAAGGGAACGTGTAAACAGAGACGATTTGTTTATTTTTATGGGTGGCACTAATAGAATTTCGTTGTCTGTATAAACAAATGTACAGCCTTGTCCACGTGTTATCTCGTTGTCGATACTCCTATAGAAATCTGTGCAGACAATTTCTAAGACTTTGTTAGGCAAAGTATTCGGACAAGACAATGCTAGTATTATTCCAGATCAGTTCACCGTAGCTAATGTACAGCTACTACAGATTACAGATTCCGCTGAACTACGTATGCATGTACAGTCTTGGCCGCGTGTTATCAGTACTGCTATAGAAATTTGTGCAGACAATTTCTGAGAAGGAGTCATCGACGGTGCTTTCACGAAAGAAGAAGCTTTTGTCGTACCTCCAATTTGTGTTAACGTTGTTCTGAGAGTACATGAATGCCGATAACATATGACCAAGGCTATATACATATATGTACGCATATCCGGACACCTCATCACGCCACATTTCACCACGGATGCTTCATCACGGCGGCACTCCATCACTGTGACACTTCATCACATACATACGAGTTCGTAAAATTTTTTGGAAAATTTCACAACACAATTTTATTGTGATTACCTGTTTGCGCATACATTTAAAATAAATTGGAAAATACTTAACTGGCATATTTACTCTTTATCTGTTTGACAATTACAGCCCCTAAACGACCATAGGTTACTTACAGCAATAAATCGTTGGCAATAATGAATATTCGGTAAAAACAGTCCTTTATTTACAAGTTAAGCTGTCAGCTGTGCTACGTGAAGGAATTATTCGAATCGGATTATTCAAATATTTGCGATAAAGCGCGGTGGTCATTTTCAAATGTAATTAGGAAAGATAGGCACAAGCAAGGTAGGGGAGAAATTTTCTTATAAATATACCCAGACCGAGGTCTAAAATAGCTTTACTCTGGAACATCACGATGGGAGAGGAAGCGTTTTCGTTTGGATCAACTTCTCGAGGAAATTAGAAAGTTATTTACCAATCCCACGAATCATTAAACATCGGTTGACATCTGAGAATATTATACACCGACGCTGCAAAAACATCAGTCTGCAAAATGTAACTCAATTATTCATACAAGAGGGAATAGAATTGTAAAGCGCCCTATCGACTACACGCATGATATTATGCCTTTTCAACCCTTGCCTAGTAAAGCCATCGCGGAATTGAAAGAATTGATGACCCATTCTGGTGTGATACCAAAGCGAGCTATGGCGGAAGCGGAAGAGCATCTCTCAGACGGAATTAAGGTATGCTTGCCAAAGAAAACTACTCTAGTACGTTGTTTACAAGGAAGTAGGAAAGCTGAAAAGGTTGCGCCTATCCCCAGGGATATGAGATTTGAAATACCTGAAATTTGATTCGGATAGAGAAGACAAAGACAGAATAATTATATTGGGAAAAAGCGATCTAAGTTTTTAAAAGGAAAAACCTGCTGGATAGCTGATGGAACTTTTAAAATGGTTCCAGAGTTATTCTTTCAGCTCTACAATATCGATGTACAAGAAGATAGCACTTTGTGGCCTTGCGTTTTAGCGTTATTACCCGGAAAAGCACAACAAATATATACAAGACTATTGAGAACTTTGAAGAATTTGATGCCAGAAGCGGTTCCGACAAGAATTATCACTGATTTCGAGATGGCTGCAATGAACTCCTGCCAGGAAGTATTCCCAATGGCTCGAATATCTGGATGTTTTTTACATCTCACTCAAGCCGTCTTAAGAAAAGTTGTGGAGCTCGGGTATAGGAAGGTTAACCTTCCTATACTCACGCATACGGTCTGTGAGACCGACTTATATAGTATAGTATACGACTTTCATTTTGACGTGAATATAGGAAGGTTACGACTTTCATTTTGACGTGAGTATAGGAAGGTTAAAAATATGTACGACAGCAACACAGATAACATAGCCACAAGTGTAAAAATGTTATGTGACTTATCGCTGCTCCCACTGGAAGAAGTTGAGGAAGCATTTTTAGAAGCGAACATTCCCAGACGGCCGCGAGGACGTTGAACAATTGCTCAATTACTTTGAAATAACGTATGTTTGTGGTCGCCAGCTACGTGGAGGAAGAGGAGCTCTGTTTCCAATGCAAATATGGAATCAGCGGGAAGCAGCTGGTGAAAGGTTTGCCAGAAGTACAAATTGCGTTGACGGATGGCATAATGGCCTACAGTCACAGTTCAGTGTGCGCATCCTACCTTCTAGACTTTCTTTAGCGGCCAAGTTAGAGAAATCGAATTAGCTCACACGCAATATTTGCAATATATACCTGGTCAACGAATTTCAATGAAGAATAAGCACAAAACATTAAAACTTAGATTACAGAATATGATAAACCGTTATGAAACACAAAATAGACTGACTTTTCTTACAACAGCGTCATATTTGTTTTAGGTTTTTTTACATTTTTTTCTTCTGTCATTATAAATTTTATAAAAGTTGAATGGGTTGCTTCATTTCATACACAATAAAATTATTGCTATTAATACTGTGGTGTGATGAAATGCTGTGTGATGAAGTGTCACAGTGATGGAGTGCCGCCGTGATGAAGTGTCTGTGATGAGATGTGGCGTGATGAAATATCGTGTGGTGAGATGTCATGGATTCATATTGTACTGAATGGTATTTTTGTTAATTTTATAGAAAGTAAAATTTATTACAAATAATAATTTATAAAATTCTAGTATTATATTAACAAAATAATGAACAATACAATCAAAATATATTACCTAGTGTGTATAAGTGTAATTTGTTTTCTAATCCTTAACTTCTCCCTCCCTCTTGAATTCTTTCTTCACTTCTTTTCTTTGGTCTTTTCCTTTTATTGTACTTCTTTTCTTTCGTCTGTTCGTCGTTTGTAAACAACAACTTCGTTTTTGATGTGGTCTGCTTCTTTCAACCCTGGTATTTTATATAACTTTTTATCTGACTTTTTCGTCGACCATCCCATTCCCTCGCTTATCAACAAACTTCATTTTTTCGGCACGTCGTTATAGCAATTTGGAATTCTAGATTTTGAAATGTTTCAAGCGTGTGTGTATGGTATATGTTTACAACGCTTTTCTATTTCTTAAAGAATGCTTTCTATAAAATTTACGTCTTTTTATTGATAATTTTACTAATGGAGTATTACCATACTACAATATGTACGCATGTAACAGCAATAAAGTCGTATTACCTGTATGACGTGCTGATCGATTTTGGTGTAGGGAGACGAGAGACAGACGAAGCTGACCCCGTGGTCGTGGATGAGCGGCTGCACCGGATGATAGTCATCGACGTCACATTCGTACTCTTCGTCGTGTTCGACCCGTTCTGGAGGAGACGCCGCCAATACCCGTTGTTTACAGGTAACCGTCGACCTGCCAATCGAATGAAAACAAAATCATTAAAAAGCGAAATGTGGTTAAACCGTTTTGGGAGAGATCGAGATATCGATTCGTGAATTATTCCTACATAAGCTGTTCTGCATTCAATAGTTTCGAAAGAAGAACATTTAAAAACAAAATTCTTCTTTTTCTTCAACTCTTTCGTGATAAATTTGCCGGATGGATAGTTTTATGTTTCTACCCGTACTTCGTTCGTCGCAATTTCGAGATTATTATTTCCGACATCGCGAAACGAGGCGAGCTATCGCTCTTTTACATTTTCTTCATTTTTCTTCCCGACCTAATTTAATAATAAGGTATAGGTACTTGCTTTGTCTACATCGCGCACAGCTATATAATCAACTTTTCCTATATTTGCGGCGACGTACATGCATTTAACTTTACGTTCCGGTGCTGCGCGGAAAATTCGCCCGGCAGTAACCGGTAAAACTTCCGTAACTTCGCTTCTTCTGCGGGCGAGACAAGGCGACTTCCTATCGACGGAAGCGCACGTACACCCACGTATGTACCAGAAATGTCTCTTTCAACTTCCTCGCTCGAAATACGATCGGGAAAATTTTTATTATATTACCTCTCGGAAAATCTTTAACGTAGAATGGTGGTCGCTGATTTAGCGCGACGGGAAAATTTCATCGTTGATCGAGGAGGATAGTTTGATTTAAATTAATAGGACAAGTAGCAGATTCCGAAGGTAGTCCGGTCAATTTAGGCGAAAAATAGGGGTATCCTTACACAAATTCCCAACAAGCTGAAAATTTCCATGAAAGTTAGGGACACCATTACAATGAAATTTTGAAAAGTTCCCATCGACCCCATGTGTGCAAAAAATTTATTCCAGGATTTTTCAGCGAAACGGTTAGTTTTATGACAAAAATATTTCAGCCAAAAATTGTAGATCATGCAATTATCTACAAAAATTGTCCTTACAGTTTTTTTCATATTAACCATTTCTGAGAAAAAGCGATTCCAAAAAGTTACTTTAGTTGCATTCTCCATAATATGCACACGTTTCCACGCCACCTATGACGTAGTGTACTTAGGTAGGCCTACTCCATGGTCTATCTCACAAGGGGAGGGCGCGACGTTGGGGTCACGGATTTGGACGCCCTTCTGGGATAAGAAAGTACTTCATAATAATTGACTACAGACCTTCAAACATGGCGCCAGTCAGTCAGTAAAATTTAATGAATTCTCGTAGGCTTTGATGGCCAGTATCGATGGTAAAAATTTCTTTCGAATTTTGCTGTACGTTACTATTTGGTATCAACGATTCACTCTCCATACTACCTTCTGCTTTCGGAGCATGCATATTAAATAGCGAATAAGAGTAATTGCAAAGGGATCCGACACACGAACAATAGAGTTAATAAAAGAGATGTATAGGAATAACACAAATATAGTAAGAACCAACAACGAAGAATCTAAAGAGTTTACAACAAAGATTGGGGTAAAGCAGGGCTGTGTCCTTAGTCCACTGCTGTTTTCTATGGTACTAGATGAGGCCATAAGGAGTGCTAAAAAACAAATGAAACAACTAAAAATGGGTCACTGGAAAATGAAGGAGACTAACTTGTGTGAACTGATGTTTGCGGATGATATGGCAATTCTGGCTGAATCAGAAGAAGCGCTACAAAGGAACCTTGAAATCCTAAATAAGGAAATAAAGAATATAAACATGAAAATAAACATTGAAAAGACCAAATCAATGATAATAGCAGGAGAAAGGAAAAGACATAACATCAAAATCGAAGGGAGGACAATAGAACAGGTGAATAACTACAAATATTTAGGAACAATAATTCAATGGGACGGAAAAATGGAACAAGAAATTAATGAAAGAATGAAAAAGCGGCAAGAATGTTTTATATGATGAGAACTACGTTTCTGGGGAAAAAGGAAGTGCCAAAACGGATTAAAACGGAAATTGTGAAAAAAGTGATAAGACCAACAATAACATATAGTAGTGAGTCCTGGACAAGGTCAGAAAAAATCGCGGGTGAACGCCATGGATATGAGATTCCTAAGATGAATTGAAAACAAGACCAAGAATGATAAGATAAGAAACGAGAATTACTGGCAAAACCTAGGAATAAAACCCATATGGAGAATAGTCGAGGAGAGTCAGCTGAGACGGTTCGGCCATGTGCGTCGTATGAGTGATGATAGACTGACAAAGAGAGTGTATGAGACACGAGTGATAGGAAAAACAAAAAAGGAAGGCCAAGAAGAATATGCAATGACGATGTCAGGGGAGCAGCACCAGAGAGGGGAATTGAGTGGGAGGGAATAAAGACTCAGACCGGAGACAGAAAACGGTGGAGAGAACTATATGGAAAATAGGAAACTTGACACCATCCAAGCCTTACACCGAAAGGTAGATAGGAATATGATTAAGAAGAAGAAGAAGAAGAAGAAGCAAAGGGATCCGGATGAGAGGAAACTGGCGTTTGGTGTTGTCAGTTGTCAAAAATAGTGCATACGACTACAAAAACGGTACAATTGGTATCAGAAGTCTGCATTTTCTGCGGTACAATTGGTGTCAGTAGTGCGACAATACCTATGGAAACCCGGAGAGAACAGTTGAAAAGTGCACATAAGAAAGGAAAGACCAAGATGAAGGTGGGGCTAATATAAGTGAGCCTACAGACTCCAGATGCCCAGATCCTACGGCAGCGACGAGAAATGGGACAAAAGTTCTAAGATGTTTATAATCAAATAGAAGCCGTTCGAGAGCATGTCAACAGAAAGTTCGAGGACGCTCAACATCTAGTCGAGACAATAAAAGAAAACAAGGCGTCACCGTTCAGAAGCATGTCAACAGGAAATTCGGAGATGTTTAGGATGTCCAGGAACGCTTACGGATGACATTGGAGGAACAACAGAAAAAGTTTGAGGACGAGATGGACAAGGGAGTACACTTAAAAAGAATGGGCCCGATCTATAAGGAAGTGCATTCTGCAGTAAAAGTGAAGCCGCCGACTTTGGACGGGAAAGTTCAGTGGTCGACATGTCTAACACAATTCGAGGCCGTCGCATCTGCTAATGGTTGGTCCAATACAGACAGAGCTACGACCCTAATCGTTGCACTGCATGGAAATGCAATTAATATCTTGCAAACAATCCCAGACTGTCAACACAATGACTACGAAGCGTTAATATCAGTCATGGAAGTCCATTATGGGGAGAAACACCTTCAGCAGATCTACCAGGTGCAGTTCAAAGGCAGAACCCAAAGAAACGATGCCCGCAGACTTCTAGGTGGACATAGCACAACTTGTTCGCCTGGCATTTTCGTCTGTACCCGAAGATGTTTTGGAACAGCTAACCATACAAACCTTCACTGACGGTGTCAGGGATCGAAAGACTCAAAGGGCTTTACGCCTCGGTCGGCACAGAAACCTGACAGATGCTCTAGTCCGTGCGCTGGGGTATGAAGCGGTTGGCGTTTCAACCGGGAATGCACGGTTACGACAGCTTCAAGCGTCTGGTGAGCCCAAGGAGAATCTCGCTGATGCTCTAGCGGAGCTACTAAAGGAGTTGAGGAAGAGTCGTACCAATGAAGAAGCAGTAGCCTTGTGACAAGCAGTAGTCCGAGAAAAACAGTTGGAGTTGCGGTAAACCTGGTCATTTCAAAAACCGCTGCCGGTTGCCGCGGCAACAAGAGTATCAGTTAAGAATTCGCCATCGGATAGGTGCACGAGACGGTGCAAGCATTGCCCAGACGTCCTTGCAATGAAGATTCTCCACATTGTAAGAAGGCAGCTGACAAGGAAGAGCTTGTAATACCTGTTTTGCCGAGGAACCAACCTAGAGGTTACTGACCTACAGGCGCCGGAATAAATTCGAGCAGATCAATTAGCAGATGAGGAGTTGGACGAATGGAATCGAAACACGGCGCGCCTCAATGGAATGAAATCTGCGATAAGGGCACCGATCTGAAATACTATTAGACCCCATGGGACTCGTTTATAGGGGGAATGGAGTCCTAAAACGAGTTTGGGAAAGTAGTGATGGTAAACAACAAGTGAGGCAGACAGTGATACCAAAGGCGAAGGTCCTCGAGTTATTGCGTGAGTACCATGGCGGTGTTACGGGAGGACATTTTGGTATCAACAAAATACTAGCCAAGATCAGGGAGTGCTATTATTGGCCGAGATGCCGAGTTGACTTGGAAAGATGGTGTCTCAACTATAACGCGTGTGCTACCAACAGAAGGCTGAAGACTGGCGGCAGAGGAGTAATTAAGCAATATCTGGTAGGCGCTTCATTTGATGCTGCCTATGTATGATATGGAGTCCCATTGGACTTATCGATACGCCGCCTCTACCTTGCTAACTACTGTGGTGGTCATTAAATAGTGAAGCAGAATCCCAAAAGGAATTTCTATCATCGATACTGGTCGTGGAAATCTACCATTCATTCGCACTTACTTCAGATAATCAGCCAACGTCGTCGTGGGTCCCAGTCGATTTCTCGTATGAAAATGCTGATGACAATGCGATATGTGATCCATGACCGCTTGCGTCCGATAGATCTTCTCCAGATTGATCAGACCGCCCGGTCCGATCTTCGTGAAGTGGTGGTCCTCGCCGTTGTAGTCCGATATAAACTGCGAAAGAGAAAACGAGAGATAATAATTTTTCGATGATCTTTCGCGACCGCCAATCATCCCCCTCCCGGCGTTTATTGCATTCGACGAAAAAGGCGAATGACGGTCGGCGTTATTAACAATGTTAGCTCGCAGTTTTGACAGGTACACTCGTCGAAACTCTAAATGTCCGCCTCGTGAGCGCATACGCCGCGATTGTCACAATCTAACCGCCCAAACGTCCCAAACCCCGCGAGGTTATTATCGGTTGGTCCGTACGAAACAGTTGTTTAAAGTAGAAAATTTTATTCTTTAATTTGTGTTATAAAAGGAGTTTGTGATATGTTCATGGAAAAACGACAAATAAAATAATATAGTGTTAAAATAATAGGTCACATTTTCCTCTCCTTATTGCCTCCGATTTTCCTAAGATTTATGAATAAGGAAATATCGTGACCTTATTATACTTACTTTCTACCTCAATTACGTCAATTAAACGGCAATGATTAAATTAATAGTTATAATAATAATAATAGCGTTTATTGTCCAGCGGTTTTTAAACCAATGACAGGACAAATTAACAATAGGTACACACATACATATATATATATATATATATATATATATACTGAAGAGTAAACAAGTTAGACAGACCAAATTACCAAACCAAAAAAATTAAGTAAATTCATTAAATCTATCCAAAAAATGTCATTATATAGTGCATCAACAGAGTGGTACATAGATACGAACGGAGAGCCATAACCAGCAGCAAGTTAGTCCTGGAAAAAGGTACAATAAAAATAGGGAGGAACGAGCGGAAATCCGGGGAACAAGGAAATCAATAGAGGAAAGTAAATCAGAAGAATCAATAAGGCCGTGTACGATTTTCCATAAAAATCGAGCTTCCTGCACTTGCCGAGGACTTCACATCGTGTCTTCTTAGTAGCACCACGTTCAGGGTATATACCATCCATTTTAAAAGATAAGTATTTTAAAAAGCATCGTTGTACCTTTTCAATAGAGAGTTGGAGATAAAGAAAGTAGGGAGACCAAGCCGGCGAAGCATATTCCACTTTGCCGACGACAAAGCTGAAGAGCAAGGTCTTGAGCAAGGAGGTACTATTGAACAATTTACAGGTTCGTAACAGAAAACGCAATGCCCTAGATGCAGAAACACGAATATGGTTAATGTGAGCTGCCAAATTAAGGCGGGAGTCAAAAAACAACGCCTACATCCATCATACTGTCAACTTTAGGAAGGACAGAATCTAGGATGGAATAGGTTGACTCCATGGAGTTAACCTTTTTAGTACAGGAGATTACTGAACACCAACGTACAATAATATTTAAATTCTGCTGTAAAAGAATCGCATCGTCGCATGCCCTAATAGAATAATCGCATAGGCGAGAACGGGAACAAATAAAAACATTAACAAGTCGTTAATGAAAAGGACAAATAATAGAGGCCTCAAATGAGACCCCTGTGGAAGACCAGAAGACGGATGAAATTCGAAAGACTTGTAGCCATTGTAAAAGACATAATGGGACCTGTTTTTTAAATAGGATTTCAGAAGACCTAGCAAGGAAGGACTCATTCCACAAGCAGATAACTTGTTACGTAAAATTCGATGGTCTATTATATCAAAAGCACGGCCGAAATCCGTGTGTCCACGACTATCAAGCTGTTCGCTAAGAAACTGACAAATTGTTACTAGGTTGGTAAGGGTGGATCTCCCACGAATAAAATCATGTTGGTAGTGTGAGATGTAGGATTTACTAGTGGTATACAAACAAGTATAAATAATGGTTTCAAAAACTATAGGAAAATTTGGCAAGATTGCTATTGATCTATAATTATCCACACATGAAACATCATCACGTTTAGAGACAGGACTTAATATAACTATTTTCCAAACTGTGGGAAGAGTACCTGCTCGGATAGCCTTATTGATAACCAAGGCGAGAGGTTTTCCCAAAGCAAATCTCGCATGGCGCAACAAAAAACTGGGAATAGAATCATCACCGGCAGTATTTCTTTGTGGAAATTTTGACAGCACACGTTATTACTTCTTCGTCCAGAACAGGCAATAACGTGAAAGGTAAATGGTTTGAGTATTCATTGTTTACAGTCGTAAAGCAGTAAGTAGAAGAAAATTCATTGGCAATAGCATTAACTATATCTGGAGGAGAATCAAGACGAGACCCATTATAAAATAAAGTTTTGGGTATACGGGTCGAACTCTGTTTGGAATGGATATATCTAAAAATACGGCTCTGGATTATCCCTCACAGTATCTTCCAATTGCTTTAAATCAGGTATGGGCAGCCTCCGGCCCGCGGGCCACATGCGGCCCTCGAGTAAGATTTGCCCGGCCCGCTACTGAATTCTTTCGTTGCATATTAGCACGGCCCGTCTAAACTTAATTCATAATGAATCATAAGGATACTACAAAAATGTATATTTTTCAAGATTACTCACAGCATAAAACTTCTACAAAAAAGTTGCCCATGCCTGCTTTAAATACTCTGAGCAAGCAGCAGTAATATCAGTTTTGCAGATCATTCGAGGTCTTTTGAACTCGTTGTAGAAGAAGTCATTATTTGTAGACTTCCATTTATGATGGTAATAGTACTTTGACTTCAGGTTGGGACTAGTAAACCAGGCAGGGTACCTTGAACAAGCCAATGCTGAACAATACTTAGGAACAAATTTGTCAAGAATACCAAGGTTATGTTCTCAGAATGTTTACAAACGTTTTTGGAACAATTTCGTTCTTGAAAATATGCCATACAATACGAAGTTTTAGTATCTAGAAAACTTGAAGTTAAACAACAACTAATTTTTCTGACCACAATTATTTCATTAATATAGTGATAAATGATGTAAAACTAGGATTCTAAACAGTATTAAGTTTAAGAATATCTTCAATAAACTTGCTAACATTTGCTCTAATGAAGCGATGGATGTAGATATAAAATTTAACACTCTTTTGTACAACACCAAAAAAGATAAATTTAAAAAGCAGCAATTTCCATCGAATAACTTATTTTCATTATTACAATATTGGCAGGCTATTATTGTCATTTCAGTTGGTGTTTGGTCTATTTGCTCCTACAGTTAGTACACATTTGGCCTATCTTTTGTCATATTTTTTGCTTCCTTGTCTTTTCTTCTTTCTTTAAAATACACACTCTTTATTTTATTTCTTACGTAATTTTACTTTATTTTCTTTAGTTAATTTCTTTAATGTAAAACATTTCAGCAAAAATTTGTATTTATTTAATTGTTTCTGGATACCAAAATTTCGTACTAAATCGGATATGTTTAAATATTATACAGCAAACTTATTTGCACATATACATTATTTATATTCCACATTTTAATTAAATCATTGTAAAAAATGATTTCAATTACAGAAACAAAATTCGAGTTAGTAAAACATTATATTTATTTATTTATAGAATATAAATTATAAAAAACTAGCAAATAAGAAGCAACAATATGAAGAATAAGTGACCCATTAATTCAATACTACATATATTATTTTATTTATTGATTTTCTTTTAACAATTTACAAACCCATTTTATAACACAAATTAAATAATGACATTTTCTGCTTTAAAGAACTATTTCGTACGGACCAACCGATCGTGACCATCGAGGCGTATGTGCTCAGGAGGCGGACATTTAGAGTTTCGACGAGTGTACACATGTACGTATGTATCTGGGTACGTAGGCAAATTACCAGAGGCGCTTTCCGAAATCGATAAACGAGATCGCTCCCGTCCGATAATTGCTACAACATTCGAATATTAATTTTTTTATTAACGTGAGGGGATGTTTCGCCTCGAGCCCCGGGGAGGGAGGAGGGGGGTTCCTTTGTTGCGCGTCGATCGACGTCGAATTAACTTTTCCTTTCTTCGAATCGTAGCCGGGTCATGTACGAGTATTTGCTTATGACAAGGGAGCGGAGGGAGGGGGCGGGGGAACGATGATAATTTTCCCCGTTTACTTTCCTTCGGTCGTCGGTCGTCGTAATTCTTGCGTAGACTCCAAATTGAGTTATATCGAAGTCGGGAGAGAGCCCGTTAGGGTCGGAAAATGGATATAATTCGGTGCCATTTACGTCACCATTAGTGCGTTAATTGGCGTAATAAGAACGAAAAGAGTTCTTTTTTGGAAGTGCTTTTTTGTCGTTTTCCGTTTTCACGCCGCCTAATCGACGATGCGTGTTAAATTGAGTGTATCGCCAACATAAAAGTTATTTATGCGACTACGCGCGGACAAACTCACAATTTTCCATTTTAAAAGGGACTTTTTCTCCCTTCAAAATTGGTCGCCCGGCTCGTGTTTGTGGTTTTCACTATTTTATACCTAATTGTCCTTATTTTTCCACTAATTATAAGAGCGAATTCGAACAATACCGTTCCGAAATGTATCATCTTTTTTAGCAGATGTTCAGGTCTCGTTTTGGCATTGAGATATTCATGTAATTTTCAACATGTTTACATATTTTCGATTTTCGAAAAGTCAGCCAAATTCAAGTTAGTTGGTAACAGGTTAGAACTTCCGAAAAATCTGCAATATAACAAAGATTTTACCATCTAATGAGATTCAGTTGATAAATTCGCCGCAATCTCCAAGAAATGTAGAAGGAGACATTTCGTATGGTCTTTTCAAAATCCTTGTGGAAAGTCGCAGCAATTGTTTGGAATTTCCCGCTTTAACTCGAACACTACTACCACTACGAGATATATTATCTTTCTTTGCTGATTTTTAAGTGTTTTTTCGTTTGTCTAATTTGCGAGATGTGTCCGCATTTTCTATTTTCGAAAAGTTTGCCAAAATCAAGTTTCTTTGGAACAACTTAGAACCCCCATACATTGTACAGAACATCAAAAACGCTGCAACATATCAAAGATTTTACCATCTGCTTAGTTCCATCTATTTATCTGATAAATTCGCCACACTCTTCAAGAAATATAGAAGGAGATATTTTGAATGGTTTTTTGAAAGTTCCCCTGGAAAGTTGCAGCGATTCTTTGGAATTTCCCTCTTTCATTCGAATACTACTACTCATCATCATCAAGCCTTTCAGCCCGTTGTGCTATGGCTAACGTCTTATGACGTTTTTGAAGTTCTTTTGATGGGGTGAACTACTCCTCTTGCTCCCTGTGTTTTAAAGCATGCTATGAGTCCTGGCGGCCTGTGTTATTTTCTTCCATTCTTCCCTGTCCCTTGCTTTTGATCTCCAATCGGTTATCTTCATCACTTTTACATCTTCCTCCACGGCATCTCTCCATCTCTTCCTTGGTCGTCCCTTATCTCTGGGCCATATCGGAATCCACTGGGTTATTCTTCTTATCATATCGGTTGGTTTCCTTCTCATGATGTGGCCTGCCCATTAGAGCCGTTGAGCTTTAGTGTATCTTATAATATTTTCTCCCCCAAGTTGATCCTCTATTTCTTTGTTAGTTTTCGGTCTTATTATTCCCTGTTCTGTGACGTGCGGCCTTAATATTGCTCTTAAAACTTTTCTTTCTGCTATCTTTAAGTCTTCTTCTTCTTCTTTAGTGAGTGCTGTAGTCTCCATTGCATACGTGATGACCGGCCTTATTAAAGTCTTGTAAATCTTGGATCTTGGTTTTCTTCGTTAGTGTTTTGTTTTTCAGTAGTGACCTATTTCGTCCAAACGCTTGTAGTCCTTTTAATATTCTTTATCTCACCCTCCCTTTCCCATTCCTGTCGATTATTACACCTAAGTAGTTGAACGATGAAACTTCCTCAAATTTGTGGTTCTGTGTCCTCAGGTAGCCTCGCGTATTGGTTTCAGTTCTTCCTATCTTCATATATTTTGTTTTAGCTTCATTGATTTCCATACTCAGTTTTCGTGCTTCCCTCTCCAGACGTTCCAGGGCTAGTGTCAATCCTGTTCTTGTGCTACCAATTATTGTGACATCGTCTGCATACGCTATTATTTGCAATCCATCAACCATTATATTCTTTTTGTCTAATTCGGCTTTTCTAATGGCACTCTCTAAAACTAAATTGAATATTGTTGGAGATAGCGGGTCTCCTTGTTTTACTCCTTTGTTTACTTCGAACGAGTCTGTCGTTGTTCGCGTGTATCTCACTTTAGCTTTTGTATTTCTAAGACTCATTCTTACCAGCGCCCTCAATTTTTCTGATATTCCCATTGATTTCAATGCCTCTATCATTTTATTCCTGTTGACGGTGTCAAAGGGTACCTGAAAATCAATAAAGACTAGATATATTTCTCTGCCATGCTCCCATGTCTTCTGGATTATTTGCTCTACCGTGTCTATAGCATTTATGGTCGATCGATTGGGTCTGAACCCATTTTGATAATCACCAAGGATTTTCTCTGCCTGTTCTTTCAATCGTGTATTTACCAGATTGGCCAGTATTTTGTAAGTGGCGTTTAGCAACGTTATTGGTCTGTAGTTCCCGAAATTTTCTCTATCTCCTTTTTTATAGATAGGCACTGTTACTCCGGTGCACCATTCTTCGGGAATGCTGTTTTGCTTTCAAATTTCCTTAATGAGACTACTACTACTACGCGATATATTATCTTTCTTGGCTGATGTTCAGGTGTCTTTTCCACAATCAGAATTTTATGTAATTTCCAAGGTGTTTCCATATTTTCTATTTTCGAAGAGTCTGCCAAAATCAAGTTACTTTGAAACAGGTTAGGACCTCCATACATTTTACAGAACATCAAAAACGCTGTAATATATCAAAGATTTTACCATCTGATTAGTTCCATATGTGAGTTTGATAAATTCGATAGGATCTTTAAGCAATGTACGAGGATGGTAAGGTTTTTAAAAATCCCATTATAAATTCGTAAAAATTCTTTGAAATTTCCTTTTCTAATACGAGAAAGATCATATTGTTTACAGATGGTAATGTGGTTTTCTCACAATCAAAAATTTACGAAATTTCCTAGATATTTATGTTTTTTCATTTTACTTTCACCAAGTCTGCTGAAATGAATTTATTTTCTAACAGTTATTTCTTGTCATTTTGAAATCGTCGAAAACTGACCAATATATTGAAGCTATTCTTCTTCTTTTAAGGCTCATAGCTCCTCCAGAGATCAAAAGACGGCCGGTGGCGTCTTTTTACTAATCCGAATCGTGATTAATTCGAAGAAAAATCTAGATTATCCAATTGTGATAGTAGAATAAGATAAGGTTTCCATAATTTCCATCACCTGCAACAGCTGGAATTGTACAGATTTTCTCAAAAAGTACGCCGAAAATCGTCAGAAGCCAATTCTTTCAAATTCGAGCATTATGATTCTGAGATATTCGGTTTACCTTGCAGATATTCAAGTGAGTTTGTGGTAACCAAAAACTATATATCCGCAAAGCAAGCCAAACTCCGTCCGTTCCTGTCATAAATTTCCTTGCATGTACTTGTAGAAGCTAAGATTTGATAGAATGATAATAGAATACTGATTTAGAAATTGGAAAAAAATCGTTCATTTTCTGGAAGCTCAGGCTTTATGCCTTCAATATATTTAATGTTCTCGCAGAATCTGGATGGTGTTTCAACTTTCAAGGGGTTTATTCAAACGTTTTATTTCATTTATTGTTTGCACAGTTTCCAAGAACAACAAAAACTAGCATTTGGTCTACTTCAAAATATTGCAACATTTACTATTCGTAAATAAACGAGCCAAATACCGCCCGTTTCCCTCATAATTTTCTCTGAGCCTGTAGCACTTAACATTTTATCGATTTTGCCGATGTTGGTTTAGAAATTGTAAGAAAAAATGGATTTCTGTTAAAATTCAATTTTCAGTAAAGCTCAGGTATAATCCCTATCTTCGATGTTTCCGTAGAATTTTTGGATTGTGTTCCAATTTTCAAGGAGTATCCGCATTCATTTCTTTAGGGAAATCTGCCTAAATTGTTTAAACGTTTTATTTAATTTATCTTGCGCAGAGTTTCTACGAACAACGAAAGTTAGCGTTTGATCCTTTTACAAAATAGGTCAACATTTACTATTTCTGAAAAACAAACAAAATTCCATTCCTTTCTCTCATAAATTTCCCAGTACTTATTGAAGCAAAGATTTTATAGACTTTTCCTGATATTGGTTTAGAAATTGCAAAAAATATTTGGGTTTCTGTCAAAATCCAACTTTCAGAAAAACACTGAAGATTTACTTCGAAAGTTTAGGCTTAGTCAATCCGATATTTTCGACGTTTCCGCATAATTTTGGATGGTGTTCCAATTTCGAAGGGGTTTCCGTATTCTTTTCCTTTGGGAAAACTTGGAAATTTGTATAAACAATTCATTTCCTTTATTTTCCAGTTTCCAAGAAAAACAAAGGCTGGAATTTGATGTTTTTCTTAAGCTATTCATAAAATTCTGAAAGTTTTTCCTTGGAATCCATAATTTTTTGTTGTTTCTTTTTACAGAAATTGGAGGTATTTCTGACGAAACTGGATTTTTATCTAATTTGCAACGATTTCCTAAAATTAGTGGGGATTGAAAAAGTTGACATCTAATTGTGTTTCTTCGAAATTGTTCGGAAATCTCTCAGGAGTTCTTGGAGACTCTTCTTTTAGAATTCAGCCTTCGGTACTCGGAGACGCCCGATGGTTTTTGCAAAAATTTTGCCTGTCTCTTCTTAGATCGGAAATTCATTCACTTTCACTTATGTCTCTACTATATTCCATAAAATTTCCAGGAACTACTCGTAGATTGATTGACTAACGTTTGATGCTCTTTCCCAAAAGTCCGCGGAAATTTTCCTCAATTTTCCTTTGAAATTTTTGACTTTTTTGTTACCAGATACTTCCCCCTTTCTTTGCGTGGAAATTTGGGGCAATTTTCATTAATGTAGTCCTAAGTCTGCGCGATTTTGAGATATTTCCATTAGATTTTTCTTGATTCTTTTCCATTTGACATACCCACCATCCTTTGATTACTAAGAGTTAGGTCGCCGATACGATAAGAAGTTAGTACATTCCGGACCATTTCTCGTGCCCCGTGAACTGACCACGCTTAGTATGGTAGGGGGTGTATTCAAGCAAATTGCTTTAAATCTATTCGAACCTAATTCGGACGTGGGCTCTGACCAGTAAGTGAGGTAAAATATTTTTGAGAGCCAAAATCTGAATAAATTAAAAGCTCGAGGTCTTTATATATTAGGACCTAATTAAATAAGGTGCCTTAAGGGGAAACTATTAAGTAATTGTGCGCAAGCTGATAAAGCTTAATTCTCCTCACGAATTATTGACATATGCAAATTGTGCCTCCTTTGTAAGCGTTTGCGCAGTTACTTAATAGCTGGCCCTTAACGTACCTCACTTATGGTAATTAGGTCGTTATACAGAGAGACCTCTAGATTTGATTTTATTCAATTATCCTATGTTTCTGTCAATCACCACACGCCTGAGGAATGTACTAGCTGCGTTTATCCAGCAAATAACACGTACAGTATATCGTTAATATCTTATACAATGACACCATTCGATCTCACCTACCACTTGTCTCTGGTGTTGGTCCCGTTCCCTTCGTAATTCCGATTTGGATAGTTTCGGCGGGTGCGGTTGTTCGCCGACGCTCGCCGACGGATGCTCGTGGATGTTAGGTTGCGTCGCCAGGATCTCGCGCAGCTCCCGCAGGAAGGCGCCGAAAAAGGGCACGACGGGGCATTCGGGCATGGCGAGCGCCCGACTCAGCGCCCTGTCGTATTCGGCGGACATGAGCGCCGCTGCCAGGAAGTCCAGCACTGGTAACGTCTCCTTTTCCGTGATCGACAGCCAGAAAGGTTTGAGCTTGTTCGATCTGAAACGTAAACGTTAAAGGATAAAATTTTGACGAAGAGGTGTGGTTTGTACGTTCGAGTTATGTTCGATCTGAAACGTACGAGAGCGATTTAACGGAAGTGTGACTTTTCAAACAGCCCTCGTATACATTGAAGAATAAAATGTGGACGAAGAGGTATTTGTACGTTCGACCTATACTGGAAGCAGCGTAAGTGCAAAGGAACGCCATTTATTTCGTATTTATGACGTCACGCTACCAACCGTACAATATGAATTCACATGACTTTAAAAATACCGCAAAATAATTGATAACCACCTGCATAAAGTATTACTCATTATGTCCAACGTATATTTTGTATGTATTCATATTTAACGTGTGCAACGCCTTATTTTAAAATAAGGATAAATTAAACCAATCACAATTTCTTTTCTTAGTTACAGTGGTGCCTGTCATTCGTGTGTTCTATCGATGTTGTTATTCTTCGTCTTTTTTGTACTTATTAATCCTCTTGCTGTACTAAAATCAGTTCTTTTAAGAACTAACGAGAGATTGTAACGTTATTACGTGCAGTTTGAAAAAATGCCGAAGGTCTTGCGCGAGCAGGGAAGGGAAATAGTTGCTCCGTTGATGACGCTCATGGAAAAAGAACGAGACAATTACCGGCTACACAAACAATCGTTAATTCCGTTTGAGATTGTAAGAGATGTAATACTTGTTTTTTGTTAATATACACAAGAAATATAACCTCCACAATTGCAGTTTGTTGCTACAGCTTTAAATCTTAATATATCGAAAGTCAGTACAATTTCTCAAGCTGTTGGCTAAAAATGATCCACTAGGAGATCCGAAGATAACTAGGACAAGACATATCCATCAAATTGATGACGCTACACAATGCTCCATGAGAAATGTTATGTATGACATGTATCAAACTAGTGAGAAAATTCAATATGGAGTTTACTTTATAGTTTATTACTATAATATATAATACTTTTAGAACAACATATTACACGAAAAACTGTTTTGGACCTATTAAATGCAAGACGTATTTTTAATGGAAGTCTTTCATCTCTTGAGATTATCTGAAGAGGAACTGGTTTCCAATGGAAAAAGTATGACCGTCAACAAGGATTAACGAAGTTGGTACACAAAGCTATTGCACGAGTTAATTTCCTACAGGCTTATGTCAGGAATATGCACAATGACTATTCTCGGAAATTTGTCTATCGTAATGAAACATGGATATTTGAAAACGGCTCCGTTGAAGAAAAGAAGATATTCAGACTTTGTCGAGAAATAATAATATTTCTTTTGTGACATATATGTATGTTGAAAAGACAGTTACTCCAATTGCTCTGAGTGTAAGTATATTACCAATGCATATTATAAAGTTTCATTTATTTATCATACTTTTTAGGAAGAAACCTGAAAAGGTTTATATTACTGACCAACTTGCAGAATCTTACGGTCATAAAGTTTTATGGCTGCCGCCATATCACTGCATATTCAATCCCATTGAAAATATACGAGGACCTAGTAAAATTTATTACAATAGGCTCGTATCTATGTATGTATGGATGTGCATGTCGTATTTAATTCTCTTTCACATTTATCCCCGTTTTCATATTTTATCGTGTACTTCCGGCAATAAATAATAGGGTAGTGTCCTAAAGCCCGTACTATATTATCGCTGTTAGGTCTTGCTAATAGTCATCCTTTCGCTTATTGACTGTATTTCTGTACTGAGCTATCTTTGGTGTTAAGTTCAATTGTAACGAAGTAATGTAAGTTTAACATCGTGTCTCAGCGATATCTTCAACAGCAGCACCTTTAAAGTACTCCAGTTAGGCATAGGATGAAGAAGAAGAAGAAGAAGAAGAAGAAGAAGAAAAAGAACATAGAAAGGAAAAGCAAAAAAAGCAGAAGAAAAATGAGAAGAACGAGATAAAGAAAATGAAGAAGGAAAAGACTAGAAAAACTCCAAATTGTAAATGAATTATACCCGAAATAAATGGTTGCAGAAACCGTCAAACTCTAAAATTAGAATTATTGTTGCAGGATTCTAGATCAAATCTACGCGATACCAATAGAAGCGGATATCCGGCCGTTTAGGACGAACGTAAATTCATCGATCGCAGGATAATAACTGCGAAATATGGCGATCGACGGCGTACGTTAAAGAAGTAGTTAGTTCGTGACGTTAAACTAGCATTATCGGGAACGCGTTTCACGCGATAAGGCCGGTGATGGATTATCGATTGCGCTGTGCTCGGGTAAAATAGACTTGACTCGCTAGACTGTTGCCATTCATCTCGAAATACGAGCTCTAATCTCTCCAGAATTGATTTGAAGTATATTCACGAATTTACGGATTGATGTATGTACTTAACTGCGTGTGCATGTATGTGTAGATAGAAAACATTTTCCACTTCTGCTCGCGTTCGAATTGTTTTTAGAATGGAAGGACCTGGAAGTAAGCAATGTTTCCTCTTTATTTTCTGGAAAATGTCAAGATATGAAAAAGTTCTTACCTAAATCAGTGGAACTAAAAAATGTAAAAGGCACCAGAATTTCATTCAAATATTCTCAATGCGTTGCTTTCATAATGATGATGGGGTACTTAAGAAGTTATCTAAAACTTAAATTTGAAGTAAAATTACATCATATCTAAGAACGGCGGAAAAGATCAAAAGAAAGCAGTTACACCGTTACGGGAATTTGCTGAGGATGAATCCAACCATACTGATAAAGAATATATTTGATATGAGAGGTCGTAAACAAAGAAGAAAAGGACGACATAAAAGGAAATAGATGGACCACATCGATGAGTATGGAAAGGAAAAAGGAAAAACCTTAGAGGACCTAAAAAGATTAGCACGTGACAGAATAGGGTGCAAGAAATGGATGAAAAGAAGGACAAGAAACCCAATCCGAGGCCTGAAGGTATCTCATAAGGAAGAAGAAAATTTATATTTCGATGATTAGACTCTCTAACCAAAAGTTTTCGGGTTTAAGCTCTTCAAGCTGTGAGAGCTGGGCCTATCCTACGATACTTTTTTCAAAATTTTCGGCGATGACCGAACACCAGATACAAATTGATGATGACGAATGCGAAACAACTACACGCAAGTGGCACGTCTCAAGATTTTCTTACGAACCAGTGTTACACTGGTGAATAATGTTTCTGTTCCTTATTTATTTTCGGACGCTGATTTTGAATTCTACAATAGTAATCGTCTATCAGGTACCAATTTTCCGCCATTGTGACAAAACCGCTAGGTAAAAGAAACAATGGTCAGCAAAAAGACAGATCCTGGGTTCGAAGCCACCCTAAATAAGCAAAAGACACCAGCATCATGAAAGCGTTCAAGAAACTACTCCAGAGCACTTTCTTGAAAATAACAAGGCGAAGAACTATGAGGCCCTCGTGAAGGAAATTTTTCTTCTTTTTCTTGTATTGTATTGTATTGTATTTGTAATGAGGTGGGGTCTGGCCCAAAATGGCCCTTTTGCACTGCGACCATATTGATCTATTGTGCTTCCTCTTGTTTGTTTTATTTATTTATTTAATACGCTGAGGAACAGGATCAGCTCCTTCAATGGGAGTGCAAATAGGTCCTCCTCACTCAGCGTATATGCATGTAGTAGTCTATATCTCCTGTGGCCTAGTGCCCCACAGTTAGTGATCAAGTGTTCCATTGACTCCTCTTCTTCACCGCAGAATCTGCAAGTGTCCGTGTTGGATAAGCCCATTTTGTGAAGGTGCTTGTTACAGGTATAGTGGCCTGTGAGTGCCCCTGTCAGTGTTTTTAAGCTTCCCCTGTCCAGTTTTAGGGCGAGGTCCGCCCTCCTAACGTTGAAGCTCAGAAATTTTTGGAATGTTCCAGCCCGCTAGTCTCATTCCACTGTTTCATTGTAATGGACGCTGTACATTTCATTATCTCACCTTTAAGGAGACCTTTGTTAAACCCAAAAGGTGGGGTAGGTCCAGTAAAGTTTCTCTCAGCCCCTTTTTTGCGCAGATGTCTGCCATCTCATTTCCCCCGTGCCCCTCATGTCCTGGCACCCAGACCAGGTTCTTTTTCTTCATTCACATTTCTTTTTCCCGGAAAATCTAGGTGACGTCAGCGACGAGTACAATTTTTATTTTAGCGGGACATATCCATCATAAAATCTGATTATCAAGGCAAGTTGGACCTAAATATGCAGATCGATCACTGTTGGACATTAAAAAGCGATATTCTTGCTGCAAAATACAATATAAGATTTAAGCTATTTTAAGTTGTCAGCAAAAGCGAAAAATATACGTTTTTCAAATCGTTAATCGCGTGTTACTCAAAAACTATGCCAGACACACAGATTTGGAAATCAGATTCAGAAAGAGCGGGGAAAATACTAGACGAGTGACCTTTTTTGATCAAAGAAACACGCAAAAAGTGAAATTTTGTTGACCAGTGGTAATCTTCTTAATAAGTATAATAGTAAGATCATCATCATCATCATCAGCATCTTTTACATTTTTTCCGGTAGATGGTTTGAATGTCAATCTTTCTGATGAATCCAAAGCTCTTGTTGAGGTCATAATTTCCACATGATTCGGATAATTGCTGAAGAGAGAATAGAAAAAAGTCGACTATACACAACTATTGTCCCTCATACTAGACGATTTCGTTTCCGATTTTAGCAAAATTTCTGACTTTTACATTTTCCAATTCCATAGCCTTGATGGAAACCTTCCTTTTTAAGAAATGAGGAATTTTATTTCTGATCTTAACCTTCGGATCGGCTACGAAAGGAGTTGACAGTATCCACCGCGTGACTATAAACTCCTTTGCAAATAAAAGTGAATCATCCTCGTGCAAATAGTCCAAAACCTTAATGACATGATCTGAGCTTTTATCAATCAAAGTCAGAATCAATCGTCGGTGTGGAATTTTTCAAGAAAATGGACAATAATAATCGGTCTGTGAAGTGCAACTTCTGCAAACGAGAATATAAACATCCATGGAATACCACCAATTTAAGATATCACTTAAAAAGGAAGCATGTTGAGAAAATACGTAACCATGAAGTCGCATGAAGAATTGGAAGGTCAGGGATCAATAAGGTGCAACTAAAGAAAGAAAAACTAGAAGTTCTATTAAAAATTATTTTAACAGAAAATCAGTTGTACGATGCCAATTCAAAAGTAAAAACAAAAAGAACTTGATTAACATTATGCACACATTGTCGCTATCACTACGCTGCCATACAAAACTTCAGGCCACAGAGGTTTGGAAATAATCTTTTATGCCTTAGACAGAAGATATGAGTTGCCGGATGAAAACACACTTAAATGTTCAATGATCCCAAAACTATGTGAGGAGCTAAGAAATAAATTAGGGAGGAAATTTTGGAAGTGAGAAGCGAGCTTGCGATTGCGATCACTTAATGCCCAAGAGCACCACCTCCTCTTACAGCAGAAAATTACACGTCTATACAAGAGATAATAGGTCTAGTTTGACCTTTTGAAATGGCAACAACAACAATCTCAGGGCATTCATACGTCACTGCATCCTTAACTAGATCTCTTACATGAGGTACTTCTGTTGTCAAACTTGAGAAACACTTTAACAAACAACGAAGGGCAGGAAGTTCTAAATTTCACAATTAAATCAGTCAATCAAGGACTACTAACAATAATTATACTAGCAACATCATCATCAGCATCTTTTACGTTTCTTCCGGTAGATGGTGTTGATGAGAATTTTTGTGATGGCTCCAGAGCTTTTCTAGAGATCACAATTTTCACATTATTCGGATAATTGCTGAAGAAGAAATAGAAGGAAGTCGACTATACATGACTACTGCCCCTCATACTACGTTTCCGATTTTAGCAGAATTTCTGACTTCTACATTTTCCAATTCCATAGCCTTAATGGGAACCTTGTTTTCTAAGAAATGAGGAATTTTATTTCTGATCTTGATCTTCGTATGGCTACTGAACAAGTTGACGGTATGATCTGCGTGACTATAAACTCGTTTGCAAATTATAAGTGAATCACCCCTGCGCAAATAATCCAAAATCTTCATGATATCTGATAATGATCTGAGCGTTTACGGGGGCAGATTCCGACATTCTTCGTTTTCACTTATACTCCTCCGTTTTCTACGTTTCTTCTTTAAACACCGCGCATTCACAACGGCGATTTATCCCAAACCCGCGCGTCGTCAAAAATAAGTTAAGAACAGCAACGACAGCATAACGACTCGAAACTTTCAACATCTTAAAGCATACCCCGAATAGTTGAAATGCCCGCCTAACATCGGATCCACCTAAAAGCGGAGTTCGCACATCAAAAATCCGACACACGCATAAATATACAATCCACCGTTCTCGATGTAAATTTTCCAAATACACTACGCAGACACGGCACCCGTTCGTAGACGAGATGAGCCGGCGGCGCCTTCGAAAATCGCTTATTTTCGCAAGGGAATAATTTCGGTCTTGGCGCAGGCGAAGGAGGAAGAGATGGAGGAACGTCCGAAAAATCTCGAGAGAAAGAAAAAACGGAAACGACGTGCAGAATTAGTGGTCGCGTAGTTTCCGATCCCCACGAAACGCGCATAAACCGATCGATTTATATCGTAAAGTCGGTTCAACGATCCATACCGTAAACACGGGAACGCTATATATAACTTCGTCGAAAGCGTTCGGCCAACAAACAAGCAACAACAGATTCCGCGCAAACAATGGTTGTTCGAGGCGAAGTTTGCCGTTGTGCGGTATATCGCTCCTGTGGGGAGCACGGGGCGGACGATTGCCTACCCTAACGTGTATGGGGAGGAGGTTCAAACACGAGAGGACGTTAACGTATAAACCCTTACGGTATACGAAGGGCCCGACGTAAATTCCCCCTCCCTTCAAACTTACGGCTCCCGCGCGTATGTAAATCCGGGAACGCGATGGCTAGCCGATGTAAAATCAATTCCGGATGTGTGTATGTATTTTAGATTTTATCGGCGGGTGGAATCCCGACGGGTATTATCGATAGTTCCGGGGAAGAATTACGTACGTTTCCTGTCACGTTCGCGTGAATATTTGACGAAATAGTTAAAGTTATATTCTGGATATGGAGCCAACCCGAAACTTTTGAAATATCCTTTAGTTTGTGAGATCTCTCAACTAGTCTCGCGTTTTGCTGTTTCGTTGTTTCGAGATAAGGAGAATCAAATTCGAACGATCTGTCGAGATCTGTCACCAACGTTGCAGATCTGGTCTGGGATGGGACAGATCCGTCGCTCTACACTCACGTAAATATCTGCTCGTTCGGTCAGCTAAAGGATTCGGTCCGTGAAGGGAGAGATCGCTTAGTTGGCAAATTCTGTCGGATTTCGAGGGGACTGAATTTTACCAATCCTGCAATTAGTCGTTGCCCAATAACACACAGGGCCCGAAGTGTATAGAAGAAAATGGTCGAAACATTTGTCCCAAGAGTAAGTCATGCAGCTTCAATCGATTTAGGAGACCGAAGAATCATTAACCCCTTAACGATTATTTCTTCTGTTTATTTAGTACTGTGAAGACTACAAGAAGCCGTCAAGGTAAATGAAGTATAAAAACATAGAAGTACCCATAAAATAAAATAAGATATAAACGATGAAAAAATTACAGCCAGATATCAATATGATCATAAAAATCCATAAAGGCTCAGACATAAGTAAGACATTAGTAACAAACAACATATATCTACTTATATATTTATATCAAATCAAATAGGGGTACAGTAAAAAAATTCATCCATAGAGTAAAAACCATGCACAAAAATGTATCAAATTTCAATATCAAAATAACAATACATACATAGACATTTCCAATAAATTTGGCCTTAGATTTCTCATTGGAGGAGACTTCAATGTTAAACACACGCTTTGGTATCGAGGTTGGTTACGCTTAGCAGAGGTAACACTCTGCTAGGTGCAATCAATAAAACTAAGTGCCAATTCCACTCGTCACGTAAACTTACGTGCTGGCCTGCTGATAGCCAGAAAATCCCGGGCTTGTTAGATTTCTTTATTACGAAGGGAATTGTAGACCAATGTATGGAAGTATCGGGATAATTATCATCGGATCATGCATCTGCGTTTCGATAAAAAAACAAAGGAAAACTAATCTCACTAGTAAATATAGAGATTGGGACTCCTTTAGATATAAGCTAGACGATTTAATTAATGTGAAAGTGAAACTAAGCACTCCAGAAGATTGGGAATTACAGATGGAAACCATCATAGGGAATGTATCTATGTACCTACAGCCGCCAGTGAAGCCACACCTATACCAAAACAGAGAGCAGAACAAGAAGTTCGTTACCAACTAGAGAATCTAATCAAAGAACGCATTTGGCACAGATCCAGAAATCCTGCGGACAAGAAGATCTTTACCCAAATAAGCAACACATTAAGCAATTGAGCCATTCAAGTTTATCACTGCAATTGAAGTAGCCTAAGAAACTGACAACAATATTAACCCGAAGAAGGCTCCTGGATACGATGAAATCTCTCCAGGACTCCTCAAAGAGCTTTCTACGAAATCGATGGTTATGGTGACATATCCATTTGATGGCTCAAATAGTTATGGCCTAGAAGTCTCATAAACCATCAGAGCAAGTCACATCGTGTAGACCCATATCGTTGTTACCTTGTGTACTGAGGATTTAGTTAAATTTCTGAAAGAAAATTACACCAGCCTAGTTCTTAATTAATGATATAAAAGCATAAATTATAACAAATTATATTTATAAATTTTGAGAAATATTTAACATAAAATCAAGATAATTACCTAGTGTTGTGTGTGTGAGAGTGTAAGTTTCTTTTTAGAGGATGGTTCTTCCTCTATCCCCTCTCTTAGCTTCTATTCTCGATGCACCTTTAATTTCTATGGATTCTTCCCCTTCTTAGATTCTATCCTCTCCGGTATGGCGAGGTTCTTTTATTCACTGGTACTTCCTCTTAAAACCCTTTTACTCCAAATATATTTATCGACTTGTTTGTTGACTTATCTATCTTGTCAATTTTCTTCGTCGTTAACCAAACAAATTCTTTTATTTCTTTTTGGAAACCAGGACCACACTGCTTTATTTCTTCGTTGTCTACGAAACGAAAACTTTAATTCACCTTGACTCCAGTTCATCCAGGCATATCGCTGTTATAGAAACCTATATTGAATGTCGATGTATCCTTGGTTATTTCCAGTAATTTTTTATGAATTCTTGTAATGTAAAAGTGTTGTATATGTGTCTGAATGATAACAATGCTTTTTATCCATTAATATATGCGTTTTATAAAAATTAATAATTTTATTTCTAGTTACTTTTAATATACTACAACACTCATATACAAGCAGGATTTTTCGGCACATTTAATAAAATTTAATTAAAATAGAAATTGCTTGGATGCTAAAGTCGAAAGATATTTATCGACTTGTTTGTTGACTTATCTATCTTGTCAATTTTCTTCGTCGTTAACCAAACAAAGTCTTATATTTTTTTGGAAACCAGGACCACACTGCTTTATTTCTTCGTTGTCCACGAAACGAAAACTTTAATTCACCTTGACTCCAGTTCATCCAGGCATATCGCTGTTATAGAAACCTGTATTGAATGTCGAAGTATCCTTGGTTATTTCCAGTAATTTTTTATGAATTCTTGTAATGTAAAAGTGTTGTATATGTGTCTGAATGATAACAATGCTTTTTATACATTAATATATGCTTTTATAAAAATTAATAATTTTATTTCTAGTTACTTTTAATATACTACAATACTCATATACAAGCAGGATTTTTCGGCACATTTAATAAAATTTAATTAAAATAGAAATTGCTTGGATGCTAAAGTCGAAAGATATTTATCGACTTGTTTGTTGACTTATCTATCTTGTCAATTTTCTTCGTCGTTAACCAAACACACTCTTTTATTTCTTTTTGGAAACCAGGACCACACTGCTTTATTTCTTCGTTGTCCACGAAACGAAAACTTTAATTCACCTTGACTCCAGTTCATCCAGGCATATCGCTGTTATAGAAACCTGTATTGAATGTCGAAGTATCCTTGGTTATTTCCAGTAATTTTTTATGAATTCTTGTAATGTAAAAGTGTTGTATATGTGTCTGAATGATAACAATGCTTTTTATACATTAATATATGCTTTTTATAAAAATTAATAATTTTATTTCTAGTTACTTTTAATATACTACAATACTCATATACAAGCAGGATTTTTCGGCACATTTAATAAAATTTAATTAAAATAGAAATTGCTTGGATGCTAAAGTCGAAAGATATTTATCGACTTGTTTGTTGACTTATCTATCTTGTCAATTTTCTTCGTCGTTAACCAAACACACTCTTTTATTTCTTTTTGGAAACCAGGACCACACTGCTTTATTTCTTCGTTGTCCACGAAACGAAAACTTTAATTCACCTTGACTCCAGTTCATCCAGGCATATCGCTGTTATAGAAACCTGTATTGAATGTCGAAGTATCCTTGGTTATTTCCAGTAATTTTTTATGAATTCTTGTAATGTAAAAGTGTTGTATATGTGTCTGAATGATAACAATGCTTTTTATACATTAATATATGCTTTTTTATAAAAATTAATAATTTTATTTCTAGTTACTTTTAATATACTACAATACTCATATACAAGCAGGATTTTTCGGCACATTTAATAAAATTTAATTAAAATAGAAATTGCTTGGATGCTAAAGTCGAAAGATATTTATCGACTTGTTTGTTGACTTATCTATCTTGTCAATTTTCTTCGTCGTTAACCAAACACACTCTTTTATTTCTTTTTGGAAACCAGGACCACACTGCTTTATTTCTTCGTTGTCCACGAAACGAAAACTTTAATTCACCTTGACTCCAGTTCATCCAGGCATATCGCTGTTATAGAAACCTGTATTGAATGTCGATGTATCCTTGGTTATTTCCAGTAATCTTTTATGAATTCTTGTAATGTAAAAGTGTTGTATATGTGTCTGAATGATAACAATGCTTTTTATCCATTAATATATGCGTTTTATAAAAATTAATAATTTTATTTCTAGTTACTTTTAATATACTACAATACTCATATATAAGCAGCATTTTACGGCACATTTAATAAAATTTAATTAAAATAGAAATTGCTTGGATGCACGCTTTCGGCCTTAAGCAGCACTGACCAAGGATTCAGCTCTTGGTAAAGAACGTGCAAAAACAAAAATCACATTAAAAGTGTAACTTGCAACGCAACTTTTCTGTGCCTTCTCGTTTATAGAAAACTTTTAATCTTTTTTGTGTATGTTGTGGATGCAAAAATGTATCAATCCTTATGGGGGTACTTTGAGAGACAACGCAATACTTTCAGTCGAGTTGCTCAACATTTCCGTTATTAAAGGTCTACTTTTTGTACGAATGAAATCCCAAAGATAACCGTATCTTTTTAGGTTATCTCCCACACTTTCAAACATTTCTTCAACGAACCCCCTCCCGACATTATTTCCGTGTATACGAAAACCCATTATACCACCTACACGAAAAATACACCCATCAATGTCTATTACCGCAAGAAAAAGGCATCCGACAATTTCACCCTCTCGCGCACACTTCCATCTAAATCAAGCTCGTCCCGTCGGTTCCACCGAACTTCACCGCCACCACTACCATCATCACCACCACCAACAAGTTGCGGCCGCAGCGAAGACGTCGGCGGTCTAATTCCGCAGTCGGTGTCAGTGGATACAACGGAGCTGTCAGCGTGTAAGATTGATTCGTCGTAACGTAGCGTAAAAGCAAGTAGTTTCCGCCGGCCTACAACTCCTTCCACTCCGCTGGAGGCCGAAAGAAACCCCTGCCCTTAGGCCACATAAGTTCTTCTTCGTTCCCTCTTCTCCTCCTCCTCCTGCTCCTTTTGCACGCGTTGTTACTCTTCCTCTCGGGATGCGCGACGACGACGACGACGACGTTTCGACCACCGACGTTTTAATCATCCGCCCCGGCAGGAAATATGAAAGACAAATGAAAACTAATGTTGCCGAACGGTATCGGGGGAAAAATTAATGGGGGAGGGTGACAATTTTGAAGTTATGTTAGTATTGCACCCATAGTGCGATATGTTTATTGAAACAATTATATAATCAGGTGTCTATTTGTTTATAATAACATTTATTTTGGCAAGCAATGTGCTATCAAATTAAAATTCAAATAAATCGAATGTCTCCGACCAACATCCGGGTCCTTACGAGTGTGTCCGCCGAATCCAGTGGCGTCATTAGATCTATTTCCCAGCATTAGTTCACTGTCCCTTGTATTTAGTTAGAAACACAAGTTTTCGTAAAGAAATTGATTGATTTGAAATGGTTTAACACGTGCTTAAGTTGTCACATGCTATATATAGGGATTAAATATAATTCGTAACACTTTTTAACAATTTTTGCTTTGAGTGCATTTATAGGGATACTTCACAACAGCGACCTTTGGCATCTATCGGCCCAAAAATAATAACAAAGTTATAAAGCGACTCAATTGCGTTTTAGAAAAAGTGTTGCAAGTGCAATAATTTTATTTTACAAACATTTGGTAATTGTATACCACTACATAGTAAGGACTTCTGCTCCTGATTCTCGTTCACCAAATTGTCTATTCTTTGCTTGAATCGATTTAGTTTCTGCAAACCTAAACGTTGCGTTAATGCTTTGAAGTCGACTTCTACATTTATTTTTAATTGCAGTCAGAGTTGAAAAGCCAGTTTCTGGTAAGTATGTTGTTGCGGGTGGGAGTACTCATTTTTCTAATTTTATCCAAAATTTGATCAAGCCCTTGTGACTGCAATGGCTTTTCATATATTAATTTTTAAACTTCCGCGACCCAAAATTGGGCCAAGCCCAAGTGGTAGCCTTCCCCTGCTTCACAATACGATCATTATCGACTAATTTTGAAATAGACGTTGCGATAGTAACGAGACTAGTACTCTCATCTGGTAGCGAGACTAGTATACTGGGAATTTAGATAATTATATTAGTAAGATTGCACCGGCGTAGTTCTTAATTAACGAAATCATCATAAATCATTTTAGAAATATTGGATAACACTTCATCACGGCATGACGTTGTTATGGAAATCTATATTGTTAATGTCGATGTACACTTGGTTTTTTATATCCAGTGGTTATTTGGAATTCTTGTGATGTGGAAGTGTTGAATGTATGTGTTTAAACGGTTACATTTCTTTCTATCTTTTAATCGATTATGTTTATAATAATTGATAATTTTATTTCTAGTTAGATTTTTTTCTCCCATTAAACGTTTCTGGCTGGACTTAAAAAAGAAGGTAAAACCCGCAGGATAATTAAATACTGCAAAAGGTGGCGTGCGTGGTATCGAAAAAGTATAAATAAAACCCAACACTAAACCAAATGTCATTTGAACATGAACATCCAAAACCTCAACATTTACTGTGAATTTTAGTATATTGAATCGTAGTTAATGATATATTATTTAATGGCAATAAACCATGTGAATATTAATATACTACACTAGCATCCTGATTTCATTCGATAAACGATACAGTGGAAGATGCTGAGTTCATCGCAAACGAAGCATATGTTCCGGCACGAATCAGAAATCCTGTCTTGTTCCGAAACACAATAAAACAAATTTTCGACGACAAAATCGTTTATTGATCATTTCAACAATTTCCTGTGTCTGATCTCCTCCTCGGTCTCCAGCACGTCCCAAACGGCCTTATCTCCTTTACACCATTTCAGATACAAGACGGTCGTGAAGATATTAGCCGCCAGATTGAACCAGAAGATATTAGCCCAAGCTTCGTTCTTCGGATCCCGTCCCACTTTAAGTATCAGATGTCTCGTCACGATGGCGAACGGGATAGAAATGCAGTTCTCGAGCCCCTTGACGAATCCCGCATAGTGTCTGGTCCGATCTAAAGCGTTTATTAGCGTCCCGGCCCTGACGAACCCGTTTACCGTTAGGGTTACGATAAAAAAGGCTATAGCCGCTTTAAAGTATCGTCGCAAGTAACCTCCCGACAATAACAGGACGCTCGAGACGACGCTTCCGAGGAAAGTGTAAATGGATCTGGCGTACACGACTTTGATGACGTTATGATTAATGAGGACGTCGATCACTAAGGTGATGCACGCTAAGAAAGTGAATTGGAGCATGAGAAGGACGACGAAATAAGGGGGCCGCTCTCCCACCTTGAACCCCGCTTCAGATTCGATGTAATCCGGTATGACTGTGATCATGGTGATTTGCATCACATCGTTGCCGACGTTTCCGGCGACCATGGCCCAGATGGAGAAATCCTTTAGTATTTTCCTCCAGGGTATCCGACGAGGCGTCAGGTCGCCTATTTCCTTCTTCAATAGTTCTCGCTCCGAATCGCCGATGAAAGGATGCTTCTTGGGAAACGAAAACACGGAATTCAAGTACACCAAGTACCACACGATAGACAGACCGCCCAGAATAAAAAGGGCGCCTTGCAAGTAATTTAATTTCTGGTCGAAATGGGTGGTTAACGACGTGGATAACATGTAAGCCATCTGTCCGCTGCAACACGGTATCGAACACAAGAACGCCAATCTGGAACTGGGCACCCAATACGCTAAGATGTTAAAAAACGCCGGTACCGCCATACCTTGCGTCACCCCGTGCACGCATTGTAAGACCATATCGTGTCCGAACTGGATCTTCTCGCGTAGGAAAGGGAGGATCATCGTGAAGACGGCGGAACTGACGACGCTGATACCGAAGAAGTGTTTACCGCCGTGCAAATCGACCAATATTCCAATCGGAAGATGACTAAGCGCGTATCCGGCTAGAAAGGCGGCACGAACGTAATAGACTTGCTCTTCCTGTTGCTTTTTACATCCCTCCGAGGAGCGATTTCCGGCCGCTCTGTTTTCGGCCAAGCACGTCGTTGCGACGTCCATGAATCTGTAACGGAAGTCCATAGTCGCGAATCTGGAGGCCAAGAGCAGGACCAATCCGAACGTCACCATGAGGATGTGGATATTTCTTTGGTAGATGACGATGGAGCCGAAACGACAACCCACGAGGCTGAAGGTGTAGACGCGTCGCTCCATCGTTTGGATTTTGAGATTTCGCACGAAATACGGAAGAAATCAACGAAATTTTTTTATAACTGACAGATGCCAAATCGAAATGTTAGTTGGTCCCGTGGCCTGGTAACTTTCATTACCTGCCAAGGAACCATGAAAATAGTTGCACCTTATTATGGTAGAGAGCGCATGAACGCTTTCAGAACGCAAATAATTGCTCCTCCCCCGACTACACAGATTATTACAGATCTCCAAGTAGATATGAAAAGTTGTCCGCTGCAGTTATATTTGTTTACCTAATTAAAAAGATCATATGCTCCTTCTTTATTGACACGAGAGCAAGGTTTAGAAGATGGCGCGACAACTGCCCGGATTCGTTAAAAATCGTACCATAATCGTACACAATCGTACTTATTGCTATTAATACGTTGGCGGTAGATCAGCGGCGGTTTACGTAATTTTTTATTTTTAATTCGTTATTTTCCACCGTTTTTCACCGTCTTGTACCGTCTTTCATCGTCGAAATGAGGGAAAAATATGTTTTGTGTAGGAAGAGCTCTTTGGAGATTGCAAGGATGGGCTACTTTCCGAGGAATTTTGAGAGGTACGTATCGATTTGTATACATAACCTTAAATGAAAGACACAGTTCTAAAATTATGTATCTTTAATCAAATTTATACATTGTAAAGTTTATAAAACAACAATAAAATAGAGGATATAGTTAATGGAAATAAATATTTTAATGAATATACTTGAATCAGCGAACGATCTACAAATAAGTTTTCTAAGTCTTATATTGTGTTTCCATTCACCCATTTAATTGTCAATTTGGAAATTTTTAGGGCAAAAATATGGTTCGATGCAACTGCATTTTGGAATTAAAAATGCTAAATTCTGCTGCAACACATATGTTTAGTATAGGAAGAGCTCTGTGGAGGTTGCAAAGATGTGCTACTTTCTAAGGAATTTTGGACTTGTGAAATATATGTACATGCTAATACGCGTTTACGTGTTAATCATTTATTTTGGATTTAATTGTAACTTTGTGAGTCTTACCTTCAAACCGACGATAAGCAAATTTAATAGTAATTTCAAATTCCCGCGGATAATTTAAAATTTAGCGGGTAGTTGATATCTGGCGCCCTCTTTGAAACTTTGCGATCTTGCTGGGCGAAATAGATAGATATATCTATCTGTCTTATAGGACTAACTTCTTAGCAAAAACGTTTTTAAAACGCACTAAAATAAATTGTGTTAACTATATTGAATTTTTTATTGAGTGATGGAGAAAATTCTGGAAAACAAGATCTACAGTAAGTGCCAGAAAATAGAGGCATTTTTGATTATTATCACTAAAGTTTGTTAAGAAGACGGATGACGTGTTATCATTAAGTACTGTGAACCGAACTCACGCTGTCACTTCTCCGAATTTTATTATTCAATGTAATAAAGTCCGATTTACACTACTTAATGATATCACGTCATCCACCTTCTTAACAAACTCTACTTAAAACTGGTTAGTCCGCAATTTACATACATGTAACATTAGTTTAGAAAGGCGAAAAGTCAAAACGTCACACTGGTGAGTTCTTCTCAAAGTCTTGTGTGTATATGTAAGCTTCGACAAACGAGTGCATGATAAGTGGTGTAACACCGGTCTGACGCTCTCACTCTCACTCCTCCGAATTTTAATCTCATGTATTGCACGTAAGTTCAAACGAATGGTGGAATGGCAACGTCAGTCCGGTTTACATTACTTAATGACGATTTTTCATGCTCTCGTTTGTCGAACCTTGGTTATCCGTCATCCTCAACGACTACGAGAAGGACGAAGACATTTTCTCTGACAATTGCTCTCGTGACTGTGACGATAAGGAAGTCACCTGTCGCTTTCTTATCCAACGTATCTCCCAAACACTTCCCCAACCCCACAGTTAGCTTATTGCGTCCCACTCCGTCCACCCTTCCTCATACCATTCCGACTCATATCTACCTTAAAGTAGTAAAATCCTTCCGATATACGCGATCTTGCGATACCATCCGAAAGAAGTCGTAAACCCACGCCGATTTCAGGACCCGTTATGACATCGACTGTTGCTTCGCCGAACGCGAATGCATCCTATTCCGAACCCTTCCCTCCACCTTCCGCCCCTCGCCCAACATAAATAACCGTAAAGAACTAAAAAGGACGCCACCTCTGTGATAAATTATATGTGGAGGAATTAGAGGCTGTTCCACTTTCCTTATCTCGCCCACTATTCGCCAAAGCACCTCTAAAGCTTTTACGGGAACGGGTGGGTGAGAAATGTGAGTCATCGAGGGGGGTGGAAGGAGGGGAGGATTCGGTCGGCGGTTAGGTAAGCCGGCGGCTGTTTATTTTCCGCGCGTCGAGATAAAAACGGCGGTTGGCGGATGCGGAATCCCCGGCTCGGTTTGATGTATGGCGAGAATTTTAACGGTAGGTGGTGGTGGTGGTGGTGGTGGTGGTGGTATATTTTTTCCTTCTTTTCGGGGTCTACGTAAACGTCCCCGGAGGAATCATGCTGCCGAAGGATACCGGACGGGATGTAAATTTGTTTTGGGACCGGTAGGAAATGAGCCAGCGAAGAAAAAGAACATCGCACAAAAAGTGGCGGTGAATAGATGAAAGGAGATGGAAAGCAAGATGTCCGTAGATAAAGTTATAAAACTAAGTCGGGTTAAATTGTAAGCTCGACTTTCAGCTCAGAAGCTCAACCTCGGACGCGGAGATCGAGTCAGTTGTAATGCAATTCTTTATGAAGTCATTAGTAGTAGACATTAGTGATTTTGGGCAATGATAACTAAACTGAGTGCGGTATGATGAGTCATCTGTCTTTTTAACAATGTAATATTATATTGCAGAGGACAAAGGACAGATGACTCATCATACCGCATATTTGCCCAACCTAATTTCCATGAAAACTCCGAATTCAAACGAAGAAGAAAACCAAAAACAACTTTAAGGGAAATTAGAATCATACTTTCAGCGGAAATTTCTGTTAAATTTTCACGGAAAGCTCCAAAGAAAATTTCTGTCCAAGCTTTAAGGAAAACTGCGAGAAAATCTTATAAAACTCAAACAAACATTCAAAGAAACTTTTTACCTTAACTTCGTAGCAAACTTGTGCTAGGTTTTTCGATCAAATTGTGAAAGTACAAACGAAAATACCTTCTTGCAACCATTCGAAGAACAATTAAACTTTCGAAGAAAGCTTCAGAAATACTTCTTGTCAAAGAAGTTATCATTGGGAAAAAACATTCTGTAAAGATTTGAAAGAAACTTCAAACGGACTTTCCCCCACCTTCCAGAAAAATTCTTTTATAAACTTAAAAGAAATTGTAGAAACTTTCCGCAGAATATTAAGGAAAACTTTTTTTATTTATTTCAAGTTCAAGAGAAGTTCCTGTCAAAATCGAACGAAATTCCTAAGAAACTTTTAACCAGTTTGCAAATAAATTTCTAAAAAGCCTCCAAGGAAGCTTCAGCCAAATTTCGAAAAGAAGCTACTCCTCAGATTTTTGAAGAAAACTACAAAAGAACATGTTCAAGCTTTTGTTGAAACTTTACAAAAACTTGCGGTCCAAATCTTGAAACAGGTATAGGCCAATGAAGTGTAGTGTCAAACTTTGAGAAAAAACTTTAAAGGAACTTTTTGTCGAAATTAAAAGTGTCAAATATTCAAAGAAGCTTTTTCACATTGGAGGAAAACTTCCTTCAGTCAACATCAAAGAAATATCTCGCAAAATGTTCCCAGAAACTTTCAAGGAAAATTCCTGTCAAACTTTTAAATTAAAATCCAAGTAAATTTTGCAAAACTCATACAAGATTTAAAAATGTAACTGCCAAGAGACTTCTATCCAGTTTCCAAAGAAACCTTTTAAAAAACCTACAAGGAAGCTGCTGCCAAGTTTCGAAAAAGCTGTCTTTAAACCTTCGAAAAACTACACAAACAATATTTTCAAGCTTTTGCGGAAACTTAAAGAAAATTTCCGTCAAACTTGGAAAGTAAGTAAATAGCTTCTGTCAACCGTTCAAATAACAATTCAAAGACATTTCCTATTGAACTTTCGAAGAAGCTTCAGAAACACTTCTTGTCGACGAAGCAAATTTCGAAAGAACTTTGTATAAAGTTTCGAGACAAAACTTCAAACGAACTTTCTCCCACCTTTTAAGAAGCTTTTTCATAAACTTAAAACAAAACTTGTAGAAAGCTGAATTTATCTCAAACTCTCAAGGAAAGCTCCAAGAAAGGTTTCTGTCAAAACTAAATGAAATTTCTAAGAAACTTTTATACAGTTTCCAAAGAACGTTCTAATAATATCATTGGGAAAGCTTCTGCCAAATTTCGGAAAAAGCTAAACCTTAAATCTTTGAAGAATACTATAGAGAAACATTCTGAAACTTTTGCAGAAACTTCCCACAAACTTTCGAAACAAGTGTAGACCAGAGAAGTGTTCTGTCAAGCTTTGGAAGAAAATTTGAAAGACACTTTCCTTCAAAATTAAAAAGGACACTTTCAAATATTTAAAGAAAACGTTCTACAGTCAAAAATGAAAGAAATATCCCGCAAAATTTTCACAGAAGACTTCCAAGAAAATTCCTGTTAAAAGTTTTAAACCGAAATTCGGGGAAGTTTTATAAAACTCAAACAAAAAAAACTGTGTACCAATTTTTGTTGAAAACTTTTATAAAATTGGGTCGAGTTCTGAAGAGGATCTTAAAGAAAATATCCGTCAAACTTTAAAAAGTAGGACACCAAAATAGCTTCTGTCAACAATTCAAATGTAAGACACTTCCTGTTGAACTTTCGAAGGAACTTCAGAAACACGTCCTGTCAGAGAAGTAAACTTTAAAAAACATAATACCTTCTGCCAACTACTCAAAGAATAATTCTAAGAAACTACCTGATGAACTTTCGAAGAAAGCTTCAGAAACACTTCCTGTCAAAGAAATAAACTGCAGGAAAATTTTCTGTAAGGATTTGAAAGAAAAATCCTCCCAAATTTAGAAAGGAAACACCTCCAAAGAAGCTTTGCATCAAACTTAAAACGAGAAACTTGTAAGGGCTATCTGTCGAATATCCAAAGAAAACTCTTTGCAGTACACTTCACTTTTCAAAAATGTCAGAAACATTCCCTGCCAAAGAAATAAACTTTAGAGAAGCCAAAAAAAAACGAAAACAAAAAAATCTGCCAATCACTCAAGAAACAGTTTCAAGACTGTTCCTGGTGAACTGTTCAAGGAAGCTTCAGAAACAAATATCTGTTGAACTTTCACAGAGAGCTTTAGAAACGCTTACTCTCTAAGAAGTCAACTTCGGAAAAACTTTCTGTAATGGTTTGGAACAAAGAAGCTTTGCCTCAAACTTAAAATCAAAAACTTGTGCAACGTTTTGATGGTCGAATACTCAAAGAAAACTCTCTCCAGAATAAGTCTTAACCTCTCAAAGAAACTTTCAAGAAAATTTCTCTCAAACGAAACTAACAAGAAACTTTTAACGAGTTTCCAAGGACTGTTTTTAAAAAAATGTCGAGGAAGCTTCTGAAAATTTCGAAAAGAAGCTACCCCGCATACTTTCGACAAAAAGAAACTACGAGAAAATAACATTGTCAAGCCTTTGCAGAAACTGTTTCCACAATAACAAATGTCAAAATTTACGAAAGTAGTAATGACAATGACACATGCCAATAACGCCACCTAGCGGTCGTTTGTGAAGACGTACAAGGCGCCCCTCGTATACATATAAATCTGCGAATTCTGCAAACGTAATCGAATTTGCGACAAAACAAAAGCGTTAGGTTGCTAATTGACTATTTCCAGAAATTGTCACTTTTTCTTTATTTTTATTTTCTTTTCTTATTGAAATGATTACAAATCCTTCACGTAGTTGACCTATCAACTGTTACACTAGATCTTCGCAGAAACTTTTGGTCACTTTTTGCCACTATTTCTATAATAACAAATGTCAAAATTGACAGAAGTGGTAATGACGTATCTCTATAAGGCCACCTAGTGGTTGTTTGTGAAAACATACAAGGCGCCCCTCGTATACATATTAAATTGTGAATTTTGCAAACAAAAAGGATTACATTTCCAATCGACAATTTCCGTAAATCGTTGCTTTTTCTATGTTTTTGTTTTCTTTTTTATTATTGAAAGGATTACAAACCCTTCATGTAGTTCGCCTGCCAACTGTTACATCCAACGCCCATTCAAAAATCATTTCGAACTTTCGCCCCTTTCCTAAACAGATGATTAATTATATCCGTAAATATTTCATCCCGTCAACATAAATCATCCCCTATTTTCTCCCCTACCTACCTACCCATCGGGCATCGACAGAAATTGATACGGAAACAACGCGCGACACATTGAACGAACGACTTTTGTGTCCCTCTACGATTTTCTTCCCCCTCTCTCTGTCCCTCTTTTTTCTCTTCTTCTTTCATTTCGACCGTTCTGAACATACATATTTTGCATTATGCATGCGGCCCGAGTTCCGGCGAAAACTAGTTCCAAACTCCGGACGATTCCGGGCGACTCGACCGTTGAACGTTTCCCCCTTTTTTCCTTTTCCGGACGCGCGAGAATGGGAAGAGCGCGCGATAAAAAAGGTGTCCAGCTGTAAACGTAGGGCGTATATAGACGATTTTTATGCCCCGAATGTTACGAGGAACTTCGGAGGAAAATTCGGCGTTCGGAAAATCGGAAAAGACGAGATTGTTTCTTTTTGTGCTATTATTGAACCAATATCGAGGTATTGGTGGAAATAAGTGTCAGGTTATGTGGAGTAACTTCCTGATTCCTGAACAAAATTTTACTGAATTGAAAATCAACCCAAAAGTTGATTGTCAAAAGAATAAACTTGAATACAATACGAAGCTGGTTTAGACGTAGCCTAATACGTATTTAGACAACTGAGTGATCATTCTCAATGGAGAAAATACAAGGAAAAGAAGACGTCACTCCCATACTATCAACTATGTGTCTGTGTACAGAGTGGGAATTTTTATAACTGACGATTTACTAGAGGTGACACCTTAGTTCACGTGTCATTTCTTGATATGGCTACTACTGTACCTGAATATCCGAATTCTGAAAGGTACTGGAAGTATCACCGACGAAATGTTGATATCAAACATCGATCTACAGAACTCGGAAAAGTATGTCTACGTTTAAAACAAAGTCTAGAAGTTTGGCAGAAGTTCCTTCTGAAATTTAATTTCAGAGTTTGACAAAAAAATCTTTAAAGTATTTGACAGATTCCTCAGTGAAGGTCTTTCCACAAGCTTGATACTTGTTTCTTGAAGATTCTCTTTTAGATTTCAAAATTGCTTTTAAGTAAAGATCTGCAGATGGCTTTTCAGAGCTGAAACATAGTTGCTTTAGCTCACGCTTTCTTTGAAGACTCGATAAGTTTTCTTTAAAAAAATGACAGAAAATTCCCTCCAAATTCCTTTTTTAATTTGATACTAAGAACCCTCACTGATCTTTTGGCAGAAAATTTATTTTTAGCTTTCTTTGACAATATGAAAATTTCTTTGAACTTACCTTCGCAATCTTAACTGAAAATTTCTTTCACTCTTTCTTTGATTTTGACAGAATTTTTTTTATTTTCTCTCCGACTTTAACACAAAGTCCCTTTGGAGCCGTATTCGAACAGTTTTTTAGGTTTCGCTTGAAAATCTGGTGGTGAGCGACCAAAAATTCCCTCGAAGCTCTGAAGCTTTTTAGAGCTTCTTTCAGAGACCGACAATTTTTTTCAAAAACTTGACAGAAGATTCCATTTCAAGCATTTTCGAGAAATTGTATGCTAATAGCACTTACTGAATTTGTGGCAGAAACTTTATTTGACGTCTTCTTCGAAATCTTAACAGAAGTTGAGTTTGAGAAGTTGAGTTTGACAAGAAAATTCTTTGAAGATTTGTTCAAAATTGTAATACGAAAGTTCTTTCCCACATTCTTTGATTTTGACAGAAAGTTTTGTTGAGGCTTTCTTTAAGTACCTGACAAAAATTTATTTGACGGAATATTGTTTGGAAATATCCTTTCATATTAACAGGAAGTTTCTTTAAAAAGATTAACGAAAAGTTTCGTTTTAAACCTCAAATATGCGATTGAGAATTCTTTTTGAAGTATGCCTGAAAAGTTCGTAAAGTATTCGTAGAAAATTTGACAGAATCTTTTTAGGTTTTCAATTTGAACGAGTGTTTCACAGCTTCCGTTTCAAGTTTTCTCCAAAGTTCTCAAAGATTCTTCAAAAATTTGATATAGTGCCCTCGAAGGTTCTTTTCGGAATATGTGCATATTAAACAAAAGTTTTCATTAAACCTTCATGTGATTTTAATGGAAACTCCCATCGAATCCCAGACAATTTCAGAAAAATATTATTAAAAATTCTTTGAGAGATCGATGCACACTTTCAACTTTTCTTTGGGAGTCTGATAGAACGTTTCTAAAAGTTTATAATTTTTTTTTATAGTTTGGCAAGCTTTTCTTTGACATTTGGTTTTAAACGTTAGACACAAAGTTTTATTGTAAACTCTACAGATGGTTTCTTTAAAAAAATGATAAGAAATGTACCTGATATTTTCCTAGAAACCATGGCAAGAGAGGTTACTTCTAAGTTTGCTTTAAAGGTTTTACATAGAGTTTCTTTGAAGATCCCTCGCAAGTTGATCTTTGAAGTTTTCTTTAAAAGTGGACAGAAATTTTCCCTGAAAATTTGACATAAAGGAATCTATTTCTTCAATGAAGATTTTACCAGAATCTATTGTATGCGTGTTTCCTTCGAAAGTCTGGCAGATAATTAAGTGAACTCTCCTTTTAAAATCCAAAAGAAAGCTACCGTGACCGTTCATTCGAAAATTTTGTAGTATTCTTTGAGAGTTTCTTCGACACGTTCCCCAAAACTTAATCGAACTGCCTTTGAGATTATTAAGTTTTCTTTGAAATTTTCACAGCCAATTGATTTGATACCTCACCCGCAATTTTGACACAAACTTAGTTTGAAATTTGTTTCAAGTAATGGACAAAAAATTTCTTTAAATATCAAACGGAATATTTTCATCAGTATGAATTGATTTGGACCGAACCTATCCTCTAAGTATTTGACAAAAGTTTCTCTGAAGATTTGGCAGAGTGTCTTCGTTAGTTTGTTTACAGCATTCACCTTAAATTTTCCTAACAAATTCGACAAACGATTTCTTTGAAGTTCTCTTGGAAAAATCAACAGGAAACTTCGACGTGGTGCTCTTTAAAAATTTTGGAGATAAATTTCAAAGTTCTCATCAATAGATAATTTCTTTGAAGTTTTCATAGGAAGTGTCTCTGAAATTTATCGTTCTTTTAAAGTTGGGCAGGAGATCTTTTTTGATTCAAAATTGAAAAGGAGATTTCTTTCAAAGCTTCGAAGGCTTTTTAATGGATTCTTTAAAAAATTGACAGAATGTGTCTCTGACAGAAACTTTCTTCAGATTTCTGTGAAATTCGAAATCTTTTTTAAAACTTTCACACAAGGTTTCTTACAGCTTCCGATTGAAAACTAACATGAAGGTTTCTTTGAAAGTTTTATCGAAGGCTTTACAAGGATTTCTTTAAAAGTTTGACAGAATTTGTCTGTGACAGAAAATTTCTTCAGTTTTCTTTAAAATGTTGGCATTTTTTCCAAAGTTTTACACAAGCTTTCTTTTACGTTCTGATTGAAAATTGAAGAGGTGGTTTCTTTGTTTTATCGAAAGATTGATTGAAAACTAACATGAAGGTTTCTTTGAAAGTTTTATCGAAGGCTTTACAATGATTTCTTCAAAAGCTTGACAGAATTTGCCTGTGACAGAAGCTTTCTTCCGTTTTCTTTAAAATTATATTATATTATAATTAGTTTTTCCGTTTCACACAAGGTCTCTTTTACCTTGTGATTAAAAATTAAAAATTGGGGTTTCATTGAAGGTTTTTCTTTAAGTTTTATTGGAGGCTTTCAAATAGTTTCTTTAAAAGTTTGACAGAATATGTCTGTGACAGAAACTTTTCCAGTTTTCCTTTAAAGTTTTGAAATTTTTTTCAAAGTTTCACACAAGGTTTCTTTTACCTTTTGATTGAACATTGAAAAGGGATGTTTCCTTGAAAGTTTTATCGAAGGCTTTCCAATGATTTCTTTAAAAGTTTGATAGAATATATCTCTGACAGAGGCTTTCTTCAGTTAATTACATTTTGATAGGAGATTTTCTTTTGATTGAATATTTAAAAGGAGTTTTCGTCGAAGTTTGAAATTTTGAATTTTTTTTTTGCAAAGTTTCACACAAGATTTCTTTTAGATCCTGATTAAGAATTGAAAAGAAGCTTTCTTACAAGTTTTCTTTGAAAGTTTTCTCGAAGGCTTTCCAATGATTTGTTGAGAAGTTCGAAAGAATATATCTCTGACAGAAAGTTCCTTCAGTTAATTACTCTTTTTTTCAAGAGTTTCACACAAGCGTCCTTTTACATTATGATTAAAAATTGAAAACAAGGTCCCTTGCAAGTTTTCTTTGAAAGTTTTATCGAAAGGCTTTCTACTGGTTTCTTTAAAAGTTTGACAGAATGTATCGTATCTCTGACAGAAACTTTCTTCAGTGTTTTTTTAAATTTGGCAGAATGTGTCACAAACTTTTCCAGTTTTCTTTAAAATCCATAATTTTCTTTCCTAAACATTACACAAGGTCTCTTTTACATTCTGATTGAAAATTGAACAGAAGGTTTCTTGAAAGTTTTCTTTTGAAAGTTTTATTCTCTAAAAATTTGACGAAATGTATGTCTAACAGGAACTTTAAAATTTTGAATTTCTTTGAAGTTCTTGTTGAAAGTTTAATGAAAGGATTTTCTTTAGAAGTTTGACACAAAAGTCCTTCAATAAATTTACTTCATGCATTTAATAAGAAATTATGCGTTTCGATAACTAAGTCATCATTCTCAATGCAGGAAATACAAAGGAAAGAAGGCGTCACTCGTAAACAATTAACGGTTTTTTCATTATAAGACAGTGTGGTTCGTCCCCTTTAAAGTACGCAAGTGACGACCGTTTCCTCATTTGGATTTCTTCGGTGAGAACGCCGACGTAGTTGTTGAAATACGTATCCGAATCGGTACCGGTCACATTTGAAATCTAATAATCTCAAAATTCTGACGCACTTACTTGAGGCCGGCGATAATCTCCATGGCTCCGTTGAAATTTCCGATATTCCAGGAGGAAAGCGCGACCCGCAGGACGCAGGAGAGCACGGCTCGACGGGCATCGTGCGTAGGCTGCGATATTATCAGTTGAGTCACCCACGCGCTGACCTAAACGGAAACCATCTTAGTTTCGACGAATTGGGTATACGCTATAATACGGTGAGCACATACACATACATTTCACCCTGAACGTGACAGGTAGAAGGCGGGCGGAGCGCGCCCTCGATAATTATTAAACGGACTGTATCTACGCGAGGGGGCTTATATTTCGTTCGCCCCCGCATACCTGCCGCCATGCCAGCTTGCATAATTCAAATTGTATAATTGTTACGGTATCCTGAGGGTATGCCGGTGTAATAATGGAGGATATCGGTCCTGTGTATGTGTAGGTGTGCGCGTGCTTCCCTACTATATACACGTAGGTACATCCCCTGCGTCATAGCCCGGGTTTGATATGTTGGAAATTTCTGGATGTTATTTTTGCATTATCGAGGGTTAGCAATTATTGTAGGTGTTATTCTTTAATTAGCCGGGCAGTAGATGTGATGCACAAATGAAAAGGGCAAGCAATTATTTCGATGGAGAAGAAATCGTTCGGTATTTAGAGTGGAATTCTAGGAGATTCGGATGTAACAGATTTGTCCGAAAACTATTGTTTAAAACTAAAATTTTTGAATTTACTCCACTCCATTTTTGGAGACCCTATTAATTCAATAATGATAAGTGAAAGTAAAGAGGCAGCGTAAAGAAGAGAAGGCGATTTTCCATAAAAGTAAGAAAATAATGATAATTTTACAAAGGAGGTTGGAAAAAATGAAGACAAACTAGATAAGTTACTGAATATGCTAGCAATCTCAACAACGGATATATCCCTGCTACTATGTTAGAAGAAAAATACACATGTTATGTTCGGGTCATATTTTGACCCCACTTTTTTATTGAGAAAATTCAAATTTGTACATTTCAAAAATATTTTTAAGGCTTGTGATCAATGCAATATGCCGTCGTTAGAGTGATTGTGTGTCGGTGTGACGGACAAACAGGTTTTTGCAAGTTATGCACTCAGTGAAGGTCTTTTTTCCTTTTTCGACGGGCAAAATATGCACCTTTTCCGTTCACTAGCGCGTTGTCGTTTTGGAGAAGGTGAATTCGTAGATGGTGATACACTGTCTTCTTCTCGAATTCTTCGTACCAATGATGCAGAGGCTTCTGCGCGAGGAAGCCGACTACGCCTCTTAATATGTTCTTGAGCTAGAACTTCACCGAGTTGCTCCAAAAATAGGCGCCTCTTGTGCAGTTTATTTTTGCCATTCAGGATATATTTCGGTCCATATTATAAAAGCGTTGAGAGCAGAAATATCTAATAAATTAGAGAACAGGGCAACTGGCCACCGATTGGTTTTTCTTTTGCACGAATATGTACGAACCATTTGGTCCAATGTGTCGACTCCGCCTTTTGTCGAGTTGTCGTATTCAATTATTTCCGGAATTTTTTTGGATGATCTTCCAAAATGTTGCTGTTATGGTGTAGAGTGCTAAGCAAATAAACCATTCTGTATTTTTAGGCACATACAAAACTACAGTTTCTTTTTCATGAAAAAGAATTTACTTGAGTGTATTGGAAGCTTACGCAATTCTTGTGTTGTTGCATGAACCGGCAAAACACGTTTGTTTTTCGTCACTGTGCCAACAATAGTAATTTTTTGCTTTAGCAGTTCTAATGCAAGATTATGACTCGTAAGAAGATTATCGGTAGTCACATTTCGTCCACGGTATGAAGACACTAAGTCTAGAACAACCCGTTCGCCTTGGTTCCTTTCAGCATTGTCTCCCAATGTGCCCAAGTATATTTGGAACTGTAAGCAAAACGCGGTGTCAGAATCCGCTGCTATCCACGCTTTCATGCCATATTTCCCAGGTTTACTTGGAATGTATACTTTGAAAGGACATCTACCTCGGAACGGAATAAGCTGCTCGTCAATCGTTATATTAGCACTTGGAACGTAAAGCAGTTGCAAGTTTTGAGTCCATTGCTCATAAAATGTGCGAATAGGAGCAAGTTTATCTCCTCTTTGTTCTGATCTTCTTCTTTGCCCATTGTCAAATGCTAGTACATGAGAAATATTGCTAAATCGCTCCAAAAACATGATTGCTTTCAAAAAGGACGTCCATGAAACTCGTCCCACAGGGAGTTAAGACTTTCAACATATGACCGGTAGACTACTAAAAGAATAATATGTCCGTTATACAATTATAATAGAAAAAATATATTGTAAATAAATACCAATAAGTATAAGAAGTCCCAGGTAAACATCGAACTTAATAGCATCTATAGCTTGAAAATTTTCGAAAACAGCACTTCCTTGCAAATTGCTGTAGTGAATTATATCCCTTTTCATAGCTTCTGTAAGGCATACATCAAAAGTATCACGAATTTTCGAAATACGATGTATAGCATAAGAAGTCACTCCAGGTTTTGCGTGAAGAATATTTTCACTTGCTGCACGACTTAGACATTGCAAAGAAGGTATTGTTGTCCACTTTATCTTCCGATCTTTATCAAAAAATTCTGTGCCATTAGTTACGGTCAATGAGCTGAAGGCTTCTGTGCCACTGGAAATGGATTGTTCTGAAGATAAACATTCGTCTTCCTCAAGTACAAAATTTGCATCACCATCATCACTTGCATCGTCTTCAAGGTCACTCAAGAATGCACCAATGTCATGCTCAGGCATTTGCCCACGCTGACATTATGACCAAGTAAATGCAAAAAGAATTTGATCGTATAAATACTAGTATGAATTTAGAAACAAATTAAGATTATATATACTTACAGTATGTCTAGATTCCATGTTTTATCAAAATCTATCGTCTATAAACTTAGATTTACAATAGCAACTGATCACTATGAAATTTAGCACAGAACTAGAAGTATTTGGCTCCGTTGTTATTGAATACAAAAATTATAACTGTAAACGCATTCTAGTGCATTTGCAACAGAGAGGTGTTCCAGACGATGACTCTGCACTAAGGGTTTTTGTTGACTTTCTTTATACAACCATGCGTTATTGTTTTGGGCGTTTTGTCGGTCATTCTTATTTTGTTTGTTTTGTTGTCATGTAAAACACCAAAGAGGTGAAAGACAAATGCAAAAAACATATAATATAGACATATTATATTATATATTTATTATTCGTTTTACAAAAATGATAGAGGGTCATAAAATGACCCGAACATGATATGTGTAAATACTTGCAATAAAAAATTGTCTAAGCCTAAAATGGTGATAAAACTAATTGAATTCAATATATTTCAACAATTGATGCACTGAGTAGTAAGAACTGTCAAATATATTCCACCAGTTAGAAATACGATAATGTTAAATACGATTTCGGTCATCAAAAGACCCTAACGTAGTAGCAGGGATATAGGAGATAAAGAAAGAACAAAAATTTCACACAAAGAAGTAATAATGAAAAATAAATAAAAGTTGAAACAGATAAAAGAAGCGAAAATATATATAAGTGATGATAAGTCTAAAATCGAGAGGGAAATACGAGCGAAAATAATAATAAGAAAACCAAAGAGGAAAAGGAAGCACGGGACGATGTAAAAGTTGTATTTCAGAGAATTAATAATTTACACACAGCAACAGCCAGATGAATCTTAAGATTATCAGCAAACGAGCATTCATCGTCCAGAATCCAAAGCCCACGAAGTTTCATCTTCAATCAAATTATCTCGAAATTATCCACAAACAAACGTGCACATAGTACATCTTAAACTTTCATCTAGAACCACAAACGAACCCTATCGAGGCGTTTAATTAGAACACACACACACACCCGCGATCGATATCCCCTTTCAATAAGTCTCGAATCCAATTTTCTTATTAAAACGGGAGCGTAAAGCCGCAAGAGTTAATTTCATCGGAGTAATTCGTTATTCCATCGACGTCCCATCGAGGATAAATCCTTCTCTTATCTAGAGAGTCGAGAAGATAGGTCGTGGCCGCGTAAATTTCCCCTTACATCCGCGAACGTTTCGAACGGTAGTGGTATAACATTCATCAATGCGTTGTTAGCGTAATTTGAGTTAGATCAGACTAAACGCGACGAACGTTTATGGAGTTCGACTCGTCGGTTTACACTCGTAGAAGGTGATTTGCCTCCGAATGACTCGCGAGTGGGTGATCGTTAAGGTATGTACAACATTTTCAGGAGATGAATTGGGGAATTCGACGAATAATAGCGGATATTCCCGTTCATCCTGTCTTCGATTTGTACTGAAAAAATGACATATTTCTCCACTTTTATATGCTACTAGGCGGAAAATTCCTTCCCTCCTATATTTTGTCCAGTTGCACTTCTTCGGGCGTAAGTAGGATATTGTTACAGTTTAAAATCTACAGCATTCTTCCTTGCGGTTATAATTTTGATTGTCCGACAGCTGCCCGCAACGGAAGTCCACGTGAAAGGCGATTTTAGTTTTGTATTGATAGCTTACTAGAATTTATATCCAAAGAAACCCAAGGAAAAGCTATATTAAGATCCTTTCAAAAGAGAAGAAGAAGGCGAAGAAGAAAACATTACGAAGATATATTGAATTTAGTCGGAGTACCTGCTACCCACTACACTTGTGCATGGTGTATGAAAAGAGCCACGTGTAGCTCAAGGACCAACTTGTGGCATAGAAGACGAGGAAGAAGAAGAAGAAGAAGACAGCTGCCGTATTGAATTGCGAATCTAACGCGTCCAAGTTTGCATTAGTAGGTTTCCAGAAAATTATCGATTTTATCGCCGGTTGTTAGAAAACCTCCGTGCTGGCCGCAAGAACAATTTTATCTAAATCGCATAAAACGTGAAGAAAACTTCTCAATTTTAGAAGGAAATTTCAAACAACTTACAAACCTACAAAAGCTTTGCGCCTAATATGCGAAGAAAGCTGTATTAAATATCGTCTAATAAACATTTTTCTTCAAATTGTCGAAGAAACAAAATGAAGCCATCCATCAAACCTAAAGAGACTGTCAAACGTTAAAAAGAATAATTCAATACAATCAAACCGTCTGTTAAAACGAAAGGAAATTTCAGAAACGGGCAGTTCCTGCACAATTTCCAAAAGAAACCTGGAAGAGGCTTTTCCCCGAACTTTAGAAGAGCACTTAAAGGAAACTTCCTATGGAGTTTTGATAAAAATTCCAAAAGAATCTTAAAGAAAATCTTTAAGTGAGTTTTGTGTCGCACTTTGGAAAGTTCTCGTGAACTTAAAGGAAAACTTCGGAAACTTCGAAAAAGATCGGAAGAAACTTTCTGAGGGGTTTCCGCAGAAACAAATTCATACTCAATGAAATCTTCTATCAAAACTAGAGAAAATACCAGAAACAATAGTACAATGTTCAATGGAAGCTTGGAAAAGGTTCCCTTCCAAAGTTTAAAAGATGCAGCAAACTTCCAGATTTCGATGAAAATTTTGGAAAATCCAAAAGAATTTTCAAAGAAAACTTTAAAAGAATTTATCAATCAAACTCAAAGAAAACATATGAGAAAAACTCCGTTACATAACCACAGGAGTGTAACGGAGTGTCAGACACTCAAGAAACACTTCAATGAAACCTTATCCCACAACTAAAGCAAATTTCGTAGACGGAAGCTTCTTCAAATTTCCAAAGGAACCTTGAAAGAAATTCTTTGTTTCAAAAAGCACTTCAAAGACATTTCCTCGTGGACTTTGAGGAAACTTATGGAAAATCTCTCCAACTTCCGAAGGAAACTTCGAAGAAAGCTTTAGAGGAAACTCCAAAGAAACTTTTTGGCGCGGCTTGGAAGAAAAGTTAAAAGAATTAATTTGTCAAACTCAAGCAACATATAAGAGAACATTAGACATCCAAACTAACTGCCAGATACTCAAGAAATATTTCAATGAATTCTGTTGAAACTAGAGAAAATTTCAGACACAGACATTTCTTGTACAGTTTTCAAAGAAAACTTGAAGGAAGTTTTGCTAAAGTTTAAAAAGGCACATCAATGAAAGTTCCTATCAAACTTTGACAAAAATTATTGAAAGATCTTTCAAACTTCTAAAGGATACTTTGAAGAATCCCCAAAGAAACTTTTTGACGAGCTTTCTAAGAAAACTTTATTTATCAAACTCACAGGAAACATAAGAGAAAGATTCCCGTACACGTCAAAGAAATTGTCAAATACTCGAGAAATATTTCAATGAAATCTTCTATCGAAACTGAAGAAAATCTCAGAGACAGACACGTTTTCTACAATTTTCAGAGGAAACTTGAAAGAAGTTCTTTCGCAAAGTTTAAAAGAACACGTCGAAGAAACTTCCTGTGGAACTTTGACGAAATTTATGGAAAGGTATCACAAACTTTCAGAAGAAATTTCGAAGAAATCTCTTTTGCAAACGTTCCAAAAAACTTTTCGGTAAACTTTTGTGGAAATCGTAAAAGAATTTATACGTGAAACTCAAAGAACACTTAAGGGAAAGACTCCGTTATACATCCAAAGAAACTGTCAGATACTCAAAAAATATTTCAATTAATTCTGTTGAAACTAGAGAAAATTTTAGATACAGATATTTCCTGTGCAATTTTGGGAGGACACTTGAAAGAAGTTTTTGCCAAGGTTTCAAAGGGCACGTCAAAGAAACTTCCTATCAAACTGTGATGAAAATTATTAAAAGATCTCTCGAATTTCCAAAGGTAACCTGGAAAGAACTCCAAAGAAACTTTTTGGCGAGCTTTCGAAGAAAACTTAAAAGAATTTATTTATCAAACTGAAAGAACACGTAAGAGAAAGACTGCGTTACACATCCATAGGAATTGTTAGATACTCAAGAAGTATTTTAACGAATTTTGTTGTAACTAGAGAAAATTTCAGGAACAGACATTTCTTGTACAATTTTCAAACGAAACTTGAAAGAGGCTTCATGCAAAAGTTTCAAGGATCACTTCAAAGAAAAAAACTTCATGTCAAACTTTAACGAAAATTGTGAAAAGATCTCTCGAACTTCCAATGAAAACTTTAAAGAAGCTTTCAAACAGACTCCAAAGTTTTCGGTGAACTTTTGAAGGAAGTTTGAACGGAGCTTTTCGGCAAATTCAAAGAGCACATAAGGGAAAAACTCCGTTAGACATCCAAAGAAACTGTCAGATATTAGAAAAATACTTCAGCCAAATCTTGTGTCAAAAGTAAAGAGAATTTGAAAGACAGACAGTTTGAGCACAGTTTCCAAAAACAAAGGACTAAGAGTTTTTAAGGCATCCATTTAGCCCCCATCCGTCATCTATCTAAATAAATAGGCGCCAGATTGCTATTTGATTTCAGAAGACAGTACCCATCAAGGCTTTGAAAGTAAGATGGCAGCTGTACTTAATTTCATCGTTATTTTTTTATGTAACGCGGAAAGCGCCTACGTAATCGTCAGACGCTTTATATATATTGCATTAAATCCGATGGAAATTTTGGAGCCGTATTGTTGAAACGAGTTACAAAAGAAGATTCATTCCTGGATAGGCTGTATTAGCAACCATCCGAAAAATAGTACACCGTTGAATTTCAACGTGGCCATTTAAACGTTTGGCAAAGTTAGCTTAGAATCAATTGCTCGTTGAGGATATTCATTGGAAGCCTGGTCGTACTCGGAAATCGGAAACTGACTTAAACAAAAGGTGATTCACTCCTGGAGGGTGTCTGCTAGGGACTGTTCGAAAGATAGTACGTCGTTGACTTGCAGCGTTACCATTAACGCCCCGCCAAGGTTTCTACATAACGCAGTTTGTGTTTTTTTGCCAGTTTAAAGTAAATTACCTATCTTGTCTGGCGCCTTTCGACTTATATGACAGTCGGAAGTACAAAATTATCGTAGGATCAATCGTTATGGAATTTTCGGTTTCTTCCGCTCATTGAGGATCCCTGCTGGAAGCCTGGTCGTACTCGTAAATCGGAAATGGGCTCAAAACGAAAGAAGCTCTCGTCAACGTTGAAGTTAACTGAATATGACACCCACCTGTTAAAAACTTGCTCCGCATACAGCTCATCGTTTTGCACGTTTTCGCCTCTCGTAGCAACAGTGTGTTCACTCGTCATAGCGCGAAGTGTGTGCGCAATAATTAAACGAGCGAGATAAACGAGCTCAACCGTTCTCTGCAAGTATAACATCTCCATAACGAAACCACACAAAATCGATATATTTTTCTATTAGTTTTAGTCTTTAGCCGTCTGTTACTTTTATAGAAAATCAGGAAGAGTAACATCCGGACTACCGGAAAAACCGGGAACATCTCCAAAATTTTCCAAATCAAAGCATTTTCTGTATCTCCACAATCTTATGAAGAGGATATCGAAATTGGGTGGATGTAAACTTCTAAAATTTTTGAAATAATAGAAATCTGGGGGGATTTAGGAAAGCATTTCCAACGATGTTTCAATTCAATTCAGAACTTCTCTCGTTCTATCTTCATTCCCTTTTCTTAACAATTGCCACGAGAAGACGTCTGCGCTCCGCTTATCCACCGGTTAATATCAAAACTATGTACATACGCGTACATAATTAATTCCGTTATCGTTTTGCATACTGGCTAGAAAGGGGTGAAAGGCGTCAAAACGGAAACGTTCCTGTCGCGGTAATTGCCAGCGATTTAAATCAGGCGTCGCACGCTTACGTCGTCGGGGGCGACGACGACGCGGATTTAACCAAAATCCAATCCGGGCTTTATCGGATTATGCATATTCATAAGGTAGACCGACCGTTTCGGCCACCCCACGATCTCGCACGGCTTTAAATATTCCGTCGTTCGTCGTCCCGACGTTTATTCGAGAGGAAGACTTAGGCGTCGTCTCTCGGGTAAGGTGCTAATGTCGGTGGGGGAGGAAATTTAAAGACAATTAACTCGAATTTGAATTTCAACATTAAGAAGTTTTGCCCGGGAACCGAGTTATTCGGAGGTTGAAGTGGCGTCGAAGCCTACATATCTATCGTAGATAGTTGCCAGTAAGTGGCTCTTCTATCTAAATTTGCCCCGGCCATTAATGGAGCACTCTTGGGGAATTTTTATGGCCGACGAAGTAGGTCGCTGATCGGACGTTATAAAACAGAAATAAATCGGTTGGCGTGTGATAGATGATGATCGTTTCTGCATGTGTTCGGATATCGGGCACGTTCTTGATTGCTCAAGTTTTTAATGACTTTCGGTCGAAATTTCGGGAAGGAATGTCGGCTCGTATCGTCCCGGGATTATGTATCGTCTGAAATGTCGTTTTGAAAGAAATCTAAAACATGATTAAGCGAGAAAAGTGGCGAAACGAACTCGACAAGTATGTTCACTTTTAATCGGCCAATCAATCGAGTTTCTTGCCATTCACCCCAAACGCACGAAAATTGTCAAAAAAATATGTATAAGGCAAGCAATTCCTAAATGCCAGAATTATCCCGGAAATAATAACAATAAATTTTAGACGTTTGTACATATGAGAATTCAATTAAATAATTCCCCCAAATTGTATTTATTTATTTCTCACAATGTCGCACTGATGAGCGGTATAACCGCAAAACGCGTGCGCGAATGGTAGAAGTAATTTTCTAATTACAAATAAAATTTAGATTTTCAAACATTCCATTGTCATTTACTCAAAGAATTTCTTATGTAAGACACCAAAATTTTTAGTTTGGCAATGGTAAGATCTCTCAAAATCAAGAGAAACAATTGGGGGTTACTATTTAAAGAATAAATCATGACGTCGTTCCTTAAAAACAACTGATGGTTGAAAATCGACTGTCATGCAAAAATGTGTACTTTTAGTCATTGACGAAAGCTATCCGAAACCGTTATTAAAAATCATTAAATTTTGGAGAATGTATAATTTCGAATAGTATCGAAGATTTATGGCAATCGGAATTTTTCTAAATTTTAAAAAATCACAAACTTTTTACGACTTCTCATCGGAAATTCTTCAAGTCGGATATTTCGTCCGAAACTAATTCGAATTTCTCAACTAAATCACGGCGCGTACGTACAGCGAATTATTCAATTAACAATACCGCTGACAAAATATTGATATTGTTCGCTTCGAGTCAGTACACACTTTCGGAGACCGCGTTAAGTAAACTCGGCCCCTCGCACTAAGCAAAACAAAACACCCGGTAATAATGAAGGCAAGAACTTCGTAATTAATTCGGGACGCGAGAGACCGCCTATCCGAAATCGATAGAACGTCCATCACGTCTTTCTGTTGGTACCTTGCCTGTTTACTTCGATTTTCTCGTCGATGAAATATGGAACCGATTTTGAAGTCGCGGTGGTAACGAGAGGAGAGAGGGGATTGCTGGATAAAAATAATAACATCCATAACTATTTTTTTCAAATGAAAAGTAGAAAAACTAAAAAGTCTACAAAACTCTCACGAAAATATCCTCACGGAAGCTTATTCGGCAACTTTCAACAAAAGTTGTGCAAAGGACCGCGCGGCAGCACAACTTTCGTCGAAAGTTACCGAATAAGCTTCCGTGAGGATATTTTCGTGAGAGTTTTGTAATTTTGTAATTGTAACTCTCTCCACGCTTTAGTAACCAGTTTCTTATTTTTTTTTAATTGATTTTATCGTTTTCCTTTTCTCCCCTGATGATGAGATTTCGAAGTGACTTGTAACATAAGAAATGTACGCAGAATTTTGCCAAAATTACGAGGAATTGTAAACGTTATGCTAGGAGTAATGGAAAGTAGAATAAGAGAAAGATTAGACAAAACTCTTAAGATCAAACAGAGGAGTGACAGACACTAACTTTATAATTAGATGAATGAGTGAAAAAGTGTTAAGGGACACACTTAGGTTTCATACACCTTTGCTAAAGTAGACAGTGAAGACATATGGAAGACTTTAAAGCAAAGATAGAAAAACAGCAAATTTTGTCAGAATAAGACACGATAAATCACAGCGATTCGTAGCCAGAAAAGGAGTAAGACAGGGATGCATACTGAGCCCGCTGCTTTTCGCTGCAGTTCTGGATGGAGAAAGTTGGATTATAGATGAGAAAGAACTAAGATTATTGTAGTATATCAAAATTCACAATTAATGTTGGAGTTATGGTCTTCAATTGTCCTACGGTTTATTTTTGGGGTTATATTTATACCTTTTCGACATCACGCCCACCACCTTTTGAACATTTTATTACCCTACGGGTGTTAGCTTCTTATTTTAACTCCAGCCAGAGACGTTTAATGGGAGAAACAAATGTGACTAGAAATAAACTTATTAATTATTATAAAAGCATCGGTTAATAGAGAGAAAAGCATTGTTAACATTCAGATACCTACATACAACACTTCTACATTGCAAGAATTCATAAAAATACTGGAAATAACCAAGGATACATCGACATTCAATACAGGTTTCTATAACAACGATATACCTCGATGAACTGGAGTCAAGGTGAATTAAAGTGTTATTTTCGTGGACAACTTAGAAATAAATCAGTGTAGTCTTGGTTTCCAAAAGAAATAAGAAAGTTTGTTTGGTAAACGACGAAGAAAATTGACAAGATAGATAAGTCAACGAATAAGTCGATAAATATATTTGGAATTAAAAGGTATTAAGAAGAAGTACCACCTAATAAAAGAACGTTACCACACCGGAGAAGATAGAATCTAAGAAGGGGAAGAATCCATAGAAATTAGAGGTGCATCGAGAATAGAAGTTAAGAGAGGAGATATAGGAAGAACCATCGATGAAAAAGAAATTTACACTCGCGCACACACAACACTAGGTAATTATCTTGATTTTATGTTAAATATTTCTCAAAATTTATAAACATAATTTGTTATAATTTATGCTTTTATATAATTAATTAAGAGCTAGGCCGGTGCAATTTTGTTTAAGAAATTTAACTAATTTCTCAGTACATTATAAATACTTGGAGGCAGTGGTGATGAAAGGCGGAAAGTTCGATGAGGAAATCATGGCAGAAATAGGAGCAGTAGTCAATTGCATAAAAATGCCTTCCTAAGCGAAAGAGAAATACCAAAACCAACAAAAACGCAAAATATTGAAACGGGGACTAACACCAATTTTGACTTACGGAGTAGAAGTATGGAGAACAACACAGAACCAAAAAAGTGAGGTTACAAAGAATGGAAACAAGGTTTTTGACAAAAATTGAAGGTACGACGAGATTGGATCAGAATCAAAACTGACGAAAACGAAAGTAGTTTCCTGTCATAAATTCGTCCCCTTCCTTAACTTCCTTGGACAGTTCTGCTATCTAGCGAAAACGTAGGAAACTATTCAGAACTATTCAGTTGACTTTGGACATTAACGCTGTTGCTTAGTTCTGTTCATGTACGCTTTAACATTCCAAATATAGTTTTTCTGAAAACTTACTGCAGTGGGAAATGAAGGTTAAGTAGTTTTATTGATGATTAAAGATAAGTGTTGCATTATCTAGCGGTTGTTAGTAATAGATTACTGTTTAAATATTATGTCCCAGTTATCCGAGGCGTGGAGCTGTAGTCGTCTGGTCAGGAGCAATCACCATTTTTGTTCTTTTTAGAGTCCTATATCCGCCCTCTTTGAGGTTCTCAAATACCCATAATGTATTTTTCTTGGGATAAGTGACCATTTAGGTCATTTCCATTGATGTACAATCACCTGTTGACCTTTTTTATGCGTTTAGTACTTCCATGCCTTATTCTTAAAGAAAACAACGAATGGTAATTTATAACAAACTAAATCTGCTTATAGTTAACTTGAAGTTCTACAAGGTCTTCTTTTTATTTTAGATGCCGAAGCGTAACACATGGAATCCTGATGCTATGGTGAAAGCTATTGCTGCAGTAAGATAGCAATAGGCAAATGGGGTACGAAGTAGCTGTGACGGCGCATAATGTTTCCAGACCTCGAAGGACTACGTCAAATCTGACCTCCCAGCAGGGGAGTGTGTAAAGTCAAAATTTGGAGGCTGACTTCGAGAATAATCTGGTTGAATACTGCTAGGAAATTAAAGAGCATTACTACGTATTGGCTATTTGTGACCTGAGAAGACTGGCTTACCAGTTGGCTATTAAAAGCCAAGTCTCTAATACTCTTTTGAGTGTTGCAAAGAAGTGGAAGTGAAGTTAGACTATTTTCTAAACGTCATCCAAAACTTTCCCTTAGACGACAACGCCACCTGTCAGAGAGGGCCAAATGATTCGCACAAAAATGTTGAGCAATATTTTTCTATCCTGAGAAAATAAACTTTGACTCCGCTAAGATATTTAATGTCGAAGAAACAGGGATTATTGTAGTTAACCTTCGAAGGAAAAAGGCAAGTTCACGAAGTTTCATCTGCTGAGCGTGAAGCTATAACCACAGTGATGACCTGTATGTCAGCTGCAGGCCGGTGTATTCCCCTCTACTAATATTTCCACAGAAAAAATGGCAGAATAACTGCTTGATGGTTCTCCTCCAGGATCGATAGGAGGATGCTCGGATTCACGTTGTGTCACCGGTCCATTATTTCTCAAGAGGCTTGAACATTTTATTTCCATTGTCAAGCCCTCCAAAGGCAAGGTAATACTGCTTATCTTTGAGAGTCACTATTTCCACACTAGAAATCTGGAGCTTATTGACCGGTCAAAAGAGGCAGGAGTATCTATAGTTTCCTTCCTCCTCATTCAACGGACAAGGTCTAAGGTTTATATTTCCTCTGAAAGCTCGATACGCAAACGCTATAGAGCAACGGTTGACATCTCACCCACACAGAATTGTGAAAATATTGCAAGTATCAAGTTTGTTCTGCGAAGCATCGAACCATCGTGCTTCTCCATGAAACTGCCGTCAATGGCTTCAGGAAGACTGATACGTATCCGTTTAATTCCGATGTGTTTCAAAGGTATGACATCATAGCTAGAGAGTTTGAAGAGCCGGAAGTGCCTGAGAATAAGCGAAATGGTGGCAACCAAGATGCCCCAGTTCCACCTGAAAGTGGTCAGTCCAAGAGACATCCAGGAAGTTCCGGTAATTCAACGTTCCACATCATCTAGAGCCAGTACGTGTTATGGGGACGTTTCTAAAAAGCTTCGACGGAAAAGAAACAAATGGCGGTTGAGCGCCAGAAGCAAAAATGCCAATCAAAAAGCAAAAGATGTCACATGATTGAAGATAAAGATCAGCTTTGATCATCAAAGCCCTTCAGATAGAAAACGGAGAAATACGACTGAAGCTCAAACGGCTCTGAGGATGAAGTTGAACAGGTGTCGATCGATGACGAGGATGGTTCAAGCGATGAAGATGCATCACGTCTTATTTGTGGAATGCGTTTTTCCCAAAACAGGCGAGGAGAAAAAGGGGTGAAGTGTTTGAAATGCTTCAAAGGGTACCATGAGATGTGTTCATCTTCAAAAAAGAAACTACAAACTTTGTTGTTATGATTTCTGTTTGGATGGGTAAATATATTTGAATTATGTATAAAGATATATAAAAATGTTTACACTTCAATAAAGTTATTATCAAAAATAGTAACACTGCTCTAATCAAATTCCCCAGCAATACAAATGAGTAGAAAATAAGGAGGGGGCGGAATTAGGACACCTTTTAAAAAAATCGAAAATGTGAGCTTTTCGGATATTTACTTTTTTCTTCGAGAAAGATGTATTTAGTAGAGTCACAGTGGCAGTAGTGTTAGGTATGGAACTGAGTTCTTTAAGCCAGTTTTTTTACTATTTTTAACTTTATACAAATTTTCAGAATTCCATAGTTTGCTTACGAGGACGGTAATTGGACACTTTACCTTATTAGGGAAAACCTGAAGGTTAAGAGTATACAAGTCGCAGTAAAGAAGGAATCGGTTGAGATGGATAGGGCACGTTTTGAGAATGGACCAGGATGGTTAGAAAAGTGTGCGAGGCACGAGTACTGAGGAGAAGAAAAACCTGGACAGAAGAAATAAAGATGAGCGGTTGTAAAACGAGGTATAAAACGGAGCGAAATCCGAGTAAGAACCCAAAGTAGAGGAAAGTGGAAGTAGTTCTGGAATGACATGATAGCTTGAGAACTGAACTTCACCTCCTTACAATCGAAGGGGGCCTTGGGATTAGTTAATTGGTAGTTCAAAATAACGTTCTCGTATAGCCTTCCTTAATATATATATATATATATATATATATATATATATATATATTAACCCCCGCTAACACCCATTTTGTTTTCTGATTGGCCCCTAAGTGGTAGGGGAGAGGATATTTAAAAGATTAGTATAAGGGTCACGATACATACGAGGGCGGATTGATAATGAAGCTACCTAGCGCTACATGGCAGCACAAACACAAAAACTTTTTTTTTAGAAATTGCGATCTGTCAAACGTCAGCTGTTAAAATTTCACCCAAATTCATCTATTAGTTTAGTTGTTGTAGTCGTTTGAAGTAAGCAACTTTTGTGTTTCTTGAAAAATGGAAAAAGTGAATTTCGTGCAGTGATTAAACACTATTATTTGAAAGGGAAAACGGCGAAAGAGACAAAAGAAAAGCTCGATAAACATTACGGTGAGTCTGCCCCGTCAGATTACATGGTAAAATATTGGATTGCTGAATTTAAACGCGGCCGAACAAGCACTGCAACAATACCATCAACAGGAAGGCCAAAAGAGGTGGTTACTGAAGAAAATATCAAGAAAATCCTCGATATCGTTATGAATGATCGCCGAGTCAAGTTACGTGAGATTGTTGAAATGGTAAACATATCATATGAACGTGTGTTCAACATTTTGCATGAACATTTGCATATGAAAAAGCTATCGGCAAGATGGGTGCCGCGTTTGTTGAGTGTCGAACAAAAACGAGTTCGACAGACCACTTCACAGCGGTGTTTGGGTATGATAAAGCGTAATCCTGTTGATTTTTGGCGTCGATTAATAACTGTTGATGAAACGTGGGTCCACCACTTCACACCTGAAACCAAAAATCAATCGAAACAATGGATGGAAGCTGGTAGAAGTGCTCCGAAGAAGGCGAAGACAGTGAAATCGGCTGGCAAGGTTATGGCCACTGTATTTTGGGATGCACACGGAATATTGCTCATCGATTACCTTGAAAAAGGATCCACAATCACAGGAAAGTATTATCGTGCAGTATTGGATCAATTGATTGACGCAATCAAGAAAGAACGACCACATTTAAAGAAGAAAAAGTGCTCTTTCTTCAAGACAACGCACCGGTTCACACAGCATTAGATACGATGCTAAAATTACGTGAAATACACTTCGAATTGGTTGATCATCCACCTTATAGTCCAGATTTAGCTCCTAGTGACTTTTTCCTGTTTCCAAACTTGAAAAAATGGCTCGCAGGAAAAAGATTCATCTCAAACGAAGAAGTGATTACTGAAACTAACGCGTATTTTGAGGGGTTCTCAAAATCGTATTATTCAGATGGTATAAAAAAGTTGGAATATCGTCTTACTAAGTGTATTGAGCTAAAAGGAGACTATGTTGAGAAATAAATGGTTTTCGAAAAAAAAATGTTTTTTCCTACTTAGGTAGCTTCAATATCAATCCGCCCTCGTACATATATACTTATATAACGAACTTTTCCAAAACTATCGTTAGAAAATGTGACGCTAGAGGTCGTACGTATTTTGCCAAAATTTATTATTGTTTTCCTTTATCTTCTATAAAATTAGTATTTTCCTGAAAACAACCCGACCGTTCCTTCCATTTTGTTATCGTTTAGATGAAAATCCTCGCGTTTCCTCTCGGAAAATTTTCTAAATACATATTCCACCGTCGTCGTCGTCGTCGTCGCCTTTCGCATTATTCGTATTACGTAATCCATCTACGGCGGATCTCTTTATCGCCGCCCTTCGCGTCGGGGGTCGCGCCGCCTTTTATCACCTCGTCGCGTAAAATACACCCGCTCTCCGGTTTTATTGCTGGAAGAGACGCGTGTCGTTCCGTCTCGCCAGCCCCGCTTTCCGAGAACAAATACGCCACTTTAAACAATAAAAAATAGGGAGGGGGGAGAAAATTCTGACAATGTTTAGACGCTTTTGTGTCGGTTCCGTTCAATAGAAACTTCCAAAAAAGGAAGTGGCAGGAACGACAATTATGGTATCAAAAGTTTCCGATTTATCTCGGGATGATTCGCCTAACTATTCTGCTTTATTACATATCCACCAATTTCATTCCCCGTCTTCCCGCTTACTGTCGTAATTCCGTATTTCGCGGGTTTTAATTTTTCTTCTGACCCTTTTTCCTCGTCGTTCTAGCCTTTTCCACAACAACCGAGTAATTCTTAACTTCTGACCGCAACCGCACTCCTGATCACAATGGGGACGAAAGTATTTAGTCTGCGGTTGCGGTCTGTGATTGACAAACCATAATTCTCCGACATTGTACTTGTGTGTATCATTTTGTGATTTGAAAATAAATATCATTATTATCATCGGAGTTTGACGTTGTCCGTGAGTGAGCGAGATTATTTGATCGGCACTCCGCAATAGAACCTCGAAACTTCGGAACATTGCGAGTAAAACATCAAGTAAGTTCTGTTAGAAATAGGTGTAAAGAACGGGGGAAGTTAAGGGAAAAAAGGATTAAAGGAGGAAGTAAATTTAATGTAACTATGAGATACCACGACAGAGTCACGCCCACGACTGAAGTAAGCACTTGAGACGGTAGCGCACGAGAACAAGGACCAAGGCAGAAGAGACAAGGGGGAAACACCACTGGACGGAGACGTAATGTAAACAAGTAAATATTTTACAACAAGGCGGGATAAGCTTGGCACTTCTGAGGAGACGATACGGATGGCTGGCTTTTCGCCCGCGAATTTAGTAATTAAAATAATAGAAATAAAAAAATAAGAATAGTAAAAACAAACATGGAGAAAATCGAAGAGATGTTGAAGACCATTAAAATATAAAATGCAAATATAAAACAAATGGATGTTAGGATGATAACAGGGTTCGAGCAAATGATTGTAGAAATAACAACGTTGAAGAATGAAAATAAGCAGCTATGTGAACATCTTGAAGAACAAGCCACAGCCATTTAGTTGTTGCAACGCGAGCTAAGGAAGAGCAATCTAATTATTAGGGGGTGGCAGAAGATAAGAATGAGAGTGAGGAGGAAACAAGAGTAAAGTAAAACATATAATGAACAGAATTAAAATGAAAATGGACATAGGTACTGTATTATATTAATAGTCACAGTAAATTTTGGGGTCCTATTTATACCTTTTCGACACCACGCCCAGCACCTTTTGAGCATTTTATTACCCTACGGGTGTTAGCTTTCTATTTTAACTCCAGCCAGAGACGTTTAATGGGAGAAACAATAGTCACTAGAAATAAAATTATTAATTATTATAAAAAGCATCTGTTAATAGAAAGAAAAGCATTGTTAACATTCAGACACCTACATACAACACTTATACATTACAGGAATTCATAAAAAATTACTGGAAATAACCAAGGATACATCGACATTCAATACAGGTTCTATAACAGCGATATACCTCGATGAACGGGAGTCAAGGTGAATTAAAGTTCTATTTTCGTGGACCACTTAGAAATAAAGCAGTGTAGTCCTGGTTTCCAAAAGAAATAAGAAAGTTTGTTTGGTTAACGACGAAGAAAATTGACAAGATAGGTAGGTCAACAAATAAGTCGATAAATATATTTGGAATTAAAGGGTATTAAGAAGAAGTGCCACCTAATAAAAGAACGTTACCATACCGAAGAAGATAGAGTCTAAGAAGGGGAAGAATCCATAGAAATTAGAGGTGCATCGAGAATAGGAGTTAAGAGAGGAGATATAGGAAAAACCATCGTTGAAAAAGAAATTTACACTCACGCACACACAACACTAGGTAATTATCTTGATTTTAAGTTAAATATTTCTCAAAATTTATAAATATAATTTCTTATAATTTATGGTTTTTATATCATTAATTAGAGGCTAGGTCGGTGCAATTTTCTTTAAGAAATTTAACTAAAAGTCTCAGTACAGTACACAGGTTGAAGAAATAAGAAGAACCAAGAAATATAAACTTGAAAAATTCAGACCTATACTCTCGAAATTAACTGTAGTACAGAAACGAATGGAAATCCTAAGGAACGAAAAAAACTAAAAGGCGCAAATATTTGGACCGTTGAGGATCACTCGAAGAAAGTACCATACTAGAACGAGGCTGGACAAAAAGGACATGAGGCAATGCTGCCATATAACAAAATAGTGCTCGGTGTAAAGGATTTGAAGGGCGGTGTTTGGAGGTGAAAGATCATTGAGAAAAATAACTAGGACCGGATACCGGTCAAAAACCAAACGTAGTTAGTCAAAGAACAAAAAAGGAAATGATGACCTAGGCAACGGACATGGAAATGAGCTGAGAAATACAGACCAAAATAAAATAAGAGAAAGCATGAGAAGAAAAGGAGTAAAATTTATGTAGCAACATAACGTTGGGACGTTAGGAGTTAAATTCCCCAAATTATGACTAAATACAATATAAGCATAATGGCCATCCGAGAAACGAATCAAACAGATACCAGCATTACGGACATAGGAAAATATATATTTTTCAATAGTGGATAAAATGATAGGAGATTCGGGACCGAATTCCTAGTAGCTAAGAGGTTGAAAAATAAAATATTGACCTTAAAGTTACTCCGAAACTTGACGTGCTACTCACTTTCTGCGGGCAACGTTTTCAGGGTCAAAAAGACCTGAAAGGTTCATTTCCTGTCATTTCTGTAGCTGAGCCTCGCAGGACGTGTTAGCTATTTTTAAGCGTGCTAACGTATTTTATCGTTAAGAAGAATGCCTATCGAACGATCACGTTAAAGAACTGGCATAGCCCGAACTAGCCCTTTCTACCAACACGCACGGAAAGGACGTAATCTGGAGAGCCTCTCCAAAATCGAGAAAATCACGCTCTCATCGGGGAGAAGGTTACCCCGATGACGGCAAAACACAGACTGTAAGACAGAGCATCATCCGTCTCAATATAATATAATAAGTCCTAATCGCAAGAATTATCTCGGTAAATGTATGCTCTCCTGGTTAGGAACCAAAGTGTACCTACTGAGAATTTAGTTAAATTTCTTAAATAAAATTGCACCGGCCTAGCTCTTAATTAATAACATAACAAGCATAAATTATAACAAATTATATTCATAAATTTTGAGAAATATTTAACGAAACGTACGTCTACGGATGGCAAGAGAAGATCAAAATTTTGTAATTAGAAATATTTAACATAAAATCAAGATAATTACCTAGTGTTGTGTGTGTGTGACTGTGGTGTAATTTATCTTTCGATGATGGTTCTCGATGTACCTTTAATTTCTATGGATTCTTCTCCTTCTTAGATTCTATCTTTTCCGGTATGGTGAGGTTCTTTTATTAGGTGGTACTTCTTCTTAATACCTTTTATTCCAAATATATTTATCGACTTATTTTTTGACTTATCTATCTTGTCAATTTTCTTCGTCGTTAACCAAACAAACTTTTCACTTCTTTTGGAAACCAAGACTACACTGCTTTATTTCTAAGTTGTCCACGAAACGAAAACTTTAATTCACTTTGACTCCAGTTCATCCAGGTATATCGCTGTTATAGAAACCTATATTGAATGTCGATGTATCCTTGGTTATTTCCAGTATTTTGTTATGAATTCTTGCAATGTAAGAGTGTTATATGTAGGTGTCTGAATGTTAACAATGCTTTTCTCTCTATTAACCGATGCTTTTTATAATAATTAATAATTTTATTTCTAGTGACATTTGTCTCTCCCATTAAACATCTCTGGCGGGAGTTAAAATAAGAAGCTAACACCCGTAGGGTAATAAAATGCTCAAAAGGTGGTGGGCGTGATGTCGAAAAGGTATAAATAGAACCCCAAAATAAACCGTATGACAATTGAAGACAGTAACCCCAACATTAACTGTGAATTTTGATATATATTAAATTGTAATAAATGATGAATTTTCTAATGATAATTAACCATTCGAGTATTACTATACTACAAAAGGCTGACGCATAGACGCGCCCCTAACGCGACATAAATCCGGAATACGAAGACAAATTTTTCATAGATTGAACGGAATTTCGTTTCAAATCGCGATCATGCTTCTCGGCGAAAATTTCAAAATCATCCCCACACCCTTTATTTACGACTGGATCGCGATCGAGTTGAACTTCTTATATCCACAATTCCGTCAGAAATCTAGAATACGTTTTAGTTTAGATTTCGATACAAGCGTTCGGAATAAATACGCCAATTTCGCCCCGCAAATTCGAGGCATAAATTCTAAACGGGCACCGCCTTCGTCTCCTTTTAACCTTTTAAGCATACTAACCTCGTTGAATCTCTTTATCAGCGTTGCTACAGAAGATCGCGTCGCGGAGGAATTGCTGGGGAGATTGTCTGCGGATGTGCCTGTCGCTCCCCCAAGGTCCAAGGTCACCTGCCGGAGGTAATCGATTGGAGGGACCTGCAATGAGGAAAAAGGAAAGATTTCAATAAATTGCATCATAAAATTAAATTTTTTGCGTTTGTAGTTTTACCTCCATTTTAAAAGAAATTAAAAAGAATTGTTAGAATGAAAGGAAGCTAGACCAGACGCGACACAATGGAACATCGAAAATCGGAGAATACATGAAAGACCAGAGGAAAGAATGGAGAAATAACAGAGGAAAAACTAATAGAGGCACTAAAGAAGAGGTAGATAGGAAATACACGCGGGGTTAAATCTTTCACTTCCTTTAATGAAGGAAAATAAATCGATTGATAGTTAACATATGCCTGGACTTCGAAGAAATCGACGTTCATTTCGATGCCTTGGGCCGGGGGTGAATAAATACTTCAAATTCCTCATATTTTCCCTTGAGTAAACAACCTTCTAATCTTTCCTCGCGTGCGAAAAAGGAAAAGAAAACAACTCCGGAAGAAGAGACAGGCGACTATTATGGCGGGGAAACCCGAGCCGCGCGCTAGACAAAGGACCAATTTCATTTGATAAGGATCCATTCTGTCATTAGCACGTTCGAATCGGAGGAATCGATGGGGGAAGCCACTATCAGATGACTTCGTCCTTGTTTAGATAATGCTGTCGGTACGGGTAGGGTGGAAATGAGGAACGAGGAGTTCGGTTTAGCCCTTTGGCGAAGATTAGGTCTGATTGTCTGCGTACGAAAGCATTTGAGGTAAATTTATATAATAATAATAATAATACATAATTTTGAATCTGTTGTTTGATAATCTGACGTGAATTAATCCGTTTCGAACTTGATTATCGCTGTCCTACAACCGAAATGTATCAGAAGGAAAAATAGCCCCAATTCTTAACGATTTCGTCGTACGAAATAACAATAACAATATGGTATTTAGAAGCTTCAGTTAGCTCTGGTTTCTTGCAGGTGGTGTTATCATCAATGTTGGGTTATCTTCTATCGAAGCAAAACATGTTTAGTTGAAACTTATTAAGAAAGATTAATCATCTGCAAATATAAAACTGAATTTTTGTGGGATTCCAGATCAGAAATCTCGTCAAGAACTGTGAATTTGATGCCATTCTGAAAGGTGATCAGGAAGCTGCTTGCAAAATCTTTAACCCTTTGCACTCCGAACAATTCTGGACGTTGGCTATCAGCTACTCAGCGCTACTTTATGGCAGAAACGTGCATTTACAGATCCTCGTATTATTTAGTATAGTTTTCGAACCAAGTAACGTATTATAATGATATTGGCCTTATATGAATTGGTTAACATCGAGAAATGTATATTTTGAAAAAATCAATATTTTATTTTTATAATTTTGTATAGTGTGATAAACCATAAAACACCCCCCAATATGCATTGCAGGCTGATTTGTGCACGTTTGACAATAATAAGCTGGTTGACGCTTGCAACCAGGTGTTTTCCTGTCAGAACACATATATATGATTTCTTGTGTCATTTCAAGAGAAGACTTCAGGGAAACATGCATGTCTCAAAAAGTTGGGCTGAAATAACTTAATCCCCGTAATCACTCATAAACTTTAATGTCCCATGAGAGGGGACATCCGAGTGATATGCTAGAATTACGATGTCCCATGAGAGGGGACAGCGGAGTGCAAAGGGTTAAATCGGTGTTCGCACAATTTCCAGGCAATAAAAGAGGAAAAATCTATTCAGATCGTGTGACGAATCTTCGGTCTTCCTATTAGAAGTTAGGATGCGTTGAAAGTGCATTTTCTAGATTCACATCCTACACTACTTTCGTGATAACTGTGGGGAGGTAAGCGATGAAAGATTCCATCAAGACCTTTCATTATGGAAAAAGAAATACCAGAAACAATTGGGCTCTAAAATTTTGGTAGATTACCGTTGAACCATTATAAGGCTACTCCAGAAGTAAGATGTAACACCTTTGCTGTTTAATCCAATCGAACGAATTCAATGTGTTCAATGATCTAATAAGATCTTTTAATATAAATAGTACTATTAATCAGCCAACCAGAGGCAGTGGATTTTTAGATAATATATGTGTTGATAATAGTATAGAAAAGTATGATAGCACCACTTTCATTCTTTCCCGGAATTTTTCTTTACGGTTTATTAGTCCACTTGATTTTATTCTTTTAATCTTGAATTTATCCTAATCCTAATTCGTTATTTTACTTTTTCAGTTTCTATATCTTAATCATGCTACCCCTTCTTCTGCCCTTTCAGTTAGTTCCACACCGCTGTATATTAGTAAATATCCGTCCAATAGTTCGGTCCCTTTCCCCTTCCTCTTTCGTCTCGGTTATCCCTAATTAGGATTATTTTCGATCTCTCGAACTCAATAATCATCTCTGTTCTTTCCCACTCGACCTTTTTGCATTACCTATAGACACTGTATTATGCTTTTTTGCTTCCTTCTTCATCCCTGTGTCATGTCTTTGTCCGTTGCCCTTTTCGTCCTACTAAACTCCTATATCTGGGCTTATTAGTTCTTTTCCCCACCGCGTTCTTGTGATTTTCTTTAATTGTTACTTCCGTTGTATCTCCCTTGAATTGTACTTTTTCCGGGTTATGTTTGTTAGGGTATCTTCTATCTTTTCCTTCTATTATTAATTTGCTTAGATGCTTAGACCGTTTTCTGCCTAATCCCCTTTATTTCTTATTTTTCCTCCCTTCCCGTATCTTCTTGGGCAGGTCTTCCTCGGTCGATATGTTGGCGTTTCTTAAATTCTTCGAATTCTTGGCAATCAGCACTTTAGTCGTTTCCGTTATTCCTTTAATAATGTTGTTTCTTATCCCGTTCTTCCTGTTTCTTCAAATTCTTTTCGCCACCTCCAGTTTCACCACGTACATCATTCCGACCCCAAATTCCATCTAATATTTTGGCTATTTTCTACTTACTTTCAATGTTTTCCTTCTAGATACCTTTTATTATCAGGTTTTTTTTTCTTAACTCTCCTCCAAGGAGATTTCTCCTCCTCAAGGGAACAAATCTCTAGGAAAGGGAGATATTTCAGGAGATTTATTCTCCTTTCCTGTTCCCTCGCTTGGTTCCTCAGCGCTGTATTTTGTGTTTCAATTGCTTCCTCGAGTAATTTATCAATTTCGTCGCTTAACATCTGCTGGTTGTTTCGGACTTTTCGAAACATTTCTTCTCCTTCTATTATTAATTTCTTGGATTTAATTTTTAATTGCCTTTCGTTTTCCCTCCGTGACCACCTTCATTTTTATTACTAGTTTTTTCCTCTCTTCTTGTATCTCCTTGGACAGGTCTTCCTCCAATCGTCCATCCATATGTTCGGGTTTCTTAAATTCTTCGTCTTTTTCGAAAATCAGTCCTTTAGTCTTTTTCCTTGTTCCTTTAATAATAATTTTTCCGATACCGTCCTCCCTGTTTCTTTCCATTCCTTTCGCCACCTCCAGTTCCTTCGTGTGTTTCATTCTGATCTCAAATTCCATCTAATATTTCGGCTATTTTCTCTTCCTTTGTTTGCTCATGACTTTCATTGTTTTCCTCCCCGACGCCTTTTGTTATCAGCTTTTTCTTTCCTAACTCTCTTTCAAGGAGATTTATTCTCTCTTCCTCAAAAGAATAAATCTCCCGGAAACAGAGATATTCCTGCTACGTCACTTGGTTTCTTAGCGCTGTATTTTTTGTTTCGATTGCTTGCACTTCCTCGAGTAATTTATCAATTTCTTCGCTTAACATCTTCTGGTTGTTTTGGATTTCTTGCAACATTTCTTCTCGTTCTTTTATTAATTTGTCGCGCTTCACGAATGCTTCAAGTCGTTTCGAGCTTAGCGTCTTTCATTTTTGATACTGATATCTTCTTCCGTATCTTCTTCCTCAATCCAAATGTTCGCGTTTTTTAAATTTTTAAATTCTTCGTCTTTTTCGAAAATCCGTTCTTTAGTGATTTCCTTTATTCCTATAGTAATAATTTTTCTCACCCCGTTCTCCCCGGTTCCTTCCAATTCTTTTCGCCACATCCAGTTTGATCACGTATTTCATTCCGACCACAATTCCGCCTAATATTGCGGCTATTTTCTCCTATGTTTACTCCTAACTTTCATTGTTTTCTCCTCGACACCTTTTATTATCAGACTTTTCTTTCCTATCTCTGAAATTTAATCTCTTTTCCTGTTCCGTTAATCCGTTTCTCAGCGCTGAATTTTCTGTTTTGATTGCTTGCATACCCTCAAATAATTTATCCATTCTGTTTCCTGGTTGCTTTGGATTTCTTGGGACATTTCTTCCACTCTTGCCATGTCCGATATCTGGGCTGCGTTAATTGTTGCGCCTTCATCCTATTCTGCCCTTTCTATACTTCTGCATTTTTCTGGTTACCTACTATCTTTTGCACTCTTCCCACCTTCTAACTCAGACCACTCCGTCTTCATTCATTGAATTTTCGCACGTTTTCGGTTTTTATCCCGCCTCGGGAACTTCGTATTGGTTTACTCCTCAAACACTCTCCATCTTCAATTTATCGCAATGCCGCGTGAATTCCGAGTTTAATGTTAGTTAGGAATCAAACACGAGAACAAAACTGAAAATCACCAGGTTTCTAAAAGAGTCTTTTCCCTTTGCTTTCCATCAAAATGTATCCAATCTAATCCTTCTTTTCCGAAAGCCCCATATTCTCGATCTCAAAGACCGAAATCGGATTCCCGATTCTGACATAATTAATATTAGCATATAGATTATATCCGGCGATAATTCCGGTATTATTTCCGGTACGGAACCGCCGCGACCGACGACGGTTCAAACGAGACGTCCCACGAGAAGACGCGTTTTTGGCCCTTTGTAGCCCCCGAATTTCCATGCTAATTCTCCCGTCGGAAAGCCGCCTATAGCACCTCGCCCCCTCGTCCTCCTCGCGTTCAGGCGAGCAACTTTAATGTAATCTAATAGTACGAGACCAGCTTCAAAGATAATGTCAATATGGAATTGTGCGTCATGTCCGGAACGGAAGCGCTTCCCTCGCCTTCTCGTCGACGATGTAGGACCGGCGAGGAGGACAAAGGAGGCACCCTATTGTACTATTGTACCTACATAGCTACCTACCTATTTAATTTCTTGCGGTTTCTAGTTTGGAACTTTGGGTAGGACACAATTGTCGCGCGGCGCCGTTTCGGTCGATGAATCGTTGCTGAGCCCGAGGTAAAGGATCCGAGATCTAATCTTGTGCTGCTTGATAATTTACACTCGTAGACGATCCGGCATATCGCGTTGATGACGGTGAGGAGGAAATTGGAGGAATCGAAGTGCTTTCTGAACGGCTATGCGCGTTACTACATCAATGTAACATCGATTAAGACAAAACCTTGTAGAATAGTGTGCTTTGAACGTGTTGCTCTTTAACACCCTGATGAGGTGTGAGGAACACACGAGATGAAGGACTAAAATCAACTAGATTATACTTAGGATTAACTCTTCAATGCCCCAATTTAATTAATTTGCAAAATAGTTTGTAATACACAATAATACTCGTACAATTCGATATGAAAACGTGTTAGTTCTACGTTGAATTATCACATTCCATATGTGCTACAGAGCGTGTTCGAGACACTTCTTGTTTGTAAAAATCAGAAACGTTCAATGTCCTTGCGAACACGAAAGTTGGAAATAAAGAAAGACGAAGACAAATATCAAAAAAGCTTATGCTCGTGGACTGTAACGATCCACAAAAGACAAGAATTTTTGGAAAAAGAAAATCGAAAAATATTACAATCTATAAAAAAGAATGTGTAAAACCTTTGTTTAGTAACTCGCGATTTAGGAAGAAAAAGAAGAAAATCAGTAACTATTACAGTCAAAGAGATAGGGGCTTTAGGAAGAAGAGTGGATATACCCGTTTTGGGAAGATAACGAAAATCAGATCGTTCAAAAAAAAAAACCAACAACTCTCGTTTTCATATACGCGAATGTTAGACAGAAAAGGAAGAAAATCAATAATTATTACGGTAAAAAAAAGTAGAGGTCTTGGGAAGAAGAAGAAAGTCAGAAACTACATGTGAAAGTTTAAAAAGAGGATGGTAGGAAACTACTGCTAACAACTTACGTTTTATGCTCACTAGTTTTAAGCAGAAGAAAAAATAAAAAATGTTACGGTCAAAAAATGTGGAGGTTTTGGCAAGAAGGAGAATGTCAGAAACTTTTTGTGAAGATTGCAACAATAGAAGACAAGAAATCTCCGGTAATAACTAGCGCTTTGATGTTCACTAATCGTATACAGAAGCAGAAGCAAGATCAGAACCTATTACGGTAAAAAAGACAGAAATTTTAGGAGGAAGAAGAAGGTCAGAAACTACACGTGAAAGTTAGAAAAATAGAGGGGGGAAATCACCGCTAGCAACTTTTATCTTATGCACATCCATTTTGCCCAGAAAAGGAAGAAAATCAGAAACTATTACGGTCAAAAAGATAGTGGTTTTGATAGGAAGAAGAAAGTCAGAAACTACACACGAAGGTTCCTGAAAAGATACAGGGAAGCGCCGCTAACAACTCGCATTCGATGCACAGAAATTTAAGGGAGGAAGGAAGTAAAAAACCAGAAACTATTACGGTCAAAGCGATTTTTGTAGAAAGAAGAAGAGAAGGGAGGAAGGAAGAGATTGCTAACAGCTCGCGCTTTTTGCACACTAACTTTAGACAGAAGGGAAAGTAAATCAGAAACTACTACGATCAGAAAGGTAAAGACCGTGGGAAGGTGCAGCAGGTCAGATGCTCCATGTGAAGATTCGGAAAATAGAGGACAGGAAGCTTCCGCTAACAACTCGCGTTTTTATACATATTAATTTTAGGCAGAAGAGCTGAACAATCAGAAATTGTTACGGTTCAAGAATACAGGAGTTTTGGAAAGAAGAAGACAGTCAGAAGGTACATGTGAAGGTCCAAAAAGAAGAGAAAAGAGTACCACAGCCAACACCTCGCGTTCGTGCATATAAATTTTGAGCAGATAGAGAAAATAATCAGAAACTATTGCAGTTAAAAAGATAGGGGCTTCAAGATTAAGATGAAAATTGGAAACTACGAGTAAATCTTCAGATAATAGAGGACAGGAGGCCACTGCTGACAACTGACGATTTATGCACATGAATTTTAGGCAGAAAACGACGGAAATCAAAAATTATTACGCTTAAAAAGGTAAAGGTTTTAAGAAGAAGGTGGGACCCTGCATGTGAAGGTTAAAAAAATTGAGGACAGGAAATCACTGCTGACAGCTAGCACTTTTATGCACACTAACTTTAGGCAGGGAAATAAGAAAATCAGCTATTACAAACCATCGAAGATGGGGCAAGAAATTATTGGTCTGGAAGCCAATTTACGTCATTTCTGGAAGAAGATGAAGGAAACTAAAATTAGAACACGAGGAAATGTGGATTAGCGTAAATTATTAGTCTAATTGTCCAAGGCAAACCTTCTCCACCCTTTTCCCGGAGTATTTATATATTAATTTGATATAGGCTTCATATTGACTCACATATTAGAAGTGGTAGTAGCTATGAACTGCAACACTCCAGTCTTTTATGCATTTCTTCCTGCACCCCTTGTCGATGTTCAGGCTTTGTCCCAACTCACGCGTCAATTTTATTTACAAAATTATGAGGTGAAAGTAACTCGATGAGCGTGAAAGAGGAAAGAAATCGATTAAGAAAAGTTGGGCAAATAAAAGAATTGTTTCAAGACCACTGATTTATGTCACTTCGAAACGGGATTGCATACCGCAGCGGTCATCGAATTTTTCGACGTTACGATAAAAGTAAACAATACACGTCCTATCAAAACATGCACTTAACTTTGCTAATTATATGGCGCGGATTTTACTAACGTTTACATTTCCTTCTGTAAATTGGAAATATTCGCCTATATTTTTTCTTTCGACAAATATGAATTCCAGCCCGCATGATGAAACCAACACGACCTTTCACAACGTCAACTTGACCTTGCTCCAAAATTTACCAGCGTTTACATTTCCACGCCTTAATAACAAACAGTCTATTATCGATCCAACGTACTATCAGAGGTTCCCCAAATGTTCCTAGCGAAGCTCGCAGAACTTCAAAAACTAATTTCGGCTTTCATGTGGATAGTTCAAATATATTTGCTCTATTTAGTTTTATTTTGTGTGAATTTTCGTCTGTTAGAAAAGGATGATGTACATATATAATATAAGGGTTAAGATCAAATGAGTAAGCGATATCCTTTACTCACATTTATATGCAGTCTATAGCTTGATTATAAATCTAACGACTGTGATATAGTGTTTCCTAACTTACGTAATTCTCAAATTTTGCAGTAGAGATCGCAGAAACTTAAAAGTTGCCAACTGTACATGTCTTTCAATCACACTATATAATACATAACACTGTAATAATAATTTTAATTTAATTGCTACTTTCAGTAGCCAAGTCCGAATCCGTGTTTTTCAATTAGTTTCAGATTGGCCTATAATGGGTTAAAACACTAATTGCCTCTCAGATGACTAACAAACAAAAACTCAAATTTCATTCAGCAATAATTTCGCGCATAAAATGATTATACAATTCACAAACCTGTTGGTAATACAACAACAAAAAAATGACTAACAATCACTTTTATTCAATAGCCGTTAATAACGCTCATTTAATAATATGCTGCGCTCTCCATTTCCTGGAAACAATCGCCGATTCAAGCTCGTTTGTTCTAGCCGGTTAATTAATTACGTAGCGTTTTTGATATCCTTTCATTCGGTCCGAAACGATCGCTCCGGGGTTGAAATTGTGAAACGCGCGCGGTTCCGGTGCGGGCACTTTTGTAACTTTTTTCCTTCTTTTCTGAACGTCAGCCATTTGACGCCACGCGCATCGATGACGAATTTATTGGAATTTGTCCGCATTGGAAATTTCAACGACGTCTCCAACACGTGGTTCTCTTCCCATTACCAATTTACGTAACTTTTACGTGCGTACACAATACATATCCTCTAGGTTCAGGAATGCATCCAAAAGGGGGATTCGGATAGGCAGGAAGTTGTATTTGTAGATCACGAGGTCGAGTTACAGGGTCCTTAAATCAGGTTTGAGTCGAAAGTTGCTCGAAATTATAAACCATCCTTCGCACAGTTGATTGACAACAATAAGGTAATCTTCATGGATGTGGATGCTAGGGTACGATGGGGTCAGAACTAACGAAATGCATCCAACAGCGACTCGGATAAGCAAGCGGTTGTTGTTAAAGATCATCAGGCTGGGTTACAATGGATTACAATGATCAAGTTTGACTTGAAAGCTGCCTGGATTCTAAGCAACTCTTCGCGAACTTGGCTGGCAAAAATAAGGTAATCTTCCTGGATGTGAATGACTAGGATACGATACGAGCAGAAGAAACAAAATTTTCCATAACTCTCAAAAGGAAGGATCTACCGCCCAGATCTTCATATTCTGGGTAAAATACTAGAACGATGTGAGGAAGGAGCAAAATCTTCCTACTGGAGGAATGCTTCAGCGCTCAAGGAGAAGCAAAAGGTTCATCGCCGTTTCTTTCGAAACACCCAAGAAATTGCTCGAGGTACAGGAAGAAGACCAGTTTAGGCTAGAAAACCAGTCGAAGCATAGTCACAGGTCTTCTCACTGGTGAATGTCGCTTGAGGAACTATCCCAAGAGGAGCCCGTGTAGGGCGTGAATTACCATTCACATGTTAACCACTTTATTGAATCAAGTACGTAAAAATCAAGGTGGAAATAAATAGAGAAAAGGTACAATGGGCGTTCGTGAAGCAAGCTAGTGGCCTTGTTATTTCCGACTCTCTCGCTCCTTCGTCTTTTCACTTGCGCACACATCCGACGGTTAAGGTACAGAAGATTCGAAATGATTCTTGTTACAACGGTAGATTTTACAATTGTTCAAAAGAAATTTGGGAACACATACTCGAATGAGTAGGCATTCTTCATTCAAGGAAAATCATTTAGGAAAGGCTATAATGGAGCGCCGGTCCACGTGGGTAATGTCCCACTCCCCGAAACCTTATAGCCTCTGCTAAAGACTTCGAAATTTAGGGTTAAATATAGATTAGGGTACGTTACAAAAGATCCCGTGAAGATCGAAGTAATCGGAAGGCAAATGTCGCCGAGAGATCCATCCCCAATCTAATCTGAACGTTGATTTTTACTTTGGATTTTCCTCTCCAATACCTTTCATCCTATCTACAGATATAAAGGTATAGGTATAAACTTACATACCTGATAAAAAGTTGATATTCCGTATCGGCCAGACGCAGGGCAACCTCTTCAGGGAAATGGAGCAGCTCTTGCAACTCCTCCAGTTCTGCGCAGGTTTTGGTCTGCGCTGTGAGAGGATTCCTCTTCTCCAGCTCTGGAAAGAAGAAAGAGAAATGAGGAATATTGTAATACTGTAAGTCCAAGAAATATAAAATTGATATCCGAGGGCCAGAAGGCTCAAAAACTAAACAGGCTCATAGCTTACCGAAAGGACAGCGAAGAGGAAGAAGTAATTTATTTTTGCAAATATTTTTGTTCTAATTTTGTTGCTTCCCTTTTGTTTAAAAAAATTTGGTCGACCAGATCACATAAAATTCCGTAAATATTAGCGAGTCCAAATATGTATGTCAAGGATTTCATAGATAGAGGTTTTTCCTTTCCATCAAATTTGTTTAAGAAACTTCTGGCTACCAAGATTTCATTCAAATTCCGGAAATATTTATGGTTTATGGATTCCAATATGTCCAGGATTTCATAAAACAAATTTTCTTTCCGGCAAATTTGGAGAATTAAAAAAAAAAAATTGTTTGGTGGAGAAGATCCTATCAAATTCCGGAAATATCAGCGCGTTTAAACATACCGCAAATAGTTTTGTTCTAAATTTCTTTTCTTCCCTCTAAATGTCGAGGAATTTGTCTTACACATAAATTGTGGACAAGAATAATCATTTCAGAAATATTAGCGAGTATAAATATGTGTAGGATTTCATCGAAAAATGTTTTTACTTTCCCCCAAATTTGTTTAAAAAGATTCTGATTGCCAGGATTTCATCAAATTTCGGAAATATTTGCAGGTTCAAATATGTCCAGCATTTCATCTAAAAGAAAAATGTTTCTTTCAACCAAATTTGGAGAAATTAGTTTAAAAGCTGTGTGCCGGACAAAATCCTATCAAATTCCCTAAATATTAGCGAGTTCAAATATGTCCAGAATTCATCAAAAAATAATTTTCCTTTCCACCCAATTTGTTTGAAAAAGCTCTGGTTGCTAACATTTAATCCAATTTCTGAAATATTTGTGGGTTCCAATACGTCCAGGATTTCATAAGAAAAATTGCTTTTTTCCACCAAATTTGAAGAAATTTGGTTTAAAATTTTTTAATGGATAAAATCCTATCAAATTCGGGAAACATGTGCGGGTTCAAATATGCCGCAAAAATCCTTGTTCTAAATTTCTTTTTTTCCCTCTAACTGTTGAGAAATTTGGTTTAAACTAATTTTGTGGACAAGACTTCATCAAATTCCAGAAATATTAGCAGGTTCAAATATGTCCAGAATTTCATAAAAAAATTACTTTTCACCAAATTTGTTTAAAAAATTTCTGGTTGCTAAGATTTCCTCAAATTTGGGAAATATTGGCGGGTTCAAATATGTCCAGGATTTCATCCAAAACATATAAAAGTGATATTTGAGGACCAGGAGCATCAAGAGATAAACAGACTGATAGCCTACCGAAATGATGATGAAGAGGAAGAAGAAAAATTACTTTTGCAAGTATGTTTGTTCTAAATTCCTCTTCTTCCCTCGAAATGTTCAGAAATTTGTTAAAAAAATATGGACTTCATCAAATACCAGAAATATTAACGAGCCCAAATATGTCTAGGATTTCATCGAAAAATGTTTTTCCTTTCCACCAAATTTGATTAAAAAATTTCTGCTTGCTAAGATTTCATGAAATACGTCCAGGATTTCATAAAAAACAAATTCCTTTCCACCAAATTTGGGGACATTTGTTTCAAAATTGTTTGCTGGACAACATTCTATCAAATTTCGTAAATATTGCGAGATCAAATGTGTCCAGGATTTCATCAACGAAAAAAATTCTTTTTACCAAATTTGGAGATATTTGCTTAAAAACTGTTTGATAGGCAAGATCCTGTGAAATTCCGTAAATATTAGCGAGTTCAAATATGTCCGGAATATCTTTCTACCAAATTTGTTTAAAAAATTTCTGGTTGCTACGATTTCATCAAATCTCGGAAATATTTGTGGATTCAAACATGTCCAGGATTTCATAGAGAAAAGTTTCATTCCACCAAATTTGGAGAAATTTGTTTGAAAATTGTTTAGTGGACAAAATCTTTAACAAATTTCGGAAATATTAGCGACTTAAAATATGTCTAGGACTTCATAAAAAAAAAAAGAAATTTCTTTTCTACGAAATTTGAAGAAATTTGCCTAAAAAATTTATCACCTCCCAATCTAACCCTTCAACTTTTATACAGTCCGAATCTTGCACTGTAGGAACGCCGAAATCTTTTAGAAAGTTCCCTTCTTTTTCTATCTCACCTCCGCCCCCAATTCCCTATATTCTCGACGCTCGAAAATCTCCTCCTCGGTGATATTTTTCCTCCTCCCTCCTCCTCCTCTTTCGCCACCCGGTACCCATTCGACGGACTCGATATTCCTTTTTTATCATCTCGTGACACCTCCTCGGTCGTAAAGAAAAGACTCCAAACCTGAGCGACGATGACTTTTCTCCCGATCGTAATTTCCACTGTTCGTATTCGATGTCGTCGAGAGAGATTCCGTGATAGCGACGCCCACCCCATTCAATACGACGGGACGCGACGTATGCAAATGCCTTCTGTCGATCGAAATTTTTATAATCAAGCGGGATATTTCCCCGGGGGGACGTGGTTCGTTTGTTCACATTGTGCGGATGCGCCTACGGATGATGATGATGATTATGATAATTAGTTTACTGCAGAGATCGGCGATGAAGACGTCTAGCGTCGTACGTAACCGGCGTCGTCGATTTCCTTGTCGCTGGTGCAGTAAACAACTTGTTTCTTCTTGTACCTCGAAACGCGCTTAAAATGGGAGGAAATTTTCAATAGAGGGCGTGATGAGTCTAAGAATAGAACGTCCTTCCATTTACTGCGTTGAATTATCTAGTCGATACTAAAGTACAAGCTTTTTGCAAATATGGCAGATTGTTAGACGTCGTATCACAGATACGTCGTTCAGATAGCCCATCCTTATGAGAGAATTGACAACGGCAATCGGATTCACGTAGACGCGATTCCTACGTAAGACTGCGAGGTTAGTCCTAGAATTAGCTGACCTAACAAAGAAGACAAAAAGTTTGGCAAAACATATCTTTATTTATCTTATCTTTTCCTTGGTCGTCGTCTACCTTTGGGCCATATCGGAATCCACTGGGTTATCCTTTCTATCATATCCGTTTCCTTCTCATGATGTGGCCCTCCCATTGGAGCGGTTGAACTTTAATGTATATTATGATATTTTCTCCTTCAAGTTGATTCTCTATTTCGTTATTAGTCTTTTTGCTTCCTGTTCAGTGTGGCCCCAATATTGCTCTTGAAATGTTTCTTTCTGCTATCTTTGGGTTTCCCTGCTCTTTTTGCTGATTACTGTAGTCTCCATTGCATACGTGATGACTGGCCTTATTACAGTCTTGTAAATCTTCATTTTGGTTTTCTTAGTTAGCGTTTTGCTTTTCGATAGTGACCTATTTCGTCCAAATGCCTGTAGTCCTTTTATGGTTCTTTGTCTCCCCTTTCTCTCCCGTTCCTCTCTATTATTACACCTAGATCGTTGAACGAAGAAACTTCGTCAAATTTATGGTTCTGTGTTTTCAGATCATCTGCGTGTACTTATCTTAAAGTTTCTTCACTTCCACCCCTCATCCTCAAAATCGATGGTACACGTAGTTTTACCCAAACGCCAAACATGAAGATGACTTTAACGATCGGTAATTATTTAGATTTAACGGTAATTTGACTGCCCCCGATCGACTTTGACATATTTTCTCTATCTTCCCGCCGATTTCCTCCTCGTTTAAGTGGGGCGAAAGACGGACGAGGGGGAGAGGACGAGAAGGACACCGCCCCTCGCAAAGTAGACTTCGATAACGCTTTGCCAACGGAGTTCCCGAACAACCTTGAGCCGTATCACGTCCCGCGTTCGTCTCTCGTTCCTCCGCCGACGATACGGGACACAACGGAAACGACGGAACGAGAGGAAGTATTCGCGAAACTGATACGGAGAGAGAGAAAGAGGAAGAAGGGGCTTAAAGGGAAAAGTGATGAATATTCAGTGCTCCTATTTCGGCTCGTTCGACGAGTCGATGAGGTATAGTCGACTGGTGCCAGCGCTGCCCACAGCGGCGGCTCCGCCGCCGCAACATTGTTTATTAGTTATTTAAACGTCCGGCCTGTCGGTGGGAGTTTTACGACAACAATACGTCGCAACATCTTTCCCGTGTACGACCGCCTACATTTACATATGTAGTTGCTACCCTCCCGTTATTTATTTACATGCGTTTATGTGAGGTATACCTGGAATCCGGGAATGGAAATTACGCTTCGTAGGGTTAAGGGGGTTGAAGCAATACCCGGTGACAGCACCGCGTGATTGCCTCCTAATGAACCGGCATACGATACGAAGGTGTCCCTTTAGTTTTGCATACAGGGAGCCACGTACGAAACGACAAGCACCAATAATTAACCGCAATATTGTCTTAACCTAGAGTCTGCAGTTCCATCAAGTTATGCCTGGTTAGTTAGTTGATACCCAGCGCAATCAAGAAGGAGAAAAACCTTTCTACCATTTCACACTTCATTTGTTAGGTTCTATTTGGTTATTTGTTGTTCCATGCACAAATTTTGGCAATTCCCTTTTATTCTTTGCCTTTATCCCCGCTTCTCTCCACATGATGCTTTGTTTCTTGAATATTTCCGCCACGACGTCATTTTATTCCTTCTGTGGTCGTCCTCGCCCTCTTCTACTTTATACTCTTGCTTTCCATACGTGTTTAACCTGCCTTTCATCCTTCATTCTGCGCCCAATGTGGCCAAACCATTTGTATGCGTTCTTTTCAAGACGTCCATAATCGGGTCCACTTTCAGTTTTTCTCTCACTATAGTGGATATTTCTGATTTTGTCTCTCTTCGTAATCCCCTTGACTCTTCTCGAGTATTTCATGTCTATAGCATTCGTTTTGCTCTTCATTGCTTCCGTTAACACCCAACTCTCACTACCATAGGTCAGGATACATCTAAAGACCCGCTTGTACAACCGCATCTTTGTCTTTTCGCTGGTTTCCTTTTTGTTGATAAAAGATCTATTCAAGCTGTGATACATTCTTGATGCATTTTTTATTCTCTCATTGATTTCCTCTTCTATGTTTCCCTCTCCGCTTATGTTGGTGTCCATGTACTAGTACGTTGTCATTTATTCAAGCTTTGCATTTCCAATTTCTATATTTATTTGTTCGTTTTCTTTCCCAAGCATCATTACCTTCGTCTTTTCGATATTGATTTTTCTCTTTGCAAGTTTTTCTTTCTACGTTGTTAGGTTATGTTATATAGTCCTTTTTCGTTCCTAGCTAAAATTACCACGTCGACAGCAACAGCACATTCCGTTTTTCTAATTGGACTCATTTTATACCGTCCTACTACAACCTTTGCACACTTATCTTCCATGTCTTTCATCATCTATGATTGCAATGAAGAATGTAATACTCCGCCGTGTCGTAGTCCATCATTTATCTCGACGACTTTTGACACCTTCTCCTTGCTGACATAGCATTTATTGTTCTTGTACAGGTTCGCATTAGTTTGGGTCTGATTTTTCGTTCTAAACTCTTCCGTACTCCTTTTTGTGAGACACTGTCAAAGGCTTTCTCTAAATCTAAAAATGCTGCATGTATTTTTGCAGTCATCTTTTCGTTCTTTTCAATTGCCCGTTTGAGCGTAAATATGTGGTCCTGCGTGCTTCTGATTTCTCCCATTCCACTTTGTGATTCTACCAAGTCTCGAGCGATTATGGTTTTCAGTCTAATATCTGTATATATAAAAATGGATCGTGGTTTGTTCGGATGCTTAAGACTTGAAAACGGCTGTACCAAATTGGATACTTCCTTCTGCGGGTTTGTTCGTAATTGCTACGCGAAGGTTTAGGAAAAAGGAACAGTCGAAAAAATTTATTTAAACGAAGTTTGCCGGGTCACCCAGTTTAATATATGCCCATATGTTTTGGATTTCACACTCAGAAATGTAGGAATTTGCTTACTTTCTTGTGTATAGGAAGAATTACTCCAATTTCCCAGTTTTTGGTACGCATCCTGCGTTCCAAGCTTTGTTAACCGTGTCTGGTGGCCTCAAGTTTTTCATCATCTCCGGCATGATCCTGTCGTGTCCTGCAGATTTGCCGACTTTTAGGTGTGCGATTGCTTGTACTATTTCTTCTGCGCTTATAATATCTTCACTTCTTACCATTGTATTACTTATAATTATGTATTCTTCTTTGTTGTTTGTTTCACTTTGGTTCAGTAACTCTTCGAAGTGTTCTTTCCACCTGTTGATGATTTCGTCTTCATTTGTTAGTATTTTATCGTCTGGTGTTGTTGTCTGCCTTATTTGCATTCTTGTGTCTTTTCTTAGGTTTTTCAAGATTGTAGAACAGTTTCTGGTTTCCAGTACTATTTTCTTCAAGCCCAGCAGCACGATAAATCGATGATAAATCAAAAACTTCGAGTGGTGCGCTGTCCACTATCCAATGCTGCCCCCCGTTAGTGCACTCAAGGAAGAAATTGTTCTTCTATGCACCAACGCGGGAGTTACGCCCTAGTCATTAGCGTCACCCCGTCCCTCCTCCACTTCTGTCGTTCACCAACCACAAGCAACACGATTATTCAAAAAGCCTTCTACTCATTAGATGAATATTTTTTTAATAATAGTAATAATAATAATAATAATCATTTATTTCCAACGGGTAACACCCAAGTACAGGAAAATTAATACACGAAAGAGAAAATATATATGCGAATACGTTCGTAACAATAAAAAACCAAAAATAGAGAGCTTACTGCCACTAACAAAATTTGTACACAATAAAAAAAAGCTATTCTACAAGTAAATAAGAGTATATAACAATATTACAAACTAACAGTACTACTGATAATATCCGTAAACCGATTAAAATGCAGATCAGCATTGCTACAAAACAAATCAAAATTATGGCACATTATATAGATGGGTGCTCTAAGCATCGCATTTGTTCTTATGCCATCCAGGTAAAAAATGGATGGATGTCCTGCAGATAGTCTGGGCACATTAAAATTGACTTTTTCAAGTAACCTCGGACAATCAATTTTATTATTTAATAAGTTAAGGAGCAATTTGACGCTAGCAACAGTCCGCCTGGTTTGTAACGAAGTGTAGTTAAATCTATTGAGTAGCAATGCATAATCATATTCCCTTTCTGGGTACACATGGTCATTAATATACACTAAGTACTTTAGGAACCGTCGTTGAACCTGTTCTAAGTTTTTTATATGTACGGCATATACGGGGTACCAAATAATCGAACCATATTCTAGCTTTGACCTGATGAAGGCGTTGTATAATAAACTTAAACAATCCGTATTAGTAAAATCTCTACAGTTTCGGTAAATAAAACCAAAAGTTCGATAAGAGCTTGCTATGATTTCATTTATGTGATCTACAAAATAAAAGCCAGTGTCAAAAAGTATAGTCAAGTCTTTTATAGACGTACAACGTTGTAAATTGATATCATTCATAGTATAATCATAACAAATTATTTGGTGTTTCCTAGTGTAAGTTATAGTTTTGCATTTGTTCACATTAAGTTGCAAGTGGTTTTCCATGCACCAAGAACTTAGACTGTCCAGATCTTTTTGTTAAGTAAGACAATCCTCTATCTTTTCAATTTTAAGGAAAATCTTCAAGTCATCAGCAAATAACAACTACTCACACTGCAAATTATTCACTATATCATTTATATATATTAAGAAGAGAATAGGTCCCAAATTTGAACCTTGAGGCACGCCAGATGTGGGAGAGAACATTTTTGATTTATGACCCCGATACTCGACATACTGCTTTCTGCAGGTCAAGTATGATTCAAAGAGACGCAGAAGAGTTGGAGAGAATCCCACCGCTGACAGCTTACTGAGTAGAACGTGGTAGTCTATCTGGTCGAAGGCCTTTTCGAAGTCGGTATATATGACATCAACTTGTCCCCGTTTATCCAAACACTCCGAAATATATTGACTAAAGCAACTTAGATTTGTTACAGTGGATCGACCATTCATGAAACCATGCTGTGCAGGGAATAAGACAGATTTTATGGACCTATAAACATTACTATACAAAATTGATTCTAAAACTTTAGAAGTGTTGCATAATATGGATATTGGTCTATAATTTCGAATACTAGAAGGATCACCTTTCTTAAAAACAGGGCAGATACGAGATATCTTCCAAATATCGGGGAATGTAGCGTGCTTCAGTGTCAAATTAAACAAATGGTATAGTGGTTTTACGAAGGCAATGGCACAGTCTCGTAGCAGAAAACTAGGAACACCACCCGCACCACTCAACAAACTGTCTTTGCATTTTTTAGTGCCTTTAGTATTTCATCTTCAGAAATTTCAAAAATTTTAACAGTGCAATTAGTACAAAAGTTACTATCATTTATCCTAGAAGGATTCGGAGTTGTATATACACTACTAAAATAATGTGAAAAAGCTTCCATTGCAAGTATAGGAGTATCCAAAACTGTATCGTTGTATTTCACAACATCAGGTATCCTAGTATTGCCACGTTTACTATGAATGAATGACCATATTCTTTTAGGATTACTAACTACGGAATTCTGCATGCTAGATATGTATGTTTTGTATGCAGCATCGATAAGAATTCTACATATTGTTCTTAACTCTTTAAATTTTTCATAGTGATACTCAGTCTTATACTTTTAATGAATGACTGCTGAATATTGCTTTGTTATGTTCGTTTGTTGCGTCATGTGTGAGTGGACCTATATGATTTCTTCTCTATAGTTATGTGCATTGACGAATTTTATACTGTTTGTATTATACAATAAACGAGGGCATTCCAGAAAAAGTACCCGTTTACATTAAATTAAACTTATTCAATTTTCAATGTAATCGCCGTTGTTGTTGAGACATTTCTTGTATCTCGAAACCAGCTTGTTCATGGCTTCCACGTAAAACCGCTTTACCGCTAAAGTAGCCAGCCCATGGTGTACACCTGCTTTTAAGTCATCATCACTTTGGAAACGTTCTATTGATAAGAAATCCTTGAGTTTACTGAAGAAACCTCCCACTTAAACTTCCGAAGAAGGTCAGTGGTCTTTCGAGCCGTATGGGGACGATCATTTTCATGCAGAAGAGCAATGCCACTTGTCAGCATTACCCTACCTCATGTTTTGGATGACCCTACGCAGCTTCTGAAGTGTTTCACGGTACGTGTCCGTATTGATGGTCGTCTCTTGGGGTATAAAACTAAGCAACAACAGACCCTCTCGGTCCCAGGCCATAATCCTTTTCGTGGAAAACGACTGCTTAAACTTGCGCGCCCTTGTTGAATGATTTGAGTGGATGCAAGAAGCAATTCTGTGGTTCCAAACTGACAATTTTAACGATCCCAACTTAAAATTGGAATATCCGCGATAACAGCTGGTTTTGGCGGATGTAAAAACCTACCAATCCTTGTGGAGGATACTTCAGCATCTTCAGTCGAACGTTATTATCCGTTGTTATTCATTATCCGTTTTGTATTATTACAGCCAAAAACGTCGTCACCTCTAAGCAGAAGATTTCTTCATACCCCGTGATAGAATGTGTTGTAACTTACACACATCTGTGCTTTTAGAGACATCGATTCCTTCGCATAAGCATAAATTTCCTCCGACGCAATTAAAGTAACCGAACCGTCCGAAGACATAAAACCGTCCCTCGTAAATCCCCCTCAGAAAGCGTCGATAAATAAGAAAAGGGAACACGCCGCCCGTCGATAGAGAAGGACTTATAAGGTTCCCAGGATGTGCATAAAAAACGAATCGTTCGGATCGCCGACCGACGACGGTCTATTCTTCGCCAGACATACATTTTCCGAATCCACCGCAACATTCGGACATATAAATTAAATGACGCACGCGACTAAACGGATACAAAAGACCAATTTCCGTCGGGAATGGAAGAATGAGAACGGGCGGAAACGGAGGGAACTGCCGACAGAAGAAAAAAACATCTTTTGCCTATGCTTCGCGTAACGAAGCCCGAAGTTTTTCCCATCTAATTTAAATTCTTCCTTGTGTCGAAACACGTACGATACTTACCTCCGCGTTTCGTCGTTTCAACCTTCGAGCCCTTAGCGTGCTAGGATCCGTTTCGGGTTTCGTACTATATATTTATAAGACGTAGAATGTGAATTTATAATTCATAGGACAGGTGCAGGTTTACGAGGAAAATTCGCGATTTTACGGCGTACAGCATATACGAGGAAGAAATCGGAGACGTAAGGTACACCATTATGACTGGTAGATGGTTTTGGTCGTTCAATGAAAAAATTTTTAGCGCATGAGGAAATGAGAATTACACGGAGCAATCTGAAACAGGCGTGGTCTAACGGTTAAGGCGTTTGACGGCGATCAGATGCAATAGCAATTGATTCACGCTAAGAATTGTGTAACTGCGTTCATTGTGTACGAGCTTGTTTAATTAGTAATGCTCGCCACATCATCATGTATCATTCCAGAATAGATTGGTACGTAGCAACTGGGGGTGAGAGCGACGATGCAGAGTCGTTGACGTCCCTCTTTGCAGAATTCCTTCCCTTCGAAGAAAGGAAATCCTGTAAGCCAGGACTTGGTTACTCCAGGTTTGTAAGAAATTCATTGTGACTTAGACGTTTTCTCCTTTCTGGAATATCTTAAGATATTCGCAAGAAAATAATTTCCAAAGCGAAGGAGATATAAGATATAGCAATGTACGCAAATGGACGGTGAAATGCGATAATTTGACCAAGCTATAAATTTCATGACTGAGAACGGAAACAGTCTAGTGGAGCCGGAATGAAGAACGAACTTAATGATGAAACCTAAAAATGCTATGTGTACAATGCAACAGAAGATCTAAAAAAGAAAACGGTGAAGAGCTTCAGAAAAGGAAAGAACCGTCGAAAAGAAAAGTTTTGGATGGAACTCTGAAAGGAGAGTTAGAAAAGGGAGGAAACGAGAGAGGGAGGGGACAAAAGAGGCATCAGAAACTCTATTGGACAATTGATATTGAAAGAATTTCCGTCAGAGCTGCCATTGTAATTTAGCCAAGTGGTGGATCTTCTGGACGAAACCTTGAATATATAGAAAACAAAGGATGTGAATAAATTCGTTTGTTGTGTTGATTGATTACCAAGAAAAGAAGAGGGAGAACATGAAGAAGAAGACGAACCAGTAAGAAAAAGAGGAAAGCGATGATTTGACATCATCTATACCAGGCATGGGCAACCTTTTTTGTAGAAGTTCTATGCTGTGAGTAATCTTGAAAAATATACATTTTTGTAGTATCCTTATGATTCATTATGAATTAAGTTTAGACGGGCCGTGCTAATATGCAACGAAAGAATTCAGTAGCGGGCCAGACAAACCTTACTCGAGGGCCGCATGTGGCCCGCGGGCCGGAGGTTGCCCATACCTGATCTAAACTAAAGCCAGAGGAAAATGACATCAAATAGCACGAAAGAGGCAGGATTGGTAAATGTAAGGGAAGATCTATATTTAGATGTGGATGGATGAAGGACAAGGGGAAACAAAAAATCTTAAAGAAATGAGGAAAAGAACAACAAGGTCTGGATGGTTCTGTAAATTGTGTTCCCGCACTAAGTCTGAGGGGAGACGGGATAAGATGAAGAAGGAAAGTAAAGGTAGAAGACAAAGGAGGTAAAAAAATCATTTATTCTGTTGCATTTCCGCGCAAAATAAAAAGATAAGTATGTAAAAGAAGACGCAACACCCGAATAAAAGAAGAAAGCGGTAGTTTGACGCCATCGAAAGTAAAATCAAAGAAAAAAACATACAACAAATAGCACGAATGGGGCGGTGTTGGCAATTAGAAGGAGAGATCTATATGTAGGTGTGTATGGAAACGGACTGTTACAGAAGAAGAATAAGGAGAGACAGAGAAAAACTTGAGAAAATGAAGAGGAGAACAACAAGATATGGATGCTTCTGTAGATTATGTCCCCATAAGTCTAAAGGAGAGGATACGATAAGATGAAGAAGAAAAGTAAAGCAAGAGAGAAAATATGAAAAATTAGACGAAACCTTCAAAAAAGAAAGAAGAAAGAGGTGGTTTGCGACATCGAAATTAAAGTCTAGAGAAAATGACATCAAATAACAGGAAAGGCAATCTGTTGAGAAAGAAGAAGAAGAAAAAAGAAGAAGAAACAAAATGAAAGGGAGAACAACAAAATGTGGATTTGTTCTGTAGATTGCGTCCTCGTATTAAGTCTAAGAGGACGCGCGAAGAAGAGGAAGAACGGAAATAAATGTAGAAAACACAGAAAATAAAGAGAACCATTTATTCTGTTGAATGTCCCCGCAAAAAGGAGAAGGGAAATATAAAAGAAGAAGACGACACTGTGGAAAACAAGAAGAACGTGAAAGAGATCAAAGCTAAAGTGTAAGGAAAATGATATCAAATACAACGAAAGGGACAGGTTTGGTAAATCTCAGGGAAGATCTATATTTAGGTATAGATGCAAACCCACTGTTACCAAACAAGATGGAGGAAATGTGATAAAATTTAGAAAATGAGGAGGACAACAACAACTGCGTTTGTTCTATAGATTGTCCTCAAACGAAGAACGTAGGGAGCGAAGTTAAGGATAAAAAGAAAATAAATGTAAAAGACAAAGAAAATAAATAAAATCATATGTTCTGTTGATTAATGACGCGAAAAGATGACGGAAAATATGAAAAAGAAGGCGAAACAGTAGAAGAAGAAGAAAGTGGTGATTTGGCGACCTCGAAAGTAAAGTCAAAGGAAAATAACATCAAATAGCACGAAAAGGACAGGGTTGGTAAATGCAAGGGAAGATCTATATTTAGGTGTGAAGAAAGAATTTAGAGAATGGGGAAGAGAGCAGCATCTGGATTTGTTCTATATTTTGTCTTCATACTAAAGTCTAAGAGAGAGCGAAGTTAAAGGGGAGAAGGGAAAGGAATGCAGAAGACAAAGAAGGGGAAGAAAATCATCTGTTCTGCTGATTAATGACGCAAAAGAAGGAAAATATGAAAAATAGAATGAAATAGTAGAAAAAGAAGAAACTAACATCAAGGGAAAATGAGAGCAAATAGCACGATGTTGATTTGTTCTGTAGATTATGTCCTCGCACTAATTCTAAGAGAGGAAGAGAGTGAGAAGAAGAAATAGAGGAAGTGTAGAAGACAGAGGAGATGAATCAAATTATTTGTTCTGTTGATTGATTATACAGAAAGGAGAAGAAGAATAAGAAACAGAAGACGAAAGAGAAAAAGAAGAAAGCACTGGTTTGATGACGAAACTGAAGTAATAGCAGGAGTTTGTAAATCCAAGCGAAGCTCAATATCACCGACTGTCACAAAAGACGAAATGTGAAAGAAGAAACGAGCAAAAGAAATGAAAGGAAAAGCAACAAAATCTGGATTTGCACTGTAGATTGTATTTTGGTATTACCAATAAGTCTCAGAAAGAAGGACGGCAAGGAGAAGAAGTAAGGGAAATGTAGAAGGCAAAGGAGGTGAACAAAATTATTTGTTCTGTTGATAGATGGCGCAAAAAGAACCAGGAGAATATGAAAAAGAAGACGAAAGAGTAAAAAGATAAGGAAGCAATGCTACAGCAACATTGAAACTAAAGTCAAAGGAAAATGACATCTAATGACACGAAAGAGGCAGGGTCAAAAGAAGAGCGAAAAGAAAGGTAGAAGAGAAAGGAGTTCTGTTCATTGATCACACAGCAAAAAGAAGGCGAATATGAAGAAGAAGGAGAAATAGTCGACACAAAAACAAAGCGATCGTGTGACAACACCAAAACTAAAGTCGGGGAAAATTATTTCAAATAGCACGAAAGAGACGGGGTTGATGAATGTCTAATCTATATTTAGGTGGGGATGTAAGCCCATTGCTACAAAAGAAGAAGAGGAAAGGAAGGAAAGCATGAAGAAATGAGGGGAGGAACAACAAAATCTTGATTTGTTCTGTAATCTGTGTCCTCGTAGAAAAAAAAGCAAGGGAAATGTAGAAGACAAAGGAGATGAATAAAATCGCTTGTTCGGCTGGTTGATGACGCAAAAAGAACCAGGAGAATATGAAAAAGAAGACGAATCAGTAGAAAAAAGAGGAAAGCAGTGGTTTGATGGCATTGAAACTGAAGTCAAAGGAGAATGACATCTAATGACAAGTGACGAAGGAGTGCAAGGAAGAGGAGAATGAAAGGTGGAAGACAAAGGAGGTAAATAATAAATCATTTGTTCTGTTGATTCATTACACAGCAAAAATAAGGAGAATATGAAGAAGAAAGCGGAGCAGTAGAAAAAAAAAAGGAAAGTTGTCGTGTGACATCAAAAAAAAAAAAGTTGGGGAAAATGATTGCAAATGGCACGAAAGGGCAGGGTTGGTGAAAATCTATATTTAGGTGGGGATAAAAGCCGATTGGTAGAAAAGAAGAAGAGGAAAGCATGAAGAAATTAGAAGATCAACAAAACCTGGATTTGTTCTTGAGATAGTTTCCTAGTATTAAGTCTGCGAGAGAACGAGGGTAAGAAGAAGAAAAGGCAAGGGAAACGTAGACAAAACAGAAGAAAAAGAAAAACCAAGCCAATCATCCCCCTTACGGAGCACCAGTCTGGTGGATCCAAGCGGAAAATCTATTGCCCCGAATGAAAATTGCCAAGGCACGGCTTCGAGTGTTTAGATCTCGCTGAAAAGTTTATAATTCGGTTTAGCAACCATTGATATACACTGATGTATTACATTATTCATTTCCTCCAACTAGCTAGCATGCATAACGAGCACGATCCGCACGCGTACATACAATTTCAGAGCGTCGGCCGACGAACGTAGCACCATAAACAACGCGATAACTGCGTTCCACCGTGTTTACGGATTAAAACGCTTTGATCTCCGGGAAAAAACGGATTCCATCACAAACAGAGAAGGCGATTCACCATTAAAACCCACCACCGTTGTGGGCGGGCGGGCGGGCGGGTGAGTGGGCGAACGAACCGACGGACGAAGTTGCATAATCGCACGGCCGGGTTTCAGCAGCTGCTGCAATAGCGCAACGATCGCCGCTAACTGTTGCATAATTTCGTTTCGTTTTATCTCATTTGGCGAGAGAGGAGAGAGAGCGGTTGATGTTATTGTTACGTCCTTTTGTACGCACCAACAATGCGAAATGGACGACGACGTTTAGAAAGAATGGTACGTTGCAACATACACATACATACATACTACAAAACGACGCGTTTTAAACGAAAAATATGGAAGGAAATGATTTTTATTATTTCTGTTTGAGGTGAGGAATGTAGGTCTGCGTCGTATTTTTCAGATGTTTTCAGATCGATATGTTGGAAAACTAAATTCTGGATCGTGAAAATGATGTTTCGGGAAACGACATTCGCGTGAAGTCAAAGGAAAAATCTGTTTACGACTATTTATGAAGCGGCCTACTAAATGTGGTACGTTTATTAAGCAACTCTCGAGGAAAGCTGTACAATAGCGTATAAGGCAGACCTAATAAATGTGATGCGTTTATTAAGCAATTTTCGAAGAAAGCAGTGTACAAAGCAGACCTAATAAATAGGGTACATTTATTAAGCGATTCTCTAAGGAAGCTGTGCAATAGCCTAGAAATCAGACCTAACAAATATGGAACGTTCTTTAAGCAACTCTCAAGGAAAGCTGCGCAATAGTCTCCAAAGCAGACTTAATCAATAGGGTAGGTTTATTAAGCGATTTTCTAAGAAAGCTGTGCAATAGCCTACAAAGCAGACCTAATAAATCTGGTACGTTTATTAAGCAATTCTCGAGGAAAGCTGCGCAATAGTCTATAAAGCATATCTAATCGATAGGGTACGTTTATTAAGCGATTCTCTAAGAAGGCTGTGCAATAGCCTAGAAATTAAACCTAACAAATATGGTTCCTTTATAGCGCAACTCTGATGGAGAGCTATGCAATAGCCTACAAAGCAGAACAAGGGGGAGAAGTAAAAGGAAAGTAAATGTAGAAGACAATGAGGATAAATAACATCATCTCTTCTGTTGATTGACCACTCAAAGAGAAGAAGGAGAATACGAAAAGGAAACTGGAGAAGGAAGAATAGAGCGGTGGTTTGGCGACGCCGAAATACGGAAAGTTGAAGGAAAATTGAAAGAGAAGATCGATATTGAGGTGTAGATGCAAACCGACTGTTACCAAAGAAGATGGAGGAAAGAAGAAAGAATTTAGAAAACGAAGAGGAGAACAACTTCTGCGTTTGTTCTGTATATTGTCGTCGTACGAAGAATGTTGAGAGCGAAATAAAGGAGACTGTTACAAAAGACGAAGAAAAAAAGAAGAAAATCTGGATTTGTTCTCTAGATTGTGTCCTCGTACTAAGTCTAATGTAGAAATAGGGCAGAAAGGAGAAGAAAGTAAAGGTAGAAGACAAAAGAGATAAAAAATTACTTCTTGTGCTTGTAAAACGAAGGAGGAGCGTATGAAAAAGAGGAACAAAGAAAGAATGGAAGAAAATGATTTTTATTATTTCTGTTTGAGGTGAAGACTGTAGGTCCGCGTCGTATTTTTCAGATGTTTTCGGATGGATACGTTGGAACGTATCCGATGGTTGGGTGATGTAACGGAGAGGGGCGAGTGGAAAGAAGAGAAGATGGCGGCCAAGGTCAAAATGGCTGGAAGCGGTACAAGAGGACCTGAGAGACATGCGCATTCGAGACTGGGAAGAAAAGGCAGGATGAAATAGAGGGCAGTAACCGATCAAGCCTTGGGCCTATATATATGTGCGTGTTGGAACAGTATATTCTAGGCCATAAAAATGCTTTGAGGAATGACATTCGCGCGAATTCAAAGGAAAATATCTGTTTATGACTATTTAAGAAGCGGCCTACGAAATGTGGCACGTTTATTAAGCAACTCTCGAGGAAAGCTGTGCAATAACCTACAAAGCAATCCCAATGAATGTGGTACATTTATTAAGGAGTTCCCCTAGAAAGCTGTCCAATAGCCTGCAAAACAGAAACAAGAAGAAGAATATGCAAAAGAAGACGAAGCAGCAGAACAAAAGAGAAAACCATATAATGAGAGGGTGAGGGGTTGACTTTTACAAAAAAGAAAAATCTATTCGACTATTTATAAGACGACCTACTAAATATGGTACGTTTATTAAGCAACTCTCGAGGAAGGCTGTGCAATAGCCTACAAAGCAGACCTAATAAATATGATGCGCTTACTGTGTAAGTCTCTGTGAAAGCTCTGCAACGGCCTACAAAGCAGAAAGGGATTAGACTAAGGAATCCACCAGCCTAGTTTTGGACAAACCCGCCAACAAATTCGTTAAATTACTATTCCATCATTGCACTAAGGACCTTCACAAAGTTGTCAAACAATTTAATGTACTATTACGGCAATAAAAATCCGGACAAGTCTTGTAGACTATTTGTTAGCAGTATAAACCAGTCGTTTATCATGTTTCTGTCAATCTTTATCTAGCCATTTCTTTTTAATGTCGTGAATAGTGCCTTCGCAGACTCCAAATCTATTACCCAGTCCTCTTACGGATTATTTTCCCCGAAGGAGGATGTTCAGTGTCAACAGGTTTTGCTGTGTTTTGCGCGTTCAATGTACCATGTTCATTGTGCAGGCTTTCGCGTTGTACAGTGTTCGGCATTAGCCAGGTATCGCTGATGATACTGAATTTCCCCAGTTTTCCACTGAGGATGGCAACTTAGTTGCCGAAATACGTATCTGCTTTTTCTTCCGAAAGGTGTGGTATGGGTAATTTTATTCATTTTATATACTACAAAGCAGATCTAATAAATGCGGTACGTTTATTAAGTAGCTCTTCGGGACAGCTGTGCAATAACCTACTGGAGCATGCACTCATTATAAAGCTGTTGATTCGGGAGATAGATTAGTTAGTTAGGTCGTTCTATAAAGAGTCTAGATTTTGATTTTTGTCTGAACTATTTAGCTCTCACTTCATACAGCTTTCTATTCGTGTGAATGGGATTTTCTTAAATCTATTCTCCGCAAAAGAAAGCAGGTTGGTTATAATTAAATATTCTAGAACAACCTATTATTGAAGATAGTTTAGATAACATCCTGTAGGTTAGATTAAGTTGATTTTCATGACGTTTGTTTACCGTTCACTCACAGTAACCTGCATCGCTAAGTAAGAAATTGTGGTGGTTTCCGGAAAGAAATAATATCCACCTTTTACCCTCATTTTTCTTGGTACTCGCCAAGAATTTGTTGACGACTTTATTGTGGGGTAAGGCCACAGGAAAAATGTCCAGCCCAAAAGTAGGAATATTCTCGAATAAATAAATTACTTTCTTCGAATGAATGCCATACGTCCATCGGAGAAACTGCAGCACAACTAAATAGCATTTACAACATTTAGAGGACCCTCCAATGAACGACCTGATCACAGAGGTTCGGCTGAACTGCAGGACTACATTGCATATGCAAATAATCGTCACGGAGGGAATGTAGTGCGGCAGTGCAGGCTATTGCACGACTCTCTCTGAAAGTTGCCCAATAAACGAACCTCAGCGATAGGTCGTTGCTTGGAAACTTCTGTATTGTTTGTTGACTCCCCTGAGTATCTTTTTGAAACTAGCTTTCTAAATAGCATTTCTTTCTTCTTCCTTTCTTGTTTACTTCTTAGACACAACTTTATTTCTCTCTCTCATACAAGAGACAACACCAGTGCGAATTTTCTTCTTAAACTCCTTTCTAATAGAACCGATTCTTCCCCTCTTTTATCGTAATACTCGACAGTTTAAGGGTGTTTGGTACTTTTTTCAAAATCGATTAAACTTAAAGTTTTTTTATTGGTTCCAAAACTATCTTGAAAATTATATATTTGCCCAGTAGAAGTAGTGTGTGTAACGATAAAATACTAGTTTTTCACAATGTTAAGAACTTCTACAGCTTTAATTTTTCTTCATGAATAAGGGAAGAACCAGTAAGTTTACGGGCTCGAAATTTTGCATACCGTGTATTCGTTACCATAGCTGTGTCTTATCGGCGAGCTTTTTTGTAAATTCATTTGTTATCGTTGCTTTCTTGAAGTCCAAAAATGATGGTAAGCCCATGGTCATTTTTCTATTCCTTAATTGAGGTTAAATTCAACAACAAACAAAGAATTTACAAAAAGCTCACCGATAAGACGTAGCTATCGTAACGAATACACAGTATGCACAATTTCGAGCCCGTAAACTTACTGGTTCTTCACTTATTATTGAAGAAAAATTAAAGCTGTAGAAACTCTTAACATTATAGAAGAAACTAGTATTTTATCGTTACACACGCTAGTTTTAAACATTTATTTAAACATTTTATTATTAAAGTGTGTACTATATTTAATCTGTTGTACCATTTAGTGTGTGGTGTGCACATCCTTATCGTAAACTTTATACTGTATTTTATTTGTTGGTTTTGCTCTGTAAATGGTTCTTGGGCAATAAATAAATTATTATTATTATTATTATCCATAGAATTTCATTATGGTCATCTTAGAAACCATTCTGTTTGATAACATTCAACTTCGAACCCCTTTCTGTTTGCACATTTTAATTATCACCGAATCAATACGAAATTCTAAACCGTTCTCGCCCAACGATATCCCTCTCCCTCCTCCTCCCCCAATCCCATTTCCAAAACGACGGGATTACCACCCGTAAACTTTAATGATGTCTCAACCGTACTTTCACGTCTTTTTTTTATTATTAAACACTTTCCCAACTATCGATTCCCGTTTCAATCAAACTTTCCCCGATATTTCCGCCGTCTCTCCGCCACACCAACCTCCATCCCCCATCCGCGTTTTAATTCGCCTCCAAATGATCGCCGACTCGCTACGGATAGGAAAAGAAAACGTTCGAGTTTAGTTTACGCCAAAGCTTTTTCGCCCCGGTTCATCCCCTCTCCCTCCCATTACCCGAAAAAAAAAGAGAAGAAAATAAAAACGAAAATTCGAAGGCATGCATGTAATAAGCGAAGCCTTACCGTCAGCGTCGAGCAGGGGGTGTTCATGTATGTGGGGCTGGTGTTTTTTCGCGAGGTGCAGAAGCCCAGGGCCGTTTAGCTGGCGCATGGCCCCACTACAGGGGGTAGGCCGCCGTCGGGCGCACTCATGTGTGAGCCTCGGCCTCTACACCTCTTCCTGTCCACCGCCTGACTGTTACGATCGCCTCCTCCTTTACGTCCGCTCCGTCGTCGATTTTATCCGCTTCTTTCGGCGGCCGGTTTCCTCTTCGCCAGGGAAGGGGTGGAGAGAGGAGACGCCTCGTTGATTTATTTCGGGCGCGTCTATTTCGCGAGATTTTAATCTGTAAAAGAGGAAAAAGAAATATTTAGGTGCTTTACGAGGGGATGAAACAAATCCGATGATATTTTCGAAAAATCGATCGATGAAATGGTTTTGGGGCAATAGTTCCAAGCCGGAGGAACCACGAGGAGGAGGTTCAGGTTCATGCTTCTGGAAAATCGATTCTTGAGCGTATCAAAGTTGGACGTGTTGCTCCTATAGCGCGCATAAATTTCGCCTAAAATCCATATCTACTGGGCACAAGCTTATCATGGATTTTTCACATAAAACTATGTCTTCGGATGGTAACGATCGAAAGCTATTCAAATTTCGTCCCGAAGATCTTATTTTACGAACTAACACGCCTCTCTATTAATAAACGTAATGACAACATTATATTACATAAAATGAAACTGGCATGTCCAGGCGAAGCACACGAAAGCCACTCTCGCTCGCTCGCGCCCGAAAATTAATTATGTTTAGTGTTTTAATTTCCTGACAAGAGCGCATTAATTCGCTAAAATATTTAATGTCGTCGTCGTCGTCGGACGTACATAATTGAACGTGTAAATTCTGGGCGAGTTACGTATACGTAGATAATATTCCGCCTTCCATTTTCTTTTATTGGACGGCGAGCGGGGCGGATCGTACTCGTTCGTCATTAGTAATACGATGATGATGATACACGTTAAAAAACGCCGGAGTCGGATCAATAGACATTACCGAGGAAGAATGTTCGCGTTCAGAGCCGTGTGCGAAGGGGATGAATTTTACTTTTGTTGCTTTTAGAAGGAAGCGTCGAGGATCGAATTTTCCCTCGAATATTTCGCCTTGTTCCAAATCAATACGAGATGATATCTAGATCTTGTAAGAAGCACGTGGCATGTTTGAGGAAAAACGAGTCCCAAAATTTCGGGATCCAAAGAAATCAGAAGAAAATTTATTGGATTCCATCCAGATTCAAGTCGTAAGTAAGATCTGATTAGGATTAGAACTATAGCTTTATTTACAAAAGGCAGTTTCGATGACGGATTCCAAACACCACATAATCTACATATAAATTGGCAAAATACCATGACGAAGGAAGGAAAGTGAATGACAAAGTGGTGGAAGCAAGTACAAGAACATATGTGGTAAGAATCACTAAGGTTGTGCTAAGATGGAGAAGGATATACAAAGTAAAGAATATCCTTCAAACGAAGAAATGGGAGAGAATTGGAGAGTACAGGGAGAAGGAAGGAAATCAATTACAATGTGGTAGAAGCAAGTACAGGAAGATATGTGGTAAGAATTATTCAGGTTGTTCTAAGATGGAGAAAGATGTGCAGAGCAAAGAATATCCTTCAAACGAAGAAATGGAAGAGAATTGGAGAGTACAGGGAGAAGGAAGGAAATCAATTACAATGTGGTAGAAGCAAGTACAGGAAGATATGTGGTAAGAATTATTGAGGTTGTTCTAAGATGGAGAAAGATGTGCAGAGCAAAGAATATCCTTCAAACGAAGAAATGGAAGAGAATTGGAGAGTACAGGGAGAAGGAAGGAAATCAATTACAATGTGGTAGAAGCAAGTACAGGAAGATATGTGGTAAGAATTATTGAGGTTGTTCTAAGATGGAGAAAGATGTGCAGAGCAAAGAATATCCTTCAAACGAAGAAATGGAAGAGAATTGGAGAGTACAGGGAGAAGGAAGGAAATCAATTACAATGTGGTAGAAGCAAGTACAGGAAGATATGTGGTAAGAATTATTGAGGTTGTTCTAAGATGGAGAAAGATGTGCAGAGCAAAGAATATCCTTCAAACGAAGAAATGGAAGAGAATTGGAGAGTACAGGGAGAAGGAAGGAAATCAATTACAATGTGGTAGAAGCAAGTACAGGAAGATATGTGGTAAGAATTATTGAGGTTGTTCTAAGATGGAGAAAGATGTGCAGAGCAAAGAATATCCTTCAAACGAAGAAATGGAAGAGAATTGGAGAGTACAGGGAGAAGGAAGGAAATCAATTACAATGTGGTAGAAGCAAGTACAGGAAGATATGTGGTAAGAATTATTGAGGTTGTTCTAAGATGGAGAAAGATGTGCAGAGCAAAGAATATCCTTCAAACGAAGAAATGGAAGAGAATTGGAGAGTACAGGGAGAAGGAAGGAAATCAATTACAATGTGGTAGAAGCAAGTACAGGAAGATATGTGGTAAGAATTATTGAGGTTGTTCTAAGATGGAGAAAGATGTGCAGAGCAAAGAATATCCTTCAAACGAAGAAATGGAAGAGAATTGGAGAGTACAGGGAGAAGGAAGGAAATCAATTACAATGTGGTAGAAGCAAGTACAGGAAGATATGTGGTAAGAATTATTGAGGTTGTTCTAAGATGGAGAAAGATGTGCAGAGCAAAGAATATCCTTCAAACGAAGAAATGGAAGAGAATTGGAGAGTACAGGGAGAAGGAAGGAAATCAATTACAATGTGGTAGAAGCAAGTACAGGAAGATATGTGGTAAGAATTATTGAGGTTGTTCTAAGATGGAGAAAGATGTGCAGAGCAAAGAATATCCTTCAAACGAAGAAATGGAAGAGAATTGGAGAGTACAGGGAGAAGGAAGGAAATCAATTACAATGTGGTAGAAGCAAGTGCAGGAAGATATGTGGTAAGAATTATTCAGGTTGTTCTAAGATGGAGAAAGATGTGCAGAGCAAAGAATATCCTTCAAACGAAGAAATGGAAGAAAATTGGAGAGTACAGGGAGAACGGAGGAAATCAATTACAATGTGGTAGAAGCAAGTACAGGAAGATATGTGGTAAGAATTATTCAGGTTGTTCTAAGATGGAGAAAGATGTGCAGAGCAAAGAATATCCTTCAAACGAAGAAATGGAAGAGAATTGGAGAGTACAGGGAGAAGGAAGGAAATCAATTACAATGTGGTAGAAGCAAGTGCAGGAAGATATGTGGTAAGAATTATTCAGGTTGTTCTAAGATGGAGAAAGATGTGCAGAGCAAAGAATATCCTTCAAACGAAGAAATGGAAGAAAATTGGAGAGTACAGGGAGAACGGAGGAAATCAATTACAATGTGGTAGAAGCAAGTACAGGAAGATATGTGGTAAGAATTATTCAGGTTGTTCTAAGATGGAGAAAGATGTGCAGAGCAAAGAATATCTTTCAAACGAAGAAATGGAAGAGAATTGGAGAGTACAGGGAGAAGGAAGGAAATCAATTACAATGTGGTAGAAGCAAGTGCAGGAAGATATGTGGTAAGAATTATTCAGGTTGTTCTAAGATGGAGAAAGATGTGCAGAGCAAAGAATATCCTTCAAACGAAGAAATGGAAGAAAATTGGAGAGTACAGGGAGAACGGAGGAAATCAATTACAATGTGGTAGAAGCAAGTACAGGAAGATATGTGGTAAGAATTATTGAGGTTGTTCTAAGATGGAGAAAGATGTGCAGAGCAAAGGATATCCTTCAAACGAAGAAATGGAAAAGAATTGGAGAGTACAGGGAGAAGAAAGGAAATCAATTACAATGTGGTAGAAGCAAGTACAGGAAGGTATGTGGTAAGAATTATTGAGGTTGTTCTAAGATGGAGAAAGATGTGCAGAGCAAAGAATATCCTTCAAACGAAGAAATGGAAGAGAAAGAAGAAGGAGAGATGTGCAAACTGGTGGAAGCAAGATATGGTAAGAATTACTATAGTTTCTCTAAATTTAAGGTAAGAACATCCTTCAAACCAGGAAATGGAGGTACATAATGAAAAATACATTAAGGAAGAAAGGGAATGACAAACCGGAGGAAGCAACTATAGGAAGACATATAATGTCTTTCAGTGTCTTTCGTGCTCGAGCTTAATCGCGAAAAAGAAGTAAGACAATGATGGAAATTCAAAGTAAGGAATATACCTGAAGCGAGGACGTGGGTGGAAACAAAAGGATAAACAGCTACTATATAAAACAATGCTGAAAATCGATAGCTTTTTCTTTGAAAGTTATACATTTTAACTTACGTACATGCAAATGGATAATGGACACTGAATATTCAAGAATTAGGATTGAAAAAGACGAACTGCTCATAATCCCCGTTTCGAATTTCGTATTGATAAACACACAACAAAAAGCAATAGGTACATAGTATCCGGAAATACAGTAGAGGCGACGTAATACATACATACATACATACATACATAATTTATGCCTCGCAACAAAAGCGAGAATCTATTGCGATTGTCTGAGTTTGCTCGAGTTTCTCTTTTATTCCAGGTTTACGTAACTACTTACGACCACCCACCATCCTAGATTCTCGCGCGGATATGTTTAAAGCCCGTTTCTTTCCTTTTGTTACGTAAGAAATCCACGGCACAAAAGCTAATAACGAATAATCTTTTCAGCGAACGGCGTTCTCGTAAGTACCGACGCGTTAAGTCGTACTACTTCCACGAATTTCAGTCCGAAAGCGGCTAGGGAGGAAAGGGGGAGGGGGTGAGATTTTATAAATTTCGTTTCATTCGCCAGTAAAATCCCGTAATAACGAGGAGTACTCAAAAAAATTCGTATGTTTGCGTAAATTCGTCGTTTCAGAATCATGCCCCAGGAGGAATGTCCAAGTTATTGACACAACTTCACAGATTATACTGCTTCGTGGTAACTAAAATTGCGTCCCCATTTTGTATTATTCAGGGATTTCAGTTATTTACTTTGTTGGTAACACTGTCCTGCGACCTGATTTTGTTGGACAACAAATCCAGATTATACTTTTCTGCAGTCATTAAAGTATGGTCCCTTTTCTATATTATTCGGGAATATTAGTTATTTATTTTGTTGGTCACACTGTTCTTCAAGTTTCTCTTATTGGGCACAATTCTTTCGAAGTTGAAAGTTGTACGATGAACAAGGTGTAAAACATATCTCCAAATGAAGCCCAAAAACTATTTTTGCACACCTCCTTCGACTACTCCTTCTAGTTTATTGTTCTCTTCAACTACGAATCTTCTAACGTTGACTCCCTTTTCCAACCATTCTTCAGTTTTGTTCTTTTTCTTCTCTTCTAAGGTATCCTACAATCTTGACATCCTTCATCATCATGCTGCTTTGAAGTCTTAAATACTATGGGGCATAGTTTTGGATATTCTTTCTTGTGTTTTATTTGCTACCTCCGGTTTGTCATTTCCTTTTTTTTTGAAAAAGATTGTCAAGGCCGCCCTCCAAGAGCTCGATCGGGAGGCTCTGCAGCACCCACCGTCCTTTCCGGACCTTGCCCCAATGGATTATCATCTTTTCCGCACGCTGTCGAACCAAATGAGGGGTGTTATCTTCAACGACGACGAGGACCTTCAAAACTGGCTCAATAACTTTTTCTAATCCAGATCAGGCAATTTTTAGCGAGACGGCATCAACAAATTAATCGAGAGATGGGAGCAGGCCGTGAATATGACGGAGAATACACAATAATTGATTTATTCTATGTTATAGTTGTAAAATATTAAGTTTTTGAAGTGAATACTTCTTAAGGGACACCGGGCTAGCTCGAGCGTAAGTGTAAGAGCGTAAGCATAAGAACGTAAGCGTTAAATTTGGGCAAAGCCAGGCGCTCGCTTCGTGTGAAAGACAAGGAATCCAAGAGCAAGCTTCCCAAGCTGACAGCCAGCATGCACTTCTCGGTTTATTCTTTACTCTGAACATCTTTTGTAAGATAGCTGTCTTTGCATCTTCTTTTAGTTGCTTCCACTGGTTTGTCATTGGTTTATCTTTGACATCTCCCAACATTGACTTTCTTCGCATTCTCTTTGCTTTTCTCCCCTTCCTTCGTTCCAAAGATAACCTCTGCTTTAAATGTTGTTATCTTCTACTACGAATCTTGCAACGTTGACTCTCCTCTCCTCCTCAAACATTCCTCAGTTTTGTACTTTCTCTTCTCTCCTAAGATGACCTGCAACCTTAACATCCTCGTTCATCATGCTGGTTTGAATTCTTGAATACGATGGGGCAGAATTTTGGATATTCTTTCTGGTGTTTTACTTGCTTCCTCCGGTTTGTCATTTCCTTTTTCTCGAGAGCTTCCCAAACCGACAATCGTCATCCGTTTCTCGGTTTATTCTTTTATTTTGAACATAATTTGTAAGATAGCTGTACTGTCATCTCTGTTTCTTGTTTTAGTTGTTTTCACTGGTTTGTCATCGGTTTGTCCTTGACTTCTTCCAACATTGACTTTCTTCGGATTCTCTTCGGTTTTCTTCCTTTCCTTCGCTCCAAAGATTATCTCTTCTTTGAATGGTGTTGTCTTATACTACGAATCTTCCAACGTTGACTCTCCTCTCCAAACGTTCTTCAATTTTATTCTTTCTCTTCTCTCCTAAGATGACCTGCAACCTTAACATCCTCCTTCATCATGCTGGTTTGAATTCTTGAATACGATGGGGTAGAGTTTTAGATATTCTTTCTTCTACTTTAGTTGCTACCTCCGGTTTGTCATTTCCCTTTTCTCGAGAGCTTCCCAAACTGACAATCGTCATCCGCTTCTCGGTTTATTCTTTTACTTTGAACTTCATTTGTAAGATTTGTACTATACTCTTTGTTTCTTGTTTTAGTTGTTTTCACTGGTTTGTCATCGGTTTGTCCTTGACTTCTTCCAACATTGATTTTCTTCGGATGCTCTTCGATTTTCTTCCTTTCCCTCGTTCCAAAGATAATCTCTGCTTCCAACGTCTTTCCTTATCTTGCTGTTTTACAATTTTTGCCGTAATCGAACTCAATTTTGATGATGTTTGCCTGTTCCTTCTTCTATTTGCTTCGCCATTTTCTTCTGAAATCTTTTAAAATTGACTTTGTTTGTTGGCTCTTTAGTTAGAAGGATATTTTTTGCTTTGCATATCCTTCAGCAATTTATCGAGCACAATCTTAAATACCTTCCCTGTTTCCTTTCCAATTATTTTATCCAGTTCGTCATTTCCTTTTCTTTGAAGCCCTTTCAACCCTTCCATCTCTTCTTGCTTGCGTATACCAAAATTGTCTTCCTTCATAAAATTTTTGAGTTTCTCCCTTATCTTGTTTTTTAAGGTTATTCTTTACTGCCAAAAATCTCGTTGTACTGCTATCTCTATTTCTGGAGATTTTTACTTTTGATCGTTTCTTCCAGTCTGTGATTCTCTGCTTCGTTTGAATTTTCCAACAGCATCATTCTTCAAGCAGTCTTTGTCTCTTCTTTCTACCTACCCTTTGTAAGCTGGCTTTTATTCCTCATATCCTTTGTCATTCTGCTGTTCCGTCTCAATCTCTAGTTTTTGTAAATCTCCTCATTCTCCTGTTTCTTTTAGTTTGTCGTTGTCCCAATTTTTGTTTGAATCTACCAACATTATCTTTCTTCGTAATTACTTCGATTCTCTTCCTTTTCCTGCTTCCTAGAGTCTCCTCTAGTTCCAAAAGTCCTTCGCTATCCTGTTCTGCAAAAGTTTTGGAGATCATTATTTTTGTTTATTTCCTTTCTCATTCTCTTCTCTTTAGAATTGTCTAGTATTTTGCTCCTGCGTGCACCGCTTGGTTGACTTCCTCCTCTTGCTTCCTGAGATATTCTTTATTTCTAGAAATTTTGGTCATGCTGCTTTCATGCAATCTCAAATTCTGGGGGCTTCGGTTTATTTGTTCCCTCCCATTCATTATCCTCATCACGTTCCAGTTTAGAAAAATTGTATTTCACAGTTCCTATGTTGATTTGCCTTTGAAAATGTTTCTCTTCCCCCTACATTCTTCTTGTAGGTTTACACCTTCACTTATTCCATCCAGTTCCTCGTTCCCTTCTCGCTCGTACCTTCCAACGGTCTTTGTCCGCACTTGTTTCCTTGAGATTGTTCCTTCTTTATCTGTCCACTATAGTTTGAAAATTCTTCATCGTTCTGCGGTTCTGTATTCTTGAACAGAACGGAACCCTACCTTTTTCTTCATTGCTTATTCTTTAATGATCCCACCTTTCCTATCCTTTTTAACATCCATTTCTTCTAGTCAATCATCCCCTTTTCCCTCGGAATCTATCAATATTGCCTTTCGTGTACGTTCGTGTACTTTTTAGTTTCTTTTCCCCCTTTTGCTCTTGTAGATGTTTTCTCCCTAAAATCCTTTGTAATCCAGTTGCTCCATGATCTCAAATTTTTAGAGATCTTTTACTTATTCACTCCACAGTTTATCATTCTTTTCTTGGTTGAAGTTTCACACGTTGTTTGGTTTTCTTCGTTCTGTTCCTTTATCCATTATAGCCTAAAATTTCTTTCTTGTCCTAATATTCTTCATTCCCCAATAACACGGAATCAAACTTTGCTCATCTTTGTTGATTCCTTCCTCCTCCTGACTTTTCAGGCTGCCAGTTTATTCTTATTTAAATCTTTCAGTTGTCGTGCCCTTCCTTCAGTTGACCATTAACTTTCCTCCAAGTGTCCTATTTCTATTTCTATCTTTTTCTGCGTTTCTTTAAGATTCACATTAATCCCCATATTACCTTGATGGGAACCAATTTATAAAAATAAGAAATATCGTACAACGCAATTATCAACGACCATTTTAGAAACGTGTAGTATTCGATTGCATGGTTTAAAAGGAGAGGAATCCGATACACAGCACACCACTTTGTAGTAAATGTATATTTTACCTTTTTCCTTTTACTCGATGATATACTTTCAATTGACTGCATTTTCTTTCTTCCCGACAGATGTTAAATTTCGCCCCATTAAACGAGATAAACACCAGAAGCTCCGAGCTGATAGTACTATGTAGCGCGCGTGAAAGCTGTGCGAGTACGCCCCGCCGCCGTCGCCGTCCCGCCGCTGCAAGGAAGTCGAGTATTTGAACAGTATTAAGGCTGAAATACGTCCGTCACATTATTTACCTTCAGCAAATTTACGAGCATCCACTTCGCGCGCGCGACAGGGAGCTATAGGCGTCCGTATTGTGCGGCGGTCTTTATGTAACTATACAGCAAGGGTAATTTATCTGCTTGGTACATACCGTATAATACTGTACGTAGCTATCTATAATAAAGCGCGGTGCAAACACCTAGGCTTTCGCTGCGATAATGTCAAGTGTCGCGACGTTAAAATGTTTGTTTTAAACGGTAGTCTGTCAAATGTGTCTAATCGATTTTAGCACGTTGGAGGGAGTAGACGCGCTAGACTAATGAATATGAAGATCTGTAGTATTTTTCAGGAAAATAAACGAAAAAGAAAATTAACAAAAAAGGGAGCGATCAGAAGGGATAAATCATCTTTGTTCTTTTTTTTTTTGGCGGTAACAATTAATACTGACAAAGATTAATATCGTGAGTAAAGATGTAAAAGCGATAGCAGAGGATCTAGAAAGTGTATGGGGAGAAGCAACGATAGAAAATATTGCAGGGCAAAAGCAACCTCGAGAGTGGAAAGCGAGAATAGTCACGCGGAATAACTCAGTGACAGTGGAAACAATGTGACTCTTTAAAAAACGAGAAGATAAAGCTAGACAGAAGAACACTTGGAAAAAAGGTAACCGTAAATTGATAATAAGATAATAATAAGATAACTGAAAATTGCATGATGACGGTTAATGCTGGAATACTGAAACAAGATTAAACTGACAAACTGAATAGTACAGGCGTAGGAAGGAATCAGCAAAAATGAGCAGAGCTTGGCTCCGTGCTATTGGAGGAATAAGGATATTTGGACGTCCAAGAAATTTCAGAGCATAATGGATATCTTATCGAGGAAAGAAAAGCACTAAGCCAAAAAGTCCACGGAGAAGAATGACACTTGAAAGTTCAACCAAAGAAAGAATGATAAACGGGACCAAAGAATTTGAAAGCGTACAACAACAGAATGGCGAAAGGATATAGGAGAAGACAACATCTGCAAAGAAGAAAAGGAAGAAATAAACGCAAAGGATACACGAGAAAGTACAATACTGACACATTTCAAGGAGAATGGAGTTAACTAGAAGAAGCTGATGAAACGAGGAATAGGGCGCAAAAAGTAATTTGCAAGAATGAACAAAATTCGGTTTTGTTCTATTAGAGAATGGGGAACAGTAGAACGACGAATGAATTTGTACAGTATGATAGATAGATGGAGAAAAATGAAGAAACCTGAAGTGCACTGGACGTAACAGGTTCAAGCAAAAACCTAATAGAAAAGGAGGGAAAAGGAAACATCTTTGAAAACAGACCAACAAAGAAACGAGGAAATGCATTTTTTCTAAGTTTGAACGAGGAAATTAGAGAACACTGAAGAGTACATAAAGAAGGAAGAAAAGGAATTAAAAACTGGTGGATGCAAGAGGAGATTATGCTTCCCTGTATTTGCGACTGCAAAAGGAGTGAAAGGACGAAGAAAATTTAAAGTAAGTGGGAGGAAACTGAGGCACACTCATTGGAAGACTTTCAAGACAAAGTTGTGACGAATTAGGTGAAGTAACTGATAGAAGAAATAAGGGAAGCATTTCAAATTGTGGTCAATTCCACTTGATATAGAAGAACTTTCAAAAGAAGAAATGAAAAAAAACCCAGGGACAAACAAAGAAAGTTCTAAAAGATTTCAAAGCAAAAGGAATGACAAGCTGGGCGGAGCAACCACAAGAGTTTCTTTCTTTTAGCCTATATTTCAGAACAACAAGATGGCAAAGGATATGCAAAGCAAAGAATATCTTTCGAATGAGGAAGTGAGAAAAAACTGAAAATAAAGAGAAGATAAAGACAGAAGAAAGAGGATGACAAAACGAAAGAAACAACTACAAAAAGGAAATGTGGTAAAACTAATTAAGATTGAGGCCTGCTTATTCCCGATTTCAAAAAGAGTGAGGTCACGAAGGAAATTCAAAGCAAAAACACATCTGAAATGAAGACATAGAATGAGACTGAAGAGCACATAAAAAGGCTTAATCTTTGGAGATTTCAAGGAGAAGGGAACGACAAACTGGATGAAGTAGCTGAAAGAAGAAACAGGAACAGTACTTTAGATGGTGCTTGATTCTAGTCCATATTGAAGCTCAACGAGATGACGAAGACTATGCGAAGCAAAGAGTACCGTTCAAATGAGGAAATTAGAGAAAACTAAAGAATGCATAAAGAAAAAAGAAAGGAAATTGAAAATTGGAGATGAAACTACAACAAAACCTATGGTAAAGATCACTGAAATTGTGCTCAGCAAGACCAACAAGATGACGAAGATGTAAGAAAGAAAAGAAAGCAAAGAATATACTTCAAACGAGGAAATGTGGGAAAACTGAATGGTACATAAAGCCGGGGGAGGGGGAGCACAATTTCAATTAATTTGTGATTGCAAAAAGAGTGAAATGACGAAGGAAATTCAAAACGGAGAACATCACCGAAACTATGAAACAAAAGAAAACGGAAAAACACATGAAAAAGGTTAATCTTGGAAGATTTTATGGACATTGCAATGATAAACTGGATAAAGTAGCTGAAAGAAAGAATAGCAATTGAGATCGTGCTCTATTCCAGTCGATATTGCAGAAAAACAATATGGCGAAGGATATACAAAGCAAAACATTTTTAAATCAAAGAAATGGGCTGCAGCAAACAAGCTCAATATCTTAAGAAATCCAAAGGATATAGAAAGAAGGTTAATTTTGGAAGATTTCAAGGAGAGGAGAATGACAAACTGGATGAAGTAGTTGAAGCGGAGAACTTCTTTGAAACGAAGGCAGGCGGAAACAGAAGAGCACTCGAATAAGGTCAATATTGAAAGACTTCAGAGAAAACGCCATGACGAACTGGATGAAGTAACTGAAAATGGAAACGGGGCCACTTATTTAAGGTTTTGTTCGATTTTACTCAATATTGCAGAAAGAGCAAGCGGAGTAAAGATCAAGAAGAAATAGGAGAGAGAGAATTAAGAAGGACACGAAGATGTTGGAAGATTTTAATCGATATCTCTCCTCGACCATTATTGCCAATTTCTCATCATCTTAAAGTTTGAATCTTCTTCTTCTTGCAATCTTAGTTTTTGTTCTTTATGTCTCTCTTTTATTCTTAATGCTTTTTATATTTCGTTACTTATTTCCTCCACTTTACCATTCTCTCTCTTTCTTTAATCTTCGGGCGTTGTTCTCGCTGATCATTCCAAAGATATCCACCATTTCTGAGAACAAGTAAACGGCTCAATAAGCCATTTTCCTCAATTTGATACTTATCTGCAGTTCGGTCACCAAACTGTTCTCGGAATTAAATTAGGAGTAAGAGGCAATAAGAAAGGGGAGAAAGAAAATCAAGGAGAACACGAAGATAAGGATAATGCTGGAAGATTACTCATTATCTTAAACTTTGAATCTTCTAAATTTTTCCTCTTCTTGCAATCGTCAATTTAGTTCTTGTTCTTTGCAACTTTGCTTTATTCTGCGAAGGGGGACACTGTGGAAAGATTTTACTCGACGTCTCTCTTTCTCTGCTTGCTTTCTCTGTATCAGCAATTTAGAATTATCCAAATCATGTTGCAATCTGCAATTGTTTTTGTTCTTTGCTTTATTCTTCATGTTTCTCATATTTTGTTACTTATTATCTCCAAGTTTTGTATCTTCAGGTGTTGTTCTCGTTCAATGTTTTTAAGATATCTTTCATCATTTCTGAGCAAGTTGAGAGTTTAATATGCCATTTTCCCCGTTTTGATGATTACCAGCAGCTCGGGAACTAAACTGTTTTCGAAATTGTATTAGAAGACTTCCAAGGCTTCCGAGACAAACATATGGAACTGGACGAAGTTACCGAAAAAGGAAACGGGGCAAGTGCTTAAGGTTGTGCTCGATTCTACTTGATATTACAAGAAAGCACGAAGATGAGGAAAGATAGATGAAGCAAAGAATATCCTTCAAACGAGGAAACGGAAAAGGAAACCAAAGGACAAACAACGCAAGTCAGTTTTTAAAGATTTCAAAGGAAAGACGAATAACGAACTGGACGAAGGAACTGCAAGAATGTCGTTTTCAAAATTTGCAACATCCGATCCACCACAGAGGATAATTTTATTAATTCAGTCGTCTTAGATGGCATCAGTAACATATCGTGGCAATGCATCTGCGTTGACAAAACCACAACTGGGCCTTGCTTTGGTGACAAGAACGTACTGCTGCTGGTCTTTTGTTTTTAGCAGCTTTGACGATTCCAACTGACGTTCATTTTGGTGAAAACTGTCCCTACCAACAAAGCCTTTTCAAGTGCTTGCGATGACATCATTGGTCTACATTAGTTGATATCATCTCTTTGTTACTCTTGCCACCAGCTTCATGGGAAAAAAAAACCAGCAAAGATGGCAAAAATTGGGCTTAGTGTTGTTCTAAAATGCAGAGTTTGAGATAACGACTCTCTCTTAGCCCAGTTTGCGCTAGCAACTCATGAAGCTGTACGCTATTTAATTTTTGGCGAAAACTCTCCCGATCAAAGGGACCTTTTCGAGTGCTTGCGATGACGTTATCTTGAATTCACTCTGTATCAAGAGTTTTGATCAAATCTTTTGGGAACCTATCGCCAAATATAAATGTGCGCAGCTCACCCCATTCAAATGATATAGATAACATAGCACTCGTGACAGTTAACATTCTAAGAACCATTTCGTGCGGATTCCTCTTTCAACGACGAGCGTATTTCCTTTCATCAAAACTACCACCTCATACTTTCCTGATTAAGCTAACACAGCCCGACTCGTTTCAAGAAATAACCCCTAATGAAATATCAGTTCGCTTCATCCTCGTCCTCGCACCGACAAAGAGTCGAGTCCTCCAATTCAAACTTCCAAATTATCCTCCCAATTTAAGTGTTTATGGCCCACTCCGCGTTTTAGAACGAAAACTCACTCGCCGCGGAAATATAGGGCGCATTATCGGTGTGGGCATAAACCGCACCCACGCCTTCGGTATACGTAGAGTATGTACATATATGTACTTCAACGCGAAAATATCACGTATGCAAATGGACGAGCGCTCGCTCGTAATGAATATGTATAGCTGGAAGGGGTCAGCCGTTTTTTTTTTATTTCAACTTTTCTACGTCGGATGAAGTTATTTAAGCGTACGACTACGAACCCGGCTTTAATTCCGTTCTCTTAGGACGCACCGGACGGGGAGAAAGAAGGAAACGGTGATCGCGTTTGTATGTGCTTCGCTCGCGATAAAGATCGGCCTGAATTACCAGCGCGGACGTTAATTATTTCCTAGAGGATCATATTTTATACGTATCTCGTTTCTATTAATTATTGTTATTATTCTGGGAAATGGAATATTTTATGTTCTAATTGACTGCGAAGCCGGTTTGACGCGGGACGGGAGTGACTTTTCAAAAGTTGGCAATACGTTCGATAGGGTGATTATGTTGTTGGCTTCCGCCATCTTTCTGATGTCTACTGTCAAAATTTCACACAAATCTGACAGATGTAGGTTATGTTTTATACTTATTTAAAGAAAACTGTTCTCGTTCTTATGTAAATATAGGGAAAAAGAATTTCGTGTGTTAATTAAACATCACGTCGAAAAGACAATTGAAAAAAAGCAATTTCTATTTGAAATTCCTCCACTCCATCCAACGGTTCAGATGGTTCCAATGCAGGGGGAACAGTACATTTGCTCAACTTTCCTTTTCGTTGCCTAACTAATTTCTTAATTAAATGCTTTGCTAAGATTCCCACGAGTCCCTGTTGATGGATAAATCTCTTTGTTACTAGCTTCATGAAAAAGAAAGAGTCAATAAATTTGGCTAAGATTGGGCTTAGTGCTATTCTAAAATGCAGAGTTTGAGGTAACGAGTCTCTCTCCAAGCCACTGTTATAGCTGGTACCCTAGTTACTCAACTAGAAAATGTTATTAAAATGGCATTTTGGGACCCCGGCCAATTAAGAAATTCGACTTACAATTAGTGAAAAATTCGAGTTTTGAGGCGCCATCGATTTAGGGATGTTCGTTCAATTGTGAGGGGGAGGAGTGAGGATCAAGAAGAAAATGGAGAAAGGAGATCAGGAAGAACAGGAAGGAGGGCAATGTTGGGGAAGATTTTGATTGATGGCTCCCTTTCCGTATTGCTGCCAATTTCCCATTATCTTAAACTTTAAATCTTCTACGTCTTTCTTCGTCTTCTTGCAATCCGCAATTTACTTTTTGTTCTTTGCTTTATTCTTAACATTTTTCGTATGTCGTTACTTCTTGTTCCCAACTTACCATTTTCTCCCTTCAGGTATTGTATATCCTTACGCTAAGGTTTCCTTCATCATTCCTATGCAAGTCAGGACCTCAATGATTATGGCACTTTCGTCAATTTGATAATTACCAGCAATTTGGTAACTAGAAATCAAGAAGAAATGGGAGAAAGAAAATCAAGAAGGGCACGAAAGAAGGCTAATCCTGAATTATTGTTGCCAATTGATCATTATCTTTAACTTTGAAACTTTCTTCTTCTTGCAATCCCTAATTTACTTCCTGTTCTTTGCTTTATTCTAAATATTTCTCATATGTCGTTACTTTACTATTGTTTCCAATCTACCATTTTCTCTCTTTCTCTTGTTGAATCTTCAGTCATTGCGTATTCTGATTAAGGCATCCTTCATCAAATATCCTTCTACAAGCAACAAGCTCAATATGCCATTTTCGTCAATTTGGTAGTTACCAGGAGTTCCTTACTAAACTGTTTTCGGAATTAAATTTAAAGATCAAGAAGAAAGTGGAGAAAGAAAATTAAGAAGGGCACGAAGAAGACCAATCCAAGATTATTGCTCCCAGCTGCTCATTATCTTAAACTTTGAATCTTCTACGTTCTTCTTCTTCTTGGAATCTTCAATTTACTTTACTTATTCTGTGCGTCTTTGCTTTATTCTTAACGTTTCTCATATTTCATTACTTATCGCCTCCAGTCCATTTTCCCTTTTTTATTATTAATCTTCAGACATTGTTCTCGCTTATCATTCCTAAGATATCCATCATTCCTGAGGACAAGTTAATAGTTCGATAAGCCATTTTCCTCAATTTGATAGTTTCATTAGGAATAAAGGCCAATAAGAAAGGGAAGAATATAAATCAAGAAGAGCACGAAGAAGGGCATTGTTCGAAAATTAAAATCGCCGTTTCCCGTTGATTATTGCTGTCAATTGCTCATTATCTTAAACTTTGAATCTTCTACGTCTTTCTTGTTGGTGCAATCCATAATTTACTTCGTGTTCTTTGCGTTTTTTGCTTTCTTCTAAAGGTTTTTATATTTCGTTGCTTATTGCCTCCAGTTTACCAGTCTGTCTCTTTTTACTCTTCAGACAATGTTCTTGCTTATTATTCCTAAGATACTTGTCATTGCTAAGAACAAGTTAACAATTCAATAAGTCATTTTCCTCAATTTGGTGGTTATCAGCAGTTCAACAAGTAAACTGTCCTCGGGATTAAATTAGAAGTAAGGGCTAATAGGAAATTACACTTCTTTCTGTGCACTTGGCTTGGAATTTAGTTCGCCACCTCACTCCTTTCCTCCGATTTGTCATTCTCCTTTCTTTATATACTCCTCAGTTCAAGTTTGAAGCATATTCTTTGCCTGACGTATCTTTTGCCATCTTGTTGTACTTCCTTTTCGACTAGAATCGATAACGATCTAAAATAGTATTTCTTTTTCTTCTTTCAGCTACTTCATCCAGTTTGGCATTCCTCTTTCCCTGAAATGTTCCAATCTTAACCTTCTTTCTGTGCTCTTCAGTCCCCTCGTATGTCTTCATTGTTCCAATGTTCTTCACTTCGAATTTCTTTCGTCATCTCGCTTCTTTTAAAATCGGGAATAAAGCTGAGCAAAATCTCAATGATTCTTGCCACGTATACCCTTGCAGTTGTTACCTTCAATTGTTCATTCCATTTCTTCTTTCTTTATTGTACTCTTGAGTTCAAATTTAAAGGATATTCTTTGCCTTGCATATCCTTCGCCATCTTTTTGTACTCTAATATCGATTAGAATCGACAACGATGTAAAATACTGTTCCCTTTTCCTTGAAATCTTTCAACATTAACCTTTTCCTCGTCTTCTTCGGTTTCCTCCTATTTCTCCCTAGCGTTCCTAGCAAACGCGAATAGAACAAAGCACAATCTCAATCTTCTTGTAGTTGCCTTTTCCCGTTTCTCATTTCCTTCTCCTTGAAATGTTACAAAATTACCCTCCTTGGTAAATTTTTCTGTTTTCCTCTTTTCCTTTGTTTTAAAGATATTGTTTTAGGCATTTTCCTATTTCTTCTTACATTTACTTCATCAACTTTGTCATATCATGTTCCTTCTATGTTTGACTTTGTTCATCTGCTTTTCAGTTTCTTTCCTTTTGGTCCTTTCTTTCGCTTATTTTGAATAATGTCCATAATCTTACTGGTCCACCATCTACACAGTCTTGACGATTCTTGAATGTTTTGTTTTGCTTGCTGTTTCTGATCAAAAGCCAGAAAGTATGCTTTGCACGTTCTTCGCCTTGGTATTTCTTCCTATAATATGTTTTGCTCTTGACAACATCCGTAATCAACCGGTTACTCAGCAATCTACGAATTTTTGCCGATTATTCGTTCGCCCCAGTTTGTTATTTTCTCTTCGTTCGAATCTTTTTCTTGAATCTTCCACTTTCTAAGAAATCCTGCGTCCCCAAATCCGCAATCCTGTATTCTTGCAGATCTCTGCCCATACTTTTGCAAATTTTCCTTTTCTGTTAGTTTATCGTTCTATAAAACCTTGTATTGCTTGAAAATTTCAATCTTTAGGGATAGACACCATTTGTTTCCGAAATTCCTTCAGCCAATCCAACAGTTCAGATGATGCCAATGTAGAGCGAACAATGCATTTGCTCTACTATTTTTCCCTTTTTCTTTTTTTCTTTTTGAATCTGTAGCCTGAGAAAAATTGCTTAATCTAATGTTTTCCTAAAATTCCAACCAGTCCACATTGGTTGATATTATCTCTTTGTTACACTTGTTCCTAGCTTCGTGAGAAAAAGATCGGCGAAGATTGGGGTGTGTGTTATATTAAAATACACAGTTTGAGATAACGAAAAGTACAGTACTATATCGCCGTTATAGCTGGTACTACTGGTAAGTTAAAAAATGACCTTTTAGTGCCTTCGCCGATTGAAGAATTTGAAAAATTCGAGTTATGAGCAGGAGTCGATTTGGTGATGTTCAATTGTATTAGGAGTAAAGGTCACGAAGAAAGAGGAAAAAGAAGAACGCGAGGAAAGGAAATGTTGGATGATTTCGATCGATGTCTCTCTTTGCGTATTGTTGCCAATTTCTCATTATCTTAAACTTTGAATTTTCTACACTTTCCTTCTTCCTGCAATATTCAATTTACTTCTCGTTCTTCGCTTCTTTGCTTTATTCTTCACATTTTTCATCTCTCGTTAATTACTGACTCTAATTCACCGTTCTCTCGTTTTCTTGTTTTAATATTCAGACATGCTTCATGCTTATGCTTCCAAAGATATACATCATTCCTGAACACGAGTTAAGGGTTTTAACGAGCTACTTTCCTCAATTTGATAGTTACCGGCAATTCCGTAACTCAACTGTTGTAAGGATGTTTTATCAATTACCCCTCGTTCTACTTTGAACTAATTATTACTTTAGGAAGAAGTAACGAGTACTACGTAACTTGCAAAACTGCAGGAGTTACAATGTATTAGACTTTTCGGGAAGGTCAGGGTGAAAAGATCTAGATATTAGCAATTTAGGTCTTTTCACCCTGACCTTCCATAAGAGTCTAATACATTGTAACTCCTAAAGTTTTGCTAATTATTACCATTTCACACCACTACTTTAAAATCATCGACGAATTTTCCCCTATTTCATTCCTTCATTTTCCTTCAACTCTGCGTTCGGCAATAATCGGGAGATAATTACGTAACGACGCGACCGTTCCGATAAGGCAAGGCCCGCATTTAAATCGAAAAGAGGGAAAGAAAATGCGGTAGAAAAATTATGATCGCTTCGTACGCACAATGGGCGCACTCAATGCCCAAAACGGAGCCTAATAAAAAAAAAAGCATCGTTTTTTCTTTGTCGAGGAGAGGAAAGCAGGCGATCAAGCTGTCCGCTTCCTCGCCTGCCCCGTTTTCCATCTCTACACGCCTTATCGACTACGCGAGTAGCTTTTGACGGATGTCAAGCCGGAGGAAAATTCGGAAAAGTCGGCCGAACGGGAGGAAAAACCAATCGCTTCGGTTTCGAGCGCGTGATAGATGAGAAAATCGAGGGAGAAAGAAAAAGTTTAGTGGAAAAAGTAACTAACGTATTTGCTTATCGTTGACGTTATCCGAGCTGGTTGTCATCTTGTTATCGGATTTCCGACACACGCGAGAATCGATTTGAACCGTCCCCCTTCAAAAGTTTCGGTCGTTTCGAGTACGACATCCTCAGAATTTTTGGAAATACATATATACCGAGTGACGTAGAAATATGCAACACCAAGAAGGGGTTGGAATTTCTGAATGAAATTTGGTTGGAATATTCACCGATGTTATAGTAATATACGATCAAAGTTTGGGAGAAAAATCTTGATTAGTTAAACAAAATGTAATAATTATTGTTAATAATGTGTGGAGCGGTGATTGAATAAGCTGGTTTATTTCGTCTTGGGGTATTGCGTCCCGTGCAAGTTGCGCCTCATGTCTCAAACCCTCCAAAGTCAAAGGAGGGCGCTGCAAATTTTGCAACTCTCTACCTATTATGTCCCGAACATGTTCAATGGGTGAAAGATTTAGGGGATCTTGGAGGCCAGGGCAAGAGATTAATCTGGGCCTGTTCAAAGAAGTTCAAGGAAATCCTTGCTACTTGGGGCCGTGCATTATCCTGCTGGAATAATGGATCTTCAAGCTCTTGTAAGTATGGCAGAAGATGTGCTTCAACCACCTCCGCAATATATCATTGTGCTGTCATATTGCCTCGAACGAACACCACGGGAGAGCTGCTACCGTAAGTAATCGCACCCCAAACCATAATACCCACGGCGCGGTGTACGTGTCTCCCAACTGTAAATTGTCCGTTGTTCACCCCGTCTTCTTTTGACTCTCTTACGACCGTAGTGCACAAAATCTAGATTCGTCACTAAGGACAACACCTCGCCACTCAATATTCCAATGAGATCTTTCATTGCACCATTGTCACCGTTGCTGACAATATTCCGCCGTCAAAGGAAGCACAAGTTGCGGACGATATGATCCTAACCCAAAACATCGGATTCGGCGATAAACTGTTCGAAAAGTTACATGACATCCTTCTTCACCAAACCATTGGTCACTAATTGACCGAATAGAGGAGAATCGATCTCTAAATGACAGTTGTCTTGAGCGACGATCTTGACGCTCATTCGTTTTTCTTGAAGCACCGGTTCCCCTTTTACGACGTTCCTGACCATCTTCAAACGATGCACGACACACTCCCATTACAGTAGATCGGTTTCGATTTACACGGTTAGCAATCTCCCCAAATGAAAAACCAGCTTCGCGCAAACCAATAATTCGCTCTCTATCGAATTGGTTTAATTGATGAAAATTGACTCGTTGCCGTACTCTAGGCATGATCAAACAAACAAAACACGTAAACAACTGAATAACAATCGAAATAATGTTAATTAACAATGTAAAGAACAACAAATCGAACGATAAATAGAGATCGAGAAAGCTAGCAGAAAAGTAATAATAACTGTTAAATGCGATGTTATTACATTACCACTTGATCTCAAAAGTTAATCAATTATTATTTAATGGTAGCCCAACAAATCTACCAAGTTTCAACAGAAATATCCTACTCCTTCTGGGTGTTGCAATTTCTATGTCACTCAGTATATGTAAATATCTTCTTTTGTAGAGGTGTTAAGTTCTTATGTAAGTTATCCAAGCTGATTGTCTCCTTTTTTTCTTAGCTAATTTTTCAATCGCGCAGTAATCGATTCGGACCGTCCTTTTTGGATATTAATACAAGGGAAACAACCGAAATAAGTACGAAGCCCCAAAAGTTCGCAGAGATCCGATGTAACGCAAACATTTTGAATAATTCCCATCAAGTAACCTTCCAATAAACCGAAAGAAAAATCGTATTTCTCTCCCTTGACACGCAAAAGAAGAAAGTAAAACTCGCGAAAAAGAAAACTGAGACAAGAAACTCCGGAAAGCGAAAAAGAAAATTTAGGCGCCCCTCGGTTCACCCCTGATCCCTGATTATGCGCGTAAAAACGAAAGAATTTAAAAATTCCCTTTTGGCCCGAATCCGTCCTCCCCACGATAGGAAGAAAGGACGTTAATTTCTTCATTCAATTCCCGAAAGGATAATCGAAATCGAAGCGTCATCCACCACTTTCTTCATTCTCCTCGTCGTTTCGTCGAGAAACGCGGATAACTCGAAATATGAGAGAAACGCGCGTTGAATTTGGCGACGTATTAGATCAGGGGTCTCCAAACTTTTCAGCCTTGGGGCCATACTGATTACTTCAGTGAGTTTTCTGCGTATTATACTTGTCATTCAGCTTTACCTAGCAAGTAAATAAGTCCGAGTTATTATCATTCTGTGTTTTTTATCCAACTTATCACAACAACAATAAGCTATTCGCTGTCGCGGGCCGGATTGATGACGCTGGCGGACCGGATTTGGCCCGCGAGCCGTAGTTTGGAGACCCCTGTATCAGATTATTATTAAATAGACGAACTCTGGAATTTTTACGCGAGGTACGACCTTCTGGGAAGGTTGCAATAAGGAGACGAACGGCGAAATATTCGCAATTATACGCGGTGGGAAGAGGAAACTTAACTACGGTTTCGAACATTTACTCGAGACGTGCCCGGAATGCTTTATGAAGTCGGGAAGAGGAAAAGGATGTAAAATGTTAAAGCGCCCCATCGGCGTGTTACTGTTGCATTTTTATCGAATTGAATGTTTAAATTTCGCGCCGATCTTGTCCGTCGGGATTTCACGTTCGTCTTATCGGTATAAGAACGTGGTGGAAATCGCGAAAGAAATCGTCCAAGAAACAACCCTATTTTAAGCAGTTATCGAGGTAATTTTTCTACACGCTTAACCATCCATTTTTTAAATTATGAGCTCGATGTAGATAAAACTAATGCTCGCCTTGAAGGGCGAAAACTTCTCCAAAAGCTTCCATGTACAATAAAGTATTTAATAATTATATTAATAATAAATCCTCAGAAGTTTATAACTGGTAAGCAACCTCCAGTTAGTATCCCCGAGAGTTTTCAAGCTGGATTCTCCCTTTTTTAACATCACATTCAGATAAAATTAGAATAGAAACGAGTATCCCTCACGGGACAGTGTTGGGTCCTCTTCTCTTCATTATATACATATAAATGATTAAAATTTAATTAATTATTAAAAATATTATAAATTGTAACATTTCTATTAGAAAATCATCATATATATATATATATATATATATATATATATACAATCTGTCAATAAACATAGAAGAGAAAATACATTATTTTCGAAAGGACTAAAAATGTAAAATGACATGCCGCAAGAAATTAAATATTGTAACAGTTGCAGAATTTTTAGGAAACAATTGAGAGACTGCATTACAAGTAGATTTAATTAATAATTAATAGTCTTCTTCTTCTTCTTAATCTTTTACCCTTTCTACCTTTCGGTGTAAGGGTTCGGAGCCACCGAGCCGTATATGTACACGCATATACCGTACCGCTCCTGGCCCACCCAGTGGCATTTCCTTCAATTTCGCAGCTTATTAGAGGTCCAGATCCCTTTTTAGGATTTTAAACTGCTACGCTCTGCCGCTACCGGGTCTCGAACGCCGGCCCTTCGCACTGTGAAGCGCGAGTTTTTACCACTCAGCCACTAAGGGGTTAATAATTAATAGTAATTTCTTATATTAATATCTTTGTAATTCTGGCAAAAGTACCGAGTACAACGTAACTGCAAACTTGAGGAGTAACAACGTATTAGACTCTCGGGGAGATCAGGGTGAAAAGACCTAAATTTTGCTAATATCGTTTATTGCAGCTACGGAATTTTCGCCCTCAGATTAAGGGCATCCTCAGTGTACTGAAGACGAAAGAATCTTTCAAGTTCAAAAATAATTATTTTTTTAAAACGTATAAAATTAAACTTACGACAACCGTGATAGTAAGATCCCCACAAATTACTTGGAAAAACCATAGTGAAAAAAAGGCAATGAATTTAAAGCTCTTAAATTTAGAAATTGAAGGAAACTCTAACCTCACAGCAGAGTTTCCTCCAATTTTTATTCACTATGGATTTTCCAAGTAATTTGCGGTGATCTTCATACCACGGTTGCCGTAAGTTTAATTTTATAAATTTTTTTAAAAATTCATTTTTAACTTGAAAAATTCTTTCCTCCTCAGTACACTGAGGATGCCCTTAATCTGAGGGCGAAAATTCTGTAGCAGCAGTAAACGATAATACCGCTGTGAGGTTAGAGTTTCCTTCCATTTTTCAATTTAAGAGGTTTAAATTCATTGCCTTTTTTTCACTATGGATTTTCCAAGTAATTTGTGGTGATCTTCATACCACGGTTGCCGTAAGTTTAATTTTATAAATTTAAAAAAAAATAATTTCTTAACTTGAAAAATTCTTTCCTCCTCAGTACACTGAGGATGCCCTTAATCTGAGAGCGAAAATTCTGTAGCAGCAGTAAACGATAATACCGCTGTGAGGTTAGAGTTTCCTTCCATTTTTCAATTTAAGAGGTTTAAATTCATTGCCTTTTTTCACTATGGATTTTCCAAGTAATTTGCGGTGATCTTCGTACCACGGTTGCCGTAAGTTTAATTTTATAAATTTTTAAAAAAAAATAATTTTTAACTTGGAAAATTCTTTCCTCTTCAGTACACTGAGGATGCCCTTAATCTGAGGGCGGAAATTCTGTAGCAGCAATAAACGATATTACCGCTGTGAGGTTAGAGTTTCCTTCAATTTTTCAATTTAAGAGGTTTAAATTCATTGCCTTTTTTCACTATGGATTTTCCAAGTAATTTGCGGTGATCTTCATACCACGGTTGCCGTAAGTTTAATTTTATAATTTTTTTAAATAATATTTTAGCTTGGAAAATTCTTTCCTCTTCAGTACACTGAGGATGCCCTTAATCTGAGGGCGAAAATTCTGTAGCAGCAATAAACGATAATACCGCTGTGAGGTTAGAGTATCTTTCAATTTTTCAATTTAAGAGTTTTAAATTCATTGCCTTTTCTTCACTATGGATTTTCCAAGTAATTTGCGGTGATCTTCATACCACGGTTGCCGTAAGTTTAATTTTATAAATTTTTTTTTTTAAAAAAATTACTTTCTTAACTTGGAAAATTCTTTCCTCTTCAGTACACTGAGGATGCCCTTAATCTGAGGGCGAAAATTCTGTAGCAGCAATAAACGATAATACCGCTGTGAGGTTAGAGTTTCCTTCAATTTTTCAATTTAAGAGGTTTAAATTCATTGCCTTTTTTCACTATGGATTTTGCAAGTAATTTGTGGTGATCTTCATACCACGGTTGCCGTAAGTTTAATTTTATAAATTTTTTAAAAAAATTATTTTTAACTTGAAAAATTCTTTCCTTCTCAGTACACTGAGGATGCCCTTAATCTGAGGACGAAAATTCTGTAGCAGCAGTAAACGATATTACCGCTGTGAGGTTAGAGTTTCCGTCAATTTTTCAATTTAAGAGTTTTAAATTCATTGCCTTTTTTCACTATGGATTTTCCAAGTAATTTGCGGTGATCTTCATATCACGGTTGCCGTAAGTTTAATTTTATAAATTTTTAAAAAAATAATTTTTAACTTGAAAAATTCTTTCCTCCTCAGTACACTGAGGATGCCCTTAATCTGAGGGCGAAAATTCTGTAGCAGCAATAAACGATAATACCGCTGTGAGGTTAGAGTTTCCTTCAATTTTTCAATTTAAGAGGTTTAAATTCATTGCCTTTTTTCACTATGGATTTTCCAAGTAATTTGCGGTGATATTCATACCACGGTTGCCGTAAGTTTAATTTTATAAATTTAAAAAAAAAAATTATATTTTAACTTGAAAAATTCTCTCCTCTTCAGTACACTGAGGATGCCCTTAATCTGAGGGCGAAAATTCTGTAGCAGCACTAAACGATAATACCGCTGTAAGGTTAGAGTTTCCTTCAATTTTTCAATTTAAGAGGTTTAAATTCATTGCCTTTTTTTCACTATGGATTTTCCAAGTAATTTGCGGTGATCTTCATACCACGGTTGCCGTAAGTTTAATTTTATAAATTTAAAAAAAAATAATTTTTAACTTGAAAAATTCTCTCCTCCTCAGTACACTGAGGATGCCCTTAATCTGAGGGCGAAAATTCTGTAGCAGCACTAAACGATATTAGCACAATTTAGGTCTTTTCACCTTGACCCCCTCGAGAGTCTAATAATAATAATAATAATAGTGATATATGTCGTAGTAGACATATATTGTAGATTTGTATACACATGTCAGTTTTTACAAAAGATAAAATTGATTATATCATGACATATTTCGTAATCGTCAATATAAGATAAAAACATACATATAGAAACAATACTAAAGTTTATCAATAAACTGCTGAATGCCATAGCATGGGTTTTCTTTCAAGAAGTTTTTGATATGACAATGGAAATGAGCACCAGCTAAATCCTTCCACACGCTAGGTAATAAATTATAAAGTTTTATCGATAACTATCTGAAGGAATCAATATTACGAGGGCATGTGTTCTGAAATGCGGCTGCTGAAAGAATCCATGCTTTGTGTTATACGCCGCTTGCTTAGGAAAGGAATCCAAGTTGTTTCTAGCGTACATAATAATTCCAATATGTATTGCCCCACGCAAGTTATGATTCCTAATTCTTTAAATAAAGGCCTACATGAAACATAATGTTCGTACATATGAGTGTTCAATTACGAAATTCGACCATAATGTACTAATTGCGCATTTTTGCAGCTATTTGATTCTGCAGAAGTAGACAACTTGTTTTGCCACAAACTCCTGTAGTAGCTACAATCGCGCACTCGGCTAGCCCGCCGTGGGAAAATTGAAAAACGAAAACTACTTCACACAGTCGCACTGATGAGCGGTATGACCGCGAAACGCGCGTCCGCGAATAGTGAAAGTAGTTTTCTAATTAAGCATGAAGCATAATGTCTGACGTTCGGAATAGTGCGAACTGCTCTCTTTCGTACTATTAGAATTTTCTGTATATGTGCAGATCCTTCCCACAAAACAATCCCGTAACTCATAATGCTGTGAAAAATGCCTAATATGCCATCAAAAGTGCATCCTGATTTACCGTCATTCTCAATTGTTTCGAAGTATACACCCAAGATGATAAGCGGCTCGAAATATAGTGTATATATGCGGTTCCCATGTCAGCTTAGAGTCTAGGGTTAAACCCAGACATTTAACCGGAGTAGTCTTCGACAATTTTTAAATTATAGTGTAACGAAAAATCTAGAGTTCGGCTTTTGTCTAAATTTAGGCAGAGTTTAATACTATTGAAATAATTTTCGGCCTGATCTTCTGACACTGATGCTATTAGGGTATTAGACGACTGGGAACCTCTTTGCACTCCTTATTCCTCGTCTGCCAAACGCCAACCTATTCATAAACAAAGATGGATAGCAGAAGAATTCATAAGTCCCTTCATTAGCGGTAGGGATGGTTTTTACGTTAATCTCTATAATCTTTTCGAGGGTCTAGTGATTACAACTGCATTCTAAAATAAATTTCTGCCCCCTCTTGCACTACAACTCAGTTCAAGACCTACACCTACACTACAACACCTTTCCCAGAATTTTTTGGAATGTTCTACAAGGCAAGCATCGATCTAATTGTACAGAAAAACAATCAGACTCCCTTGGTCGCAATTGTTTTTATTTTTTATATAATTCTATTGATTTTAATTTTCTTTTCAAATTTAATTCTGATTTAATAAATTTTCATATTACTATTTGTATTTCCTAAGGCTTTCGTCTACAGGACAACGCAGGAACTTACATCGCAAGGTTTACTCGGGAAGAAATTCTGAACTTGGCTGGGAAACGTTACCACACCCTTGGGAAATTTTGCTAAGTGATTACCACCATCCCTTGTCCCTCGAGGACTATGTGAGGCATAGCAAGGTCAATACTCATATAAGATGATGTAAAACTATCGGTCTGTTATTGTTTTAATTCAAAATCGACAGATTCTGACGTACAAGGATTGGTATCCTGTCGGCGAAAGGTTATTGAGTCCGATGGCAATAAGTTTAGTTGATCATGATTTTTATCAACAAAGAAACTTTTTTGGTTTCAAAATATATCACATTTTCTCCTTTACATTTTTGTTTTTGGTTACTCATCCTTTCGGGACAGACGTCGAATCTAATACTTCGACGCTATAAAACCCGTTATTATTAACAAAACCGGTGGGTAATAGATCATCAACGTTTGCATATAATACGCTCGCTTCTAAAGTTTCCGCCACCTCCGCATCGGCAGTAAATCACCAATTCCCGGCTGCGTTCCAGTTTCGACTAAATGAATTCCGATGTTGCGGTTACCAAAACCTCAAGCACTAAACGTGGAACTATGTATGTATGTATATATACGGCTTTAATACTTCAACCGCTCGCGATAGATTGCGCCTCGTAATTCTTTCTGAAAATGCGCGTGCCCGGATGAAATATGTATAAAATTTCCCCCGTAGGTAGGTGTACATGCATGCATGTATGTGGATGATGGATTATTTGGCAAGCTAAATGAAAATTCAGTCGATGAGTAGAGCGTTGGGATCTAATCTACTAACGTTAGTCGTTTCCTTTGGACTTGTGAAGAGGGTGATATCCGAAAGATTGCCAAAAAAAAAAATCAGAATGTGGACTCTTTCAGGGAAAAGAAAGGGAGGAAGACCTAGGATCATCGGTGGGAGGGGGAGAAGATTAGGAAGACGATGAGTGAAAGAAACATAGCAGAAGAACAGTTCCAAAACAGAGCGTACTGGAGAAAAAGTCCATAGGTTTTATTGGAATTTGAGGAAGAGACGGTGAGGGAAAGATCAACCCATATATTCTAACCCTTAGTCATTCCCAAACCCACCCCATCAATTTCTGTAAATTTATCTAACTTTAGTATAGAAAACTTTACCTACTTCGATGGAAAGATATTCTTATTAGCTACAGTTTTCTTCCAATCCTCATCCTTAAATCCAGCTTCCGTGAATTTCTTCATCTTCGTCTTCCTCCTATTCTGCCCCGCCGTTACCGGAAGTATATTTCCTTTTGCAAGCTTCTAAGTCGATCTGTCTCTTCCGCTTTTAAATTCCCGACGAGGTTACCTCGAACATTAAAATCGACGTCGGATTCCTCGTACTTCAATCGACCCAACTGTTACGGCTCTCTCTGCCTGTACATCTTCATCTTTTCGCGCCTTTCTCTTGGCTTCTTAAGTTTGATATCGCGATTCTCAATTTGAGCTTTGATCCCTTTCAATTTGTGCAATTCGTCCGTCCTTTTCTTTTCCAACTTCGTTTGTAGTAGTTTCTCTTTTTAATAACAATTCTCGGTCTTTTCCTTATTCTCGATCGGTCGACATGTCGTTAGTGACGCGTTTAAGATGTTCTTCCTCTTTAACTACGTTAACGTAAATTGTTGCGATTTTCAAGGCTTGGATTATAAGATGTGCCGAGGTGGGGGATTTCCACGTTTGGCATGAACGTGCTTTTATCCGCTGAAACTTTCGGGATGATTTTGTTTCATTTCCCAGTTCCCCGTAGGGTATCTGTAGTGTTCCAAATATCCTTCGAAAATGTATCTTTCCCCTTCTCCTTTACTTTCTCCTCTCGATTTCTTTCCGTTTCAAAATGTCTCTGTGTGTTGATACATACGGAGGTTAATTTTAATCTCCTACTATTGTCGTGTTTAGATCAGCTCAAACTATAACTCATTCTCAAGCTTGGATGTTCCCAGAAACTCCAAGAACTTGAGTTAACTCAATACCGAGAGATTCTTATCCTTACTCTGATGGTATCCCAGGCGTCGGACTCTTCATTGGTACGATTTTGTGGTTTCGGGGTATGCTGCCTCCTTGCAAAAATTTATTGTTACTTACTATATCTATTTCATGTGCGTTTTCGTTTAGTCTACAATTCCCGAACAAGACACCAAATAGAATTCTAGAAACGGAATTTCATCGAGGCCGGTTAGATTCGTAGACCTCTTTCGATCGCTGGCGAAGAATTTTTCGAGAATATCCGAGAAGACATTTACCGTTTTAGGGCCGAGCATTTTTATAATGGGGTCCAATATAATAAGAGGTAACACTTCTTCAAAACAACCCTCAGGGGCTCACTGTTAACAAGTTTAACAAGTGAGTTCGGGAATTTAGCGCTCCCGTGGTACCCGCGCTAAAACGAAAACTAAGGTGTAAGGTAACGTGCCGAGAGTTGCGTGACCGCAGGGGTGTGCGGTATTTAACGTTCCCCTGGGGGCACCAGGCGAAATCCCCTTATAATTAGCCTTACTCGATCAAGAGGGGCTCTGATCGGGCGGACAGATGCTTCTCTGGCTACTCCTCGTATGGCTACGCTATCTAGAATTTCCAAGGCTAAAGTACAAAAGCTTGTGAAACAGGGCCAAGATTTCATACAGGCTAAAAGAGCCATAATCAAGGCCAACTTCACTAGGCATGCACAAAGGGCCAGGTTAGTCTAGATAAGGAAGTTAGGCCTGAACAGATGGCGGAGGCTACTAAACGTAAAGAAAGGACGGAAGTCCAAAAAGGCGAAGTCGGAGGGCAATACTCCAGCAGGTCTTCCGAAAAGCAAGGGGCCAGAAGATTTTACCCTCAAAGAGGCTGCTTGGCTTGGAGAGGATCGCGGTAGTATGCAACGACTATCCAGCTACCCAGATGAAGCCGGCAAAGCTTAAGGCAGGCCAGGACTCTATTATGGAGGCATATAACAGCATTACGGAGCAAGGGCTTCAAGTCCGCTTTAAAAATACATGTATATGCAGAAGAACTGCTCTCAAAGCTGTAAAGTCTAATTAAAGGAATAAAGCTGGAGAACGTACTCTAAGGTGGCATGAGGACCACAATAGACCTGGAAAGGTCGCAGTGGAACAGGCATTAGTGCCACCTCAAGTAATCTAACATCTAACATCCATCAAAACAGCACTTTCCCGTTACAGATTTTCCAAAAACCGACCCTCGCTCCTGACTTTGAAAGCTTGAAGATTGAACCAATTTCTCGGTTTGAGACGCCAAATCTGGTCCCCTTAACTGCCTTTAACGTCTCTAGAATTCGAAATTCAAGCCACCTTCTGAGCCCAAAATTTCTGGAAATTCCGGGGCATTACTCTAAAATGTCGAAAGTTGAGTTGAGCCACACCCTTTTCCAAAATCAAGGCGAAATTTTTATCTTGCTAACAAAATTCTTTAACGTTCCCACGCACTCTCCACTTTTTAGTGGATTCATGTCGTTAGTACGACCCGAGAAAGTTTAGGGAAGTTGAGAAGAATGCCGTCCCTAATAGCGATGAATTTCCAGTTGAGTCGAGTCACACCCTCTTTCTGAAATCAAGTAAATCAAGTCAAAATTTTGGTTTCAATCACAAAATTCTTCTACATCCCCGCGCATTTTCCAGATTTTTTCAATGGGTTCATGTCATTACTAAACGACGGAAAGTTTAGGAATGCCGATAAGAATATCATCCCTACCACCAATGAATTTCCTATTGGATTGAGTCACACCTTCTTTCCAAAATGAAGTAAATCGAGTCAAAATTTTGGTCTGAATCACAAAATTCTTCAACATCCCCACACATTTTCAATTCTTTTTAATGGATTTGTGTAATCGGTAGACCGCGGAAACTTTAAATATCCTGATAAGAGTATCATCTCTACCACCAATGAATTTCCAGTTGAGTTGAGTCATTTTCTCGGTTCGACACGCCGAATTTAGTCTATTCGTATGTTCGAAGCACCTGATCATCTCAAAATTCTGGAAACTCTGAGGCACTAGATAACTCTAAAGTTTTTGAAGTTGAGCGACGCCCTCTTTTCAAAATCAAGTCGACATTTTGATCTCAATCACAAAATTTTTCAACATTCCGACGCATTTTCCAATTTTTTAATGGGTTCATGTCATTAGTAGATCCCGGAAAGTTTAGAGAGCACGATTAGAATATCATCCCTACTACCGATGAATTTCTACTTGAGTTGAGTCTCACCCCTTTCAGAATCAAGTCAAAATTTTGATCCCAATCACAAAATTCCTTTACATCCGGACACATTTTACAGTTTTTAATGGGTTCATTTCGTTACCTAACCTCGAGAAATTTAGGGAGATGGATAAGAATACCGTTCCTACCACCAGTGAATTTCCAATTGAGTTGAGCCAATTTCTCGATTCGACGCGCCATATCTGATCTAGTCTTTTGTTAAATTTAAAAAGTCGAAGTCGACCTGATCACCACAAAATTCTAGAAATGGTGAGGCGCTCCATTACTCTAAAGTCTTCGAAGATGAGTCATACCCTCTTTTCAAAATCAAGTCCTAATTTTGGTCTGAATCGCAAAATTCTTTAACATCCTCACGCATTTTCCAGTTTTTTAACGGGTTCATGTCATTAGTAGATCCGGTAAAGTTTATAGAAGTTGATGAAAATGCCATCCCTAGCACTAACGAATTTCCAGTTGGGTTGAACACACCCTCTTTCCAAAATCAAATCAAAATTTTGATCTCAATCACAAAATTCTTTTACATCCTGACATATTTTCCAGTTTTTCTAATTGTGTTTTCCATCTGACTATGTCATTACTAGACCTTGGGAAATTGGGGCAGCTTGTTGAAGTGACCATCCTCGCTTTAATGCTCCGGAGTGTGGTAATCAGCGAAATATCTTTCTTCTTTATTTGCAGAGATTGGGCTTGTTGTGACCTTGCAGCGATATTTTTGACTATTTCCAGCGATATTATCGTCATTTTTAAAAAGGAAAGAAAGCGAAAAAATCATCATCGTTCTAGATGGACGATATTTTCCATTTACAAGCAAGTTAAACAGTAAATCTTCCTGCTAATAAAGAGAAGTCAGTTTTGCACTGCCCGCAGAGGATCTATTTGTCTTTGGAATGATTGACATTATCTTCCGTAAAGTAAAAGAGATTAGACGGAATTTGTGCGTTTCTTTGTTGAGATCTTGTACTTAAAATTGGAAGACAGTTTGATACGACTTTTTCTGACGGTTATGGTACTAATCGCGGAGGGGTTTCCTTGTTTTCCGTTCTTTTGGAGGATTGGAAGATAAAGCATTTTATTTCAAGTATCCAAGTATCTTCAAGGCATTGAGAAGACAAAGATTAAAGAAAACTTTCTCATTATGGGGGAATGTTGATGCGAATTTTCTTGCTGGTGAAGAAACGGTTTTTGGACTGCTCGTAGATGAGAGTCATTTTCTGCTTCTGGAGCTGATGTTATCATCATCATGACTTTTACGTTCTCCAAATATTGTAATTGTATTGTAATGAGGTGGAGTTTGGCCCAAAGTGGCCCTTTGCACTGCGACCACGTTGATCTATTGTGCTTCTCCAAATGTTGCACTTACAATTAGTTTCTCTGTTATTCATATATCTGTACAAAAATCATACCTCTCGTTTAAATCGTTTCCAACTATTTTTCTAAAGCTCATTATGGGATAAAACACGTTTCACTTTCTTTATGTGTAATGCAGAGATGTTTTCTTTCTTACGTATTGGGAACAATCAATTCGACCACCCAAATTAATTATTAACGCCGCCACCAATCGATTATTTCGCCCCGTTAGCCTCAATTTTTCGCCCTACCAAATAAACAGCCTTGTTTGTATATACTACCTGTTGTCGTCGGTTCTTTTTCTTTTTCTTTTTTGTTCTTTGCAGTTTACACGCTTTTGTATCGGTCATTTTACATCGATCCGTTCGTTAATTTTCCATCGATGTCGGTTTCTGGGAATAACTTGTGAATTCTACGATGGTCGCGTTAAATATTAATCAGTTTGGCCTACATATACACTAATAAAATTTCCTCGAAAATATTTAATATCAACGTACGATAATTACAATGATACTTACAAAGATTTTGTTATAGTTAAACTGTTAATCTCTTGGGCATAATAATTTATTATTATTATCGCCGATTCTCAAGAAATTTTGCCTGCTGAATCCCACTCATCCACCACACAAGTGATAGTACAAAAGTATGACTACGAGATATTCCAGCAATCTGCCTGTGCGACACCACAATCCCGTCGTGTATGCGGGAGTTGCGTTTTATAGATCGATTTTAGCATACAGTCACTGGCCAAATTACTTGGAACACCTATGTTTTAAATGCTAAATGTAAAAATAAAAAGAGTCGTAGATTTAATGTGTTTTCTTTTATAATATTTATTAAGTAAGTAACAAAGTATACTGTTTTCTATAACTAGTTAACTAGTAAGTTAATATTGTGTATAACCACCCTTATTTTTGACTACTTCGTCAATTCTACGGGGCATACTTGCAATACAAGATGCAACCATTTCACATATATCGTTGTTGTTTTCCCAAACATCTACTATATTTTTTTATTAATAATTGTTTGGTGGTGTTCTGTCTCTCATACACTATAGTTTTTAATCTACTCCATACGTTTTCTATAGGATTTAAGTCCGGTGAATTACCGGGCCAAGGTAAAACAGGAATTCGGTTTGTTTTGAAAAACGTTTTAACTTTCTTAGCGACGTGGCATGGCGCATTGTCTTGCATAAATGTGTATCCAGCACGTAAACGACGTCCAGGTTTAAAATGTAGAAAAGTATTTTTTAAAACGTCTAAATATTGATACTGTCGCATAGTACCTTCTACGAAATAGAGAGGTCCGGGCGCTTCTCCACTTATAACCGACCATATCATTACTTGTGGCTGATGTTTAACAGTTCTACGAACAGCAGATTCAATTAGACCATGGTTGCACAGACTTATGCAGACTAGGGGCCACTCGGGCAAATCATGAACTGATGGCGGGCCGGCCGCCAGAAGTATAGGTAATTAAAGACAATAAAGAATTGATAATAATTTATTAAAATTCAAAAAGAATTTATTAATTTGAAGCGTGGCACTGCATAGTGCTTACAATCTTTTTATATTTGGCTCAAATTTACTTGTAGCAACACGTAAAACTGCTTCCAAACTTTCATTTGCAAGGCGGTTTCGATTTTTTGTTTTATTATTATTTAGTATTGAAAAAGTTTGTTCACATATATAGGTAGAACCAAATAAGCTGGCACATTTCAGAGCGTTTATGCGCAACTTTTCGTACATATTTTTATCAATGCAGCGGTAAAAGTTCAGCAAGTCTCCTTCGTTGAATTTGTTGCGTAAATCTTGATCGTTTTGAATGTCGATAATTTCTAACTGCATTGACTCTGGCGCATTTTCAACTGAAATCGTGAAAGGATTGCTGAATATGTCCAACAGAGGTTTCACTTTTTTAAACTCCGAAAATCTGTCTTGAAAAGATTGAATCAAAATATCTAGCTTTTCTACATAACTGAAATTAATCGCAGTTTTGTTGAATTTTTCAGCCATTTTCTTATAATTCGGAAAATGATTGTAATTTCCAGAATTCAATTGTGATCTGAAAAGTGTCAGCTTGCATTGAAAGGATGATACATGAGCGTAGAGCTGGGATATCAGTTGATTTTTGCCTTGAAGCCGTGTGTTCAAGACATTCAAATGATTTGTAATGTCAACTAAAAAAGCCAAATCACACAACCAATCAGGATTTTTAAGTTTCGGGACATCCCTTTGCTTTTCCGCCAGAAATATTCCAATTTCTTCTATTAAATTTAGAAATCGTTCCAGTGTCAATCCACGGCTTAGCCACCTTACTTCTGTATAATACAGTAGATCTCCGTATTCGCTTTCGATGTCATCAAGGAATTGTTTGAATTGTCTGTGATTGAGTCCTCGTGATTTTATGAAATTTACAGTCGAAACTACCACTTTCATGACATTTTGAAATTCAATTTTTTTAGAACAGAGGGTTTCTTGGTGTATAATGCAGTGAAACTGCATGAGATCTTCAGCGTTTATGTTTTTTCCTTGCAGATGCTTTTTCAGTAAAGTAACTAGCCCGGAATTGACACCAATCATCGAAGGAGCACCGTCAGTCGCAACTCCCGATAATTTTGATAAGTCCAAATCAGTTTTTGAACACTCATCCAAAAGTACATTGAGTATATCAACTCCTTTGGTTTGACCTTTCAATGAACACATTCCGAATAACTTTTCTAAGACTTCAAAATATTGAGTAACACCTCGTATGAATATGAGAAGTTGAGCTGTGGAACTAATATCAGTGGATTCGTCGAGTGCTAATGAAAAAATTCAATGATCTTAGTTTTTTCAATTAATTGTTCCGCAATATTACCTGACAAAGACATAATTCGTCTTTGGATAGTCATACGATTCAGTTGAATTTTCTCAAACTTTTTTGCTGCTTCTGGACACATTTTCTTAGCGGCAATTTCTATGCATTCTTTTACAAAATCGCCATCATTGAAGGGGCGACTTCGCTTTGCTATCATTCGAGAAATTTCATAACTAACTTCTGTAGCTGTTTCTGAATCTTGAATGGGTTTTGTAAACATAGCTTGCTGACCAATAAGCTCCCGTTTTAAAGACAACATTTTTTGCTTTCTTAATTCGCCTGTAAACTTGGTAAAAGAAGGATGCTGCGTTTCATAGTGCCTTTTTACATTATATTCCTTTGCAATCGCAACAGAATTCTTGCAAATTAAACAAACGACTTTGTTATGCGACCATACAAAAAAGTATTTCTCAGTCCAAATTTCTTGAAACTGCCGATTTTCACCTTTAACCTTACGTTTTTACTAAGTCCTGGCTTCTCCATGTTGCGTTCTAATCCTGGCTAGGATTAACACAGCACCTAAAAACAATTACAGTACCTACTTAAATTACCCATTCTTTTTTAAATTATCAAAAATAATTGATTAAATTCCTCAGAAATTTTAAGATTTTTATACAGATTTTATATCTGAAATAATGACGTAATTATTACAGTTAGAGAAATTCTGATAAAAATAGTAATTTCTTTGTTTTATTTTAATATTTGGCCAACATTAAAGCTAAATTTGATTAAAATTGATTAAATAGGTAGGGAAACACTTATTAATAACTGAGTTTTACTTACGATTTCACAACACAATTATACACGGCACTTGACGGGTTAACAGGAAATCTACGTTGAATGTGGATCAAAATATATGACACCGGCTAGTCGAGTTAAAATCTACACTAGAACTATTGCCTCCCAAAACACTATTAAACTGCACTTATTCTCAATCACGTATTACTTCGCTTTGTATTTTCGCGCTTATTTCTTCCTGTTAACATTTCACTCAAATTAAAACCGAACTGTCGGTCGCTGCGGTTAGCGTGGGATTTATGCCGCGCATACGACTCTGGAAGCTTCGTGTATCTACTCGTACCTACGCGAGCAATCGGGAATTCGGGACTATTGCTATCTCGCTTGCTCACACCGCGCTAGAAAATTCTTGATTTCTCTACTATTTTGAACTTTATATAAAGGCAGCAAGCGATGTTACTTGACTTAGCATTTTTGGGGGCTAGATTCAAATAGCGCGCGCGCGAGATTCAAATTACTTTTCGAACATATTTTTTTGGTTTTATTCTGGAATAGAATTAAATATTCTTCGAATGTACGAGAGTATTATTTTTGCTGTCGGCGGGCCACCAGTATTCGACAGGCGGGCCGCGGTCTGTGCATCCATGAACTAGACGTTCGCCAGGCCGTCTACGCACAAATTGTGACCGTTCCTCCAATGCATGCAGAGAACCCTCGTCGCTAAAGAAAACCTGTAAATTTTATATTTTCGGTCTACAAAAAAACTAATACTTAATCAAATTATTAACCTTTTTCCAATCTTCTATTGTCAAATGTCGATGTTCTTTTGCAAACAGGAATCGAACAATTCTCATTTTCTCTGTTAAACGTGGTTTTTTAACGGGTCTCCTTGCAAAGAGTCGATTCTCATATAACCGACGCCTGACAGTTCTTGTAGATATTTCAATACCCTTTGTTTCTAAATTAGTTTTAATGGTTTTCACGGTTGCAGATCGATTAATTAGAGCTTCATGAACAATTTCACGATCAGCTCTTGCCGATGTTTTCCTTTTTCGACCGCATTTCCCTTGTCTTTGTGTGGCGGTGCCTGCACCTTCACCTAACTTTTTCTTTAAACGGGACATAGAACTTACAGATACATTTTGTAATCGCGATATTTCACGCATAGAATGCTTCTTAGATCGCAAAAGGGCTTCTATAGCCGCTTTTTTTTTCACTAGATAAATCTCTACCTGGCATTTCTTTTATCGAAAACTAAATATTTCCACTTTTAAATTTTATACTACATTGAAAAAGTAGAAATAAAAAACCCGCACTAGTTTTACATGTACGCAACACAAATATTCACACAAACATCAAATTCGAAATAAAACTTAAAAATTCAAGGAATATCTTTTAGATTTCTGTCCGTTCAGTTACGACCGAATATTTCAACTGACAACGAAATTTAAATATATAGTGCTATTTGCCACTTTCGTACAATATTTCCTGGTAATTCTGAAGCAAGATCATAAAATTTAATCCGTAGACAATAAATGATACTAATACACTTCATTGTTATTCATATTTAGCAGGTAGAACCATAAAGTAAGGGGTGTTCCAAGTAATTTGGCCAGGGACTGTACAATGCCCTCCCTGATGGGCCGAAAAAGATTGAAAGTGGAAGAAAGCTTGGTCAATCGCTCCATAAGTTTTCGGGAAAGAAAACGTTTTTTATTCGTTTCGGGAGTACGCTGATAGGCGGTAGTAGGCGGTAGTGGGATATATTGTAACTTTTATGTATCTAACAATGTCCTCGTTGCCGATGAAATTACGGCCACTTTGTCACATCGCTTGTATTGATGCGGCTACGTTTGAATTCGGAAACCCAAAAGCTCATGGTGGAAAATGAAGGATGATGGGATCCTCAAGAATGGCATTAACCCTTCATTTGATTTCCGTTGCGGTTTTCCCTCCCAAATAGAAAAATTTTATGACGGCTCGAACTTCATTTTAATCCATAATTGAAGACACACTGAGGTGCTTGACTTAAATGCTTGTCAAAACCACGTTATTTGACAGAATATTACGGCCAGTTTGTCACAGCGTTCCGGTATTGTTACTTTTGACCTCTCGCTTCCACTTCTGGCGTGCAGATGGCGCCCTGCTATCGTAGGTTTTCGATATAATTCGCGTTGGATTCTGCTAGTGGCGTTCGGTTGAACAGGTCGTTTTGCCTGAATAGGTTATCTCGTTTGTCGAGGATATACACGCGAATTCGACTCTAGGAACTTAAATATTATCGTTGTGTGCATCTGGGAGTTACGCTTCCCCAATTTTGCTGTTGGATCCATGTTATACGTTTGCTGCTTCCTCCATCGGAGGTTACTTTTCCTTTTTGTTAATTACAATGCCGTTATTTCTTCTTTCTTCTATCGCGACCCTATACACTCCAAGGATGCTGTCAATAACGAATAAAGAGTGGTTCAACGTCATTCTCTCGCCTCAATTTATCTTTATTTCTTTATCGTATTTTTAAATAGAGTTTTCGAGTGTTCTTGCTGGTCGCTTCACGACCGAATAAAAATCACTAACGTAAGCGGTTCGGATAACCTCGTCGCACTTACCAACGAAGCTGGAGGGTCTCTTTGACTCCAGAAACTTAGATGCGATCCAGTTCTGTAATTGGAGAGTGGCCCCTTGTTACTAATAAACTCTCGAACTTGAACCTACCGCCGTTTCCATTTAGATAGCACGACCTGGATCTCCACCTTTATCACCAATTAAGTGGGTTATTCGAATGGTAATGACTAACGTCCGTATCGTCACGTTTTCGACTTTTCTTTTATTATTATCATTTTACCAAAAGTTTTTGAAGCCAGTAACAAAACTATATGGCAAATAAATGTATTATTGTTACGAGGAAAGATTTCTTAGGCCATATTTGCATACACCAAAGAACATCGCCAACTGAACGTGTTCGCTTAATTTCACTCGTATTTCCCGAAACTTCGTAACGAATACGAACATCGTAGATATAAAAATACATCCAGCTCATTACGTCTGCATTTATTTCCAACGAAAAAGTAAACATCACCGATTTCCCTCGACTACTACTAAACGCGCATTCAACACGTTACGTTACGTTCGTATTTAAAAATTCGCCGTCTTGACCTATATTAGACGCGTGCCGTTCGTCCGTTTTCATTTTCCCTCTATTACGTTTCCGTCCGTAATTTTCTCCGCGCCGCGTTCTTTCTATTCGGATCGATCTTTCATAATTAGGACGAACCGGCGGGTGGACGGGTGAAGGGGCGGTAGTATGCTCGGTCACGTATTTATTTATTGAATAAACGATAATTACGAATGACAAAATGGCGAGCGGTGGTGGCCACTGAGGGGTCGGAATTATACCGCGCGGTGACCGCGAACTTTGTCGATTTGAGAGATAAACAAGCGGACGCACGAGTGCAACACGCTAACGAACTGCCATTTATGGGCGAGATGGATGCGAGAGGGTCGTTTGATTAGAGGAATTGAAAAGAGAGTAAATTGCTGGATTTTCATCGCTCGATGTCTGATACTTTGATATTAATTTGGGGCGAGATTGTATTGATGTTTGTATATCCGGGGTCTAGAGGAAAATTTTGGGGAGGAAAGGTCTAGGGGAAAATTGACAAAATCTGAGTGATTTCAATTGCATTATGCAAGTTTAAGTAGGAAACGAGTTGATTTCGTGCTGAATTACTAACTGATTGATTGATGATCTAACTAACTAATTGGCTGTCTGGTTATTAATGAGCTAACTAATGCGACTGGCAATGGAGTAACTAACGGCCTAACTAAGTAAACCAATCAGTGAGATTCAGTGAAAGGTGCTAGGGAAATCACCTCTACCCAATTGCAAAAATAAGGGAAGTGTCGGGATCCCCTGATTGTAGTCTTGATCAAGAAAACAATTTGTAGCATTCTAGACTCCAGAATCTAGAGAATAGTTGTCTAAGTTACCGAAACTTTTAGCAAGTTAAACAGGTTTAAGTAATGACGGCGTTTTCAAAGTACCCGCTAGCTAAAAGCTTATAAGTGGGAAAAAATCGAAAGTTTAAGGATACCTGGCTTTTGTCCTGATCGAGAAATCTACCCAGAGCGTCTTAGAGAACAGTTTCCTAAGATGTGGTATCTTCTAGGCTAGACCATAAGCCCAAATATTACAGGTTTGGGAATCCCTCGTTTTAGTGTTAATCAAGAAGGCTACTTACAACATTCTAAAGAACTGTTTCCTAATCAACGATGACTCCTAGGAAACTGCAGAAGCTTAGTGAATTTTTATGAAACGCCCTTACGGAGGTATCCTCAAGGATCGGAGAGAATCAGAATGTTGGGATATTTCTGATTTTACTCTTCATCAAGAAGACTACATGGAATATCGGAGAGAATAGTTTTCTATGATATGGTAATCTCTGATAAAATAAACAGGATTAGAAGAACTTCGGAGAATAGCATTAAGGAAGTATCTCGTCTCTAGACTCAAAAATCACAAAATTTGAACATCTCTGCTTTTAGTTTTAACGAAGAAGCCTCATTACAACACCTTATAGAATAAAAGGGTGACTCCTAGCAAAGTAGAGAAGTTTAATGAATCTCCAGTAGACTCCCTTACAAATATATCTTCCTCTCAAAGCTCGGGGAAATCGGAATTATGAATTTCACAAACGGTCGTTCTACTCTTCTCGTTACATCGTCTGGGTTAACTTCGGAACATTTTAGCCCTAATAACTATCAGTTAAGCATTTACGTTTAGTCAAGTAATTAATTACCCAATTGACCAGCAATTTAAACAATCAGTCCGTAAATTATTCAATCGGTTAGGCAAACAATCCATTATTATATGTTATTCAATCGTTCAATTAAATAACCTGATACCAAATGTGTCAATCAACTTGTCAGCCCGTCAGTACTTAATGAGCTAATCCACCCATTATGTTACCTAGGCACTTATTGAGCTATTCAGTTAATTGACTAGTCTGGCAACCAAATGGTAAATTACAGTCAATCAATTATACAATTAAATAGTTATTCAGTTAAGGATTCAATTTATAGATTAGTTGCCTAATCAATCAGCTACATTAGTTCGGCTGTGAATTAATGGAACAGGTGAAGAATTGGTCAATCGTTTAGGTTATCAACCAACGAGTCAGTCAATTAGTCAGTTTCCTAATCAATCAGTCCCCCTTGAGGTACTTAGCTTATTAGTTAGTTAATTAACCAATCTGTAAGTCAATTAATTAGCGGTCTAACTGGATCAAGGATTCATTACCAACTTGTTGCAAACTAGTCGGCTCACTATCTAACTATATAACCAAGATAGGAACTAGCTGAGTAACATATTCCTTGTCTAATTAACTGGCTGAATTTATTATATATTTCTTTATTGTATAATTAGAGGCCTACCTAACAAATGGGCTGTTTGAATAACTGATTATATCGGCAAACTGTTTGAACAAATAACTAACTAATTCACTAATTAACCGATCGACCGACACCGATTAACCGAGTGACTACTAACTGAATGAATAACGATTTGACTAGTTAACCAATTGAATAACTATTGACTAATAATTACTTTACTGGCGAACCAGCGGCCTAACTAAGTAGAAGAATCACTAGCCGCGTGTACAACTAATCCACTGAGTAGCTGAAAGGTCTATGAACAAACTGCATTATCGCTTAATTTATCTGTTTAGGTAAGTACCTAACTAATTAGCTTGCTGAACAGTTACTAATAAGCTGAGTAACTAGGCTAAGTGACAGCTAAGTTGTGCAAGAGGGTAATGACTAGCTAGATGAAAACTTCGTCTGAGTGTCCAACTTAATAACTGAACTACTAACTTGCTCAGTAACATATTATTTATCCAACTGACTAACTGGGTATCTGACTAGGATAGGATAGGGGCAAGGCTAAGAAACCAGTTGAGTGACCAAACGGTTATCCACTGACTGTTTGAACAAGTAACTAACTGAGTGATTGGGTGAGTGACTCTAACTGGCTATTAAGTCAAGTGAAAACCGTGTTAACTGGTTAATTGGTCGGGTGACTAGCTGGCTGATTCACAGCCTAGATCTATTACTATACTAGGTATTTGATTGTTCTGACTGCCCATCTAAGTAATTAACCAGTAATTGGCTGGCTGACTGGAGTGACAGGTACAGTAACTAGGGTAGGAAACTGAATATTTTATATGATCATCGCCTACGTAGCTAGGCAAGACCAGCTAACAACTAGTTGTCTAATTGTTTAAATGATTAAGGTGCTAATTGGTTAAATAACAGATTGTCGATCTAATCAAATAGTTGAGTACCTGACTAACTGAATAGCTAAACGACTAGCTAAAAGATTCAATAACTGATTATTTTCTTATCGTTTTGATAAATTTTAATAAACTACTAACTGAGTAACTAATTGGTTGATTCGCTGAGTGAGTTATTCAAGCTCGTTGTCAATAACTAATTGACTGACTGAGTAACTGACAACTGACTAACTGACTGATTTACCGATTAACTCTACAATAAATTCACTGATTAGATCTGTTAATACAGTCACTGGTTGATTGACTATCTATCCAGAAAGGTACCTAATTGGCTGACTAACTGATTACTGAAAAGCGAGGTAACTACATTGTGTGACTAGGTGTTTGTCTGCCTAACTGGATGATTATCGACTATAGCTTATTCCACATACAATTCGAATTAAATGTTCTTATGAATTGTTGGCAACCCACTTTAGACCGTACAAATTACGTCAAAGTTTCCCTTTTCTAGGTTTCATTACTACGTTCTAATTCGAAAGTCACACTGACTATGTGAAAGAGCAACAGCTATATGGTAAGAAAAATCTGATTTCCTATAAGCCGTATATGTGGAATAAGCTATAACTAAAACTAGTTAACTGATTGTCTAACTAACTTTGTATATCTCGAATAAGCTATAACTGAAACTAGTTAGTTGATTGCCTAACTAAGTGAGTTTTCAACTGGTTGGAAAGAAATTGTCTGACCAACTAACTCCATAGTTACATACTGGCTAAACTATTATCTCACAAGTGATTGGCTGGTCGGAACAAGTAACTCACTGAATTAACTAATTAACTGATTGGTTGGGTGACTGACGCAGTAGCCGACTAAATCGACTAATCGAATAAATAACTAATTGAGTAAGTTGCTAATAGGCTGAGCGAATGGAGCGATTAGATGAGTAGGTAACTAACCGGTTGCTTCCCTAATCATAAGCTGGCTGATTATCTAAGTAGCTGATATTAGCTACGTGTCGAAATGTTCATGTGCATTCTTAGTTTTATAAAATAGCAAATTTTCTTGTAAGAGATCCCCGAAAATAGATGGGATTACTAACAATAAATTAGTATTATATCATTCATCGTTAAGATGAAAATTTTTAGTAAACTTACCCGCATTGTGTAACTTATACCATTATATGTCAGCGACGCCAACTTCGTTGCTGAAATGCGCACTGTCTTCAGAATTCTTTGACAAAAATATGCCTTCGATTTTATTACCATTCTGGATCGTTTCCTAAACGACTAGACCTCGTACACACGCAGACATATATCCGTCTGTATATTTTGCACAAACAAAATTATAAAGTATGTAAATATGTCGATTTTACGACACTCAAAACGACGAATTTATTTTTAAAAGCGGTAATATGGACGGGAGTCGATTTTTATTGAAACTTACGCTCCCATAATTCACGCCTTAATTTGACGTTTTATGTTACAATATTTTCGGCAATATTTCACCGAGGCGTCGTAAATTAGACTTTTAGGCGGATAAAATTTAGAACGCGAACGATCGACGAATAAATCGATACGATTAATCGGAAATTGTTGGGTGTTAGATATTCTCATTCTTCTTAGTTATTTCGGTAATATGTAATTTTTTCTCAAAATTAAAAACAAACTATTGAATTTGATACGTCGCAGAACAATCGGCGAAACTCAAGAATACATTTTTAATTTTTATATTGCCCTGCTCCATACTGTTTGGATATCACTTACCTCTCAAATTTATCGGATTACTCGCTTCCTATTCTCTCCTGAGAGCCATCAATCGACCGGAGAACTAGAACCTGCAATCAAATTAATCTCAATCAATCGCCTTTCAAGCGCAAATTTGCTCGCGACATAATTAATAGGACGAGATCATACGGATGACATACATAGGCGTTGTTATCCCGAAACTTTCCGACGGGGGTTCCCCCTCCGTATCCGCGAGCGGAAGGTTATCAAAACGGGTAGGTGGGCTTACGACGACGTTACGTAGTCGAGAGAACAACATCCTTAAGACGATTACATGCGTCGTTAGACGAGCGTATTCTTGGGAATTAGGGGTGAATAATCGCGGTGGTGAAATTGGTCTTGTGTTGCCGCTAGGTGTACGTAATAAGAAGAAGTGCGCGTGGGCGGATGGTTAATGGTGCGTTTAATGTACGAAATAGTACGTAATAATTGGGACTAAAACTGGGTATATGGATGTGATGCTGAAAGATGATGACTAAATAAGGTAATTAATAAAGGGTTACAAGAGGGTAAAAATTTAGGAAAGAAACGTCGTAACCTCTCTGACATGAGTATTCAGTTTTTAGGATGTAAGGTTGGTTGTAGGTTCAGGTTGGCCAGTCAACTTGCTTAGAAGAGTAGTAAAGAATTGTCGATTGTTTTGTGTATATTCTAGTAAAGAATAAGCGCTGTAGATTTCGAAATTGGTGTTCAGTTTCTGGCGTTATCTGTTTTAAATGTGGCTCGATTTTCAGCATTGCGCTGCTGAAGACAGTTCACCGTGTCGCCAAATAGCTCAGCGTTGCGTTCTTGAAAATTCATTTGTTTAAGATCGTCGCACGTCTGAGAGATAATTTGTTGATATTTCATAGTCTGAACCAATATTCCTTCAATTAGTGAGTCGCTCGACAAATTAGACATTCAAATAGTTAGTTAACGGATTAATTAGTTACTCAATCCATTAGTCGACGAGTTGAGCGATCGATCAGTGAGCCATTCAATCAACCAAGTTCTCTGGTAATTAATCAATTAGTTATTCAGTTAACTACTCAATGAACCGAATATCCAACTTGTCAACTAAGCATTTAGTTATCCAATCAGTCAGTTGATTAATGACTCAGTTACTGAACTAGCAAACCAATCCATTGATTAAGCAATCAGTTAATTAGTGACTAGACAATCCATCAATCGGTTAGTCAGTTAATTGGAGAGGGTATTGAATTTGTCAATCAACTTCTCAGCTCGTCAGTGAGTCAACAAGCTTCTCAACAAGTTAATCCCTCGGCTATCTAGATATTTATGCTGCAGGTAGTCGGTCAGCCGGTTAATACGCTAATCTGTTATAGTTAAATGATTAGTCCGTGGCCCAGTCACTTACCAGTTAGTCAATTCGGGCTTCGCTCTCCCAATGAATCGCGTAATCAATCAGGCCCCTAGTTAGCTAGTTAGTTACTCGGTAATAGAATTAAATGAAGCAGTTAACGACCGAAGTAATCAGTCCATGACTAATCAGTCAGCAAATTATTCGGTCAGTTAGGCAATCAATTCGTCAGTCGGACAGTTAGTCAGTCAGCGATTCAATCTACAGATTAGTCGCCCAATTAATCAGCTACAATCGTTTACGTAATCAACAAACAAGTCATAAGTTAGTTGGTTTCCTAATAAATCAGTTCTTTCGGAGGGGAACTACTCAGCTTATTAGTTAGTTAATTAACCGATCTATGAGTGAACTAATTAGTCTCAGTAGTAGTCTGACTGGATCAAAGGTTCAGCACCAATTTGTTGCAAACTAGTTGGCTCCACTGCCTAACTATATAACCAAGTTACTAACTAGCTGCGTAAGAGACTTCTTGTCTAGTTAACTGGCTGAGTATTGGATTAACTGAATAATTAAAGGCCTACGTAACAAATTGGCTGACTGATTACCCGCAGATTGTTTGAACAAATAAATAACTATTTCATTAATTGTCCGATTAGCTGAGCGACTTATTCGGCAACTGTCCATTATTTGAAAAAATAACGATTTGAGTAACTAACTAACTTACTAACTACTGACTTCCCTAACAACTGGTTGACAGATTAACTAACGAACCCACTATAACTGGGAGAATCACTTGCCGACGGTATAACTAATCCGCTGATTAGTTAGTCCGCGGCCCAGTCACTTATCAGTTAGCCAATTCGGGTTTCACTCTCCCAATTAATCGCCCAATCAATCAGACCCCTAGTTAGCTAGTGTGTTAATCGGTAATAGAGTTAAGTGAACTAGTGAAGCAATCAGTTAGTCGATCACCCAATCAATCAGTCAGTCAGTCATTCAACGAATTGGCTAGTTACAGAATCGGCCAATCAACTTCGCAGTTCGCCAGTTAGTCAGAAAGCTACTCAACAAATTGGTCCCTCGGCTACCTAGCCACTTATGCTCCAGATGGTCTGCCAGCCGGTTAATCGACTAGTCTATTAGACAGATAATCAACCAGTGGCTCAGTCACTTATAGAGTTAGCTAGTTAGCGAGTGAATTGGGCAGTTTTTGGGAATCAGGTTAGGTAATCAATCGATCAGTTAGCCAGTGTCCCAATAGGGGAATTAGTTGGTCAGCTAATAAGTCAGTCAGGCAGTTATTTATTGTGCAAAATAGTTAGCTTGTCACTTAACTACTTACTCAACTAACTATTCAACCAGTTGACCAGTTAGTCAATCAATTAATATATTAGTTTGTCAATTAATCAACCAAATAGCTAAACAGTCAGATAATCGGACTCAATCTACAAATTAATCACCTAACTATTCAGTTAGCTAGCAAGTTGATCGATTAGATAATTTCTCTTTCGATTAGGTTGCTAATTTGGCCAGTCGTCTAATTAATTAGTGAGCTAATAGGACAAACTGTTTATTCTGCCAATTAGCTAGCTTATAGGTTAGTTACTTAGTCAACTAACTACTCAAACAGTTCATTAATCAATTAATCTGTAAGTTGGCCAACAAGCCAATTCATTAAGCAAGCTGCTGGACAGTCAACTAGTTAGCTTATGAATTGGCCAAAGAATCAGTAAAGTAGTCAATTGATTCGGCATTCAATCAGTCAATGGCTGATCAGGTAGTTAGACAAGTAATAAGTCTATAGTTAAATAAACGACTAAAGCTGATTCTTAAGATAGCTGGTAATTATTCAAGAAGCTACATAGTCAATTACTATGCCGGTCAAACGATTGGTGATTAACATACAATTAGTTAATAAGCTACTTATTGTTAGACAACCAGTAGCTAGTCTATTGGCGAATTACTAAGGAAAATAGTCAGCCAGATTCAATCTATCGAAGAGACAATCATTCAATGAGCCGATTGGCTATCTAAATAATCAGTTAGTCACTAGCTAGTGAGTCAAGCAGGCAGTTATTCATTTAGCTGCTCTGCCAGTTAGACAGTTATTCATTAGTTGATCGGTCAGATCATCAGTTACGTATTTAGTCAACTAGTCAGCTAATCAGTTACTCACCTAGTCAGTCGGTCAGTCAATGAATCAGACTACGCATAGATCAATTGATCTAACAGCTAGTCGGATAGTCAATCAATGTGTCAGTGTGCCGCTCAGTTAACTGATTTCTTGACTAGTAAATCAGTCAGTTAACTGATTAAGTAATGGTTGCAAACTCTGTTTTGGATGTAGGAAACTAAATTAAAATTGACGCTTACCACTTATATGTCAAATTAACGTCCGATAAGATTTATTCTTAATTTATTTTCATTAAATCAGTCGATCTGTCGTCTTGCCAGTTAAATATTTAATCGACTAGCTTGTCAATTAGGCTAACAATTAATCTATCGATCAGCCACTTAATCGACCGAACTAATCGGTTATCCAGTTAGTAAGTCAGCTAATCAGCTACTTGATAAATTGATGGATCGGGTTGTTACTTTAACAATTAGTCGCAATTAGCTACTTGGCTTCAACTAATCCATCATCCGGTTAATAAAAAAATCTTTCAACAAATCTATCACTTAGTTGAGAAGTTGAACATTCGATTTATTAATCAATCGGTAATTTAACTAACCATTGAATTAACTAAACAGTTAGCCAGCTAGTAGGCTAGTCATTCAGCTACTTAATCAATTGATAACTAAACTTGTTAGTTAAACACTTGGTAACTTAATCGATCGACTAGTTAATCAGCCAGGCAGTCAGTCAATTGGCAGATCTATCAACCAGTTAGTCAATTAGCCAAGTAATTTGATGCTGATTAGATCATTCAGTCAATGATTTCATAAACTTAGATTAGTCGCTTAATCAATTAACTAGTTATTCAGCTAGTGAGTCATTCAACTAGTCAACTTGTAAATTACTCGAGCAGTTAGTCAATTAGTCATGAAATAGTCCATCCTCCCGATTGGGCGTCGTCTCTTTTGGACAGTTTGCTCCGTTTTGAGCACTGCAGGAAGTATGCAGTACAACGAATTACGAATTCCTGTCAGCTCTTTCAGCACTTTTCATACTTATTGTTAGTTTTGTATCACAAATTGCGGCGCGTAGAGAATGAAGTTAATCGTTTTACGACCATCGCCAGCGAATATCAATCAGTTAGCAAGCGGTAGCATCGCTATTACTGTGTTTTCAACGTCGATAATTTCATAACCCTTTCTAGCTATTTATTTATTTCGAACTTTTCCGAGTATCGTGAGCGATAGCCATTAAATCGTTATCGTTATTATCTGCGAATGCAACCTGCACCGACTCTCTATCGTATCGCCAACATCATAATTTCGGTATCGGACAAACAAGCCGCGCGCTATCGACTTAATGCGTTTTTAAAATATGTATGATATATAGTACATACGTACAATACGCGCGCATCTATACACAATGTATGTAGATACGTAAATATGTACGCAACGACCGACGTTGTTTCGTTGTTTGTCCCACATAGAGATAATTGCTCGTAAAATCGATCAATAAAGAGAGCAACGTGGCCGTATAAATTCGACAATAAAACGTCGAAAACCTGGAGTCGATGTTGCTACCGCCGTCGTCGTCGTCGCCGCCGAAACCGACTTTTAACTGTTCCACCGTCAATGTCAAAATCATATTAGAATTTACGATCTGAACGACCTATTTTGCTAAAAACCATTGTGTGTATATATACACGTAGTTTGTGTATGTACAGACAATACGTACGGTAAGCGACGAACAAATAGGTCTTTCATCTTCGTTTCGTCTATTCATAGATCGCGAGATGGGAAACTTCGACGTTAAAATACAAGGAATCGCGATAGGTTGCAACAAAGAAAGTTGGTCTAGTTACTATGATTATTGTTGTTATTACCATCAACGGTATAATTAATAAAGCAGCTTGCCAAAAAGGAAATGTATAACTATCTAGCTGACTGAATGAGGAACTGACTTATTGTTTCTCATTCGCTAGCTGATTAACTATTTGCCAGTGCTGTTGATTTCTTGGCTAAGTAACTAGTTTGTTAGCTGTTTCTGTGATCAGTTAACTAAAGAAACCATTAGCTGTCTAACTAATTATTTAACTGACTCCAAAACTGATTCGATGAAAACTTTAGCTGATTTAGAGACCCAATGCGTAACCAGCTAATAAGCAAGTTAACTGATTGATCATTCACTAGCTGACTGATGGATCATTCACTAGCTGACTGACCAGTTGACCTACAGCCTGGCAGATTAGCCACTGACTGACCAATTAGTTGGATGCTTAGTCGACCGGTTAATTGATCGGTTGAGATATTAATTACACGGGAATTTAAACCTGCTGGTCAGACCGTTTCAGGATGAGGGTAGCATTCGGCGTTAATTATTCCGGAGTGTTTTACTGGGAACAATATTACTACGCTTTCCCATCCCTCATACAGCCCTGACCTTGCCTCATACGACTTCTTCCGCTTCCCGAAAATGAAAAGTCAGATGAAAAAGACCCGTTTCGAGGGGAGTTGAGGAGGATAACTTCAGAGGAGTTCCCAGCGTATTTCTCGAGTTGGAAACGTTATTGGAGACGCTGCATCGAGTTAGGAGGGAGCTGTTGCGAGGGCTTATAACCTTAGTTTCATCATACAGCCTAATATACATACGTTTGTAAATAAAGGTCTAAGGATAACAGACCAAACGAGTGATTGATAGGCTGGTTAACTGAGTGACTGGTTGGTTAAGTAATTGACCAATCGACTAACCAGTGAGTAGCTGATTAACTAACTGAGCGTTACTCGCTAACCATTTCATTGGCTATTAATTGAACGAGTAACTAATTTATTGACACAATAATTGACTACCTAGCTGAGTGAATAACCAGCAAATAGCTAAGTAATCAGTTGTCTAACTGCCTGACTAACTCATCAATTTTCTAACTATCTGGGTAGCCGATGACTTCCTTAATCAATATGTCCCGGTGGATGATTGACTAGTCATTGACAGCTTGAATAACCAGTTAGCTGGACAACAGATTCATTAGCTGACCAGTTTGCTTACGGATTGCGACCATTTCAACGGCAGCTGGGAAAATAAGCTTTTTCGCAATAATGTGAGGTTTCTTGTACTTGGCTACGCGAAATGGAGCTTTATAAGTTCAAGCAGGGCTTTTACAAGCAACAACAAAACTGCATTAAAGGCCAATTTCTGATTAATGAACTCTTTCAACTTCTTCAACAGAAGAAATCGCGAGATATGTCTTCATGATCTTTATGTTTTGTTTGCAAATGACCAAAATTCAAACGCCCGTCGTAATATTTTATAGTTTTTACTGCGGATGTGTTGGCCATTTCTTTATCTGCAGACGCCGATGTACTTACACGCTCTAAATCGTGTTTAGATCCGATTAAATATTTTTCCGTACTTAAAAGTATTTTTACAAAGTTTAAATTATTTAGGTTAGATGTAAACAGAGCAGGAGAGTGAAGTATTACCCGCCTAAACTAACCTAACTGACCTAACTGCTTTCTATGTTATGTTTCCACTAACACGATTTCTGCACCATTCTACAGAGCTCGAGAAAGTTCGAGATTCCGGCTTGTTAGAAGAGGAGTGGAACGGGAAGGGGGTAGATACAAGGCCTTGGCTTCTACAATAATTACTGCTCTCTTCCATTCTTCTCGGTCCATTGTCACCTCCGTCTCCGATCACCACTTCCAGCCACCTTCAGATCCCACCTTACCATATCCATTTTATTGGCCGACCTCTTCTCCTTTTCCCGCGTACTCCCTCTTCTACCACCTTCTGATGGATCATCTTTGTTTAGACAGGCGACCTATCTGACCTAACCTAATCTGATTCTTTCAGCTCTCACTTTGTCTGTAATTCGTGGTCTTTCGAACACGTCCATTGGTTCGTGATTTGTACTCCTTCATCATTCCCCCTCAACCGTTTTAAACGCATCAAAAATTTTCCCGAAGGCTTTACTTTCCCATACTTCTAGTCCGAATTCTTCAGGCTCGGTCATTCCCCGATCATCCCATTGGATTAAACGTAACTTTATTTCCAAGTCGGTGGAAATAAAAAATTATCCAAGAAGAAATCGTCAAATTGTTCGTCCCCGTCGCCCGAATACGTAGCATATTTCGCCGTTAAATCCTTTCTAATTCCGTACCGCCGAAGTTCTAATTGCGGATGAAGGGAGGGAAAGAGGGAGGGGAGAGGCACGTTGAAAAATTTCGTCGCTGCACCGAAATTCCTTCGGGTCTTAATTATCTTGCGGGAAATTACGAAAAGAAATTAATCATTCGCGCGTACTCCCTTCAAAATAAAAGACGTCTTTGTGGAATTTCCGTACTAATTGGACGTGGTCGATTATACCGCGTCGGCTGCAGATTTGTTCCGTTTTATTAAAGGCCAAAAGTGGAAGTAAATGGTTTTCCCTTTTATCAAAAAAAAAGGAAAACGAAATTAAGTAGAAAAAGAAAGCCTATGGATAATTTTTCTACTACTACTAGGACAATTAAATACATTTATTGTCGTTTAATTGACCTACAAGTGGTAGAAAAACTATGTATATGATAAATATAAAAGAAATTAAAGTGCTGTGATGACGGCGATAGTTCAACTAAGAAAAGCCGTTAAATTTTGGACTTGGACTTGATTGGCCAAATGATAGGAAAAATCGTGAGTCATTTTGTTTGATACTATATAATCATATATATAAAACAAATTAAATTACCCTTACCACACCTTTCGGAAAAAATCCGGATACGTATTTCGGCAACTAATTTGCCATCCTCAGTGGACAAAAACGGGCTATGCAGATTGAAAGTTTAAAATTGATTAAGGCGGCAGAAAATAACAGGGAACTAGATAGCTACGAAAGTATACATATTATTTAAAAGTAGAGAGAGAGAATTATGAATGCAGATGGAGGTCCTATTCCAAATTCCAAATTGTACGAATCTTTGAATAAAAGTTTTAATAAAAATTTAGTGCCGGATCATTCAACCGTATTGACATGCTCCATGGAGCATGAAATTTAGGTCAGAATTAGTATAAATCCACGCTCCCCATAATGGGAGTTCAGTGTCAACAGTGTTTAGTTGTATTTTGCGCGTTCAATGCGCGATGTTCTTTGTGCAGTATTCGTCTTGAATTGAATTGTCCAGTTTTCCACTGAAGATGGCAATTTAGTTGTCAAAATATGTATCTGGATATTTTTTCGAACCTGTGGTAAGTATAATTTTATTTCTTTTATGCATATTATTTTAGCCTACGGTCTCCACATTCTTATTTGACTACAATACGTATATTTTGAGTTAAAACTGTTTTTATTTAAGCAATTTTTCCACTTTTTCAAAAAAAAAAAATTATCGTAGGTGTAATTCTGACGATTGTGCCAGGTCTTGAAGCTCCCACAGATTAATCAAATCACATCAGAAAGTCGACCGCAACTTTCTAAAACGAGTGCTCTTCGAATACTGATCCCCCTTGATGTTTGCCAAAGATTTTCGTCGGAAGAATTCGACCGAAAAATCTCTTTATAGTATCTCTAAGATTAACTCGAAAGGAGCAACGAATCGACTAGTCACTAAAAATCCCCTTCAACATCGCATCGGAAATCGTGGGCGATGTGCAACAAAAGGAGCTGCCGTTTTCCTTCAGTTTAACCACGAAGCGATGGAAGAACCGTGCCGGTTATGTGCTTGCATCATAGAACTTTGTGCATCACGTATGAGCCAACGAATAAAGGCAAAACCAGCGAAATCGTTTCGTTCGTGACAGAAGAATCTACATCTTCTAAACAGGAGGAGGACCCAATCACCTGGCGTTCGAGGGTATTCCCAAAGATTTCGTCGCACCCCCTTAAAACCGATGGACACTAACAAGAAATTCTTGTACAAGTTTTCTCTCTCCCCATGATTAAACGCAAGTAATTACATTACTCGGGGAAGAATGATCTATAAGACGACTGGATAATAGATTAAATTTGGAGTTTCCAAATGCACCATTCACGACATTAAACAGAAATGGTTACGTCATTTGTTTATATTGATAAGAAATAGCCAAAATAGCCTATAAAACTTGTCCGGATTTTTGTTGTGGCAATAGTACATAGAGACATCAGGCATTCTTAATTCCTTCCGGTAAATCGTACCCTGGAGCGACCCCTTTAACGACACGGCAGATAATTATTTGACGTCATCGACGTCACACGGTCAACCCCCACAGAACGCAGCCTCTCCTTCCCCCGTCGCGCGTCCGTCATCTACCATATATACGTGGGGGTGTTAAGGGTGGGCGTAGGTAGGATAGGTAGTGGCGAATTCAAAGGGTAGGTTGGCTTGATCGATGAAATCGCTCGGTAAGCCGAGCCGCGGCTCGAAATGATATTTGCCCGTCTGTCCCCGACTGCTACTACATGTCCCGCATTATTCCCATTGACGCAGGATGATATTCGAAGTCGAATGTACGAATGTACGAATATACAAAACTACCCCGGTCGTGTTGTCGGCCCCGATCGATACGACGACGAGTAATTGTTGAATATCGTGCTTAATGACGAATTTTACCTGCTCGATGTACGGGGGAAAAAATTATATCAAAAAACTGCAAAACTCTACAACATGATAAAAACCCCGTTCTTAAACAAAAAAGGAATACCAAAAACAATGAAGGCGGAAGTGATCGGCAGGGTAGTGAAACCAGTACTGACACACTCATGCGAGTCATGGACAAAGAAGCAGGATGAACAGCGTAGAAATGAGATTTCTAAGACGAATAAAAAATTAAACCAAATTGGATAGGATAAGGAACGCTGTATACAGGGAGGAACTCAAGATGGAGTCGGTCGAAACGACAGTACAACAAGGACAATTGAGATGGCTTGGCCATGTTGTAAGAATGGGAGAAGAAAGGTTGGCAAGAAACATATACGAATCAAAAGAAATAGGACGAATGAGAAGAGGAAGACCAAGGAAGATGTGAGAGCAAGAAGTAAGAAGTGCATACGAGGCAAGGGGAGATAGGTGAGAGGACATGAGAGGAAGATGGAGGAAGAGAGAAAAATGGAAACAAACATGGAAGAGAGAGCCAAGAAATTCAATTCCACGCAACTCGACACTTCACGGTCGAACGGGTTTCGGGATTAAGTAAGTAAGTTGTGGATGAGGATGTAACATAGTAATTTTGAAGACTCTAAAATTTAAATAATTAAAATAATTAAAATCGTAAAGAGTTATTATTGGCTAGGCAATGACATGCGTCGCTGTCGTTTGGATCTCCTCAACTCCTTCGAAACGGGTCCGTTTGATCTGACTTTTCATTCTGGCGAAGAAGAGAAAGTCACATGGGGTGGTTCAGTGTGGCCATTTCAGAAACGGAAAAGCCTCGTTATTTAATAATAACGGACACACCTCGTATGTTGAGGACCAATGTAAAAAATCACTTCTTGAAACTGAGAGTGTTCAAGTCTTCCGCATCGCAATCAAGACACCCCTAGAGTCTGGGTGGAAATGATGACATGACTCGTAGGACCACCACAATTTTAAAGACTTTGTTCCACCTACAAGCGCTCCTTTGTGTTTACATTCCAAACATCATAAATCTGCAGATGTCATTGTAGGTAAGTTAGTTAACATTTCACTCTTCCCTGGAGGAGATCGGCTTTGCGTTCAACCTCAGGAAGCGTAATAAAGGAGCTTGCGCCATAAGAAGAAATCAAGCTTAATGATTTACTTCGATTTAAAAGCTTTCGGAAATCCGGAAATCGACTTGAAATCCAATAAATATGGAATACTTCCATTAACGTCATTGTTAAAACTCGACCCCTGATAAAAGCAGACGAGACTCGAAGGCATCGCAAAACTATCGAAGAAAAGCTCTCTCACGAGCCGGGGCGAGAAAGCGAAAAATTACCATCGGTTATTACCGAAATGGAAAACTCGAACTTGGGGGAGGGAAAAATCGAGGAAACGTGAGGTCGGCGGAAAGTCTGACAGATAGAGAAACAAGGAGAGCGATTTTATTTATCAAAGTTGACGTCTACGAACGTTGCCTGGCGGGAATTTTACGTATACGTTTCGGATTGACGTGGGGAAATCACATCGAATCACGTCCGATAGACGGATATCTTATTTTAAACATATCAATAAGGTTTCGGTAGACGAAAGACAAATATCTTCATATCCTACCTCTCTATCTCCGCGAGGATCGGATAATGATAACATGTCAACGGATACGTGTGAGTGCGATAAGAATAGACGGGTTGAATATGAAATTTTTGAATTCTTCTCCGGAAGGAATGCATGGAAAACAGTTGTTGGAATTGATAAGACAGACATTGCAATTTTTGTTGCTTTACGAAAAGATTGATTACTCACTCTATCCCGATGCCAAAACTATCAAATGTAATGACGACACAAGGATAAATATGAATTGGTACATTGGTGAATCTAGAAAGGACTTCCACGTCGATTTCGGCTCCAGCTTCCTCATCCAAAACATCAAAAGAACCATTCGCGTGTTTGCCCAACTTTCTTCAATAAAAGTTCAATTGTGAAAAGATGTGCTTGTATCTTAGCAGAGGAAAGAAGTCTATTCGTTTGGGGAGCCAACTTAATCAAACTTATCACTTCATATTTTCTGGACCACCACCTAAACTAATCTGCAGTATCGATATTATTTATTAACGTTCTGAAAATGTAGCTATTAACTCCCAACTTGTTGTTTAATTGACCTAAAACGTGCTAGGGAAAAGAATATTTAAAAATTATTTGCATTGGAAACTTTTGGGCAATGTCTGATGCAAACAGTAACAATGTAAGCCGAATTTTCTTCTTGGCTAATATGAACAGGCGGCAATAAAGGCAAGTTCAAATCGACAATAGTGGACTTTTTGAAGAAAATCATGCAGAATCCCCACACCGGGCCACGTACGAAATGAAACTGTTAGAGAGAAAAGAAGAAACCAATATCATTGATAGAATAAAAACGCCGACAATTGATTTGGTATATTTGGTATATCAGCAAATTGTCGAAGAAACGGTGGATCCCTTAAATCGTGGATACAAACAAATAGGAATGCCACGGGAATTAGAGAAATAGAAAAAAACGGCCAGCAGGATAGAAGCGCAGGCAGCAACCACAACTGTAAGACCCCATTATAGAAATTTGTTTTCCTAGGATGAAAGGAGAACCGAAAATCTGTTCCCAAAGTGACCAGGGATTTGCAGACTTCTCGGCTAATAAAACGATAGCTATCGAATGTTTTTGGCTAACATGAAATCGGTAATCAAAATTTCTGGGTTGAAATGAACAAAAGAGAGGAAAAGAAGAGAAAGGAAAGCCGAAAATGTATTGTAATGTCAAAGATTTCTTGGCTAACATGTACCTACCCAAGATCGAAACGGGACGCGGTGTTGTAAACCTTTTGCACAGTAATGAAAATTGAAGGTGTTCTTTTTCTTTTGTTGGTATGCTACGGAACGTCTTAGATTTCTCGGCTAAGATCGTTAACGTCACGGCCGGTTGTAAACGTTTTGCCTAAGGACGAAAATTGAAGTTGTTGTTGTTGTATTGGCTAACATGCTAAGATCTCTTGGCTAGAATAAAAAAAATTTTTGGTTAAAGGGAGACTAGGTTTTTGGCCAATAAGAACATCGGTCATATGGACCGAAAGTTCTTGGCTAACATGAAATGCAAGGTCGCATATTTCTCGGCTAAAACGAAGCGGATTGAATGACTTTATTAATAAAATGGTTAGCATGTTGCTGATTTCTTTAAAAACAAGTAACCGTAAGAGCCGAAAATATGTTTAGGTATCAAGGATTTCTTGATTAACATGTACCGGGGATCAAAAATGCCTAGCTTATAATAGAAAAGGGTCGAAATTTTCGGTTAACATGACGACGGCTTGTAAACCTGGTTTTCTACGATTTCTCGGCTAACATGGAGGAACGGTCGAACTTTTCCGGCTAACATAACGGGAGGGTCTCGATTTCTTGACCAATAAAAATATGGATAAAAATGCTTGGGGTAACATGTACCGCCAGTCGAGTTTGGGAAGTTTCTTGCTAACCTGCTCATGATAGAATTATTCTGGGCTCAAAACCAAAAACCCTCTTTTTGACACTTTGAGCTTAGGATATCTCCGAATCCTGACGTGCTAGATCAACTTCGCGATCGGATTTGGATCCAGCATCCAAGATTGTACAAGAAATGATATGTCTGACTCAGATGGCAAAACTTTGCTGAATCGTGTAATCAGCTATTCTGTCAGTAGTTAGGCTATTCATTAGTCAATCAATCAACAAACTATTTAACTAGTTGGTTAGTTAGATAGGAAGTTGGTTAAATAATCAGCTACTTTGTTAGTCATTCAGACAGTTAGTTTATTCATCAGTCAATTAATAAGCCAACTTTGTAACTAGTTAGTTAGTCAGTTAGAAATTGGTCAAATAATCAGCTACGCTGTCAGTTATTCAAGCAGTAAGCCAATTTGGCAGTAAATTAATTCGTTTCTCAGTCACTCAGACAGTAAATAACTTAAACTACTTAGGCTAATAGTTAATAATCACCTAGTCAATCAACTTGTTAACCGGTTGGTTAACTAGTTGAACAGCTACTAACCAATCAGTTACCCAGTTAGCTAATCTCTTAATGTTGTAACTCGTAAATTTTACACTTTGGGCGTGTTAGTTGATTAGTTATTCCCTCAGTCACTTAGCTAAATAGCTAATCAACCAATCATCTAGCTAACGAGGTCACTAAATAGTTACACAAATTATAGGGTAGCCAACTAGTCTCTTAGTGTAGTTAGGTAGTCAATTTGTCAGTTAGTGAGACAATCAATGAGCTAGTTAGTCAATCAGTCAACTCAACAGGTAAAGGTCAGGCAATAAAACAGCTAGCTTGGTCATTAATCAGTTACACATCTACACAATCGGGTAATTAGTTACTTAGCCAGCCAATCCGAACTCCGAAGATGTTTCTACTTCGGGAACTTATTGTCTAGTGAAGGTGTTTCTTTAGAAATTGATATGAAACACTTAATGTTGGTTACCCGACACTTCACGGTCAAACGGGTTTCAGGATTAAATAAGTAAGTTGGTTTGTCCATACTACCGGCTTCTTTTGGACTATTAGAACTATCAGTAATTTGGGGGCTTCTTGTCTATTGTTTTCTTGAAGTGGTTGCACGATCTTCAACGGATCGTTTCCCATAGTGTCAGTTTTCTTAGGAGCAATAAAATTGTCAGAAATTTTTACCTACGTCATCAATTTTTATCTACAGACCTTTGCATCTAAGATGAGCGCAGATCGTGCTTATTTCTTCACGTGGCAGCATTTGAGAGAGATAGTCAAATGAATAGATTGTCTTCACTCGTCCAACAAAACAATAACGTAGGTAAAAACTTAAAATAGACAAAGTGTAGCTTTCTCTCTCCCGTACTGGCGTAAAACTCCGTAGGAAAACAGGATATCCCCTTTTTAAAAGACCTAGTTCCCTCTCGCTCTAACAATTACCCGGCAATTTTCTGCAGTTTACTATACAGATTGATCATATACAGTGCGTTCCAAAACTATTAGACCATGCGTATAGAGTCCCTTTCAAATCTATTCGACCCTTTTTTAAAAACTGTGCAAACTAGCAAGTTTGGCAATCAGCTAGTTAGTGGTCAGCTAATTAGTTAGTCAGTCACTTATTTAAGTAGCTACTCAGTTATCCATCTAGTCAGTCAGTCAATCAATTAAACACCCAACTAACCAGTTAGTTAACTAGTCACCGCACTTATTGTTAGTTGAACGGCTAATCAGTTACTCGGATCGTTAACACCTTTATTTCTACTACATTCCTTTCTTCCAATACGTCATTTCCTATTTTTAGTTAATGTCCAGACCAAAAAAACTTATTTTTCTTCTTTTTCGTGTGTGAGTATGTGTAAATGACATTTTCCCGAAATTCTTTCGGGTTTTGCATCAATAAAAGTAATCCAAATTTACATTGAATTTCCCAAAATCGACATTCAACGTCAACTTTCTGTACCCCAGCTACTGGCATGAAAAGTAAAAAATCGATCATTTTTCATATCGATCATCGATTCGATCATTATGTGCTAACAGGCATATCCCGTCCGCATCGATTTCGCGAATCGAACGCGATCCGATAGAAAACACGCATCGGTCGGTCCTGCGCTCGTTACATTTCTTCGCGCGGCGAAATTTTTATTTCGCCCGCAGTCCGCGCGATATGAATGAACGGATATTTGGAAACGGGCCAAACGCGAAAGGATCGAAATATATATATATAAAATGGCACGTTCCATCGCCCGGAATATTTACGACTCGCTTCCAATATGTTTACCTACCGCGCCGGCCGCATCGTACATCCTGCATATTTCATTTTCATTGTTACTCGTCCGCCTTTTATTTCGGATCCGCATGATTTATACGAGGCGCGACAGACGTGCGTTGCGATGGACCGCTTCGTGGACGAAATCGATAACCGTGAAAAGTTCGACGAAGCAACTGGTTTCGAGGCGACCCAAATTATTTTTCCTTTGAAAGTTCGCTTCTACGAGGAGGGAAGTCGATGGAAGTGTGACGTTTCAAAGATTGGCAATACTTGGCTTCGCCATGCCTCTGGTGTCTATTGCGACAAAAATTTCACACAAATTTGGCATATACCATAAGTTATGTTTTACACACATTTAACCTTCCGTAAACATACAGCTTGGGGAGCAAGGGTAGTAACACCTGTCAAAGAAACAATACTACTGAGTGCCATCAAAATGTCAAAATGTGAATTTCACTCTAATGGTGGTTTTCTGCTTTTGAAAGTGGCCATATAAGTACGTATGATGCATAACGTCCGGGTCATTTACTGTAACTATTCCAGAAATGGTTAATAAAATCAACGCCCTTGTAATTAGCGATCGATATAGCTGATGAAGTACATATTTCAACCGAACGGATATACGGTATTTTGCAGGAACGGTTAAATATGAAGAAACTATCCGCGAGATGGGTGCCGCGTTTGCTCAACGCTGATGGAATGCGCCCGTGTATTAAAAATTCAGCAGAATCTTTGGCTATCTTCAAACGTATCCAAGGGAATTTTTCAATCGGTATATCATACTAGATGAAACTTGAATGCACCATTAAATCCAGAAACAAAAATACAGTCGAAACAGACGAATAGACTTCTGTCGAGGAGCGCGCTTCCAAGGAGGCCAAAGTCGTCTTTCCGGCCAATAAGGGTATAAGGGGCTTGGGTACCTACACTTTCTTTCTGGGATTCCAAAGGTGTTATCTCTTTATTGATTATTTACAAAAAGGAAGAAGCGATAACTAGCAAATATTATGCTGATTTGCTGACAAGTTTTGATGATGCCGAACTTAAGAGAAAACGGCCGCATTTGTTGAAGAAGAAACTGTTGTTCCATCACAATAATGTGCCGTCTTCTTCGTCCACTGTTACTACAACAAAATCAGTCGAATTACCTTGCGATTTGCTGCCTCATCCCCCATATTTATCAGATCTGACTCCCGGTGATTTCTTCTTTTTCCCAAATTAAAAATGGCTCGGTGGAAAGAGATTTCAGACGAATGAAGAGGTGATATACGGGGCAAATGCGCATTTTGAAGGATTTCCAAAAGATGACTTTTTGGACGGTTTGAAACCATTGGAAACTCGTCGGACTAAATGTGTTAAGATAAAATGGGGTTATGTTGAAAACTGGGAGATAGCCCTGCTGGATGTTGTATACAAAATATTAGCAACAATAATCAAAACCCAGATGGAAGTAATGGCCAAACCGCTGATAAGAGAGTACCAAGCAGGTTTCAGAAAGGGTAGAGGGACAACGGATCAGTTATTCACAATGAAATAGGTGTGGGTGACATGCTGTGAATATAACATACTAACGGTGACTGTGTTTGTGGATTTTAAGAAAACATACGATTCAGTGAAAAGGAGCGAATCCATAGAGGTTATGGATGATTTTGAAGTACCCGCAAAACTACAAAAACTGATAATAATGACACTAAGGGAGACAAGGTGCAATCTAAGAGACTTCCCCGTAAAGACTGGCCTTCGGCAGGGAGATCCGCCATCGGCGTTACTTTTTAATATGGTACTGGAAAAGGATATAAGAAAGAGTAAACTCAATAGAAAAGGGGACATATTGAGCAGGAGTCACCAAATAGTAGGATATGCAGATGACCTAGCTGTCATAGCCAGAGACCAAAAGAACTCAAGGAAATAACAAAGGGATTGATAGAGGAGACGTGGCAGCTAGGATTACAAATAAATGAAAAGAAGAGTAAGGTCATAAAAGTGGGAAGAGCTAGAAAAGAGAATACAGAGTTCAAAGTATGTACACAGTTAGGAGAAATGGTTTTCGAGGAGGTAGACCACTTCGTGTATTTAGGGGCACGTACAACAAACAGATGTGAAGAAGAAAAAGAAATCGAGGCGGGATTGAGTAAGGCCAATAGAATAGCTGGAAGTATGAATTACTTACTCAGAGCAAAACAGTTATCGAGAAACACACAATTCAGACTATATGAAACTGTTGTGATGCCGACGGCATTATACGGATGCGAGACATAGATTTTGAGCCAAACTACGAAGGAGATAGTGAGGCGATGGGAAAGGAAAGTACTCCAGAGGATATTGGGAGGGAAAGAGACCGAGGATGGCTATGTGAGAAGAACCAACGAGGAAGTATATGAAGCCTTCGGAAACCCATAGATAGAGGCGATTACCAAAGCAAGAACGTTACAGTGGTATATGGAAAGAATGGACGACAACAGAACGGTTAAGAGGATAGCATGGAAGACGCCAGGATACAAGAAGAAGAAAGGCAGACCAGGAAGGAGATGGCGAGAAGCAGTATTAGAAGACTGGAAGGGGAAGGCGATGGACAGGAAAAACTGGAAACGGATAACAAAGCTCTGGGCCTAAAGACCCGCCAAAAAGCTTGTATATATTATATATATGTTGAAAATTAAAATATTTTTTATCCTAAAATAACTTTTTTTATTGAAAGACCACTCTTCCATCAAATCGCCCTCGTATTTTAACGTTTCTCCGCTATTGTCCACTTTAGTTTCCTCGGGTTCTTGATTCTTTTACTTTCTATAAAGTCATTTACCCTCAAATTCGCAATCCCATATTGTTATAGATCTCTGCCTCTTACTTCTTCGAATTTTCCAATTTTCTTCCCTTTTTCCCAAGGAAAAACATAATGGACGTGATAGTAAAGAGGGAAGCCGGTATAGATAGTGATCATCACCTACTAGTGTCATAAATAAAACAAGCGCCCATAAAAAAAACGGTAAAATGGACAAGACCCGCCAAAGAAAATCATGTGACAGTTAAAACATATAAACTCAGAAGAGAAGAAATAGTGGCTGAATACCCAAACACAACCGAAGTAAAATTGAAACATAAACTAGGAGAGATAAATACCAAAAAGGGATGGAACATATAAAATATCTAACAAAACAAACAACAGAACAACAAGAAGTATGCAAAAAGAAAAGAAACAGAGTTAAAGCACTAGTGAAGGAGGCAAAAGAAACGTCATGAACAGAATTTGGGAACATAATGGAAAAGAATAGCTACAACAATCAAAAACAGCTCTATAGAATCCTAAAATCCTGGAGAAATGAGGACCCGATAATAGAGATATACATACAAAACAAACAACAACAAATACTAACAAAGGAAAATGATGTTATGGAGAGATGGAAAGATGGAAAGAATACTTCCAAGAATTATTAGAACACGGACTACGAACTGAGGAAAGAAATCCAAGAGTGCTTGAAGAACAGGAAGGGGAAGAGGAAATTCAGGGAATAGTAATAGGAGAGCTGAGAAATACAATTAAAACGCTAAAGAATGGCAAAGCGCCGGAAGAAGACCAGATCACAACAGAAATGATAAAAGCCTTAGGAGATACAGGTGTGAAAGCACCAGTAGAAAGACTAAACATGGCAACATGGCAACATGGCAACATGGCAAGAAGAAAAATACCAGAAGAATGGGGACCAGGACTAATTACACCAATACATAAAAAAGGAGACAAGAAAAATACTCCAACTACAGAGGAATAACCCTATTAAACACTATTACCAAAATTTACGAACAAATTATAAACAATCAACCAAAAACAATACCAAAACCTCAGCTAGATGAATGACAAAGCCGATATAGACCAGGAAGAAGCACCCAAGATCATATCTTCACAATCAAACAACTGATAGAGAAAAGAGATCTACAAGATAAAAATCTATTTCTAGCCTTCATCGACATGGAGGAGGTGTTCGACATAGTCCCAAAAACAGGATATGGAAGGGACTAAAAGATAGGGAGTACACAGCAAAAAGAATACGAATGATAGAAAACATGTACAAAACTACAAACAACAAACTATTTAATAAAAGCAAACATGAAGTCCAAATGATTTAAAACAGATACAGCACTAAGACAAGGAGGAAGCCTCAGCCCAACATTATTTAATGTACACATGGACACCATAATTAAGAAATGCGACCAATAGAATGATGGTCGGACATAAAAATCTGGCAGTAATGGTGATAGCGGCGGGAACATTTGCAGACGATGTGGTGCTGATAGCAGGAAACGAAGAACAATTACAAAGAAACTTGAATATATGGAAAGAAATAACGGAGGAGGAAGGCATGAAAATGAACATGGATAAAACGCAAATACTGATAATAGGAGACCAGAATATTCATCCAGACTAGGCAGAATCCGTAACATACAAATCAGAGAAGAACTAAGGGTACAACCAATAACACAATTTATCGAACAACGTCAGCAGAGCTGGTGGGGACACTTACGGCGAATGTCCAAAGAGACACGAGTAAACAGAAGTATATGAAGCAAAAATACTGATAAAGAGGAGAAGAGGAAGACCAAGGATGACCTGGGACCAAACGATGTGCAACATACTGCGGGCCAAAGACCAATCCTGGGAAGAAGCAAAAATATTATCAAAGTACAGAGCAGCTTGGAGAAAATTTATACACGAACATTGGAGCAAACCCCGACACCTAGCGGTACAAGGGGATTCGATAATAATAGTAATAATATATAAATGTCACCTCTCCAAGATAATAAGATATTAACGACAATTAAAGATTTCCTCAAAAAATTACCATAATTTACATTTACACCCCTTCATTGCCTCTCGCTACGAAACCGAGCGTTTCCGGAAGCAATTACCCCGGAAACTCCCCCGCACGTATCAATTAAAACGACATCCTAAGGGCGGGGGGATGGAGGGGAGTTCTTTTCATCTCGAGTATCGCATAACAACAAATAGATTAAACAACATCAGCGTATCGCAGAGTTCACTGCCGGTACACGTCAACGCACCCTCTCACCCCATCCTATTATCTCCCTCCCCTCGCACGAATTCGTGAGACATTCGGAGGGCGAGACCATCGTGTTGTTCGCTCGTTAAGGCGCCCACCTGACAGGCTTCCTTCCTCCCTCGCGCGTTTTTACCCCCGCCATCCTCCGTCGAGAGACGAGTAACTAATTAAAAGTTTTGTTTTCGCGGTTCCTTCCCTTTTTCTTCTTCCCTTTTTTGTTCTTCCTCCTTTCTCGTGTTCCCGCCCCGGTTCTTTCGTTGCGTGTTAGTCTCTTTGTTCGTATTCCCTTTGTCGAGGTCGGTCCGATTCGGAGGGCGCGCGCTCGTATTCGTTAAACTTTCGAAATTAATTGTAGCTGTTATTAAATATAAAGGGATGCGGGAAGGAAAATGTAGTCATTCTCTCGAGACGGCGGTACTGCGCCGTTGGTTGAAGTTAAATTGAATTTTTGCTGAGATGACCGGGGGGAAGGATTTTTGAAAGAGTGGGACGGGGAGGATGGTATTTACGTGTAGTCGTGAAATTATCAAATTTTGAAGACGACTGAAAGTTTATTAGTTAAGGAAAGTTCGAGGTTTGTAATAAGATATCTAGAAAGCATTAAAAGTTTATAAAAACACCCCCGATGTTCCTTTAGATTTGTCTTAGAGCACACGGGAGTGGAATATTTTAACGGATTCTGTGGTAACCTCGAAAACACCATTAAAATTGCGAAAACGTCGTTAAACCAACTTTTTGGAAATCCCCTTTGCGCAGTTAAAGCTGCCGGTATTATCGATATCTGCAGGAAATCGCTGCAAAGATGTCAGTACTCACGAAGATATTAGCAGTATGGATAACGAAACCTCAACATATGCGTATCAGACAACACGATTCTTTTAAACATTTTGTTATTTTCATTTCTTTGATTTTTCTCCTTGGCTGCACTACTTCGAAAACATCATCCTCCCTAAAGGGGAAGAGACGACACGTGTATCACGCAATACGATTCGAAAATAGCTTCAACCGTGGTGACGCATCAGTTAGGAAAAGTGATTGATGGAAGATCCTCAACATTCACTATCCATACTGCCAGCTTCCTCCAGACTATTAAACCTGGCAGTATTCCTCAAGAAACTAACAGTATCGACAACTGAATCTCAACATCAACTATTGGCACACAGAAGAATCTATGGAAAATCATTCTAAAGTGTTGCATAAAAACAGAGTTTAGTCGAAATTGATGAAATATCCTCAACGTTTCGCTCCCTACACTGTTCGTTTCCCTAGAAATATTCATGAAAGATAAGCAGCTATTTTGTCATTCAGCTAGTTAATCTATTCGTCAGTTAGTACAGTTAGCGGATTGTTCAGATAATGAGCTTCCCTAGATATATTAAAACTTAGTCCATTGACCTGGCAATCGATTCAACCCACTTTTTAACTATTCGGTTAGTCAGTTAGCAAGCTGGTTAGATAATCAACTATTTTGTCAGTCACTCAGCTAGTTAATCTATTCGTCAGTTAGTTAACTAACCAAAATTTTATCTAGCCAGTTAGCAGATTATTCAGATAATCAGCTTCCCTAGATATATTAAAACTTAGTCCATTGACCTGGCAATCGATTCAACCCACTTTTTAACTATTCGGTTAGTCAGTTAGCAAGCTGGTTAGATAATCAACTATTTTGTCAGTCATTCATCTAGTTAATCTATTCGTCAGTTAGTTAACTAACCAAAATATTATCTAGCCAGTAGCAGATTGTTCAGATAATCAGCTTCCCTAGATATATTAAAACTTAGTCCATTGACCTGGCAATCGATTCAACCCACTTTTTAACTATTAGGTTAGTCAGTTAGCAAGCTGGTTAGATAATCAACTATTTTGTCAGTCATTCAGCTAGTTAACCTATTCGTCAGTTAGTTAACTAACCAAAATTTTATCTAGCCGGTTAGCAGATTGTTCAGATGATCAGCTACGCCGGCAGATATTCAGCCAGTTAGCCAGTTTGTCAGTTAATTAATTTGTTTTCCAGTCACGTAGATAATATATAACTTAAACTACTTAGGCAACTAGCTAGCAAGTAGTTGTCCAGTCAGATAATCAGCTAGTCAATCAATTTGTCGGCCGCTGATCAACTAGTTAAACAGCTACTAATCAGTCAGTTACTTAATTAGTTAGTCAATTAGGCAATTAACTCATAAATTTGCCCGTTTCGGTGTGTTAGTTGATTGATTACTCTGTTAGTCACTTAGTTAACTAGGCGATGAAACATCTCCATCGTTTCACTCCCTACACTGTCCGTATCTTCAGTGACATTGAAACCGTAAGAATCTTTAAACAAGTTTGTAGTATGCATAGTGAAACATGACATCAATCATTGCGATATCGACTAGCTAGTTGACTGGACTGCTTAGTTAATCCAACTCTTAGTCGGTGGTTAGTTATTAAATTTGTTCAGCCAATCAGTTAACTAACCACCACAATCAGCTTTTGTCATTCCACCAATTAATTATGAAATTAATGAGTCAACCAATCATCTAGCTAGTGAATTAACTAAATCGTTACACAACTATCTAAATCGATCAGCCAATTAATTACTTAATCAGCAAATGAAAGAAGTTTCTGCTTTGAGAATTTATTGCTTAGAAAACAACTTTAGTGTAATTCCTCGACTTATTAGCAGCCAGTTAGCCAGATGGTTAGATAGCCAACTTGTCGGTTAATCGAACAATCAATAAGCTTTTAACTAGCTTATACAGATTTCTAGCCAAATCAATTAACTATTCAGCCGGTAAGTTAACCAGTCAGCCCCCTACTTAGGCGAATTAGTTACTTAGCCAACCAGTCCAAACTCCTAAGACGTTTCTACTTCGGCAACTTAGTCTCTAGGGAACGTATTTCTTCGGAGTTGATGTAAAATAATCGCCACTACCTGGTCAATAATTGAAGTTGATGTTTCGATATACTGCCAACCTTTTTTTTTTTTGGAGTACTGACAGTTTGATAATTTTGGATGAAACTGGCAACAAATACCGACAGTTTCATCCGAGATTTTAAGACTGTCAATATTTCAAAAGAAGTTGGAAGTATATTGAAACCTCAACTTCCATTATTGACGTATACCAGTGACAGTACAATTTATGCTGGCTAGCTAATCAACCCTTCTACTTATTCAACGTATCAGCAGCTAGTTAGCCGGACAGGTAGACAGTCAGTTAGCAAATTAGTTAGCTTATACGTCTATTTTTGAAGTTAGTCAACTAGCTAACCAGCTAGTCAGCCATCTAATCAGTTACACGAGGAATTAATCAGTTAGTTACTCAGCTACTTAGCAAGCAAAACGAAATAAATTTGTGCTATTTTGGGAGCTTATTGTCTATCGGTCTCCAATGCATCGTCCTCCTTACTGTCAGTTTCACTAGAAATACTGCAACTGTCAGAACTCGAAAGAAATTGACATTACGTATAGCAAAATGCAGTCATCAACTATAGTAAAACTTCAATTCACCTCTAAAAAGCGGCTATTAGTAAAGTTCACGGAAAAGTATATGAAATTTACTGTCAGTGGTCCTTCTAATAACAGTACCTCTATAAATCGATCACGGCGACATCAATTAAAATACTTTACCTCTTATTACCAATCATTATCGATCATAAATTGCTTTGAAAACCTTAACATCCAGAATCTATAAGGTCAGTTTCTTTGATATCAATCTTTCAATGTCATTTAGTTATACAATTAATTATTCAACAAGTTCAGCAGTTTGTAGTAATTGATCAACCATTCGATCAAGTAACTACTCAGTCATAGTTACTGAGTCAGCTAGTTAGCTAATCACCCGGATAATCATTCAGTTAGTGGGGTATTTCATCAAATGGTGCCTATACTAGTCTGCCAATCAGTAAACTACCTATTCAACCAGTCAGTGACTAGTCAGTTAGTTACGAAATTAATTAACTAGGCAATCATTCTACCAATTATCTATTCAATCAGTAAGGCTTTCAATAAATCAGTCCATTAGCGATTAGTACAGTAAGTCTATCACTCAAGTAGTTAATAAGACAATCAACCAATTACTCAGCTAATCAATTAGTTATCTAATTAGTCAGACAATTGGTCAAATCATCAGTAGGTTAGTTTTATTATCCAACTACCTAGAGAGTTTGACAGCGAGTTAGTTGGTTGGTCAGTTAGCTACCTCAAGAACTACTTAGTTGGCTAAAGTGTTAACCGGTCGGTGAGGCAATCAGCCACTTAAGTAAATTAGACAATTCACTCCTTAGTTACTCGATAACTGGCTAGTCGTTGGATCAGTTAGTCAATGAGACAGTTAGTATGTTCATCAGCCAATCACACAGTAAGCTAGCTTGTCATCGATCAATGAATTATTCACGCAATTAGTGAGCAGTCAGCTACTTAGTCAGCCAATCAGTTAGTGAATTAGCTATTCAATTAGTAATTTTATCAGTCAGTGATCGGTTACTCAACCAATGCCCCATTATTATTTTGTCCGGGTTATAGTTGTTTTTGGATGTTTACACAAAGAAACTATCAATGATTCGCAGGACTGAGTTCTTGATTATTAGCATAAGTCACAGATGACGTAAAATAACGGTATTTGCCAATATTGTCGATGGTGCTAGCAGGGTAGGTTATCTAGATCCATAAAACTAGTAACTTAGAATAACTAAAAAACAGAAATTGACAAATAAAAAAGTAAACAGCAACAATTCGAAGTAAGTTTTCAGAATTACCCCTGCAATATCCCATCGGGGATACGGCTTTTCGTATTAAATTTCTACCAATCTTTTCGCGGCGTGGGGGTCGCTCAACTCGACCCGCCGCCGTCTGAAAAATCTTAATTAATTAATTACGTCGAAAGCGGCGGGGAACGGCGCGCGCAGTGCATACAAATTTTCCTTTTAATTTTTTATTCGAAACAACGAAGGAAACCAACGAAGCTAAAGGAGGAGGGACATTAACTTTGGTTAATCACGCTAAGATTTTACTTAAGAACGCAAACCGAGGGGTCTCGACGATTCCGCCCGTATCAGAGCCGCGGTGGTAGTTTAGCAAAAAGCGCAATGAAAAAGTTTCGGATTTTCCTCGACTAATTACTTTGCCGCGCCGCGCGCCGCGGGGATAGGGATGATTGTTCGCTTTTTTTGTTTTACCATAACGCCGCGGTGCTGGGAAATTTGCAATGATGGTGCATTAAACGTTTTGCCCTTGTACTAAAGTTGAAGTTCTTTGTTTATTAGGAACTTGCCCGTGATCTAAAAAGCTTTGAAATGTTAATGGCGAGTTTGCGATAGGGTGCGGGGACAACTTCTCTCGCCGCATTCCTTCTAAATCGTTCCGAAGAAATACGGGTCCAAGATCGAAGGCAAAATTAAGAAAGGCCATACAAAGCCTATACAGAGGTAATGAATGTTATGTACGGAGAGAGGGTCTCAATTCGGATATGTTTGGAATTTTCGATACAATAAATCGAAATCCACGCAAACAGCATACGTGTATACGCAAATACGTGTCTAATGATCCGCGTAGCGCCGTAAAACCGGAAAATCGCGCGGATAAATCCGAAGAGCGTTAAGCTTCGCCTCGCGCGGGATGACGTCCATTAAAGCGGGAATCTACGAGCGAATTGCATTAAATTCGTCGCCGTCGTCGGTGTATCTCGTCCTCGAAACTTTTGCCGACTAACCGCCCCGTCCGTCCTCGAGATTTACCCTTTTATTTCGATATTTACGTAAACGTCCGTCCGTTTTGCATCGTTCTACGGAAATATCCTTTTCGATCGTTCCCGCAGTTTGATGATTTAGTTCGTCCTCTCGGCGAGGGGATGAGTTTTGAAAGGGATGATAGGAAGCGGAACGGTGCGATAGGGGTGAACTTTCAAAAACTCTCGAATACACATGTCGTTTGATCATCGATCTTTAAATCGCGTAAATCTTGAAAAAAACGTGGACTCAAGTAGGAGGTAAGAGTGTGATCCGATGGCACGCCAAGAAACCTTCACCAAAAATCGCCTAAATTCAAAACGTTAGGACTTTGAAAGACACCTAACAAGGAAGGTTGATGAAACTCGATAATTATGTAGAGCTCGCAGGACCACGTAAGAGGCCGGTTTCTGTTTCTGTGATTAAAGTCTTTGAAGGGGAAAACCGCCCCCGACAATCACCCTGCCTTTCGCTTTTTACCAATTACTCTAAAATTGTTTCAAGAAAAAAATATTGAAATATATGAGCATACAGCCCTTGAAGAGGTCTATTAAAACACGTCTGAGGTTACCAACCAACCTTATTCTTAACCCTCCGTGATCACAATTCAATATAGAATGCAGATGATTATGCCGGGGTCCATTGGACCCCAGCCATTTCAATAAACAATTGTAAAAAACTATCCATCCGATATTGATGTAAAAATTCTGGAATATACTACATATAAACATTTTAGATTAAGGACGAGTGCCTCATTTGCAAGGAAACAAATGGCAAGATGATGGAAAAAATCCTGAAGAAAAATGTCGCAAAAGTTACAATTTTTTATTCAAAAAACTAGTGATAGAATTAAATGTTTCGTTCCACAAATATAGTATTGAATAGCAACCGTAAGGAGAACCCTTTTTACCCGAAATCCAATCTGATCCCCCTCCCCTTCCCTCTTAAAATACTAACAAAATTGAATGTTTCCAAAAGTAAGAACAAATTAACTAAAGGTTCTAAAAAATTTTTCCCAAAACTCAACGAGTCAAAAATACAAATAAAAGCGGGACTTAACGTAACGTATTTCCGGTTGTCAAACTTCGTACGGCGTGGTAATCGGTATCGTAACGGAAACTGTCCAAGATGGCGGAAAACCAACCGAACACATCAATCTGAAGACTAAGTCGGTTTCTAGCTCCTACGATTGTTCTTAGATGTTCTCGAAAGTAAATCTTAGCTCTCTACTAGTCCTATACTGGTTCCCTACAAATTAGGGAAAAGCAAATGCTCAAATGTAAATGATTAGTTCCAGCAGCAAGTTTGGCGAAGCGAAACTTCCAGATTCACACAACGATACTATTACACTTTCCAGAGTCGAATTTCCGTGTATATTGTACTGACGATTTAGATGAAATAATAACTCTTGACTAGATTGCACCGGCTTAGCTCTGAATTAATAACATCATACAAAGCATGTATCATCACAAACGTATGTACAAAGATTTCGATATAATTTTACACAAATTCAAAGTATTTACCTAATGTGTGAGATGTGTTGTGTGTAAATTCTTGTCACAGGCTCTTTGCACTTCTTTGGATCCCCTCTTAAATTCTGTCTTCGGTAAAGTCGTATGTTTAATATTTACTTCTTTCAAAACATAGTTTAGATATAATTAAAAATTATATTGTAAATTTTATTTTAACTTCGTCAAAAATCTTCTCGTTGACATTTTCGTGTTGTTTACACTCCGGTTACCAACCAACCTTCATCCATTTTTTCTTCAACAAGGACGCTTACCAAATCCAAAGGTTACTACATATTTCTGCCTACCAGGTCACTAGATCTATTTCTCAATAGATAGCGCAATTAGTCACTGATATAAAGTTATCACAGAGGTCTAGATTGTTGATGCACCTGTGACCTTGATATGGAAACTCGGCAATGAAATTCTCGTTATATCCAGTGGTAATTAGGACTTCTTGTAACGTGAAAGTATTGAATGTATGTGTCCAAATGTTTAGCATTGCTTTTTTAGTTTTTGATAGATGCTTTTTATGATGATTGATATTTTTCTAGTTACATATTTTTCTCCTATTAAACGTTATTGACTAGACATAAATAAAGGAGCTAACACTTCCAGGGTAACTAAGTCTTTAACCTTCCTATACTCACGTCAAAATGAAAGACGTATACTATACTATATAAGTCGGTCTCACAGACCGTATGCGTGAGTATAGGAAGGTTAAAAGGTGGCGTGCGTGGTATTGGAAAAGTATAAATAGAACCCAAAACTAAACAAAATATCATTTGAACATGAGACGTGGATAACCCTCTTACCCCACATTTAATACGAATTTTGATATATTTTTTATTGCAATTAATGCAATGATAATGGCAATTAACCATGTCAATATTACTATAAAAGTACATCAATATTACAATATATTCGGCAAACGAGACTTAAAATCGTAAACCTAGTCATGGAAAACGACATGTCCGATTCAACGCTAGAAACAGGATAACCCCATACGCGCATCCAACAGGCGCAAGCCGTATCAGAAACTTACTAAAGCGGGGCGCCATCTGCGGCAATAGTGAAAACAAGAGGCCACAAGTAACAATTACAGGATACTGTAACAATTAGCCGTAACATGTTGCAAGTAGGAAATATTCAAAATATAGCGATGTACCGCTTCAAGAGGGCCATTGAAACATATTTGAATCGGCCGATTTCGACGAAACTCGAAAGTTATGTGGAACTGCTAGCAGTATATGAAAAGCTGTTTGCTGTCCCTGATCTAAGACCATCTGAGGCCTGGAAATAGGACAGTTTTTCAGTATTTTGCAATAAAAAGAAATTACTGATCGACAATGGATTGACACAAAGGTTCAAACCTATGCCTTTATAATATCAATAGACTCAGTCCTGGCACCGGTGGTCATAGGGAACATCATAACAAAACAATGTCGCTTTTGTTTTGACGCATAAATAAAGTCATAGTTGTTTATTATACGTACTATATACATGTTTGTTGTCTTAATTTATTAACTTCTTCTGGGAATAAAAGAAAATTGGTGTGTGTATGGTTTACCCACGTGTGAAGTGACTACCCATTAATTGTCGTATTTCTTACTTGGAGGTCATCGACTTTCCGTTCAACATGTTTTTTGATGATTTGTAAATCAGTAGGATTATGCTGTAGAAAATCTCTTTCGGATGTTTTATATATATTGTTTTATTTTATTCCTTCTTATACGTCAAATTACGATGATTCGGAAGTCATTATGATTTGGTTGTATACAATCTTTTAGATGTTTTATGTATAATGTTTTATTTTATTTGTTCTTATACGTTCTTATAATTTATACCTACATGGACAGAGGTTCCGTGAAAATCGCAAAACGGTGGGGCTAGAAGGGGTATTTCTTAATATATAATAAGCATAACCGATTCATATACGACATGTTTCGGCCCTGTTGGAGGAGTACCAGAAATATGATTTTTACATGGTGTGATTCCACATAATTGCAAAGTTTGATCGGAATCGGTGTTTCCGTAAATCAATGAGGGTGAGAGAGGGTAATTTTCTTAAGAATAACAGTTACTGATTCAAAAACATTTTAATAACCCTCTTGATGCGCTATAAGCCCATATTTCGGATATTTTCTTCTTGCGACTATGGCAGAGTAATTGGCAGAAACGGTACCGTCCTTAGGAATATATTATTATTATTATTATTATTATTATTATTATTATTAAGAGCCCTTCTCGCTCCTCCAAAAGCCTTAGTGGCAGAAACAAAAATTGGCGCTTTACGTAGTCCAATCAGGCCTACATAATTACCAAGTTGCATCGAAATCGGTGGGGGTGATGTGGGCAACTTTTCTCAAGAATAAAGGTTACCGGTTCAAACATATTTCAATAGCCCTATATGCTCATATTTTGAAAATTCTTTTCTCTTTCAATAATTGCAGAGTAATTGCCAAGGAACGGTCTTCGTTCTTCGAGGGAATATTTCACCCCTCCAAAGGCGTTACTAGCAGAAACAGAAAACGGCATTTTGCATAGTCCTATCAGCTCTACATAATCAGTAAGTTTCATCGAAGTCGGTGTTTCCTCAAATCAGTAGGGGTGCGAGAGAGTACTATTTCTAAGAATAAAGGTAACCGATTCAGACATATTTCAGTAGCCCCCTTGAAGCGCTACATGCCCTTATGTTTCAATACTTTTTCTTGCGCAATTCCAAAGTAATTGGCAAAAAAACGAAAAGCGGGCAGATGCTCGGGGGCGCTTTTCACCCCTTCAAAGGCTTTAATCGGACTTCTTCGGCCTCAATGATGAAGCCTTCCCGCTTTCCTTTTTGCCAGCCGTTTCAATAAACAATTACAAAAGGAGCTATCCGTCTGATATTGATGTAAAAATTCTGGAATACTATAAACATTTTGGATTAAGGACATTTTAGTTTATTTGCAAGAAAACAAATGACAAGATGATGAAAAAAATCATTTAAAAAATGTCGCAATTTTTTTTTTCAAAAAAACGCAACCATGTCAATTTTTAATATTTTTATTCACAGTCGAGAATTATGAAAAATTTGCGCTGAAAGTGAAAAGTGGAGTCCGATAGACTCTATGTGAGCACGGAGGGTTAACTCCCCTTTATTGGAATTGTTCTAACATATTTAATTCATGCTTTTGAGAAATTAACAACATTCAAAACTAATTCGCTTACTTTCCGACTTGTGATAATTCCGATAAACTCGAAAATCGACCCCAATCCCCCTCCCCCTCCCCGGCTATCACCTCTCCCAACCCTCCTTAAAACTCTTGGGACGTACAGAAACAAAAATTCGTTTCCATAAATCATTCATCCGTTTCGTTCCGCGTTACGAAACGCTCGACTTAAAATGGGGGCGGGCAAGCCGCCGCGGCGAGATCGCGTCAAATTTATGCGGCAAAATCGAGATATCAATAGAGAAAGACGACCACGAAAAAAAAAAGAACGCAAAACAAACGAATCGACCACAATTTCCCTCGTTTTTAATCCGCCCTCCTCTGTCGTACTCTCTCCGTCTAAAACGGGAGGGGAGGGGGCTGGGGAAATTAATTAAAATTCATACGCGCGCGGCGGTCCTCGATACCGCTAACAATCGTAAGAGGAGGCTTTTAATCCGGTCGAGATATCGTCGATAATCCGAAAATAAATTGGATCCATTCTTTTCCGGATGGATATCTTTCTATCTCCTCTTCCTTCACTCCGATTTCCATTCTTTTCGATGGTAATCGCCGCGCCGTGTTGGAATTTGAATGCGGTTTGTGTTCGGGACGCGATTTACCGTCGAGGGGGAGAAAAGTTCGGTGGTGAAATTGTGTCGTTTACGAGTGAACTTAAAAAATGCTTACGGATGTAAAGTTGGCCAGCACGTTTCGTAGTCGCCGTTCGATTGAGGATGACAACGTCGTTAATGGTCGAGATCCGTATTTTATAACTTCAACGTCTCCTCAGAATATGCAGGCATCGAATGATGCCAAAGCGACGTTCAAAATTAAAAAAAAAAAAGCTTACGAGGAAACCAAAAATGTTCACGGCTCCATATTATTTACAATCAACTCTATGCAATAGTATTGGACCTAGGTGACAACGTTGAGGAACACCAGAAGCTGCGAAGATACCTCTTGAGATCGTTTTTACCAACTAATGATTGCACAAATAGGATTCAACATGTTAAACCATCAGATAATTAACACATCGTCTTTAATTTCCTCGTATTTTCACACTGAGGGTGATCATTTAGTAGCTGATACGTATCTTTGGGGGTGGAAACGGTAAATATACCAGTAGCAATAATCAAAAAATAACCAATGCGATCATTAAATTATAAATTTAGGTAGAAGGAAGAGTAAGAAGGAAAGCAGCCTAAATGAAATAAGTTAACTTCTCTTGATCTTCCTCGAATTTTCGCAATAATTTTTACTCCCAATTACGAAATTTTGGATGTACTCCTGAAGATGCGATAAATTATTGTGGAAGCTCGAAAAACATCGAAAGAAGTTAACTTATTTCGTCTAGGCTGTTTTGCCCATTACTCTTCCTTCTACCTAAACGTAACTGGTAAAATGGATTGTGGTTTGTTCGGATGCTTAAAACTTGAAAACGACTGGACCAAATTGAATATTTCCTTCTGCGGGTTTGTTCGTAATTGCTACGCGAAGGTTTAGTAAAAGATAAAAGTCGAAAAAAAGATTGGGCACAACGAAGTTTGCTGAGTCACCTAGTTAACTATAAAAAATAAGCCAAACAGCATGGTTCTATTGCTCAACGATATTCGTAAACCTCTCGTTTGAAACCCATAAAATTATTTTTGGATTTAATTTTTGCTGGAAGATCGAGTTTTAGACCAACATAAGAGGGCCCCAACTCCCTCAGAGTTAAACGTTAAGAAGAATATTTAAAGTTGTTTCTGATTTTGACCATAACCAAGGTTTTGGTTTCCTTTGATGCCTGTATTTCCAGACTTCTCTGGAGTAATATTTATTCTGATCACCAATTATCCCATTTTTTATCGTTCGTTACTTGAAAATTCCATCTTTTCGAAGAAGCTATTGAATGTGAAAGCCAATTCAATATCAATTCTAGTCACAACAGCCGAATTTTAGAAGTTTTGGGACAGTAATTTTCGGGTTAGTTTTAAACGCCGATGTGTCTCTGAAGTTTCTGATCTGAGAAGTCGTTTTGTTCACAATTTTGGTCTTGGTTTATTTTCGCTTTCTCACTTTGAATTCATTCGTAATCTTTCTCGTAATCAGCAATAACCCATTTTGCTATCGTTCGTTACTTAAGACCACATCACTTTGGAGAAGCTCTTAAACGTGGCAGCCATATCAATATCAATTCTAGCCATAACACTCATATTTAGGCTGTTTTGGGACAGAAATGTTCAATTTTGTGCCAAACCTCGACGTATCTCTGAAGTTTCTGATCTTAGCAGTTGTTTCGTCTGCAATTCTGGCCAAGAAGGTGTCTTGGTTTCCTTTAACTTTCATACTTTGGATTCATCCGTAACATTTTTATCTTAATCACCAATTATCCTATTTCCCGTCTTTCGTTGCTCAAGAACCTCATCTCTTCGGAGAAGTTTCTGAACGTGGACGCCAGTTAAATAACAATTCTAGTCATAACAACCGCACTTTAAATATATTGGGACAGATCGATCAATCTCTCAAGTTTCTCATCTTAGAAGTCGTGTTGTTTTCAAGTTTTGGTCATAAAATGCCGTTAGTTTCCCGTGTCTATCGTCCGTTGGATTCGTTTGTAACATTTTTGTCGTAATTATTAATAATCCTCTTTCCCATCTTTCGTTGCTCAAGAACCTCGTCTTTTCGGAGAAGTTGCTGAACGTAGAAACTATTCCTATTTCGATTCTAGTCATAGCAGCCGCATTTCAGATGTTTTGGGACAGAAATTTTCAATTTTGTTTTAAACCTCGACGTATCTCTGAAGTTTCTAATCTTAGAAATCGTTCTCTTTTCAATTTCGGCCATAAAATAGGTTTGGTTTTCTTTGACTTTCATACTTTATATTCGTTCAAAACATTCTTCTAGTATTTTGGCCATAAGATGGTCTGGGTTTCCTTGGACTTTTGTGCTTTGGATTCATATGTTTCCCATCATTCGTTGCTCTCTTGGAGAAGTTTCTGAACGTTGAAGCCACTTTAATATCAATTCTAATCATAACAGACGCATTTCAGATGTTTTGGGAGCGACATTTTTAATTTCGTTTTAAACCTCGACGTATCTCTAAAGATTCTAATCCTACAGCTCGTTAACCTTTTCAATTTCGACCATAAAATGGCTTTGGTGTCCTTTGACTTTCGGACTTTGCATTCATCCGTAACATTTTTGTTGTAATCATCAATTATCCTATGTCCCCTCTTGCGTTGCTTGATATCATCGTCTCTTCGGGCTTCCATGCTTAGCAACTTAAACGTGGAAGCCATTTAAATATGAATTCTAGTCATAGCAGCCACATTTTAGATGTTTTGGGCCAAAAATTTTCAATTTTGTTTTCAGTCCCAACGTATCTCTGAAGGTTTTGGTCTTAGAACTCACTTTGTTTGCAATTTTAGCCGATAAAATGGGCTTAGTTTCCTTTGACTTCCATACTTTAGATTTGTTCGTAATATTCTTGTGGCGTTTTGGCCATAAGATGGTCTTGGTTTCCTTTGGCTTTCGTACTTTGGATTCATTCGTAACATCTTTGTCGTAATCAACAATTATTCTATTTCCCACTTTTCGTGGCTGGAATACCTCGGCTCTTTGCAGAAATTGCTAGACGTGGAAACCGCTTGAATATCAATTCTGATCATGTTTAGATGTTTTGTGACAAAAAATTTAAATTTTTGTTTAAACCTCGACGTATCTCTACAGTTTCTAATCTTATAAGTCGGTCTGTTTCCAATTTTGACCACGAAATGGTCTTGGTTTGCTTTAGCGTTTGCACTTTGAATTCATACCTAACACCTTTGTCGTAATCACCGATAACCCATTTGGCTATTTTTCGTTGCTGGAGAACGTCGTCTCATCGGAGAAGTTACTTCAATATAAATTCTAGTCCTAATGACCACATTTCAAATGTTTTGGGACAGTAATTTCCGACTTATTTGAGTGAATTTCTGAAAAGAAAGTCTTGGTTTGGATTCGTTCGTTATATCACCAATTCTCCTACTTCCCATCTTTTGTTGCTCGAGAACTTCGTCTCTTCGTAGAAGTTGCTGAACGTGGAAACCGCTTCCATATCAATTCTAGTCATAATAACTGCGTGTTAGATCTTTTGGGACACATATCTTCAATTCTGGGTTGAAACTCGACGTATCTCTAAAGTGTCTGGTCTTAGGAGTCGTTTTGTTTTCAAGTTTCGACCATAAAATACCGTTAGTTTCCTTTGTCTTTCCTACTTTGGATTCATTTCTAACACATTCGTCATAATCACCAATTATCTCCTTTCCTATCTTTCGTTACTTAAAAGCTTCGCCTCTTTGAGGAAGTTTCTATACCTACAAGTCACGTAACATGCAATTCTAGTCATAACAACCGCATGTCAGGTGTTTTGAGACAAGATTTTTCAATTTTGTTTTAAACCTCGACATATCTCTGAAGTTTCTGTTCTTCGAAGTCCTTTCATCTTCCAATTTTGGCCATAAAATTGACTTGGATAATCACCAATTATCCTATTTTCCATCTTTCGTTACTCTAGAACCTCGTCTCTTCGGAGGGAGAAGTTGCTTAACGTGGAAGCCACATCAATATCAATTCTAGTCATAACAGTCGCATTTCAGATGTTTTGGGCTAGTAATTTTCAATTTTGTTTTTCAATATCGACGTATCTCTGAAGCTTATGATCTTAGAAGTCGTTTTGTTAGCAATTTTGGTCAAGATTTGGTCTTGGTTTCCTTTAGCTTTCTTCTTTTGGATTCATTCGTAACATCTTTGTTGTAATCACCAATTATCCAATTTCCTATCTTTTGTTGCCCAAACACCTCGTCTCTTCGCAGAAGTTGCTGAACATGGAAGCCAGTTAAATATCAATTCTAGTTCTTCGTCTTCTTTCACACTATTCTTCTGTCCATCTTGGACGCCGGACCATAAATTTTCAATTTTGTTTTAAACATCGACGATTCTAAAGTTTCTGATCTTAGAACTCACTTGTTTGCAGTTTTAGCCAATAAAACGGTCATAGTTTTCTTTAACTGTCATACTTTGAACTCTTATTGGAACATTTGGGTTGCAATCACCAATTACCCAATTTTTCATTGTTTGTTATTTCACGGATTTGCCTGTTTGGAGAAGCTTCTAAATCTACAAGAAGCACTACTATCGATTTTACTTATACGAACCGAGAGTTTAGATAGTTTGGGGCAACGATTGTCAATTTTTTCTAAACTTGCACGTATCTCTGAAGTCTGTGATCTTATGTGTGATTTTATTAGCAATTTTGAGCTTAGGACTTGAGACTTTCGTAAACTGGAGTTTTCTAGAACAATCCTTGTCGTAATTATAAATTTTCCTATTTCCTATTATTTCTGGTCTATGACTGAAGAAATTTTAAGGTACGTTATCATCAATTCTGGCCATACAAATTACATCTTATTGTTAGATATTTTTGGGCAAAAATGATCAATTCTGTATCATTGAAGTTTTGCAGTCTTGGAATGAGTTTCTTTTAAGTAAATTCTAGATTTAGAAGCCATCATCAATTCTTCTTCTTCTTCTTCTTCTTTTTCTTCTTATTCTTCCTTTTCTTCCTCTTTTTCTTCTTCCTCTTCTTTTTGTTTAGGACTAAATGCTGTTTAATGTATTAAGACTCATGAAGCTTCATTTGAACACTAGCTTCAACTGCCCCTCCATCTCTTGAGCGGGTATTCCCGGAGATCGTCCGCTTTTATATCTTGCTTTTACCACTACTTTTTACCAGTCTATCATTTTCCATGTGCTCCAAATGCTTCATATCGCTTGCTATTATTGTTTTTATTATTATTGTTATTATTATTGTTGTAGTTATCCTCACTTCAGTATCATTCGTAATACGTGTCCGTACATGTTTACACCAAACACCTTCTTCCCTTGCAATTTCAAACTGACAATGGCGACGTAGTTGTCGAGATACGTATTTCATACATTCCTCGAATTGGTGTTTCAATGGTAATAATAATAATAATCTTCTTCTTCTTCTTAATCTTTTACCCTTTCTACCTTTCGGTGTAAGGGTTCGGAGCCACCGAGCCGTATATGTACACGCATATACCGTACCGCTCCTGGCCCACCCAGTGGCATTTCCTTCATTTTCGCAGCTTATTAGAGGTCCAGATCCCTTTTTAGGATTTTAAACTGCTACGCTCTGCCGCTACCGGGTCTCGAACGCCGGCCCTTCGCACTGTGAAGCGCGAGTTTTACCACTCAGCCACTGAGGGGTTAATAATAATAATAATAATAATAATAAAATAAAATAGAAATCGTTCCATCAATACTCAAATATACAAAACAAAAATAAATGGATCAATTATTATTATTATTATTATTTAATTAACACTAAATTTAGTACTTAACTATAACCTAAGATTTCTTAGTGAAATGTTAAACAAATCAATTTCATCTCAAAATCTATTAACATTTACACACATTGACAAGACTGGTGAGCGCGAGTGGTGAGTGGTAGCGGTAGTTGATACATAAAAGGACATGCATGCCTAGCACACAGCCTAGGAACATGAAAACTAAATTGCTGCAACAAGTCAGGAGCATAAAGAAAGTTGTTAATCAATTTATATACAAACACAATCTGTGATATTACCCTACGGTTTTCCAAGGAAATATAATTAAACTGAGATAACAACTGATCATAGGGATAGTTATGTGGCAGAAATGAGTGACTAGTACGATAATAGAGAATCTTCAAAAATTTTCTTTGCACCCTCTCAATCATGTCCGCATACTTCACATAGCATGGATTCCACACTATAGAGCAATATTCGAGCTTTGTTCTAATAAATGGATTGTAAAAGCGAATAAGTGCTTCATTGCTGAGATATTTGGTATTTCTTGTAAGGAACCCAAGCATTCTTAGCGATTGTGTGCAGATATTTTCAACATGTAAATTAAATGTTAGCTTCTCATCAAATGACACACCCAAATCAGTGAAAGACTCACATCTATCCAAAGGTGAATCACAGATATAATATGAAGACATCATAACATGTTGTTTCCTCGTAAAACTCATCACTTTACATTTACTTCCATTAAATGGAAGTTCATTTTCAAGACTCCAGCGTTCAAGGTTGGTTAAATCGAAAAATCTTCAGATCAGCAGCATATAATAAGCAGTGCGATGATATACAGTATGTGGTGTCATTTACAAAAATAAGGAAAAGCAACGGACCCAACACTGATCCCTGAGGAACGCCCGACCGAGACAAATAGGCATAGGATGTAAAACCATGATATTCAACATAATTAGAACGTCCGGACAAATAGGATTTAAGCAAACGTATCAGATCGTTGGAGATACCAAAAGCATTTAACTTCCGTAGAATTTTAACATGTTGCACTGCATCATCATCATTTTATTTGACTTCTTTTGACTTGTGCAATGCAACGACCAACATAAGCCGGCCAACTAACGCATATTACGAGTACAATTAAACCCATTTATCAATCGCTAATATTCCAATCTCCCTCCCCCATTAACTCCCCTTTTGTTACAACCCCAACGTTCGAACGTCGCGTAAACATCTATTAGGGCGCTCTCGACCGTCACACGAAATACAATAGTATTGACTTTGTACGTTGATGCGTGTGTAATATGAGTGTACATTCGTAGTCCATTTGCATGTTCGAATCGTTTCGGATAATATTCGCCGGATTCGAAAACGCTGCTGCAAGCGAGCCGCGATATTTGGCGAATATTTTGCAAGGTATTTCGCCGCTCTAAATTACGCCCGCCCCGCCAGTCCGCAATAAACTAGTCAGCGTTGCAGTTAATCTTCGCTGTTGGATATTTCAGTTTTATTTAGGTCGTTAAATTTTAGAATGTGCACGGAGGGCACGCGTTTGGATCGGCGGGAAGGCGCGAAGATGCGAAATCGCGTTTTATGTAACGTGTTGGCTCTAACGCGGATTTTTCGAATATTTTCGAGAAAATACGTTGAGATTGCAGTAAAAAGCTATGACAATAATCGTTGTAATAATAATAATAATAGAAATAACAAGAAGTCAAGTAAGTAATAAAAAGAAAAATACCACGTATATTCAATAAAAAAATTATTTCAGCAATGGCATAACATCCCTCATCTCCCAAAAGAAAAGGGCAAAGATTATGGTATTCAAGGGTCTCCAAACTCGACCGCAACCTTATGTTTTGCTTTACCACATTTATTTCGATAGTTCTCATTTACAGGAGAAACAAACGATGACATAGAAAAAGCAAAAGAAGATGTATAGTGTAGTATATCAAAATTCACAATTAATGTTGGGGTTATGGTCTTCAATTGTCATACGGTTTATTTCGGGGTTCTATTTATACCTTTTCGACAGCACGCCCACCACCTTTTGAGCATTTTATTACCCTACGGGTGTTAGCTTCTTATTTCAGCTCCAGCCAAAGACGTTTAATAGGAGAAACAAGTGTCACTAGAAATAAAATTATTAATTGTTATAAAAAGCATCGGTTAATAGACAGAAAATCATTGTTAACATTCAGACACATACATACAACACTTTTACATTACAAGAATTCATAAAAAATTACTGGAAATAACGAAGGATACGTCGACATTCAATACAGGTTTCTATAACTGGAGTGAAGGTGAATTAAAGTTTTCCTTTTGTGGACAATTTAGAAATAAAGCAGTGTAGTCCTGGTTTCCAAAAGAAATAAAAAGTTCGTTTGGTTAACGACGAAGAAAATTGACAAGATAGATAAGTCAACAAATAAGTCGATAAATATATTGGGAAGAAAAGGGTATTAAGAAGAAGTACCATTGAATAAAAGAACCTCACCATACCGGAGAAGATAGAATCTAAGAAGGGGAGAATCCATAGAAATTAAAGGTGCATCGAGAGGAGATATAGGAAGAACCATCATCGGAAAAAAATTACACTTACACATACACACACAACACTAGGTAATTATCTTGATTTTATATTGAATATTACTAAAAATTTAGAAATATAATTTGTTATAATTTATGCTTTTTATGTCATTAGTTAAGAGCTAGGCCGGTGTAATTCTGTTTAAGTAATTTAACTAAATTCTCAGTACAATAGGGAACGGGAAAAAATATAGAAGCAAAGAAAACAAAAGAAAATACAAGAGAACGAAAAAGGATAGAATGAACTAATTGGAATAGAAGAAAAGACAAAGAAAACAGAAGAAATAAGCGGAAACGGAAGAAGTAAAAGGTGACATAAAAGAAACAAAAGAAGATAAAGTTGTTTCATTATTGTTTGGCACCAAAATGCGCGTTGACCTCAATGATCCCTTATATAGAGCTTTTAAAAATATTGGGTTATTTCGATCTCTTGTGTAAATATGTGATGTCAAATGAAAATTTATTTGAAGCTTTGAAGAAAGCTGTCAAAAGCGCAATTAAATCGTTTGAGATTAAAGAATGGCATAGCAACTAGACGACAACAATAACGACAAAAACAGAAATTAGCAATAGTTTGTCGAATGTTTTTAAGTTGCCAATATATACAGGGGTACTTTGCATATATAGGAAGCAGGAGAATATATACTAGAGCAAAAGTCAAAAGAGAATATAGAAGAACCAAAAAGTATAGAAAAGAGAAATGGAAACAAGAAAGATGACATAAAAAAATAAAAGAAGATGCACAAGTAACGGGAAAAATAGAAAAAACCAAGACAAAAGAACGGACAAAAAAAACTAAAAAAGACAGAACAAACAAACTGAAATAGACGAAACAAACGGAAACGGGGAAACGAAAAGTGACATAAGGGAAACAAGAGAAGATATATAGGGACTAGGAGAATATATAGAAGAAAAGAAGGCAAAAGAAAATATAAATTAACCAAAAAAGCATAGAAGAAACATACGGGAAGAGAAGTTATAACACTAAATTGGCTAAAAAGATTTATGAACTCCAAATAACATTGATTTGGACTGATCCGGATACGTATTTCCACAACCTATTTGTCATCTTCAATGTGAAAAATATGAAAGAAGAATACGGCGTTATCCATGTGCTTGTTAACGCAGTTCATAGAAGAGTACACTTCATCTTATAACGATATAATAATAATAATAATAATAATAATAATAATAATAATAATGGGCTTTCTTGATCAGAATGATAAATTTAGATAAATTTTTACAACAAATGTTACCATAATTTCTTTTAATAAAATAGCCAAATTGTAAGTCAAATTTTTCTTGCTAGTCCTTCACTGAGGATGACTACTTGGTTCTCGAAATAGGTGTTTGAAGGTGTATAGATCGACGGATTAAAGATCTTGAAATATGACTCACGACTTATGCACTAAAGTAACTACGCTTTAAGACAATAGACGACAAATACCCCTCTCCTCTTCCTCTCCCGCCCCAAAGCGTTAAGTCTGATACCTTGCCATCTAGACGAATTAGACCTAAAACATGTGGACAATTAAAAGAACAAAGAGAAATGTTCTCCTCCTGTGTCTTCTTCTACTTCTCCTCCTTTTCTTTGTTCTTCCTCTTCTTGTTTTCGTTCTTCTTGTTTCTTCTGAATTATACCTAATCTTCTAATTCGCTACTACATGCGCTCGGTCTACAGGATAAATCTAGATTATATTTTCCTTCTTTTCCTTCAATTTCTTCTGTTTCCTTTTCTTCTCCTTCTTCTATTTAATAGGAATTACCCAACCAAATTTTTCTTATTCATGCGAGAAGATGTGGTCGATATACAGGGCAAATACAAGTACTTCTTAAACGTCCTCTTTTTCGTTTCTTCTTCTCTTCCTTTCATCTGCTTGGTGGTGAATCTGTAAAACTAATTACATTTTTCTTTTCTATGTTGTCGTTTCTTCTTTCTTCTTTCTCCTCTTTTTGCCCTTCCTCCTCTTTTTCCTTTTCTCCTTCGTGTTCTTCTCTATATTTTTTCTAAAAGGGCACGCAACATGTGATCGAGATTCAGAACAAGTCCAAATATTATTCTTTTCCTTCTTCCTATGCTTTTTCTTTTGCTTCTTGGTCTCCTTCTGGGCTTCTTTTAGTATTATTTACTCGACTAATTCGTGCGGAAACATGCTTTAGATCTACAGAAACCTTTTGTTCCCCTTCTTCATCTCCTTGCTCTTTCTCGTTGTTCTTCTTCTTCTCTTTTTTTTTCTGCCCCTTCTCTCTTCATAATTGGAATGAACGAAACAAGTTATTCTTATTTATGCGAGAAGATGTGGTTGATCTACAACACTAACACAAATTTTCTTCCTCAGCATCTTCTTCCAATTCCTTCTTTCTTCTTCTTTACTCGACTATTATGAACGGGAACATGTGGCAGATTAACAGATTCAATTAGATTTCTTCTTTTCATTTTCGTTTCCTATTTCTTTCTTTGTTCTTCCTGCTCTTCGCCTTCTTTTTTTCCTGTCTGCAATAATACACGGAACATGTTATCGATGTTCAGAATAAGTACAAACATTCATTTACTTCTTCTCGTGCTTTTTCGTTTCTTTCGTCCTGTCCGTCTAGAATTGTGCAACATCTTTTATTCGACTCATGGGCTGGGAAACATGTTTTAGATCTACAGAACTAATCAGTTTTTTCTTTGCCTTCTTCTTGTTGTCCTCTTTTTTTCTTCTTCTTTTTCTTCCTGTTTCTCTACTCCTCTGCTCTTTATAATAAGATTTAGCTCTATTTAGTCTACTAATTCGACCTAGTAAATGTGCCCGATCTACAAGACAAATCCGAGTTTTATTCCATTTTCTCTTTTGTGTTTTCTTCTTTTTCTTATTTTCTTAGTTTCTTGCCCTTTTATGATAAAATTTAGTTTTGTTTAGTCTACTGCTTCGAGCAGGGACATGTGATACAGAGCAATTGCAGATTTTGTTTCTCTTCTTCTTGTTTACCACTATATGTTTCTAGTTGCGCTTCTTTTTCCTTTGGTCTCTTCCCTTTATCCCCTCTTCTATATAATTGTTTAGTTTAATAATTCGAGCCGAATCGTGTGATCAATCCGCAGTATGAATGCGGGTTTTTCTTCTCCCCTTTTCTCCTTCGTTTCTTTTTGTTTCTCACCTCCTTTTTATTTCCTTTCCCTCTTTTTATTCTTTTTCTTTGTAATTAGACATGCTCCTGTTTAATCGACTGATTTGGGCGGAGATATGTAGTTAATATACAACAAAGAATGCTAATTCTGTTCTTCTTTTTCTCTTACACCTCTTCTTGACAATCTTTTTGATAGAACTCGATCTAGTTTAATCGACTCGGTTTAACTGTTTGAAAAGCGGGTGATCAGATTTATCGCAAACTTGCACATAATCAAAGGGTGACAATTGAAATCTAAATCATCCCCAACCTTCATCGAAGCCACGGCCACTTTCATTCGTCCACCACTATCGTCTTCTACTAAAACCTTCTTCGTTTCGATCTGCGAACTACAAAGCTTATTTGCTTCAGCAAACGCGTTCGACAAGGACTTTCCAATATAAGGGAGATTGTGGCGAGAACACCGTCGTGCAGCCGCCTACGGTCGAAGCCGGATCCAATTATCGACGCGATCCGGTGTCGCGATGGCTTTACCGATTACCGCACCACACCGAACGAAAGGACGATAAAGGGGAAAAATCGAAAATTCGCTTTCGACTCCAGTCAAACCTGCTCGACGATATTTCGTCGAGAAGCTTTAAATTTGTAATCGTGAAATACGGTTCAGAAGTGGAATAAAATAATTGATTTAGAACAAAAACAATCATTCCCGGGAAATATCCGGGAAAAAGGAAGTTGCGCCGAATTCCTGAGTCCGAGGGTGTATGAAACCGGAATGAACTTGTGTGAAGTTTTGTTTCTTTTGTTTTCCATTGTTTCTCCTATATCTTCTTTTGTTTCTTTTAATATCACCTTTTGTTTCTCCTGTTTCCGTTTATTTCTCTCATTTCCGTTGTTCCTTCTATATATTTTCTGGTTTTCCTCTATTTTCTTTTGTCTTATTTTCTTCTATATCTTTTTTCATTTCCTATATATCTCCTTTTGTTTCTTTTACGTCACCTTTTGTTCCGCTTGGTTCTGTTTGCTTCTGTTGTTTCCGTTTGTTTCCTCTATTTCCGCTTGTTTCTCCCGTTTTCGTTTGTTTCTTTTTTGTTCTTCTGTATTTTCTTTTGTCTTCCTTTTTTCTATATCTTCTTCCGTTCCCTATATATCTTCCTTTGCTTCTTCCGTTTCCGTTTGTTTCTCCTGTTTGCGTTGTTTCTTTTAATTCTATCTGTTTATCATGTCCACTTGTTTCTTGTATACCCTCTTTTATTTTTTTGTATCTTCCTTTATTTTATTTTCTTCTAAACCTTTTCTCATTCCCTACATATCTTTCTTCGATTCTTCTTCTTTCCGTATGTTTTTCCTGTTTCTTCGATACCCTTTTTGGTTCTACTATATTTTGCTTTGTCCTGTTTTCTTCTATATCTTCTCCTGCTCCCAATATATCTTCCTTCGTTTCTTTTATATTACCCTTTGTTTCTAATGATTCTGTTTGGATCTTCGATGTCCCTTTTTTGATTTTTCTATACCTTCCTTTTATTTTATTTTCTTCTATGTCTTTTTTCGTTTTCTATGTATCTTCTTTTGTTTCTTTAGGCCCACATGTTTACCCTATTTCCGCCTGTTTCCTTTATACCCTTTTTCGGTTCTTCTATATTTTGCTTTGTCCTCTTTTCCTCTATATCTTCTCTTCCTTCATATATATCTTCTTTTGTTTCTTTTGAATCACCTTCTGTTTATCCTGTTTCTATTTATTTCTGTTTCTGCCGTTTCCGTTTATCCTGTTTCCGCTTGTTTCTCCTATTTGCGTATGTTTATCCTATTTCCGTTTGTTTCTTCTATATTTTCTTTTCTCTTCTTTTGTTCTATATCTTCTCCTGCTCCATGTATATTTGCTTTTCCTTTTTTATATCATCTTTTGTTTATCCTGTTTCTGTTTGTTTCTTCTATGCCCTTTTTTTGGTTTCTCTATGTCTCCTATATCTACTCCTGCTCCCTACGTATCGTCTTTTGTTTCCTTTATATCCGCTTTTGTTTATCCTGTTCCCGTTTGTTTCTTCTATTACCGTCTCTTTATCTTGCTTCCGCTTTTTTTTTCTACGCCCTTTTTGATCCTTCTATGTATAGTTTACTTTGTCCTCTTTTCTTCTATATCTTCTTCTACTCCCTATATATCTTCTTTTGTTTCTCTCGTTTCCGTTTGTTTCTCTTATTTCCGAGTTTCTCCTGTTTCCGTTGTTTTTTCTATTTCCGGCTGTTTATCCTGTTTTCGCTTGTTTCGTCCATACTTTTTTGGTTCTTTTATATTTTACTTCGTCCTCTTTTCTTCTATATCTTTTCCTGCTCCCTATATAACATCCTTTGTTTCGTTTCATCCGTTTGCTATCCTGTTTCTGTTCGTCTCTTCTATACTTTCTGTTTGGTATTTCTCCATTATTGTTTCTCCATTTATTTTCTTTTCTTCTATATCTTTTTCATTCTTTTCTTTTGCTTCCTTTAGGTCTAGGACATTTTCTGTCTTTCCCGTTTCCATTTGTTTATCGAATTTTTCTTTCTTTCAGCTATTTCCGTTTGTCCCTTCTATGTCTTACTTGATTCTTCTATATTTTCTTTTGCTCTCTTTCTTTTTCATCTTCTCTTCCTCCCTATAAATCGTCTTTTGTTTCTCGAGTTTGTATTTGTTTCTTCTATTTCCGTTTGTTTCTCCCATTTCTTCCGGATTTCTTCGTTCTTCTATATTTTCGTTTGTCCTTTGTTTTCTATCTTTCCTTCTGCTTCTTATACATCTTGTTTTGTTGTTTTATGCTGTCCTTTGTTTCCCCTGTTTCCATTTGTTTCTTCTATCCTTTTTGGTTCTTCTATACTTTCTTTTGTTTTCTTTCCTTCATAGCTTCTCCAGTTTCCTATATACCTTCTTTCGTTTCTTTAGTCATCTTTTTCTCTTCCTCCCTGTTTTTCGTCTATATCCGTTCGTTTCTTTTGTTTCCGTTTATTTCTCCTATACCTTTTTTTGGTTTTGCCATACTTCCTTTTATCATCTTTACCTCTATATCTTCTTCATCATCCGACCCCTTTCCCTTCTTACACATCCGGATCTTTCATCACTATTTCTTGCATGACTACCGATTTACGCCAACAACCGGTTTAGTTAATAAAGAAACAATCCTTCCTATTCTTCGTGAACATTTTCCTCCCACGAGGATGGACGATGGCTAATGAAATAGTAACCTGCAGCATTCAATCTCCACAACCGTTAATAATAGAGTCGACGGGACGTATCGACCGTGGAGGCGCCGTAACCGCCGGGTAACGTTGCCTGCGGAATCTGAAATATTTAATCGGGAAACGCAAAAGAGAGACCGAGTACTGAAATTTCGAAATTAATCGGGACAAATCCTCGGCGTCCTTGGCGTGTTTTCCCACCCGGCTTCCTCGATACAAAGAGAACTAAACAGTTATGTACGTAGATGTATAAGTGACGAGACAAGCTTCGAGGTTGAAACTTTAGCTTTAGGTTCCCTAAGGACGAACATTACTTACTAATGTTAGTTACTAGAGGATGAGTACCGTGGATGGGATGTTCTATGAAATTTTATTTAAAATTAAGGACTTGTAACCGCCCCCGGACTTGTAGATATTTTATACCCACCGGATAGTACTAAGTATACACATACACACACACTTCCGGAAGCCAAGGTAACTCTGGTACCGGTTCTACCCGTTAATCGCATTATTTAGGGCGCGCACCTCCGACGGGAATACTGCCATATTGCCTTGTTTTACAGCCGGTTTGCAAACCCGTCGAGAATTTCCCGACGCGCCGTTACTTCTCCGCGTTCTTCTCCTTGGACTTTGCGTTCTAATTCGTCGTTAACGAAGCACAGTAGGAAAGTGGGACTCGTTTTTTCATATGGCGCGTAAAAGTAGTTCAAGGAAGCGAAAGACGCGATGGGGACGGACGAAATGGGCGTTTGGAAGTATGAAGTTCTAGGTCGACGTAATTCGCTGAAGAAGGCGATTCGTACCTAATTGCTGGATTAATTTTCAAGCTGGGTGAATTATAGCGGGAAATCTTTGCTCGATTAAATAAATGAGTTGCCAGCGAGAAGATGAGTGGATGTTCGGGGATGAGAATGAGGCGAGCAAGGTGATCGTTTCAACTGTTTCAACTCCTGAACATGGTTATCGAAATGTATCGGAATTTTCGGCATGGTCAATCTTCCTTCTTCCTTCTTTAGAAAATTGCGTTTTCCTTAATAAAAATGCCACAAATAACTAAGTGATCATCTTCAACGGAAAAGCAACAAAAGATTTTCATCACGATCTCCTCCTGTCCCTAGTTTATCGATTTAGGCATTTCTCTTCCCTTCATCATCTTCCTTTTCCAGCCCAGGACGATTCCTTTCCTTCTCTCCTTGTACTTCTTTCCCTTCTTCTGCTTTTTCGTCTTCAACTGTTTCCCCTTTCTCCTGTTCTTTGCCTTCTTCTCTATTTTTCTATCTTCATCCCTTGCATTCCTCCCGTTTGCTTCCGCACACCTTTTTTGTTTCTTTCCCCTTATTGGTCGTTTTCAACTGTCTTTTGTAAAAAACATTCTTCTGCTTCTTAATGTTCATCTTTTTTCTTCTTCTGCCTGATCTTATCCTCTTTCCCCGTTTTGATCCTTTCTCTTGATCTTGCATCAAAATGCGGTAGCTCGCATCTCTTTCGCCATTTTGGGCATTATTTCTTATTCTTTTTCCTCTTCTGCTTCTTCCTCTTCATCTTTTTCTCATTTCGACTGTTCTTTTTCTTCTTCTCTATTTTCCTATTTTTATCCTTCCTCTTGGTCTTGCATCAAAATAAGGTAACTCGCATCGGTCTCGCTTTTTCAGACATTCACTTTGATTTCGAGATCAACATCAAGTTCCCATTTCCCATCTCGAATAGATTCTCATATCATTGTTTCCCACACACGCTGCTCACTTGATTTTCTACTTTTTATTTCATCCCTTGCATTCCTACCGTTTACTATAACACACCTTTTTTGTTTCTGTTTCCTTGTGGTTCGTTTTCAACTGTTTTCTGTAAAATCTCTTCCTCTTCTTTTCCCGCTTTCTTTTGCCTGTCCTTCTCCTTTTTCCATATTTTCCTATTTTCATCCTCTCTCTTGGTGTTGCATCAAAATACAATAGCTCGCATCGGTTTTGAATTTTTGGGCATTCTTTCTTCTTCTTATTTGTTCTTTTGCTTCTTCCCCTCCTTTTTATCCATCTTTTCTTTTTTGTCTGTTCTTCTAATCTTTCCCCATTTTCCTATTTTCATCTTTTCTCTTGGTCTTGCATCGAAAAAAGGTATCTTGTTTCAGTCCCGATTTCGGGACATCCACTTTGAACTCAACATCCACATCAAGTTTCCATTTCCCATTTCAAATAGATTCTTTTCATGTCATTGCTTCACACGCATTTTCCACTTGATTTTCTACCTTTTCTTTTATTCGTTGCGTTCCTCTCGTTTGCTTCCACGTATCTCTCTTTTTTCTTTTCTTTGTTGTTCTTTTTCAACTGTCTTTTGCAAAATTCTTTTCCTTATTTTGCTTCTCCTTTTTCTGTTTCTCCATCTTTGCCACCTTTTGTCTGTTCTTATCCTCTTTTCTTAATTTCCTATTTTCATCCTTTCCATTGCTTTTGCATCAAAATAGGGTACTTCATATCAGTCTCGCTTCCACATTAAGTTTCTATCTTCCATCTCGAATATATTCTTCTCATATCATTGCTTCCCACACGTTTCCCATTTGATTGTCTACTTTTTACTTCATCCCTCGCATTTTTTCCGTTTGTTTCCAAATACCTTTGTCGTTTCTTTTTCAACTGTCTTTCGTAAAGTTATTTCTTCTTCTTCTTCTTCAGTTTCTTCTTCTTCTTCGTCTCCATCTTTTCCTTCTTTTGTCTGTTCTTCTCCTCTTTCCCTATTTTCCTATTTTCGTCGGTTCTCTTGGTCTTGCATTAAAATAGTCGATTTTCATGCTTTTCCTTCACTCCTCCTCTACTTGCGCTCTCTTCCGCAATTGGAAAGCGCATTTCAACATGTAACTTGTCACATTTAGCGCTGTGGTGACGAGAAATCTAAACTGAATTCTCCTATAATCGTCAGTATATCAGTCTAACCATCGTAGTTGCTTTCTTTCTGCCGTTTCCCTTTCCCATTTTTCATCTTTTACTTTTTTCCCTTTGTTCTTTCATCATATTCGTCATACTTCTTCTTTTTAGGTCGTCCTGCACCTTATCAAAATATCATTGAACTCACTTCTTCCCGTTCTCCTCTTAATCTCGTCATTTTCAGTACTCTTCTTCATTTCAACACGTAAATCAATTCTCCCGCTATTCTTCCTTTACATCGACGTTAGCTTCTTCTTATGTCATTATTTTTGACGGAGCTTCCACTTGATTCTCTACATTTTCAATTTAGTTTTTACTTAGTTCCCTTTTCGATTTTACTTGCTTAGGGCTTTTGTTTTCAATTCTTATTAATACTTCTTCTACAATTATGTTCTTCGGCAAACTATGAAAACCATCGATAACTAAGATGTCTTCAACAAAGAAACCCCGAGAAATCAAGGGAGGAAATATGAGGAGGCGTGCTTGTTTTCTCATTTTTTTATCTCTGCTTCCCAAGCTTATTTTACCTCTTTCTCTGTCTCCTCGTTTCTATTTCCTGCCTCATTTCCTCATACTATCTCTCGCTTATGTTTTCTTTAATTCCTCTTCGTTCTCCTTCTATAACAACTCTTTTCCAAAATACGTAGGAAATGAAGCCTTCTTTTTCTCTAGATCTCTAACTTTCTACTTTCCTCTTTTGCGTCTCTTATGTACATCTTTTCTAATGTATCTATAGTTTAGTCTGATTATTTTTCTTTTTCCTTTTTCTTAGTTTCGTTTCGAGAATGAGGTAATGCAACCAGAAAACAGAAAGTAAGATCTTTCTTCTAGTTGCATTTTGGTGTGGTATATATTTCTTCAACACGCTTCTCTTACTCATTGTATTCTATTTTGTCTCTAGTTTATTCCTCTTTCGTACTTCCTTCTTGCCATCTTTATTCCTCGCGTCTGCTCGTGTTTGACTTCTGGGAAGAGATATCCTATGATGAAGGAATGTTTGCATGTGTCCCTTGATTTTAAATTGCAGAAAATTTGTATAGCTCTTTTCTAAAGCAGAAATATATGTTATACGAATATAATAATATCTTTGTAGACTTCAACAAGAAGCCAATGATAGAAGCCTTCTTTTAGTTCTTTGTCTTCTCAGGAATATTGGAACAATTTCGGGAAAACAAAGTTGCTACCGTTATTTTAGTATATTGGCCATTCAGCAAATATCATTGTTGCATTTAATGTTGGCTTCAGTCTAATGGTTTTACCGCAAAAAATAATTATATCGAATGACAAGCGAGTCCCAACATATTTCAAAATTGCCGATCGGAAACGCATGCATTATTGATGACAAATTAATGCCCCGCTCGAGCGCATTTCAATAATTGATAATTGGTTTAATGTTCATCGAGCGTCATCGACGTATAAAATAAACATACCGATAGACGCGTAAAATATCAATCTCCGGACCTGGGCCCGCAGCGCGAAAAATTCGGGGCATTGTGTCACGAAAACCCGCCATTAATATCGGAAAGAGAAAGGGAAGAATTCGAGTGGCATCCCCTCGCCCTATCGAGAAGTGATTAGCATTAATACGTATGCATTACCGAAGAGGAAGTGTTCGTTTTAATATTTGATGCGATCAATAATTTATCATTTCAGCGCATTACGGCGAATCGACGCTGAAATATTAATGGAAACGTACCCGGAATCGTAAACATAAAGGGAAAGAAGAATGAATGCGGTCGACCTAGATAACTCGACTGGACGTGTCGTAATTAGTGCCTGCTTTATGACGAACGTTTAGGACGTTTTACGGAATAACATAGTTATGGAGAAATTCCGAGAATTTTGGAAACATCCCTCGTAGACGTTAGAAGAATTCCAATAAAGGTTACTTACAGGAGCACACTTCGTGTTGACCATAACCGGCTAAACGTGTATTTCTGCTATGGGAAAGAAAGGAGCCATGCGAATTTTGTGCAATTTGGAATCAAGAGACAGGTGTAAACGTGATAGGACATATTTTCCCAGAAGTCAAAAAATGAGCCAAAAGAGAAAAGACGCGGGAAAATAAATAGCGTGAACAAAGCTGGACGGAAGGAAGTACATAAAGAAAACAAACATGAGACGAAATAGAATACAATGAAAGAAGATAATCATGAGAGAAGTAGCAATACTGAAAAAATATACAACGCACCATTAGAGGGAAAGAGAATTTGATAATGCAACTGGAAGACAGATCTTGCTTTCTTTCTTCTACTTACATTCTCATGTTCGCGAAACGAAACTTAGAAAAGGAAAGAAAAAGAAAGGGCATCAGAACAAACTGTAGATAAGAAGGGAAAGTAGAAAGTTAAAGATCTAGAGGAAGCACAGATTTTCACTTCGTACGTTTTGGACGAGAGCTGTTGAGAAAGTAGCACGAAGAGGAATTAAAGAAAGCATGAGGGAGAGGAAGTAGAAGAAAAGGAGGCGAGGAATCAAAACGAGGAGGCAGAGAAACAGGTAAAATAAGCTTGGGAAGCAGAAATCAAAGAAAATGAGAAAAAGAGGGCATCCTTATATATTTTCTGTTTTGATTTTTCGAAGTTACTTTGCTGAAGACATCTTGGTTATCGTCATATGTCTTTTGTAAAAGAAGGTAATTGGGAAAGAAATACCGATAAGAATCGAAAAGAAAATTCTGAAACAGGTGAAGTCGAAAGAGGAAACAAGCGAAAACTGAACTTAGAAAAGTAGAAAATCAGGTGGAAGCTGCGTCAAAAGCAATGACATAAGAAGAAGCTAGAGACGATGCAACAGAAGAATGAAAGGACAATTCACCTATGTGTTGAAGTGAAAAAGAGTACTCAGAACGTCGAGACTGAAAGGAAAACAGGAAGAAGTTAGTTCAACGATATTTTGATAAGGCACAGAACGAAAGAAAAAGAAGAAATATGATGAATATGGTGGAAGAACAAAGGGGAACAAAGTAAAGAAAGGAGCAGAAAGAAAGCAACTAGAATGATTAAATAGATACACCGACGATTATAGGAGAATCCAGTTTAGATTTACCGCCACACCTGCATTAAAGATGACAACTTACATGTTGAAATACGCGTTCCAATTTTGGAAGAAAGCGCAAGAAGAGGAGAAAAGAAGAAAAGAGAGCAAGATCAAAAAGGGGTGAAGAAAGAAAAGAGAAAGAAAAGGGAGGAAGAGAAGCGGCTGCGATGACGAAACGAATGAACTAACAATTTATGGATATTATAGTTTGGAATTTTTTCAGTTTCCCAATTAAAAAGTTAACTGTCATACATACGAAGAATTTTCCAATTCGGCGGAAGGCAATTGAAGAAGGAGCAGAAGGAAAAAGAAACACAAAAACTGTGTGGAAGCAAACTGGAGGAATACAAGAGATGAAATGAAAAGTAGAAAATGATATGGAACCCTTTGTGGGAAGCAATGATATGAGAAGAATCTATTCGAGATGGGAAATGGAAACTCGATGTGGATGTCTAAATCAGAGATGATGTCTGAAGAAAGCGATAGTAGTACGAGCTGGGAGTATTTTGGTGCAAAACCAAGAAAAAGGATCAAAATTGGAAAAGAAGAAAAGGATGAAGAAGAAACCGTAGAAAAAGCAGAAGAAGAAAAGAAGAAAAGGATGAAGATGAAAACGTATATGAAGCAGTAGAAGAAGGAATTTTACGAAACACAGTTAATGAAAAACCACAACGAGAAAGGAACAAACACTTCCACCACAACAAGCGATGTAGAACAGAAAGAAAAGCAAAACATCGTGGAAGGTTCCTGGAAGCAAACGGGGGAATGCAAGGGATGACGTGTACAAAGCAATGATGTGAGAAGAATTTATTCGAATTGGAAGATGGAAAATTAGTGCTAACGTGGAAAAGTGGAAAGATAGAAGCGGTGTGAAGAAAGGAAAGTGAAGAAGAAGAGAAGGAGGGAAGCGGCTGCGATGACGAAACGAATAAACTAACAATTTTTTGGACATTATGGTTTGGAGTTTTCATAGTTTTTCCATTGAGGAAGTTAGCTGCCGTACGTATTACGAATTTTTCAATTTGATGAAAGGCAGTTGAAGAAGGAGCACAAGGAAGAAGAAAGAAGGTAAGTACTTGGAAGCAAACGGAGGAAACGAAAGGGATGAAATAGAAAGAAGAAAATCGAATGGGAACCGTGTGTGAAAGGCAGTGATATGAGAAAAATCTATTCGAGGTTGGAAAATGGAAACTTAATGTGAATGTCGAAATCAAGGAGGATGTCTGAAGAAAGCGAAACTGAAACGAGCCACCAAGAGAAAGTATGAATATAAGGATATAAGGAAACAGGAGAAGAACAGGCAAAAGAAGAGAAAGATGAAGAAGCAGCAGAAGAAGCAGAAGAAGGAAAAGAATAAGAAGAAGGAAAAGAAGAAGAAGAAGGAAAGTAGTAAAAAGCCTTCTTGGGTTGGAAAAGAAAAATGAAACAAAAACAAGTACTTGGAAACGAACGAGAGGAATGAAGGGGATGAAATAAAAAGTAGAAAATCAGATGGGAAAGGTATAGGAAAACAGTGATATGATAAGAATCTATCCGAGTTGGGAAATGAAGACTTGATGTGAATGTCGAAATTAAGGAGGATGTCTGAAGAAAGCGAAACTGAAACGAGCCACCAAGAGAAAGTACGAATATAAGGATATAAGGAAACAGGAGAAGAACAGGCAAAAGAAGAGAAAGATGAAGAAGCAGCAGAAGAAGCAGAAGAAGGAAAAGAATAAGAAGAAGGAAAAGAAGAAGAAGAAGGAAAGTAGTAAAAAGCCTTCTTGGGTTGGAAAAGAAAAATGAAACAAAAACAAGTACTTGGAAACGAACGAGAGGAATGAAGGGGATGAAATAAAAAGTAGAAAATCAGATGGGAAAGGTATAGGAAAACAGTGATATGATAAGAATCTATCCGAGTTGGGAAATGAAAACTTGATGTGAATGTCGAAATTAAGGAGGATGTCTGAAGAAAGCGAAACTGAAACGAGCCACCAAGAGAAAGTATGAATATAAGGATATAAGGAAACAGGAGAAGAACAGGCAAAAGAAGAGAAAGATGAAGAAGCAGCAGAAGAAGCAGAAGAAGGAAAAGAATAAGAAGAAGGAAAAGAAGAAGAAGAAGGAAAAGAAGAAGAAGAAGGAAAGTAGTAAGTAAAGCCCTCTTGGGTTGGAAAAGAAAAATGAAACAAAAAAAGTACTTGGAAACGAACGAGGGGAATGAAGGGGATGAAATAAAAAGTAGAAAATCAGATGGGAAAGGTATAGGAAAACAGTGATATGATAAGAATCTATCCGAGTTGGGAAATGAAAACTTGATGTGAATGTCGAAATTAAGGAGGATGTCTGAAGAAAGCGAAACTGAAACGAGCCACCAAGAGAAAGTACGAATATAAGGATATAAGGAAACAGGAGAAGAACAGGCAAAAGAAGAGAAAGATGAAGAAGCAGCAGAAGAAGCAGAAGAAGGAAAAGAATAAGAAGAAGGAAAAGAAGAAGAAGAAGGAAAGTAGTAAAAAGCCCTCTTGGGTTGGAAAAGAAAAATGAAACAAAAACAAGTACTTGGAAACGAACGAGAGGAATGAAGGGGATGAAATAAAAAGTAGAAAATCAGATGGGAAAGGTATAGGAAAACAGTGATATGATAAGAATCTATCCGAGTTGGGAAATGAAAACTTGATGTGAATGTCGAAATCAAAGAGGACGTCTGAAGAAAGCGAAACTCATACGAGCTACTGTATCTTGATGCAAGACCAAGGGAAAGGATAAAAATAGGAAAATAGGGAAAGAGGAGAAGAACAGGCGAAAGAAGAGAAAGATGAAGAAGAACAAGAAGAGGCGGAAGAAGGAAAAGAAGCAGAAGGGGAGAAGGTAAAGAGCCCTCCTTGGCTGGAAAAGAAAAATGAAATAAAAGAAGGTACTTGGAAACAAATGGAGGGAAGGAAAGGGATGAAATAAAAAGTATAAAAACAAACGGAAAACTATGGGGAAGCAATGATATGGGAAGGATCGATTCGAGATGGAAAATGGAAACTTGGTGTGGATGTCGAAATCAAAGAGAATAAATACTTAGAGTACTCAAATCGCAAGAAAATATTTGAAATAACATCCAAATTGTTGTAGTATTGATAAGAACTGCTTTAAACCAGCAATGGTTCCGGATTTTCTTAACTATCGAGGACGAAAAAGTGAATTTGTTTTTGGGCGAAAGTTCCGAAAAGATCACCGAGATGCTGTCCAGTCCACAAAAGTTAAATCCTTTTAACTGCTTCTTCCTCTCGATATCAACAAACGTAACTCCAAAGAAATGGATATAATTCCATCATTTTATCGCAAAATATCTTCTTTAATAACGCAATTTTCCAGCATTCAAATTTAATAGAAAATGAAGAAAAGCTCCACCCAAACATACGTCTCATTTTTTCCGCCCCGAGTTTTTCCTTTCTATTCTCCCTCCAGTCATCCATTACCAAACCGCTAATTAACGAAATTGAAAGTTCACCCGACTCGTGCGATTCAATTTACAAGGAACGTCGTCATATTTCAGACTATCTCGTGGGAAATGTCGCAGGACGGGACGTTTCGTCCTTAAACTACTTCGAATAATTAATACGTCCGACGACGGTCGTCGGTCGATTTTTTCCATCGTCCTCTCGTTTCGGGCGAAAAAAAAAATAAAATAAAAATGTAGGGTAATAATTTGACATCGAAATTTTCGGTTCGCGTGAGCAATTTGATATCTCATCGATTTTACGTTTAATTAACTTCAATTTTTTATGACTAATATTATTAAAGTAGGCGTGAATTAAATTCAAAATTTTTTTCGAAGGTTTTTCCGTTCCATTTTCACATGAAAGTGGGGCAGGATTTCGTGTGTTTGGTGACCAATAAGAATCGCCGTGCAATTAGGAAGGATGTGTATAATACCTGTACGCCCTGAAAAAAATACATTCTCTAGTTAATTAATTAAATTATATAATTTAATTCTGTTCAGTCTTACACCTAAGACTAGTGCTATTCAGAAGTGATTACTATTGGTGATTACGCCTATTCTTGCTGAAACTTCTCCTAAGAGCATTGCTAAAGACCTGGAAGGTACTTTTGAAATCCAAAACTGAATGATCTCGCTTTAAAATTTTGACCAGATCTGTTCCCAAAATCTTCAATTTTGCGCTAATCGAGGTGTTATCCCTATCCGAACGACTGTATGAGGGCGCTAATGTTCTTACGAAAACTAGGAAAGATAAAAGATTTTTGGGAGGAAACTGTTTTATTGCTTTTCAAAATATTCTCTTTTAAGAATGTGTACAATTTTACACGTTTTTAAACCAATTCTCCAAAACATTTTTTTCACTTTGAAGTTGTTATCTCAAAAACAATGGATCTTGAACAATTCCCCGACTTTTTAAAAATCACTGCCCAAGCATTTGTTGTTTAACATCAGGTGAATATGGGCAATGATACATCAATTCGATTCACTCGTTTCTTTTTCGTATATCCTTTCCAGCTTTCTTCTTCCAATTTGCTTACTCAAATCCCATGAAAAGAATAAGATGCATATAAGGAAACAAACAGGCTAAGGGACAAGACAGAAAGTTTGTTGGGCTTGTGGCCACTTGTACAATTCCTGATCAAATCGTCAAGACGGTAATGGAGAATTTGCTGAAGAATCTGCATGTTGAGCAGCGTTGAACAGCACAGGAAGTAAGTCAGTCGCAAGTTCATTGCACAACCTTTCATTTCTGCGAATTTGTAAGAACCAAATTGGAAGGAAGAGTTTGCTTGTTGACAGGACACTGTTGCCCATGAATAGGTAAACCTACTGGCAAGGGAAGAAGCAAAAAGACCGCTTGTAAGGTCAAAACGTTCGTGAACAGTAAGTTTTTCCTTTTAGCCCCCTTCTCTTCTTTTTTTCTGTTACTATTGCTTATTCTTTTCCCGCGTGCCATTGCTATCTTCCACACCTATTTTGCCCTAATCTTTCTTACACCTCTACTTCCCACGTCTTTCTGCTTTCTCTTTATTCTCTTGTTTGAGCTTTCTTCACACCATTGTACAGGTATTCTCCCCTATAAAACTTTTGAAGATTCTGATGCATATTTCGACAATAATGTAAATTCTCATCTTCAATGAAAATCAAACGAAGCTGGATTTTTCCAACTGCTTCTTTTAGATCTCTCTAACTTTCGTTGCTTACATTTCCTTTCTAATTCCCTTTCTCGATTCATTCTTCTCGTAGTTTTAATCCATCATCTTTCTATTTCTCATATTCCTGCCTTTTAAGTTTCTTCGTTTGTCTATCTGTGTATCTTGCTTGATGTTATAACGTTTATTGTCATTATTATTATTAGCCATCAATCTCACGACTAGCCACAAATACAGAAAAGAACTGATACCCTGACCAAAACACAATAAAATACATAAAAGAAAACGAACAGGTAAACCCATAGCAAGAGAAAGGACAAAAAGAAAGCTTATAGGACCTGAACCTGCATGTGCAGTTCCTGATAAAACCGGAAGAATTAAGATAGAAAACTTGGTAAAAGATCTGCTTGTTCAGCACGAGGAAGACTACATCGTAAGTTTTTATTTTTAGCCCGTTTCTCTCCTTCTTCTTCTTCTTATTCTTTTTCCCGATCCCATTCCTACTCCGCTCAGGTGTTCTACCTTGATCTTCCTTACATCTTCCCTTCCCACGTCTTTCTCATTCCATATTTTACATCTTTTGTCTTAATTCCTCCTCCTTGCGCTTTGTTGACGCTATTGTACAGCTGTTCCCCTATATGTATAAAGCTATACAGATTCTATGTAATACACGTTTCGATTACTACGTGATTTCTCATCTTCAGTGGGAACCCAACGAAAGACCTAACCAAGTAAATGGACTACGTTTTCAGAATTCCCTTTCTTCACTTCTTGTATTTTTACCCATCATGTTTCTACTTTATCACTTTTTTGCCTTTTTAGTTTCTTCGTTTGTCTATCTGTGCACTTTCGCTTGACGTTATGACATTTATTATTATTATTATTATTATTATCAATCAATCAAAGGTTGACCAGAAATACAGGGATGAACTGGTGTCCTCATCAGAACACAATAAAGTACATATAAGGAGACGAATAAGTAAACCTTCTGACCAGAGAAGGGACAAAGAGGGAACTTGCTGCAGGATCCGCGCATTAAGCAGCGAAAGACCGCACCGTTAGTCTTGCCTTTTTAGTCTCTTTCTCTTCCTCTTCTTCCTCTTTTTCTTATTATTTTCCCGTATCCCATTCCTACTCTGCTCTCGCATTTTATCCTAATCTCCCTTACACCTCTGCCTCTCACGTCTTTCTCATTTCATATTTTACCTCTTTTATCTTAGTTCCTCTTGCTTACGCTTTCTAGAACTTATTGTACAGTTGGTCTTCCCTAGAGAACCGCAAAAATTCTAATACACACTTCGACAACAACGTAAATTCTCATTTTCAATGAGAACCAAACGAAAGGCCTAAACAAAGGGAACACTGGTCTTTTCCTAGATCCCTCTAACATTCGTCACTTCTATCTCCTTTCTAATTCCCTTTCTCGCTTAATTGTTCTCGTAGTTCTACTTCTCATATCCCTGCAATTTTAGTTTCTTCTTTTGCGTTTGCTGCATAACACCGTTCTAATTTAATTTTAATTGGTGTGATTACTTTTTCTCTTCTTCTTTCGTAAGTTTTGCTCTCTTCCTTCTAGTTGCATTTTCATCTTTCTCCCTAATAGTATACTTCATATTTCTTCCAATATTGCTGTTCTCTTATGTTCATCTCACTTCATTGTATTCTATTTCGTCTTTAGTTTGTTCCTTTCTCGCATTTCGTTTTCTCTAGTTTTGTTCCTCCTATTTGCTTTCCCACGTACCGTGAACACAATAAGATGCATATAATGAAACAAATAGGTAAAACTCCGGGTAAGCAAGAGTGCAAACAGTAAGCTTGTAGTGGCTGAAGCTGCATGTGCAATTTCTGATCAGACCGGAAAAAACAGAGATGGAGACCTTGTTGAAGGATCTGCTTCTGGAGCAGCGGAAGACTGCACCGTTAGTGTTTCCTTTCCAGCCTCTTCTTCTTCTTCTTATTCTTTTTCCGCATCCCATTCCCACTCTCCTCCCGCATTTTACCCTAGTCTTTCTTACACATCTGCCTCCCACGTCTTTCTCATTCCACATGTTACTTCTTTCTGTCTTACTTCCTCTTGTTGGCGTTTTCTTCACACTATTATACAGCTATTCTCCCCTATAAAACATTTTAAGATTCTAATACACATTTCGACAACAACGATGAGAATCAAACGAAAGGCCTAAACAAGGGAAAACTGGACTTTTCCGACTGCTTCCCTCTAGATCTTTCAAACTTGCGTTGCTTACATTTCTTTTCTAGATTCACTATTTCCGTAGGTTTACTCCATCATCTTTCCACTTCTCATATCCCTGCCGTTTTAGTTTCCTTCTTTTTACGTCTGTTGCATCCCACTGTTCCAATCTCACTTTAATTTGTTCTGATTACTTTTTCTCTTTTTCTTTCGTAAGTTTCCCTATCTTACTTTCTTCCTTCTAGTTTAGTTGTACTTTCACATTATCTTTCTCCCTAATACTACGCTATATATTATTCAAACGTCGCTGCTTCTCCTATATTTATCCAACTTCATTGTATATTATTTCGTCCTTTCTCATATTTCCGTTTCTCCAGCTTTATTCTTCCTATTTCCTTTCCCACGTCTTTTCTCTTCTGATTCCTTTTTAACTGCTGAGGAGGGGTGTTGTACTTAGAGTCATTTGTGTGTTAGTCGTTTGTCTATTTGTGCATCTTGCGTGATGCTATAACGTTCATTGTTATTATTATTAGCAATGGTAAGGACTGCCCATAAGTGCTGGGATCCACTGGCGTCCTTACCAAAATGCAATAATATGTATATAAGGAAATGAATAGACCCACCTCCGCGCAAAGGAAAGGATAAAAGGAAGCCTGCACGCCCTGAACCTACATTTACAATTCCTGACCAAACCGTAAGGACTGAGATGGGGAATTTTCTGAAGAATTTGCATTTTGAGCAGCGTTCAACAGTCCATCCCGCAAATTCTTACGCAATGTAATTCCTGTGAAAGGGCAGGAACCACATTGGAATGAAAGTGTGTTTGGTGACAGGATATTGATTGATTAACATGTATCTTGGCATCATACGAATAGCGGAAGATCCAAACTGCAGTACCTGTTGGGACGAGGAGGAAACTTCGCAACTTCCCACTGTACCGGAAGTAAGGCATACATTGTGGAATCCTCAATTGCTGCAAATGAGCAGGAGGTAAATTGGGAAGACAATGAGCCTGTTGATAGGACGTTGTTGACTTAACAAACGTGACCACATCATATGTAGAAACAATGGTATATCTTATTTGTGAGGAGCAGGAAACTTTCGCAATGTGTCCCTTGTGAGTGCAAGGAAATGAGCAATTTGAGACTTGAACACTTTTGGCCTAAGTTCTTACAACCATACTTTCACCCATACCCTATTAAATGGGATTTTTCCCAATCTTACGAATCATCACTGTTTTTGTTAATATTTAATTGATGCGGGAACCACTTGCTGAAATTCCATAACAAATAACTTGTGTAAGTCTAAAGACTTTGTCGCTTTCAGAATATTTTTTATACAACTAGTACAATATTGTTTCACCACACTTCGGCTTCATCAATTGAATGAATACCAAAGGTCAAGGACCAATAGCAAGTACTTACATACAATACAATAATGAGCAGGTAATTATAAATTTAGTGCTAAGAGGGGGAATGACAAACGTCTGTTTGGTCGTTCAAAGCTACACCTAAATTATTAAATCTATTAATTTCCATTAACTCAAAGATTCGGTTTTTTACCTTTTCCTTGAATGTGAAGTATATCAAAATTATTGTTAAAATTCTGGTTATGTCCTAAACAATGGTTCGCAAATGTGGAGTTATTAGTATTGCTTTTAAACACGGAAAGTCACTTTGAAGTTGGAGAAATTCACAGACTGTGCCGGTTTTATTGCCGCCCGTCATCGTGAGTTCGTGGGCGACATATTATCCTACGTCAATATTAGCGATCCCGACGTATTAAAATTTAATTCTGTTTACTCCTTACGTAATCCCGTTTTTCTGTCGGGTGCTCGCGAAAGAATCATCCTCGTCTACGCGAAACACGTCGTTAAGGTGCTTTTAAAGAGCGCGATTTAGCCATTATTTCGCCCACACATTCGACGATAAGCTCGAGAACAGAAAATCTTTAGAATTTCTTCTCGGATCTACCTCGGATTGCCCCGCTTTGAAACCCGGCGATGAATGAGCTACTAAAATCGAATTTCTTTTTTCCCAAAATTAAACGGACAGGAAAAAAAAAGAAAACTCGCCCCGACTAATTTTCCATTCCAGGGGGACGTATCGTCCGCATCATTCCCTCGTCATCTTCCCACGTACATATACCGGAATTATCGCGGTCGTCCTTTGAGTTATTGTGCGAGGAAAATTCGATAATTTTCGATCGGTACGTCTGGTGCGGACAGACGAAACCCGAATAGCATCGACGAACAATCGCGTAAAAGTGGAAATGTCGCGAATGGATCCGCAATCGCGAATATTTTCGCATTTGTGTCGTTTCGGGGGTGAAACGGCGTTCTCTTTATCATGCAGATGTTACGTGCGGGTGATTACGTCCGAAACGAGGACGATAGGATGGGAGGGGGAAGAGAGGACAAAAGCGCGCATCGGTGTCGGGATTTCCGGTGAAAAAGTAATTTGTGCAGGGGAATTTCGCGATAAATACCGTGTGAAAAGATATACGGGGTGTTTTATTTAGTTAAGAAGTACGAGGAAATTGTTCGATATAACTGAAAGAGACAAGCGAATTTGAATTCTGTGAAAAATGTTCTGTGAAAACTGTTATCTACAAAGCACGGAATATACAGCGGGTGGTCATTGAATTAGGAACTTCTTTTAAGGGTGTTCGGTATTTTTTCAAGATCAGTTAAACTTAAATTTTTATTGGTTCCAAAACTATTTTGAAAATTGTATATCTGACCTTTAAAAGTAGTGTGTATAACGAAAAATACTAGTTTCTTTCACAACGTTAAGAGCTTCTACAGCTTTAATTTCTCTTCAATAATAAGTGAAGAACCAGTAAGTTTACGGGGTCGAAATTTTGCATACCGTGTATTCGTTACGATAGCTACGACTTGTCATCGAACTTTTTTGTAAATTCTTTGTTTGTTGTTGAATTTAACCTCAATTAAGGAATAGAAAAATGAGCATGAGCTTACCGCCATTTTTGTACATCAAAAAAGCAACGATAATAAAGGAATTTACAAGAAAGCTCGCCGATAAGACGTAGCTGTCGTAACGAATATACGGTATGCAAAATTTCGAGCCCGTAGACTTACTGGCTCATCACTTATTATTGAAAGAAGTTGAAGCTGTAGAAGCTCTTAACATTGTGAAAAGCTAGTATTTTATCGTTACACACACTACTTTTTTAGGGAAAAAATATACAATTTCCAAGATAGTTTTGGAGCCAATAAAAACTTTAAGTTTAACCGATTTTGAGAAAAGTACCAAACACCCTTAAGAAGGCGTTTATTTCACCCAGCACACAGCATTTATATTTCGTGATGTGACAGATACTTATCTTTCGAAGATAGAAGGTCAATGCAAACTACAAATTTCATTCTTCAGAATAAATACATCATTACTCAAAAATAAAGAGGTGTAAACATTTCTCTTCTTTTGTTTTCGATGTGAGGAGGGATTTTCCAGTAATAAATGTATAACGATTCAAATTTTGAATTATGTAGTATTTTATTTTCGTATGCCCGGACATGGAAATAGAACTATAATCTTTTATTATTAAGGAATATAATCAAACTGAAAACTTAGGAGATCATTTTCGAAATTTCAAGGAAAAAATCGGCGTTCGTTTGACCACTGCTTCTGACAAATGCGGATATTTACAAGAAACTTGTGGACTGGTATCCCAAAAGTCGATTTGCAAAACTTAAATGATGTCCAGGGGGTCTAATAACTATGTTTATAGGTGGATTTTAATAGATAACATCGAATATTTCACTCATACATTGTTGTAACAATGCAACAGATATCGAATTATTAAATGGAAATTAGAAAACAATTACAGTGGAGAAATTTGTGAACGTCATGAATCGATTTGGACATATTCCAGAAGGAGAAATTGAGGATAGTGTCAGTAGAAGTACACCCAAAAACACGAAAAAGAGCAAGGACAGTGTACGGAGAAAGTTAGTAAGAAAAACAAAAAGGAACTGGATGGATGACAGAATAAAGAAAATTGAAGTAGAAAATGGAAAAAATAATACGAAGTTATTTTACAAAAAATTGGGGAGAACGATAAAGCGTACAAGGGAAAAGTAAAGGGGATAAAAAAACAAAGAATTAAGAGTTAGGGATCTTGAACACGAGTACAAGCAAATACGGAAAGAACGCTTCAAGCACCTCTTAACGGACCATGAAATACAGACTCCAGTAGGAAATGAACAAGAGCAAGACGTGGACGAAATATCAGAGGAGCTGGACGAACCAACAAGAGCAGAAATAGAAGAAATTATAAACAAAAGCCCCCTAGTGGTAAAAATCACGTTTCGCAATGAATAGGTCTGGGTTCGAACCTCGACCGCGGCGTAAGCGTAGTAGTTTAAAATCCTAAAATGGATCTGCAACCTTCAATACGCTGCAGGAATGAAATGCCACTAGGCGGGCCAGGAGCGGTACGGTATACGTGCGTATACTGCTCGGTGGCTCCGGAACCCTTACACCGAAAGGTAGAAAGGGTAAAAGATTATATATATATATATATATATATATATATATATATATAAACAAAAGCCGAAATGGGAAGTCTCCAGGAAAAGAATTGATTGGGAATGCGGACAAGTAATAGCAATTCATTAAACAGGAAGAATAATGAGATAAGATAAAGAATGCAATAAGAAGAAAATCCAAATAGGAAAGTATACGGTTTTGAGGAGATCGAAAGATTCAAATATTTCGGAGTGACAATTACCAATTAGCGCGAACTTAAAGCAGAAATCAGAGAGAAGATAATCAGAACAACCTGAATTTTTACGCAAATAAAAAGCTATTAAATAGTAAGACACTAAGCAAAAACAGCAAACTGAAGATCAATAAAACAATAATTAGACCAACACTGCTGAATGTCACGGAAACGCTGTCCATGACAAAGAAACATCAGGAGGACTTAAGGATAGTGGAGAGAAAAGTAATGAGAACTATCCTGTGACCAATGAGACTAAATGAGAATGAATACGGAAGAAGGACGAACGAGGAATTTGCACAGAAAATAGAAATGGATGTAGTGAGAAAAATTAAGCAATCAAGGGCAAGGTGACTCGGACATGTATGGAGAGCGGGTCCAAGAGCTGTAATCTATGATGTGACAGAGTGGAAACCGGGATACAGAAGAAGGAGTGGAAGGCCGAAGGGTACATGGCTGTAGGGAGTGGAGCAGGATATGACATCAATTGAAAACAAAAAATGAAAAACAGGAAAGTATGGGAGAAATTATGTGAAAGAATATAATCAGAAGGAGGGGGCTGATCTCTCAAATTGCAATGATCTAGAAATCCAAATAGGAGACTCAACCTCTTTGGGGGTGTATAGCCACAATAATAACCATGATAGAATTTCGGGTCAAGGGTCCATCGTTACGACCCGGAAGAGGAAAGAAAAAGTGCTGAATATCGAAATCCGTCTTCTCCTCGGGCGAAAAAGTTCAGAAACACAACCATCCACAATAGAACTTCTTTTGGCCGCCTTTTGGGATACTCACCGAGTTTGTGTGACCGATTTTCTGGAAAGAAGGGCAACGAAAAACTATTTTTCGGTACATACAGACTCTAAGAAACCTCCGACGTCGAGTTTGTCGTGTTAGACAACATGAAAATGCTCATCCACACACCTGGCGCCCAACTGAACAGGCTCTGTGAAACTTGAAGTTTGAACCGACTCCACACCCTCCGTATTCCCCCGATCTTCCGATTTTTTTCCTCTACTCCAGAAAGACCTCAAGGGTAATCATTACATCTTCGACGATGAGGTGAAGGCAGCAGTCAGGTCCTGGATTCGAGAGAGGTCGAAAGAATTTTGCAGTAACGGAATGAAAAACTCGTTAAACTTTGGAAGAAATGTGTTAGCCTATGTTGGAAACTAAATATATGATTTTTGAAATTTAAGGCTGTAAGGTACTTATTTTCAAGATCGCTTAAAGTTAATTTCTTTTTTGCTTTGGTCGCTTCGAAAACTATTTCCAAAGCTGTATATTTTAGCTCTAAAAGATGTATGTATAACGATAAAATACTAATTGTTTAGGATTTTAAGAGCTCAGACAGGTCTACCCTTTTGTCAATAATATGTGAAGAAGCAGCGGGTTTGAAGGTTTGAAATTTTGAATACCACCTATTTGATAGGATAGTTAAGACTTGTCAAAAAGCATTTTTATAAATTCCTTTGTTATCCTTGCTTTCTTGAGGTTCAAAAACGACGGTAAACCCATGGTCATTTTTCTATTCCTTAATTAAGGTTAAATTCAACAACGAACAAGGAATTTACAAAAAAGCTCGTCGATAAGTCGTAGCTATCGTCAAAATTTCGAGCCTGCAAACTTACTGGTTCTTCACTTCTTATTGACAAAAAATTAAAGCCCTAAAAGCTTTTAACATTGTAAAAGAACTAGTAATTTATCGTTACACACACTACTTTTAAAGATCAGATATACAATTTTCAAAATAGTTTAGGAACCAATAAAAAAATTGAGTTCAACCGAACTTGAAAGAAAGTGCCTTACAGCCTTTTGCACTTGTATCAATGTACTTTTTGCCTGATCTTGCTATTTGTTTTTGTTCGCGCTCCTGAAGCACGTGTGCATTAATTGTCAACCTACCCTCGTACATCCTGCTTCTGGATTTAGTAGAACAGCCATACTTTGGGATTTTGCTTTCTTTCCGTGAAAACTTTAAGGCTGGGGAAGCAAGTGGAAATTTAAGAGAAGCAGTAGGAGAAACTGAAGAAATTGATGAACTATAAGTTCAACTTAAAAACTTAACCGTCCACTCCTCAACCCTCATGCTTTGTGATACCATCTTCTTCAACCGGAAACACAGCATTAACGTTAGAATAAAAGAAGACCAAGACTTACAAATCCGATAGGCAATCAGATTACAAAAATTGGAAAGGAAAAATTACGAATGGGCATGCAAAGGGAGTCACGGTCCCTTGATAAAGAGTTCTAGCTGATATCGAGGAAAAATCTCCCGGACATCTTCACATCTTCAACGATGATGTGCGTCTTTCTTTTAGTTTGTCTGCAAGATATCTCGCGATAATATTGCACCAGAAACTCCAGTCCACGTAAAAGGCTTGCTGAAAGTCGAAGTATCCTAGGTACGTCAATAGATACCAAGGATATCGGGGAAAAATCTCTTCGGATGGTAATAAAAAAGAAATATACGTTGTAATTTCGTCAAAGTCAAAGTTATACGCAGAATTTCCACGAAAAATATAGATGGGAAACGCACACAAACAGGAAATACGTGACACTCTACACCACACAATTGTTTAATAATTAAAATAACAAAATTCGATGACACGTGTTTCGCTAACACGAAGCAAGCGTTATCAAAACCGCATAAACCGAAGGAAATACGTCGTAATCAGAAGAAGAAAAATTAGAAGTCTTGGCACGTGCCAAGACATATCATTAGAAACGCACGCTCTACTAAGTACGAAATATTTGCGAATTTTCCACTATCGTCGTAATTACCTCAAACTGCCACTAAAACGAACATCTGTTAAGATGAAAACTCTGTCTAAAGGCGAGCACTTTGCACGCGCTTTCGAACACGCGTTATCTCTATCCGAAACGGGAAGGCTCCTTGGGAAGCGGATCGGCAACTTCACCATTTATCTTATTCCGCGTCGTTCCGAACACCATTTATATCAATCAGACTAATACGATTATTTATTAAAGGCCGCGCGATGCCGAGGATGCCGGGGATTTTCGACGGACGCCGCCGCCGCTTTAAAGTAATTATCGTGGCAATTTTACACGTTTTAAATATACGGTTTACTGTTTGTAGCTTTATTTGATTTATGGAGGGTATCCGAAAAACGAAATAGGTCGCAAGATCGGGCGCGTGCATTAGCTTATCGAAGCGCTCCAGATACGCTCTCGTCCTCCGTATTCGGTCCGGAGAGAGTTATAACGGGACCGATCGTTCGTGGAGTGTTGCTTCTTTCTTGGATACTTTCGATAGGCGCCGGATGATAAGATTTATTTAAAAGTTATTTATACCCCGAGGACCAAAGCTGGTGGAAAAGTAGCAAGAAGAGCTAATTTATGAAGGTATTTTCGATGCTAATACTATTGGGCTTATTGAATCATATCTTCGGGATGGCAAGTAAGCGGTTCAGTGGGATGGCACCTACGCAAAAATCCTCCACATTAACGATGGGATCCCGCAAGTTTCCATCGTGGGGCCAATACTTATCTAATATATCGAGGATGTCAATGCAATACTTCGTATCTACAATATTAGCGAAAATAGGCTTATTACAAGTTGCTGTTAACAAACACTCATTGACACTACTGAGAACGCATATGGGGCAGCTATTGGCTCAGCTGAAGCGCGTGAGGTACGAGCTACGAAATCACGCACATGTTAATATAGAAAATCGGGAAGAAAAACATAAAGACGAGAACGATCATTCAACTATTATTGGTGATGAATTTGGATCAAAATGGATAGTAAACAAACCGTTGAAAAAAAAAAAAACCAAACAAAGACTTACCAAGATACCAACAGGAGATGAAGAAAATGAAGGGAAAATGCAGGTCGATATCATGTCAGAGGTCCAAAAACAATGTACAATAAGATTAGCAAAACTTTTAGAAAGTAAATTTTCTCCCATTATTGAAACAATCTGAACTGGAACCAAAGAACAATTTTGATATGCAACTTAGTATCATAGAAACATACGCAACGCCAAACTACAGGGGAAGAAATCCTTTGCGTAAAACCATGTTTTTAAACACACTTGGTCTAGGAGAATCACACTCCATTCTCGGTGGATGAATGAATGAACTGATGTACGCAAACGATATAGCGTTGGTAGCAGATGCAGAGAAAATCCTCCAACACAATCTTGAAGTCATGGTGAAGGAACCAACGAAGATAAAATTAGAGAAAAATAGGAAGGAAGGGCATAGAATCGATACGATCCTGAAGGAACAGGCTTTATTGAGTTGTACGTACCTCACCAATAAGCACGTGGCTTATGAACCGTTTGTTAACATAATCACGTGTTAACAAACGGTTCATAAACCACGTGCTTATTGGTGAGGTACATACAACTCAATAAAGCAAATATGCGTTCAGGTTTTACTCGAGTTTATCCGAACCGTCTGACATCAAACAGCGGAAATTTATTCGGATTCTGTTCGTACATCATGAACCTGTACGTGTAAAACTGGACCGTGTTGATGGTCCACACCGTCAATTCGGCGTATTTCAACACGCCGGGTTGAATGTGTAGATGATGAGATAAATTGCCAGACATCAGCGAGTTGAACATGTTAAATGGACTTTCTCCTGACAATCGAGGAAAAATAGTTGATTGATATTTTATGACTCTAAACTATTTCCATTGAATTGAATACCGAGGTTTCATCCAAAATGTTTGTTTTATTTGCAATTTAAACACCTGTCACGTGAAAATAAAAAACGTCGTAAAGCATAAGTGTAGATATTGATTTTAAATCGAACCGCCACTATAATGAATTTTGATCGGAGATTTTGATTGGTTACCAGGGGTATCGAACGTTATGATTGGTTAATAAAATTCGTACCCGAGCATTTTTATTGGTTAGCAAATGAATCGGACGTTTTGATTGGCTAATACAAAAGGAATCGGATGTTTTGATTGGCTAAAAAAAGAAAAAGAAAACACTCCTGCATCTTGAGTGGTTTTCAAGATTGTAATTGGTTGCCAAACGAATTGGACGTTTTGATTAGTTCATTGGAGATGGCGACGATTATTTCTGTAGAATGCAGTAATTCTTACCTCGCGTCAAACTCAAAAATATCGTGCATATAATTTTAAACCGAACCGCCACAGCGATGCATTTTGATTGGTTAACAAATGAATCGGGCGTTTTGATTGGCTAATACAAAAGGAATCGGATGTTTTGATTGGCTAAGAAAAGAAAAAGAAAACACTCCTGCACCTTGAGTGGTTTTCAAAATTGTAATTGGTTGCCAAACGAATTGGACGTTTTGATTGGTTCATTGGAGATGGCGACGATTATTTCTGTAGAATGCAGTAATTCTTACCTCGCGTCAAACTCAAAAATATCGTGCATATAATTTTAAACCGAACCGCCATAGCGATGCATTTTGATTGGTTAAGAAATGAATCGGGCGTTTTGATTGGCTAATACAAAAGCAATCGGATGTTTTGATTGGCTAAGAAAAGAAAAAGAAAACACTCCTGCACTTTGAGTGGTTTTCAAGATTGTAATTGGTTGCCAAACGAAGTGGACGTTTTGATTGGTTCATTGGAGATGGCGACGATTATTTCTGTAGAATGCAGTAATTCTTACGTCGCGTCAAACTCAAAAATATCGTGCATATAATTTTAAACCAAACCGCCACAGCGATGCATTTTGATTGGTTAACAAATGAATCGGGCGTTTTGATTGGCTAATACAAAAGGAATCGGATGTTTTGATTGGCTAAGAAAAGAAAAAGAAAACACTCCTGCACTTTGAGTGGTTTTCAAGATTGTAATTGGTTGCCAAACGAAGTGGACGTTTTGATTGGTTCATTGGAGATGGCGACGATTATTTCTGTAGAATGCAGTAATTCTTACGTCGCGTCAAACTCAAAAATATCGTGCATATAATTTTAAACCAAACCGCCACAGCGATGCATTTTGATTGGTTAACAAATGAATCGGGCGTTTTGATTGGCTAATACAAAAGGAATCGGATGTTTTGATTGGCTAAGAAAAGAAAAAGAAAACACTCCTGCACTTTGAGTGGTTTTCAAGATTGTAATTGGTTGCCAAACGAATTGGGCGTTTTGGCTGGTTCATTGGAGATGGCGACGATTATTTCTGAAGAATGCAGTAATTCTTACCTCGCGTCAAACTCAAAGATATCGTGCATATAATTTTAAACCGAACCGCCACAGCGATGCATTTTGATTGGTTAACAAATGAATCGGGCGTTTTGATTGGCTAATACAAAAGGAATCGAATGTTTTGATTGGCTAAGCAAAGAAAAAGAAAACCCCTCCTGCACCTTGAGTGGTTTTCAAGATTGTAATTGGTTGTCAAACGAATTGGAGGTTTTGGTTGGTTCATTGGAGATCGCGACGATTATTTCTGTAGAATGCAGTAATTCTTACCTCGCGTCAAACTCAAAAATATCGTGCATATAATTTTAAACCGAACCGCCACAGCGATGCATTTTGATTTTGGTTAACAAACGAGTCGGGCATTTTGATTGGCTAATACAAAAGGAATCGGATGTTTTGATTGGCTAAGAAAAAGAAAAAGAAAACACTCCTGCATCTTGAGTGGTTTTCAAGATTGTAATTGGTTGCCAATCGAATTGGGCGTTTTGATTGGTTCATTGGAGATGGCGGCGATTATTTCTGTAGAATGCAGTAATTTCTACCTCGCGTCAAGCTCAAAAATATCGTGCATATAGTTTTAAATCGAACCGCCACAGCGATGCATTTTGATTGGTTAACAAATGAATCGGGCGTTTTGATTGGTTGATGGAAAACGAGCTCTTCCGAATGATCCAGGAAACAACCTGGTAATTTTAAAAAAAAGATCTTTAACGAGGGTGCAATTTAGCGTTCTTTTGTTTGCGCTTTCTTCGCGATTCTTTTGAGATTTTCTCGGTAGCCACAAAATCCTACGCCGTTGAATTCCACTCATCAAGACCCGTCAATTAATCTTGTATTAAACCTTTTAAGTTCCATAAGGCCCGAGGCGGGTATGCAATTTTGACAATTGTTAACCATTTTTGTGGGTTTTTTGCATTTTCTCAGCAACCATTTAAAATAATCTAAACAAATTATGTACGGTTGGAATCGGCGCGTCAAAACGCATCGACTGAATGCGTTTGAACGCAGTAACATTTTGAGCGTCGATATCTCCGTAATGGTTGCAGCTATAGCACAAGAGCACTGGTCACAAGGAACTGGTCTGGGAGAAACAACAGGGTTATCAGACAACTCTCTTTAAACTGATTTTATTTCCCGTGGAGTTTATACTTCTTATTACTTATACCTCTCCTTGCTCCAGCTAGACGCAAAAACAGAAATAAATATTATGATCAAGGAGAAACTTTGACCCAAACGCATTCTGCCCTCTTGACCTACTAAGTAAACCAAGGTGTAAGTGCCATATTTCTAAATGCTTCACTATTAATGCAGATATTTAAGGACACAAATGTCAACTCAATTGCAGTTTAGATGAAATTCTGGGTAGTTATTGTATGCGATGCCTGCAAAATAACATTTTATGATTAAAATCATACAGTCTAAAAATTATCTGTTTTTGCAAAGTGTCAAAGTTTTACCTCTAATTAGTATTATAGAGTAGATATACAAAATTCTTAGTTTAAAACTTGATTTAGTACTAAAGAAGGGAACTACCATTATTTCACTCTTACCGATACAAGCTTAGCACTTAGGTTTCGATTGCATTTTTCCAAAAACAGTGCGACGGTAGATCTAAGACCGTAATAGCCATGGGAAACAGTGGGAAAAACCTGTTTCCTGGATCCTAACAGATCTTCCAGTACAAGGCGTATCGATGCAAATCGGTGCCAACATTTTGACTCATCTTATGTACATAAACAGCGTTCGTCTGAAATACCATCACGTTTACCCAAATCCTCATCAATTCCCGTGCCAATACACCTCCGTTACAAATCGCACACCATCCATCGCGGTTAATTATAACCTCGTCCTCCTCCTCCTCCCTCGATCTCCGCGCAAATTCTGCCCGCGTCCAACTCGTATTGCTAATTTGAAAAACAGTTTCAAGAGCTTCGAGAGAGGTACAAATACAAACGAGAAAGTAGGAAAAAATTATGTGAGAATCGTGTAGAATTTGATTTTCTAGTTTTTCGTTCGTTTTTCTAAGCCGTAACTTCGAAATATCACCGCGAAAATCGATTATCCGCGGATACGTCGAAATCGCGTCCGCCACATGTTCCTGAGATCATTCCCGAAACGCGAACTCGCGAAACGGGCGGAACACGTAAAAACGCGTAATTTGGATACAATCCGGCGCTTGTTCGAACCGTCGATCAGATGCGTAAACGGACGGTAAAATTTTACGATTATTACGACAATAGTGCGGCGAACGATCGTTAAAAGACGAATTTGCGTTCGATTTATCGCGAGCGAGAGAGAACATTTCGTACGTTAGACGTTTACGATGGACGTGATGATGATGATCGTGACGACGAGGATAAAAATGTCGTGTAAATATAAACGTAAGTTTGCACGCACGGATGGACTTCGCAATAGAGTCAAGACGGGATTGAAAATAGCAATGTTGGATTGTAAATCAAGAAAACTAGTAAGATTTTTAAAAAAGATGACACCGGCGGAAACAGGGAACGATGTAGTATGGAACGGAGTGAGATCTGAAGGATTTCAAGTAATATAAGGGCCTAAACCATCAATGTATAGCTTTTGCCGATGATAATCTGAGAAGGTACTGAAAACATTGCGAAGAAAATAGTAAAAGGATTTGGGTTGAAAGTCAAGGAACAGAAAACAAAATTTTCGGTAGTGGAACATCATGAGAAAGAAGTAGCGGAAACGTGGTAATTCGAGGATGAAACCGGAAGAAAGTATGACTTTGAAGAAGTCACTGAATTTGTGTATTTTGGGGTACAACTAGGAAGAGAGAGGAAAGAACAATAAGAGATAAGTGTTGGAATTGTCAAAGGAAATAAAAAGCCTGGATTGTAAATCAAGAAGACTAGTGAGACAAGAAAGAGGGCGAAAACAAGAAATGAGGTACCATGGAACGGAATGAGATCTGAAGAAGTTATAGTAATAAAAGGCTTGATGCAGGGAGACCCATTATCGATAACAATTTCTAACTTTGTTATGGAGGCAGGAATGAGGAGCAGCTCCCTGAAGAAAGAAGATATTCCACTTCAAAATGCACATCAATGCGGAGGATATGGCTCTAATAACGAAATCGGAGAAGGAACTGAAAGACATCACGAAGAAACTGGTAAAAGGAACAAAAGGATTTGGGTTGAAAGTCCATGAACAGAATACAAAATTCATGGTAATGAGAAGTTAAGAGAAAGAAGCAGCGGATAGGTAGAAATTTAGGAATGGGACCCCGAGAAGTTCCTGAATTTTTATATTTGGGAGTACAAGCAGGAACAGAGGGGAAAGAAGTACAAGAGATAAGTCTAAAAGTTACTCAAGCTTCAGTTGCTAAGAAGAAGCTTAGCTAGTATCAGCTTGGATTATCTGCGAATTTCTTTCGTGAAATTCAAAAAAACTGCAGAATGGCCACAGAGATTAGTTGCTGGAAGCTTATGGGAGTCCACCTGGTTTCAAAAGAAATAGCGACCTAATCCTCGAGGACATCTCACGTGGATCCACAATTTTTTCATAAAATGAGTTTTGAGAGAACATTGTATTTGCTTCGTCATCAATTCGTATGTGCAATATGAAAACAGATTATACTGAATCGATGGAGGAAAGAAGGCGAGCAATGCTACACGTTTGGACAAACTCGCTCCCTCTCTCTTTGCTGTTTGCATCTTTGAAAACCTGCCAATCTCCACAGAAACAACATTTTGGGAAACAGGTTTAAAATTAAGAGGGTACAAGCCAATTTTCTACGAATTTCATGATTTTAGCCTAGACAAAGATGATACAATTGATCCAAAAAGGTAACATCGAGGTCGTCCCACCTTCGACATACTGGAGAATCGGGACTAACAATTCTTTTGCACGAAGAGACCGTATTCTATTTTGAAGTGAATTGCCAATCGATGCAACCGACTTTAGATCTATAACGAACTGTTGTTAATGTTGACGCTTCAATTATTTCGATTATAACACCTAAATGGAAGCGTTCAAAAATTTGAGCTACAAGAAAATGTATAAGTATGGACAACTCTCAAAGACAGAATTGTGACAACAGCAGAGGGGACATGTCGATCGACCAAAATCTCAAACAGAAAGGCACAGAGAACATACTGCTGGAATGGCGAGATTAAAACCGCAGTCACAATAAAGAAACGAAAATGGAAAAAAGTATATAGTTACACGAACATAAGGCGACTATAAAAATTATAAGAATGAGAGAAAAGAAGTTCAGAGATAAGCAAAGATAGAAAAGGAAAAATGTTGAAAAGTCTTTGGAGAAGAAATGAAAATAGCGTATGAGGAAAATCAGAAAATTTTCTTCAGTGTAATAAGAAAAAGGACATTACTCCATTTTCTGATTTTCCTTATACGCCATTTTCATTTCTCCAAAGACGTGAAAACCACAAGGAATGTAAAAGGCGAAAATTGAGTTATCATTCTGGAGGAGGACGTAATTATGGAGAGATGAAGGAGGTATTTTCAGCATTTGTTGGTGGGAAAAGAAACAACGATAATAGACCAAACAAACGAGGAAGAAGCAGATATCAGAGTAACCAGGGAAGAACAATCACCGGATAAAATCACCAAAGAAGGAATAAAAATGGCAATTAAAACAATGAAACCAGGGAAGGCTTCTGGATGTGGCAATACAACGTTGGATATGATAAGCTGAGGATTGAGGATGCTAACAAACAAAGTCCTCGACATAGCTACAGCAAAAGGGGAATGGCAAATTGACATTGGGGAAATTGGAACAGGTGGGTACCTTCAAATACTTGGGGACAATTCTGACTGAGGATGGAAGAGGTAAACAGAAGAAATCAAGCAGCAGAAGTACTATTTTATAGCACTAATAACACTTTCTTAAATAAAAGAAGAGGTTCCCAAGTGGACCAAAACCGAGGAGAGCGGTCCCAATACTCACGCTTACATTTCAGAAGTTTGGTCAACAACAAAACAAACAGAAACAAAAAAAAATACAACGTGCGGAAATGAGGTGTTTCTAATAATGATAGAGGACAAAAAGAAATGGATAAAATGGGAAATAATACAATCAGACGAAACTTGGGAATAAAGCCCACACAAGACAGAATGGAAGAAGGTCAGCTGAGGTGGTTGGAGCACATAATGAGAATGAGAAGGAATAGGATGGTGGGAGAAGTGTTTCTAGCCAAACCAATCAAAAAAGGAAACAAAGAGGAAGAGGTAGAAAAAGCTGGACGAAGGAAGTGTCTGAAGCGGACGAACGAAGAAACATCAGGTGGAAGAAGACTAGGAGGCGAGTGCAGAAAGCATAGAAAAGAAGCCTGGGTTAGAAATCCCACTCCAACAATTTTCAGACTCCTTGACGTGCTAACTACAATTTTTTTTTGGCAAAACTTTCAGAATTGCTTATTTTAGTTATAAATTTTTGTTTTTAACCTATATTGACAATGTTCTTTAACGCGCTCACCACGTTTGGAAACTTTTCATGCAAGTGTATAACTCTAATTCTAATTTACTCCTTTTTCCATACAAATATCTTATTTCACTCTTAATCCAACGCGAAGCTACAATTGTTTGAAATATTAACTTTTATTTCTTGCAACGTTTAAGAAATACGATCTGTTTGAATTAAACTAAACTGTCTCTTCACTTTTCCCAAGCGATTTAATTCCTTATATCCAATTGGTTGTCATTCACAATCGTTTAACATTTTTTATATTTTGCTGCTTTTTGTATTGAAACTATAAATGACATATTATGTAACTCCTGATAACCAATAAATGCTACTACTACAGCTGTTGTTGTACAATTACTAAAGCAGAAACCAAGAAGTAAGGCAAAATCGGCCATTTCAAACAAACTCGAAGTAAATCTCACAGATCTAAATGCACGGTCCCAATTACAACCCCTTCATCTCTCACTTCCCCGAATCAAATAAACGTCGGTTTTTAGACTCCCTCCGATTTACATCATTTTCCCTTTGTTCTTCCCATGAACTGCTTCCTTTTTTTTTTGACTCTGACGTTTTAATAAATCGAAATATCGGAAATTACAATGGACGTTACGTTTAACGAAGCTCATCCAAATATTGGCCCGGTCGTCCATTGTCAATACCAATTAAACGGGGGTGGGGAATGAAGGGCGAAGCTTTTGGGGCGGTCGTCGATGCGACGCGTCACTTTCATCTTTAAATATCAATTCGACCTTTTCCCATATCGCCTCCAATATTGAACTTTAAAATAGCGCTTTTACCGACGGCCAGATCATTGCCCAAAATCGATAATTTTGCGGGTATTGTCGTTGTTGCTATTTGGATTAATTGTCGAGGACAAAATTGGGTTAGGAAGCAAACGGAAGTGGATTTTGACGGTGTTTTATCAAGAACTGTGCGATTTGCTCGACATTTCTGCTAGAACTTTGCGATTAGAGGGCTTTCCCCACATTTGGAAAATTCCAGCGAATTTACTTTTCGGGCGCACTACGTAAGTCCAAAACTTCGATTTGTTCGAAATTTCTGTTGACACTTTGAGATTAGAGGGCTTTCCCCCAGTTTGGGAAATTCGAACGAATTTACTTTGTGGGCGTAGTACGTAAATCCAAAAGTTCGGTTTGTTTAAAGTTTTTGTTGGAACTTTGAGATTAGCTCTGGAAAATTCAAACAAATTTGCTTTTTATGCGTACTACGTAAGTCTAAAAAATACGATTTGTTCGAAATTTCTGTTGGAATTTTGAGAATAGGGAGTATTCGTCATTTGGGGAAATTCAAACCAAGTTACTTTTCGGGCATACTACGTAAGTCCAAAAGTTCAATTTGTTCCAAATTTTTGTTGGAACTTTGAGATGAGATAGCTTTCCCCCTTTTTTCGAATGTCAAACGAAATTTACTTTTTGGGCCTACTACGTAAGTTCGAAAGTTCAATATGTTCGAAATTTTTGCTCGAACTGTGAGATTAGAAAGCTTTACTCACATGGGAAAATTGAAACGAATTTACTTTGTGAGTGTACTACGTGAGTCCAAAGGTTCGATTTGTTCGAAATTTCTGCTAGAACTTTGGGATTAGAGGATTTTCCCCTACTTTGGGAAATTCAAACGAATTTACCTTTTTGGTTGTACTACGTAAGTCCAAAAGTTCGATTTGTTCGAAATTTCTACTGGAACATTGAGATTAGAGAGGTCTTCAAACGAATTTACTTTTTGTACGTACTACGTAAGTCCAAAATTTCGATATGTTCGAAATTTCTGTTGCAACTTTGAGATTACAAAGCTTTCCCCCACTTGGGGAAAGTTCAAACAAATTCCACTTTTTGGGCGTACTACGTAACTCCAAAAGTTTGATTTATTCCAAATTTCTGCTAGAACTTTGAGATTATAGAGTTTTCCCCATTTGGGAAAATTCAAATTTCTATTGGAACTTTGAGATTAGAGAGCTTTTCAAACGAATTTACTTTTTATACGTACTACGTAAGTCAAAAATTTCGATATGTTCGAAATTTCTGTTACAACTTTGAGATTACGAAGCTTTCCCCACTTGGGGAAAGTTCAAACAAATTACACTTTTTGGACGTACTACGTAACTCCAAAAGTTTGATTTATTCCAAATTTTTGCTCGAACTTTGAGATTAGAAGTCTTTACTCACTTTGGGAAATTCAAGCGAATTTACTTTTCGGGCGTACTCCGTAAATCCAGACGTTCGATTTGTTCGAAATTTCTGTTGCAACTTTGAAATTAGAAAGCTTTCCCCCACTTGGGAAAAGTTCAAACGAATTTACTTTTTGGACGTACTACGTAACTCCAAAAGTTCGATTTATTCGAAATTTCTGTTGGAATTTTGAGATTAGAGGGCTTTCCCCCACTTTTAAAAACTCAAACAAATATAATTTTTGTCCGCACTACGTATACATAAGTACGATTTGTTAGAAAGTTTTACTGGAACTTGGATATTGTAGAGTTTTCTCCACTTTGGGAATTTATCTTTTCTTGTACTACGTAAGTCCAAAAGTTCAAATTGTTCGAAATTTCTGTTGGAACTTTGAGACTAGAGGGCTTTCCCCAATCGAATTTACTTTTCGGGCGTACTACGTAAATGCAAATAAATTCTGGGAAACTTGCAGAATTAAATGGGAATAGTCGGATTTGGATCGTCGTCTTTTCAAACGGTTCTCGCCACAATCTAAAGATTTTAACGCAGTGCGCGGACGATGGAGGAAAGCCAATGAACAATACAGTCCAAATTTGCTGGAAATCACGAAATATTTCGCTTTACTTACCTAAATGACGTAGTAACAACACAATCAGATTACGTGATCAGCGGATACTTACCTGAAAAGAAAAAGAACATACGTTAACATACAAAAATACAGTCCCAATTCCAAAAACTTTAACATACAAAAACCATAATCAAAGACAACATCGAATAATCGTATAAACGGAGATAAAAGATACATAACTCTGAGGACGTACTACGTAGAAATTGTCCCCATCGCCCTCCTCAATATTTTAGAGCAAAACGAACGTTTACGAGCAAATAAAATCGTACACACGGGCGAGAAGCGTCGTATTTGAGAATTTTACAAATTCTCCAAGCGTAGGAGTTCACCACAGCCGTTTTGCGGTGACGGAGTGAAATCGCGACAAAAACACGTCTTCAAAAGGAAATATTTGGCGTTATTACGGCGGATGGAGCGTACCTCGTACGAGGCGACGTTTTCGAGTAGTTATATCTGTTTCGGTCCTTTGATAAGGACGTGGAACTAACACCGTAGCCGCTCCTGTGTGTTTGTATCGGTTTAAATTGGGCGCGTAATCGACGCGAAGCGAAGTATCCTAAGGATCGATAGTCACAAATCGATGGTAATAAATATATATATATATATATATGTATGTACATATATAACGAGGGGTAATATGGTTTGGTATTGCGAGGATTTAAATAAAGTAACTTTTGTCCCCTTACCACACGATTTTGGGCAACTCCAAAGGCATATTTCGGGATCTAAATTGTCACTCGCGACGAAGGAAATGTAATAGGAAAGATAAATCGACTGAAATATAGTTTGGTGTTTTGAGGATTTCGATAATTTAACTATTGTCCCGTTACCACACGATTTTGGGCAACTCCATGGAGTTGGGCGTATTTCCGGAACAAAGTTGTCATTCGCAACGAAGAAAATGGTAAAGAACGGAGAAATTGGCCAAAATATGATTTGTCGTTGTGAAGATTTAAATCAAGTAACTTTTGCCCCGTTACCACACGATTTTGGGCAAGTACATAGGTGTATTTCTAGAAATAAGATGTTATTTGGAACGAAGGAAATGTAAAAAAGGAGAAATTGAGCGAGAATGACAACTTAGCTGTGGCCATAGATACTTGAAGTTTCCAAAATAGTTAATTTAACTATTTTTCTGGAAAATTCCCCAGGAAAAGGAGTATGCTTGGTTACTTCATTTTCCCAGTTTCTTGAGGATGTCAGGTCGTCATTTTCCTAAGCACCAGATGGTGACAAATAAGAAGTTATTGACTGAAGTTTTTCCATACAATTTTCTTCGTGAAAATTTGAAGGAAAACGAGGTTTTTCTTGTTCCAAGCGTTCGCTCACTTTTATAGTTCCTACTTCAATTTTCCATAGATATTCTATGGGATATTAACTTAAGAACCAAATTGTGATACAGAAGGGGCTTTCGATCTAGTCCCCGTACGTCTTCCTAGCAAATTTTAGTTCAAGAAATTTCAGAAAAAAAGGGCTTTAATAGCTCCATTCTCTCCAGTCCCTACTTTTACAGATATTTGGTTAATGACCTTCGGTTGGAGTTATTTTGACCCGTTATTGTTCAGAAATGTTTTTCCAGCCACTTTTCCCCAGGAGAATTTCAAGAAGAAAGAGTTTTTTGTGTTCCAAGTGTTAGCTCGGTTTTCTAGTTCCTGCTTGAGTTTTCCACAGATACTTGCTTACAGATCAAATTGTCATACGAAAGGAGCTTCCTATTTTAATCGCCATATTTTCTTCCAGCAAATTTTCTTTCGGAAAACTTCAAGAAAAGAGGTAAATTTTTTGATCCTTCCATTTTGCTGTCCCTCCACAGATCCCCGATTAATCATGAACTTAAGAACCAGTTTATGACCATGAACAAGTTTGGGTTAGATTCAGTTCCAGTAGGTTTTTCCAGCAACTTCTTTCTCTGAGAAATTCCAAGAAAAAGCAAAATACTTGATTACTCCATTTTCCCAGTTTTTCAACGATATCCGACCAATCATCTTTCTAAGCAGCAGATGGTGATGAATAGGAACTTCTTGGCCGTTATAGTTCAGACATGTTCTTTTCAGCCACTTTTCTCCAGGAGAATTTCAAGAAAAGAGAAACGATATTGTTAGTCTAGTTTTCTCTATGAATTTTTATGGATATCCGGTTCATCCTCTGATTTAGGATCAAATCGTTATAAAAAGTACGGTTTGTATCCCTTTCGAGTTATATTTCCACCAACTTTCCTTGCGGAGAACTTCAACAAAGGGAGCAAGACTTTTGAGGCCTAGCTTCGTCCTCTGTTCCACTTTATAAGGATCGTGTTGTGATTGTATTGTAATGATATTTTTCCATTAACTATCGGGAAATTTCAAGAAAGAGTACAAAATTCTTGTTTTCTGATAGCTGGTTGATCAGCTACCCAATTATCGGATTTTGCCAAAGAAGTTTCTGATTTATTTTAATTCCGATACGATTTTCCCAGCACTTTTTTCCCCGAAAAATTAGAAGAATACAATTAAAACTGCTAATTCTAATAGTTCCATCTTCTATCCCAGATTGTAGGGAATTCGGATTGTAATGCAGATATAACTTTTGGCTAGTTTTATTCCCCACATACATATTTCTCCAGCAATTGCCGGAAAATGTCAAGAGTCAAATTCATGATAATTCCATTTTTTCCGGTTTTAATCGATATCACGCCGATCAGCAGCTCAATCATTGGACATTGAAAAAGAAGTCCAGTAATTTAAAAAAAATCCTGATAGTCAAATTTAACTGAGTCTCGTATGGATATCCGGTTCATCGTCTTTCTGAAGACCGCATTTCTATGAAGAAGTAATTTATTGAATTTATATGATTTACTGCAAATTGCAAGAATGAAAGTAAACACTTTTATACCTATACTTTTACTTCAGTTTTCCATAGATATTTAACTGGATATTTGTTTAAGGGCCAAATTATGATACAGAAGGGACTTCCGGTCTACTTTAGTCCCCATACATTTTTCCAGCATTACTGCATTTTCCTAGTTCTTCGATGGTACCCGGACAATCATCTTCCTAAGCACAAGATGGTGATGAAGAAGAAGTTTTTGGCCCGTTGTAGTTCAGAAATATTTTTCCAGACACTTTTCTCCAGGAAATTTTTAAAAACGACAAAAACTTTTGTTAAGTTTGATTCCTTGAATGAATTTTTCTCATCCGGTTGGTCATCTTATTTAGAACTAAATTGTTATAAAAAGGGCACGGCGTCTTTCTACCAACTTTTCTTACGGAAAATTTCAAGAAAGGGAGCAGAACGTTTGAAACGTAGATAGTCTAATCTTTTAGTCCCACTTTAGAAGGATCGGGTTGAGATGAATGATATTTTTCCAGCAACTATCACAAAATTTGAAGAAACAGCAAAATTCTTCATTTATTACTTCATTTTCTGCATCAGTTTTTCGTTGGATCATTGGATATTGAAGAAAAAGAAGACATTTTAATTCCTATACGTTTCCCCAGTAATTTTCCTTTTTTCCGGAAAATTGCGAAAATGGGATGAACATTCCTTTTAATGGTTTCGTCTTCTGTCCCAGATTATAAGAAATTCGGATTGTGATGCAGATATAATTTTTTTCCAGTTTTAATTCCCCCATATTTCCCCACCAACTGTCGGAAAATTTCAAGAAAAAGAGAGAGCAAAGTTCTTCAATCTATGGTCCAGAAAATTGCACGAATGAGATGAAAAATCCTGATGATCCCCTATCCCTATCTCAATTTCGTACGGATATCCAGCTGATCATCTTCTTGAAGACCGCGTTGTGGTGAAGAAGAAGTTCTTGGTTTGTTTTAATTCCGATTTGTTGAAAATTGCAGGAATGGGGCAAACATTTTCATACCTTTATTTTCTGCTGCAGTATTCCATACATGTTTGACCGGATATTTGCTTAAGGACCAAATCGGGATGCAGAAGGAGCTTGCGGTCCATTTTAATCCCATTACGCTTTTCCCCAAATTTCAGAAAAAAGAAGAATCTTTGATGGATACATTTTCTATCTCTTTTCCTCATAGATAATCGGTTAAACCTAAACCTAAGAACCGGATTACGATCGTGAAGACGGTCTTGGTGCGATTTGGTTTCAATAGGTTTCCCAGCAACTATTTCTCTGGGAAATTCCAAGAAAAAGCAAATGTTTTGAATACTACATTTTCCTAGTTTTTCAAGGATATTCGGTCACTCTGTCATCTCCCGAAGTAATTGGTGGTTCAAGAAAAAAATTTAAATCTTTGGTAGCCCCATTGTGTGTCGCGTTTTTCATAGATATTCGACTCAAGTTCCGACTTGTTGACAGTTAGAGGAATGAGAATTCTTCTAGTTTTACACACATTCCTAGTTTGATTTTCAGCTTCGATTTCCCATAGATGTTCTACCTAAGGACTAAATTGTGATATAGAAGGAGCTTCAAACATTTTCCCACCTCCATTCTACTTTAGTTTTCTATAGGTATTTGACCAGATGTTTGTTTAAGAACCACAATGTAATACAAACGAAGCTTACGGTCTATTCTAATTCTCATACGTTTTTCCAGCAACATTTCTTTCGGAAAATTTCAAGCACAAGGCCCAAAATCTTCAGTGGCTCCATTTTCTGTTTGAATCTCGATCTACTTTTGAAAATGTATTCGCCATAACTTTTCTCCCAAATAATTGCAAAAAGCGGAGCACACAGTTACTTCGTAGATAATCTGCTTAAGTATTGAATGGTAGTTGACGGTGGCTTTCGAAGACTACACTCAATTTTCTCTTACATCCGTTCTTCGCAAAATCTTCCGCGGTAGTAACATAGAAAAATTTCATGCTTTAAGGAAAAGTTTGAAATATTAATAGAAACTTTGCGCGTAATTTTAGCAGCGCAACGAGACTTGTTCCATTCGACGTAATTCATCATATAAACTCTACGAGAACAGTCATTACGGTCTGTAACTTCGAAGACGAATTTCGTTCCGAGTCTATTTTAAATAAAGAAGCACGTCGTTCAAGATAATCAAACACGTGCATATAGATAGAGAGGGCAACTTAACCGCCTCCACGGACTATCGCCGCGAAGTACCAACTTTCCCCATAACTAATATCCAGCGTCGTAATCCGCAAGATCTGGGCCCCGTCTCGGATTTCCCGCGAACGCAATTTTCCCTCCCGGTATTTATTAGCGAACCGGCACCGGCAGAGTCCGTTTCGGCAAACTCTCGACATTAAAGGAGAGGATGTTTAAAAAGTTTAATACGCGTAATTACGTTACGTGTGGGCGAAGGCGAACTCGACCCGTCACGAGCCCCCTTTGTTTGCGCTCCTCACCCGTCCTCCGACTATAGATGTTTTTTTTTCTTTGCTCGTAATCCGACAACGAAGACAAAAGGACAGGTAGTTCTAGTGCAAACTTAAAGGATTATAAAGTTCGTCGGGGAACGCTCGTCCCGATCGCAAACGAAAACTTTATCCGGAGGAAATGAAATGTTAATTGTGTTTTACCTTTGATCGGAACGAAGGGAGAATATTACCGTAATAAAGCCGGTATTACGAAGTTTGTTATTAGGAGGACGGTGCGGCGCAGTTTAAAGGGGACAAATTCTAGAGTCTCGTTCCGACTACGAGAGCACGTGAGCCTCGAACGTATAACTTTTAATAATTTATTTTTGCTGAAGGGGTGCGTCGTCGTCGTCGTTGCGTCGTCGCCGAATATGTTCGCGGAATGCTCGCGAGATTTGGGGGTGTAATTGAAATATACATTATGGATTTACGCGGTGCGATTTCTAAACATCTCGGGTTTCAGTTCCGGTGGTGTTTGCGCGAATTAAGATAAGCCTGCGTAAACTGCATGACCTTCTGAAGCAGGAAAAATTCTGACCTTCAGTGATTTTTCGAAACTTTATGACTTCAGGTTTTTACAGAAGCAACACGGCCAAAATTTATGGTTGTCTTCCCTTTCAGTTTGCAATTGGATCAGTTACACTTTGTCTCCAGAAAAAATAGCCAACTGAACTTTTGTCTTCGTTTGTACAAAAGCCACACCCTCGAAATTTATCTCTTTTGTCCGTTTCAGTTTGAACAACAACAACGTCCTTATCATTTTCCTCAAAATTATCAAAATTGGATCAGTTACACTTTGTCTCCAGAAACAATAGCCAACTGAATTGTTGTCTCCGTTCGTACAAAAGCCACACCCTCGAAATTTATCTCTTTTGTCCGTTTCACTTTGAACAACAACAACGTCCTTATCATTTTCCTCAAAATTATCAAAATTGGATCAGTTACACTTTGTCTCCAGAAACAATAGCCAACTGAACTGTTGTCTCCGTTTGTACAAAAGCCACACCCTCGAAATTTATCTTTTTGTCCGTTTCAGTTTGAACAACAACAACGTCCTTATCATTTTCCTCAAAATTATCAAAATTGGATCAGTTACACTTTGTCTCCAGAAACAATAGCCAACTGAACTGTTGTCTCCGTTTGTACAAAAGCCCCACCCTCGGAATTTATCTTTTTGTCCGTTTCAGTTTGAACAACAACAACGTCCTTATCATTTTCCTCAAAATTATCAAAATTGGATCAGTTACACTTTGTCTCCAGAAATAATAGCCAACTGAATTGTTGTCTCCGTTTCTACAAAAGCCACACCCTCGAAATTTATCTTTTTGTCCGTTTCAGTTTGAACAACAACAACGTCCTTATCATTTTCCTCAAAATTATCAAAATTGGATCAGTTACACTTTGTCTCCAGAAATAATAGCCAACTGAATTGTTGTCTCCGTTTCTACAAAAGCCACACCCTCGAAATTTATCTTTTTGTCCGTTTCAGTTTGAACAACAACAACGTCCTTATCATTTTCCTCAAAATTATCAAAATTGGATCAGTTACACTTTGTCTCCAGAAACAATAGCCAACTGAACTGTTGTCTCCGTTTGTACAAAAGCCACACCCTCGAAATTTATCTCTTTTGTCCGTTTCACTTTGAACAACAACAACGTCCTTATCATTTTCCTCAAAATTATCAAAATTGGATCAGTTACACTTTGTCTCCAGAAACAATAGCCAACTGAACTGTTGTCTCCGTTTGTACAAAAGCCACACCCTCGAAATTTATCTTTTTGTCCGTTTCAGTTTGAACAACAACAACGTCCTTATCATTTTCCTCAAAATTATCAAAATTGGATCAGTTACACTTTGTCTCCAGAAACAATAGCCAACTGAATTGTTGTCTCCGTTTCTACAAAAGCCACACCCTCGAAATTTATCTTTTTGTCCGTTTCAGTTTGAACAACAACAACGTCCTTATCATTTTCCTCAAAATTATCAAAATTGGATCAGTTACACTTTGTCTCCAGAAATAATAGCCAACTGAATTGTTGTCTCCGTTTCTACAAAAGCCACACCCTCGAAATTTATCTTTTTGTCCGTTTCAGTTTGAACAACAACAACGTCCTTATCATTTTCCTCAAAATTATCAAAATTGGATCAGTTACACTTTGTCTCCAGAAACAATAGCCAACTGAACTTTTGTCTTCGTTTGTACAAAAGCCACACCCTCGAAATTTATCTCTTTTGTCCGTTTCACTTTGAACAACAACAACGTCCTTATCATTTTCCTCAAAATTATCAAAATTGGATCAGTTACACTTTGTCTCCAGAAACAATAGCCAACTGAATTGTTGTCTCCGTTCGTACAAAAGCCACACCCTCGAAATTTATCTCTTTTGTCCGTTTCACTTTGAACAACAACAACGTCCTTATCATTTTCCTCAAAATTATCAAAATTGGATCAGTTACACTTTGTCTCCAGAAACAATAGCCAACTGAACTGTTGTCTCCGTTTGTACAAAAGCCACACCCTCGAAATTTATCTTTTTGTCCGTTTCAGTTTGAACAACAACAACGTCCTTATCATTTTCCTCAAAATTATCAAAATTGGATCAGTTACACTTTGTCTCCAGAAACAATAGCCAACTGAACTGTTGTCTCCGTTTGTACAAAAGCCCCACCCTCGGAATTTATCTTTTTGTCCGTTTCAGTTTGAACAACAACAACGTCCTTATCATTTTCCTCAAAATTATCAAAATTGGATCAGTTACACTTTGTCTCCAGAAACAATAGCCAACTGAATTGTTGTCTCCGTTCGTACAAAAGCCACACCCTCGAAATTTATCTTTTTGTCCGTTTCACTTTGAACAACAACAACGTCCTTATCATTTTCCTCAAAATTATCAAAATTGGATCAGTTACACTTTGTCTCCAGAAACAATAGCCAACTGAACTGTTGTCTCCGTTTGTACAAAAGCCACACCCTCGAAATTTATCTTTTTGTCCGTTTCAGTTTGAACAACAACAACGTCCTTATCATTTTCCTCAAAATTATCAAAATTGGATCAGTTACACTTTGTCTCCAGAAACAATAGCCAACTGAACTGTTGTCTCCGTTTGTACAAAAGCCCCACCCTCGGAATTTATCTTTTTGTCCGTTTCACTTTGAACAACAACAACGTCCTTATCATTTTCCTCAAAATTATCAAAATTGGATCAGTTACACTTTGTCTCCAGAAACAATAGCCAACTGAACTTTTGTCTTCGTTTGTACAAAAGCCACACCCTCGAAATTTATCTCTTTTGTCCGTTTCAGTTTGAACAACAACAACGTCCTTATCATTTTCCTCAAAATTATCAAAATTGGATCAGTTACACTTTGTCTCCAGAAACAATAGCCAACTGAATTGTTGTCTCCGTTTCTACAAAAGCCACACCCTCGAAATTTATCTTTTTGTCCGTTTCAGTTTGAACAACAACAACGTCCTTATCATTTTCCTCAAAATTATCAAAATTGGATCAGTTACACTTTGTCTCCAGAAACAATAGCCAACTGAACTGTTGTCTCCGTTTGTACAAAAGCCACACCCTCGAAATTTATCTTCTTTATCCGTTTCACTTTGAACAACAACAACGTCCTTATCATTTTCCTCAAAATTATCAAAATTGGATCAGTTACACTTTGTCTCCAGAAACAATAGCCAACTGAACTGTTGTCTCCGTTTGTACAAAAGCCACACCCTCGAAATTTATCTTTTTGTCCGTTTCAGTTTGAACAACAACAACGTCCTTATCATTTTCCTCAAAATTATCAAAATTGGATCAGTTACACTTTGTCTCCAGAAACAATAGCCAACTGAATTGTTGTCTCCGTTTCTACAAAAGCCACACCCTCGAAATTTATCTTTTTGTCCGTTTCAGTTTGAACAACAACAACGTCCTTATCATTTTCCTCAAAATTATCAAAATTGGATCAGTTACACTTTGTCTCCAGAAACAATAGCCAACTGAACTGTTGTCTCCGTTTGTACAAAAGCCCCACCCTCGGAATTTATCTTTTTGTCCGTTTCAGTTTGAACAACAACAACGTCCGTATCATTTTCCTCAAAATTATCACAATTGGATCAGTTACACTTTGTCTCCAGAAACAATAGCCAACTGAATTGTTGTCTCCGTTTCTACAAAAGCCACACCCTCGAAATTTATCTTCTTTATCCGTTTCACTTTGAACAACAACAACGTCCTTATCATTTTCCTCAAAATTATCAAAATTGGATCAGTTACACTTTGTCTCCAGAAACAATAGCCAACTGAACTGTTGTCTCCGTTTGTACAAAAGCCACACCCTCGAAATTTATCTTTTTTGTCCGTTTCAGTTTGAACAACAACAACGTCCTTATCATTTTCCTCAAAATTATCAAAATTGGATCAGTTACACTTTGTCTCCAGAAACAATAGCCAACTGAATTGTTGTCTCCGTTTCTACAAAAGCCACACCCTCGAAATTTATCTTTTTTGTCCGTTTCAGTTTGAACAACAACAACGTCCTTATCATTTTCCTCAAAATTATCAAAATTGGATCAGTTACACTTTGTCTCCAGAAACAATAGCCAACTGAACTGTTGTCTCCGTTTGTACAAAAGCCCCACCCTCGGAATTTATCTTTTTGTCCGTTTCAGTTTGAACAACAACAACGTCCTTATCATTTTCCTCAAAATTATCACAATTGGATCAGTTACACTTTGTCTCCAGAAACAATAGCCAACTGAACTGTTGTCTCCGTTTGTACAAAAGCCACACCCTCGAAATTTATCTTTTTTATCCGTTTCAGTTTGAATAACAACAACGTCCTTATCATTTTCCTCAAAATTATCAAAATTGGATCAGTTACACTTTGTATCCAGAAACAATAGCCAACTGAACTTTTGTCTTCGTTTGTACAAAATCCACACCGTCAAAGTTGTTCGCTCTTGCTCACTCTAGTTTGTAAAAGTAACTACATCTCTATTATTGCCTTTATAATTACCAAAGCTTAATCAGTTATAGTCTGCTTCCAGAAGTAATAGCCCCATAAAACTTTTGTCTCCCTTTTGTACAATAACCCCACCGGTAAAGTTTTTCGTTCTTGTCCATTCCAGTTTGTAACAGCAACTACATCTTTGTTCTTATCTTCATTATCACCAAAATCGGATCAGTTACTGTCTGTCCCCCGAAGCAATATCAAAATTAAACTTTTGTCCCCCTTCTGTACAATAGTTCTATCTAGTTTACCATTCTTGCCCATTTTAGTTTTTCACAGCAACTGCATCTCTGTTCTTATCTTCATAATTACCAAAGGTGGATCAGTTACAATCTATTCTCTGGGGCAATACGGAATTAAACCTTTACCTTCGTTTTCAGGAAAGCTATATCGACCAAATTTATCGTTCTTGTCCGTTTCAGTTTGTAACTGCAACGACGCGCCTATCGTTGTCCTCATAATTACCAAAATGGGACCAGTTACAGTCTGTCTGTAGAAACAATACCTAACCAAACTTTAGTCTTCGTTTGTACAAAAGCCAGGCCGTCAACGTTGTTCATTCTTGTTCATTCTAATTTCCAATAGCAACTACATCTCTATTCTCGTCTTCATAATATCCAAAATTGGATCAGTTACAGTCTGTTCCCAGAAGCGATATCAAAATTAACCTTTTCTACTCCTTTTGTAAAATAGCCCCATTGTCAAAGTTTGTCGTTCTTGTCAATTCCGTGCTTGTTCGTTTCAGTTTGTAACAACAACTATACTTATCCCCATAATTACCAAAATTTGATTAGTTACAGTCTGCCTCCATAAGCAAAATCAAAATTGAACTTTTGTCCCCCTTTTGTACAACAGCCCCATCGTCAAAGTTTCTCGTTCTTTTCCATTCCCGTTTGTAACAACAACAGCGTCCGTGTCCTTGTCCTCATAATTATCAAAACTGGATCAGTTACAATTTGTCCCCAGGAGCAATATAACATCAAACTTTTGTCTCCGTTTGTACAAAAGTGACACCGTCGTAGATTTTCGCTTTTGTCCATTCCAGTGTGTACCAGCAACTGCATCTCTAATCTTATCTTCATAATTAGCAAAATTGGATCAGTTACAATTTGTCCCTAGGAGCAACATAGAATCAAATTTTTGTCTCCGTTTATACAAAAGCCACACCGTCAAAATTGTTCGCTCTTGCTCATTCTAGTTTGTAATAGCAACTACATCTCGGTTCTTGTCTTTATAATTACCAGAATTGGATCAGTTACAGTCTGTTGCCAGGAGCAATATCAAAATTAAACTTTTGGCTCCGTCTATACGGAAGTTCCGCGATCAAAATTTATAGTTCTCGTCCCTTTCAGTTTGTAACAAGAACTGAATCTCCGTTCTGCACAATAACCAAAATTGGATCTGCTACAGTTTGTCCCCAGAAGCAATATCGACCTAAAGCTTTGCCTGTGTTTACATAAAACCCGCACAGCCAAAGTTGATCGTTCTTGTCCATATCAATTTGCAATAGCAATAACGTCTCTATTCTTGTTTTCGTCATTGCCAAAATTGGATCAGTTACAGTGTCCAGAAACAATACCCCACTAAACTTTGTTTTCGTTTATATAAAAGCCATGCCGTCGAAGTTGTTCGCTCTTGCTCACTCTAGTTTATAATAGCAAGCAGATCTCTGTTCTTGTCTTTATAATATCGAAAATTGGATCAGTTATAGTCTGTCCCCAGAAGTAATATCAAAATTAAATTTTTGTCTTCTTCTTGTACAATAGCCCCATCGTCAAAGTTTTACGTTCTTTTCGATCACAGTTTGTAACAGTAACTTCATCTCTATTCTTGTCTTCATAATTACCAAAACTGGATCAGTTACAGTCTGTTCCCAGGAGCAATATGGAATCAAACTTTTGTCAGCGTTCGTACAAAAGCCACATCCTTGGCTTCAGCATAATTAGCATTATTGAAACTGGAGAAAAACTAAACATCCAACACACAATGAGTCCTCGAGACCAGAAACGGAAACGAAACAAGGTCGGAAACAAAAGGAGCACGAAATCCTCGACCTGAAAGTGAAAGTTTCTTAATGGCTGGTGTTATTACTAAAAGATGGAACAGATCTATGTAGTTCATTTGATTGATCGTCATCAAAAAATTTAAAACAATTGAAAGCCGAAACTAAACAGAATCAAAAGGATGAAGTGCTGAATGTGGGGGTGGCATTTTTACCAATGTCAAGATTTCGTTTTCGAAAGCTTTCACGGTCGATATCATCAGTGACGCATGGAGTAGATCCGATTCATTTGTTTCGTTAGCATCACAATATTTATAGCAAAATGAAAACTGGAACGAAACGGGATCAAAAGCTAAGAACAGAGCGAAATCCCAGATATAAAGTTTTTCCAGCATGTTACCCTTACCATACAGCTTCGGGGATGAAAGATTTAGAATCCACGGAACACAACCTATCGGATAGATATATTTTGAACTCGAATGGACACAAACAGTTTTTTTATCGAAAAAGATTTCTACCCCAAGGCAATTTTTTGAGATCGCGTACTTCCTATAGTTTTAGTAGGGTTAAAGTACGCTAAAAGTTGATTCAAGCGAAATAACCCACAAGTCTCTAGGAGTTACCGTTCTGGAGATACAAAGCTCTAGATATAACAATTTCGTACCCGACATTGCAACAATTTCGTTCTAACGCGAAAACTATCATAATTACCGTGTTCGTTCTGCCTCCATTCGATTCCTACCCCAAAATCTGCTTATGGTAAGATCATCTCGACCACTATTCAGCAATGAAGGTGCGAGAACGATTTAATTTTTTTTTCCAAATTAAAATCGCGCCGAAAATTTTATGTTCGAATTCCAAGGTTAAGTAGGACGATTTGATTTTGAAGAAAATGTGAAGGGGGAAGTGTATCTCGCCCTGAGGATGTTGGGGTATGTCCAATAAACTCGAAGTGTCCTCATTCTTTGGTTCCCCTTTTTTAGAATAGCCCCATCGTCAATGTTTTTCGTTTTTGTCTCAGTTTGTAACAGCAACTTCAGCTTTATGGTTGTCTTTATAATTACCAAAACTGGATCAGTTACAGTCTGTCCCCAGGAGCAATATGGAATCAAACTTTTGTCTGCGTTTGTACAAAAGTCGCAACGTCGAGATTTACCGTTCTTATCTGTTTCAGTTTATAACAGTAACAAGGTGCCTATATTCGTCATCCTAATTATCCAAACTGGATCAGTTACAGTCTGTCTCCAGAAAAATACCCAACTAAACTTTTGGCTTCGTTTGTACAAAAGCCACGCCGTCAGAGTTGTTCCCTCTTGCTCATTCTAGTCTAGTTTCTCATTTTCATTATTAACAAAGTTGGATCAGTTACAGTCTGTCTCCAGGAGCAGTATGGAATCAAACTTTTGTGTCCGTTTGTAAGAAAGCTACACCAATGAAGTGTATCATTCTTGTCCGTTTGAGTTTGTAATAGCAATTACCTCTCAATTTTTGTCTTCACAATGACCAAAATTGGATCAGTTACAGTCTGTCTCCAGAAAAATACCCAACTAAACTTTTGGCTTCGTTTGTACAAAAGCCACGTCGTCAGAGTTATTCCCTCTTGCTAATTCTAGTCTAGTCTCTTATTTTCATTATTACCAAAGTTGGATCAGTTACAGTGTGTCTCCAGGAGCAGTATGGAATCAAACTTTTGTGTCCGTTTGTAAAGAAAGCTACACCAATGAAGTGTATCATTCTTGTCCGTTTGAGTTTGTAATAGCAATTACCTCTCAATTTTTGTCCTCACAATGACCAAAATTGGATCAGTTACAGTCTGTCTCCAGAAAAAATACCCAACTAAACTTTTGGCTTCGTTTGTACAAAAGCCACGTCGTCAGAGTTATTCCCTCTTGCTAATTCTAGTCTAGTCTCTTATTTTCATTATTACCAAAGTTGGATCAGTTACAGTCTGTCTCCAGGAGCAGTATGGAATCAAACTTTTGTGTCCGTTTGTAAGAAAGCTACACCAATGAAGTGTATCATTCTTGTCCGTTTGAGTTTGTAATAGCAATTACCTCTCAATTTTTGTCTTCACAATGACCAAAATTGGATCAGTTACAGTCTGTCTCCAGAAAAAATACCCAACTAAACTTTTGGCTTCGTTTGTACAAAAGCCACGTCGTCAGAGTTATTCCCTCTTGCTAATTCTAGTCTAGTCTCTTATTTTCATTATTACCAAAGTTGGATCAGTTACAGTCTGTCTCCAGGAGCAGTATGGAATCAAACTTTTGTGTCCGTTTGTAAGAAAGCTACACCAATGAAGTGTATCATTCTTGTCCGTTTGAGTTTGTAATAGCAATTACCTCTCAATTTTTGTCTTCACAATGACCAAAATTGGATCAGTTACAGTCTGTCTCCAGAAAAAATACCCAACTAAACTTTTGGCTTCGTTTGTACAAAAGCCACGTCGTCAGAGTTATTCCCTCTTGCTAATTCTAGTCTAGTCTCTTATTTTCATTATTACCAAAGTTGGATCAGTTACAGTCTGTCTCCAGGAGCAGTATGGAATCAAACTTTTGTGTCCGTTTGTAAGAAAGCTACACCAATGAAGTGTATCATTCTTGTCCGTTTGAGTTTGTAATAGCAATTACCTCTCAATTTTTGTCTTCACAATGACCAAAATTGGATCAGTTACAGTCTGTCTCCAGAAAAAATACCCAACTAAACTTTTGGCTTCGTTTGTACAAAAGCCACGTCGTCAGAGTTATTCCCTCTTGCTAATTCTAGTCTAGTCTCTTATTTTCATTATTACCAAAGTTGGATCAGTTACAGTCTGTCTCCAGGAGCAGTATGGAATCAAACTTTTGTGTCCGTTTGTAAGAAAGCTACACCAATGAAGTGTATCATTCTTGTCCGTTTGAGTTTGTAATAGCAATTACCTCTCAATTTTTGTCTTCACAATGACCAAAATTGGATCAGTTACAGTCTGTCTCAGAAAAATACCCAGCTAAACTTTTGGCTTCGTTTGTAGAAAAGCCACGTCGTCAGAGTTATTCCCTCTTGCTAATTCTAGTCTAGTCTCTTATTTTTCATTATTACCAAAGTTGGATCAGTTACAGTCTGTCTCCAGGAGCAGTATGGAATCAAACTTTTGTGTCCGTTTGTAAGAAAGCTACACCAATGAAGTGTATCATTCTTGTCCGTTTGAGTTTGTAATAGCAATTACCTCTCAATTTTTGTCTTCACAATGACCAAAAAATTGGATCAGTTACAGTCTGTCTCCAGAAAAATACCCAACTAAACTTTTGGCTTCGTTTGTACAAAAGCCACGTCGTCAGAGTTATTCCCTCTTGCTAATTCTAGTCTAGTCTCTTATTTTCATTATTACCAAAGTTGGATCAGTTACAGTCTGTCTCCAGGAGCAGTATGGAATCAAACTTTTGTGTCCGTTTGTAAGAAAGCTACACCAATGAAGTGTATCATTCTTGTCCGTTTGAGTTTGTAATAGCAATTACCTCTCAATTTTTGTCTTCACAATGACCAAAATTGGATCAGTTACAGTCTGTCTCCAGAAAAATACCCAACTAAACTTTTGGCTTCGTTTGTACAAAAGCCACGTCGTCAGAGTTATTCCCTCTTGCTAATTCTAGTCTAGTCTCTTATTTTCATTATTACCAAAGTTGGATCAGTTACAGTCTGTCTCCAGGAGCAGTATGGAATCAAACTTTTGTGTCCGTTTGTAAGAAAGCTACACCAATGAAGTGTATCATTCTTGTCCGTTTGAGTTTGTAATAGCAATTACCTCTCAATTTTTGTCTTCACAATGACCAAAATTGGATCAGTTACAGTCTGTCTCCAGAAAAAATACCCAACTAAACTTTTGGCTTCGTTTGTACAAAAGCCACGTCGTCAGAGTTATTCCCTCTTGCTAATTCTAGTCTAGTCTCTTATTTTCATTATTACCAAAGTTGGATCAGTTACAGTCTGTCTCCAGGAGCAGTATGGAATCAAACTTTTGTGTCCGTTTGTAAGAAAGCTACACCAATGAAGTGTATCATTCTTGTCCGTTTGAGTTTGTAATAGCAATTACCTCTCAATTTTTGTCTTCACAATGACCAAAATTGGATCAGTTACAGTCTGTCTCCAGAAACAATACCCAACTAAACTTTTGATTTCGTTTATACAAAAGCCACGTCGTCAAAGTTGTTCCCTCTAACTTATTCTAGTCTAATTTCTTATCTTCATTATTACCACAATTGGGTCAGTTACAGTCTGTCCGCAGAAGCAACTTTTTCTCCGTTTCTTCAAAAGTGCCACCATCAAAATTTATCGTTCCTGCCCGCTCCAATCTTTAATAACAACAACGTCTCTATTCTTGTCTTCATAATTATCAAAATGGAATCAGTCGCAGTCTGTCCCCAGAAGCAATATCAAATAAAGCTTTCATCCCCGTTTGTACAAAAGGAACACCGTTAAAATTTCAATCTTCTTTTTAAGTTAACCGGTCTTAAAAACCATCGTAACCCTGCTCTAGTAATTACTTAAATCGGATCAGTTACAGTTCGTTCACACAAACAATATCGAATTAACTTTCGTCTCGGACTGTACACTAAGCGAACGGCGTCGAATTTCTAGCATTTCGCTTTGTCGGTTTTCCCCAGTTTTTATTAGATTTTCGAGCGCGATTGGCCAACATCGTATACGCGCCGGATAGATGTCGTACTTCTGGAATTACGCTTTGTTTGGTCGAACCTCGCCGTAGAAAAGGCAATAAAACTTTGCTACCGCCTGCCTCGGCGGTGGCCCCATTTCGAGACGACGCACAAAAGGACGCGCCGATAACGAAGCGCCGCCGAATCGAGGTCTGGAGTAGTGTCGAAAACGACGGCCGTAATAACATAATGTTATTAAAACTGTTCTTTTCTCCCGAACGGGTATTGTTTCGTTAAGTGCGTTAACGGACGTCGAAAATGTGGAAGTTTTCTCCCCGTAATTCCGCCTTCTTTGGCCCCCTTTTGCCTTCTTCTTTTGGGACGGACGTGCGAGTTCTGGGACGCCCTTCTCGATCGTGCGTCGATCGGATTTCCGAATCGGATAATTGAAAAGTTTGGCCGAGGCAACGGGAAGTTTCGCGGTCGTATTGCCATTTTTTTATGGATTTTATGAGAATTAAGGGTGGGTAGATAATTGATTAGGATAGTTAAAAGTTTGCTTCTTGTTATCATCCCATCTTTCGCGAGGGTTTCCTCACTTAATTTGCAGGATATCGGAATCGTCTCCTCAAGGTTATAGATCTCGACGCGTGGATTAGGCAACGAAAAAGTTTTGACATCAATCGGAAAATTTGGAGCGGTTGAATTTTATCCATCTTCAGGAACTGTGTTCGGGCCAATCGCTTGAACGTTTCACGAGCATTTTGCAACTATCTCGATACTCTTACACGTACACATTCTCTTGGATCTCCCAGCTGAGTATTCACTGTTGACGGTGTTTTAGCTTCAATCCAACACTTTCTTGCTGGGCACTTTATCTTTTATCTAATTGAACCGTTTAAATTGGGTCGAATCGTACTTATAAGGCGGTTGAACGAAGAACTGATCTTTTGTATATAAATTGTTGACACACGTATTATGTTGTCACCTAGCAAAACGCGAAAATATAAAAAAATCATTTCAACCTGATTGACAATGGCTTTCATTAAAAACATAAATCTAAAAATTGGGCAAATAGAAAACGTGAACATAAAATCTAATAACAAATGTTGGGAGTCTGAACACTCCCCTATCATTTTTTTAATTGTAATCTTTGACGCGTTAGAGATCCTCTGGTTTAGGTTAAGTGAAGCCAGCATCTACGATTTCGACTTTACAAAGTACTCTACACCCTCCAATTTAACGATGAAATCGGTTTCAACGTTCATTTTTCATCTGTCATAATCCGAAGTTCCCATATGTAGAAAATGGGACAGATCTGGCTCATTGGGTTTCTTTTGCCATCAAAAAGTGTGACACAGTTGAAACTCGAAAAAAATTTGATCAACATCCAAATCACCTCCTCGAGTCCTCGAGGCCAGAAACTAAAAGGAGACAACATGAAAAACGAAAGCAGCTCGAAATCCTCGACGTAAACATGAACATTTCTTAATGGCCAAGGTCATTAGTAAACGATGGAACAAATCTGGTTCATTTGATTCATTAGTAAAATTCGACGAAAATGAGCGCACGATAAGTAGTGTAAACCGGACTGGCGCTGTCACTCCCCCGAATTTTCATGTTGCACCTTGCACACAAGTGGGCAAAAGGGGTGGAGTGACAGCGTCACTACTTAATGGTAACTTATCATGCACTCGTTGATCGAACGTTATTCGTTAGCATATAAAAAATTGGAAACAATTGAAAGCGGAAACTAACCGGAATCAAAAAGATAAAAGGCACGAAGTGCTGGATGTAAAAGTGGCATTTTTACGAATTTCAAGATTTTGTCTTCGAAGCCTTCCGCGATCGATATCATGAATGAAACACGGAGCAGATCTGGTTCGTTTCTGTTGCTTGCATCACAATATTTATAACAAATGAAAATCGAAACGAAACGGGATCAAAAACGAAGAACAGCGCGAAATCCTCGATATGAAGTTTTCCCGAATGGTAAACGACACAGCGTCTAGGATGAAAGATTTAGAATCTACTATAATCGGATAGACATATTTTTTAACGCGATTGGACGCAAACAGTTTCTTGTTATCGAAGAAGATTTCTACCTCAAAGCAGCTTTTCGTAATCGCATACTTCCGACAGTTTGAGTTCGTTCATAAAGTACTCGAGGAATTGATTCAAATGAAGCAAACCGCAGATCTCTAGGACTTACCGTTCCGGAGATATAGCGGTTTAGATGTAGCAATTTCGTACCTGAAATTGTATCAATTTCGTTCTAGCGCGAAAAGTATCATAATTACCGCTTTCGCTCTGCCTCCATTCGATTCCTACCCGAAATCTGCTTCCGGTAAGATCAACGCAATCAGGATCGAGCAACAGATGAAGGTGCAAGACCAATTTAAAGTTCTTTTCCAGAATAAAAATCGCGAGTTTGAACGAAATTTTGCTTAATCAGCGAAAATTGCATGTTGTCAAATTGCAAGGGTATTTTCCGTCAGAATCTTTCTTAGGCAACCAATAATTACGCAAGGCATATTGAATCGATTTTAGAACTCATAGGTTTCGAGAAAGCGCCTTTTGAATACCGGACGAAGACGCCTTAAGTAGCACCCTTCAACTTGATTTTGACGGAAAATTACGGGGGCTGGCGAAAATTTTGACAGTAGCTGGGTCTTGAGATGTTCAAACACGCCCAATAAACTCGCATCGTACATAAATCCCATAATAGTCATGATGGGGATGTAACTTGCTGCGATTTATTTACATTTTTCATAACCTTTCTTGCGATTTTCCCGGTAACTGTTAGAGTAATCTAATAAAATCTTACGCCGATTAGCTCAGCTCGTTAAAACGCCTCGTGTGATAGAAGAGTGAACCTCCAGAGTCTCATAGGTGCCGAGATAGGTATGCAATTTTGATTATTAACTTGTCTTCCTTTCCGAAAGTACTCCGTTACGAAATGAAGAACAAAACAAAGCTGCTCGACAAAATCCTTAATGCGGAGATTTCAGCAGCACGATACGTGAAGATGGAGCAAATCCTCATTATTTGTTTTATCGATTGATCAACTTTAAAACAATGGAAAATCGAAATAAAACGATAACGAATAGGAAAAAAGCATGAAACGTTGAGTGCAAAGGGGAGAATTCCTGCCAACTTCTAGACTTTTGTATTCGACGGTTCCCGCGAAGACGATGAATCATAGTTTGTTTGTTTTGGTAACACCGGAAAGTCCAAAAAAAAAAAGTCATCCGCCTCTGATGGGTTACGTCTCTTGTATTTGTCGTATTGGTATCAAATAAGAAAAAAAGTTGGCATCAAATACAAAAGGAAACGCGAAATTCTCTTAATGTGAGAACGGAAGTTTTGCCATCTTCAGGACTTTTGTCTTCGAAGGATTCCACAGCAAAATTTGCAACGTAATTCTTTTTGGAAAAGAAAATCGTGGAGTTTTGAATACGGAGGTAGAATTTTTGCCAAATGTTACATCCGAAGGCCTCCATGACCAGAGTCGCCAATGGAAGATGAAACGGATTTGGTTCGTTCGTCCAGTTAGCAAAAAAAAAATTAAAACAGTTGAAAACCAGGACGAAATAGTATCAAAAACAAAAGAAAGAACGAAGTTCTCTCGGTGTAAACGAGGAATTTTCCTGATCCTCACAACTTTTGTATTCAAAGGATTCCACAGCAAAATTGGTAAAATTCAAAAGGTGAGGTTAACGTGAAGAATATGATTGGAGAACAATAATACAGGAGAACTAACCATAATTTGTACTTTAATTTATTTTTTTTTTTTTGAAAAAAGCATGAAGGTTTGAGGATGAAGATAGAATTTGCCAACTGTTGTATCCAAAGGCTTCCATTCCAAAAGGAATATTAAAATAACTGAAAACCGAAGCATAGAAAGCACGAAGTTCTCTCGATGTGAAAGTGAAATTTTCGCCATCTTCAGAACTTTTGTGTTTAAAGTTTTCCATAGCAAAATGTGCTAAGTTCAGAAGATAAGATTAACGTGAAGAAGAAGAATGAAAAATAATAATAGGCGAAAACCAATCATAATTTGCATCATATTTCTTCTTTCTTTTTTTTTTTGAAAGAAGCTTTTGAATATGAAAGTAGAATTTCTGCCAATTGCCAAGTTCAGAAGATGATTTGCATCATATTTTGTTTGGAAAAGAACGCAAACAATAATACAGGGGACATAAATATAATTCGCAGTTTAATTTTTTTTTTTTTTTTTGGAAAAAGACCATGAAGCTTTGAATATGAAGGTAGAATTTCTGCCAAGTGTTGCATCCGAAAACTTCCATAACCAGAATCACCAATGAGATGGAACGGATTTGGTTCGTTCATCTAGTTAGTATCAAAAAAATATATATTAAAATAATTGAAAACCAAAACGAAATAGTACCAAAAGTAAAGAAAGAACGAAGTTCTCTCCGCGTAAAAGTGGAATTTTTGCTATCTTCAGAACTTTTGATTCAAAGGTTTCTACAGCAAAATTTGCTGTGTTCAGAAGATGAGGTTAACGTGAAGAAGAAAAATCCAACATGTTAATACACAAAAACCAATCGCAATTTTTTTTTTCTTTTTTTGAAAATTTGAACTATAATTTTCATTTCTTTTAACAGATATAGACTAGGTGATCATCGTTTTCCCGAAATGTAACTTCGTTCTACAAATTTAATTTATTTTAATTTACTAGCACCACGAACGAGAGGAAACAATTTCCCATCCCGCCCGAAATTTACGTGCGTCCTTCTTCCTATTCAAATTTACCCCCACGAATTACGAAAATTCGTCCTTAATAAGTCGACGAACCTTTTGCCTCTGGCCGAAAATTCAAGGATGCGAAATTTATCAGTGCGAATCGCAAAGTTGCACGAACCGTTTGAAGTGTCAAAACGAGCAACCGCAAACCCGCCCCCGATTTATTTCGAGCATAAATTCCGTCGGAGGGTGTAACAATAAACGGGAAAGGATCCACTTCCGAAACGGATATCGGTCGCCCTTATACGTATACTACTAACATATACTACCTATTATATCTATATGTAAACGTAAACCGCTAATTGGGGTTAAGAGATTCGAAATTGTATCGCGTAACCGAGGTATTAATTTCCACAATAACATACATATGTGACGTTAAGTTGAAATTTATCGTCGCCGAAGGTTTTGGGGCTGATGTTACTACGTACCGGACCGTGGGGATGATGTAGGTTTGATTTTATCGCGCGATAAAATCGCTCGTTCGGTATCCTCTGAGAAAGGTCAGGGTGACGTGGTAGGAGGAAAACTGCTTACAATTGCAATCGGGTACATTGGTGTTGGACGATGATCTTTGAAATTCAGGAAAAGATGAACTTTGCACGACGAAGAAGAAAATTCGATCTGAGGATTTTGTACCAATTTAAATCATTCATTAGGATATCCATGAAATTTACTTAAGAGCTTCCCAACGAAACGGAGAATTTCGAAAAACACCAACTCTAAATTCATATTTCGACAGTTAAGTTGTCATCCCCAGTTTTAGAAGGGGCTTAAAACACATTTCTGGGGTTTATATTTCTGACATTTCATCCCGATTTTGGGCCCTCTTGTGAGGCTTGAATTTGGTAAAAGAAAAATCCACTATGTCCCACATAGTTGCTGATTAATGAAACTTAATGTAAATTTATTGGGATTGAGGAACGATTCACCAACTCTTTAGAATAAGAATTACGTAGTCAATATTATGGCTACGAATCCATATTCTACGAAAGAAATTCAAAGAAACCTCAATAGTTTCCTGAAAATGCTCCTAACGTCGGTAATTGTGGATTTTTCTCCACAACCTATGGTTAACTTCAAAGTAATATCGTTATCAATACCGAGTTTTAGGCCATTTAGACATTCGAGGGAAACCACAACCCAAAATGACACAAATCAAAATAAACTATTTGCAACGAAAATCTTCGGTCTAGAAAATCTCACGTTCCAGACACGATCTCATGAGATGCTTTAAGGAAAATTATGGCATCCCTAGCATATCACCTCATTTCCGACTAAGTTTGTTTTCACACTGGATGAATCCAGAAAATTGTGAACACCTGCGTAATTTGAATCCGAAGCATTCGTAACATTCGTAGCTATAACATAATCGACTAGGACTAGTATTTTGAATTTTAAATTTCGCTCTCCTGGCTTGACTGGGATGCTTTAAGAAAACTTTTTATATTCCTAGAATACCACCTAATTCCTGGCTAAGCTTGTTTTGGCACTGGATCAATCGAGAAAATTGTGGAAACCTGCGTAATTTGAATCCTACTAGACTCGATCTCGTCCAAAACCTTAATCAAGCACAGAACAATTCATTCGTAGCATTCGTGGCACTCGTAGCTATAACATAATCGACAAGGACTAGGATTTTGAATTTCAAATTTTGCTCTCCGTACTCGACTGAGGTGCTTTAAGAAAAATGTTGACATTCCTAGAATATCACCTACATACTTCCTGACTGAGTTTCTTGGGGAACCAGATCACTCCCGAAAACCGGGGAAAAACCCTAGATTTTAGAATCTGCTAAGAGTGTTTTAAGACCAGAAAACTGTGGAAACCTGCGTAATTTGAATCCGACTAGACTCGATTTCGTCCAAAATCTCAATCAAGCGCAGAACGATTTACTCGTAGCATTCTTAGCATTCGTAGCTATAACATAATCGACCACGGCTAGGATTTTGAATTTTAAATTTCGCTCTGCAGACTCGACTGAGATGCGTTAAGAAAAATTTTGGTACTCTGAGAATATAATCTAATTCCTGACTGAATTTCTTTTGGAACCAGATCAATCCCGAAAACCGTAAAAACTCTAGGTTTTAGACTCTGCTAAGATCATGCAATTTCCGAAACTGTATGCCGATATTTCCTCTCGTCATGGAAGCCTCCGTGATTACAACATATCCGCCAAATTGTAACTCCACCAATCGAATAATCAGCACGTGCATTCTTGGTGAAGAAAACTCTAGGCTTTAAACTCGCCTGAAAGTGCTTTAGAACCATCCAATCTCAATAGAAAACACTGTTTTTTTTTTTTGTACGAGACAAAGATTTTTGGCTCCGTACAAAGATTTTTACCGTCTTTGTACATTGCACAAAGATTTCTTTGTGTAGTTAATAGCACGCTTAGTTGAAATCATTGTTTTTTTAATATGAAGGTAGTATTATCATTATTATGTTGTACAAACTAAAAATCTCTCATACAAAGATTTTTTTCCGATCTTTGTACATGTACAAAGATGTTCGTACAAAAGAAAAATAGTGATGGAGAATTGTGTTAATAATTTCTTTCAATCGTTAACCGAATAACAAATCAGCCAGAGCGAAATACCAAAAGAGGGAGATACCGAAAGAGGTAAAAGTTGTTTGAAAGGTAGTCAAGTCAACACTCATATTTGCATTCGAAAGCTGGACGATAGCGGAAGGAGAAAGAAGCTAACTGAACTGATAGCAAAAGAGATGAGATTTTTGAGGAAGATAGAACGAAAAACAAGAAAACATAAGATAAGAAATGTGGAATTCAAAGAACAACTAACATAGATGAGACCTATACGAAGAATAGAACCAGACAAACTAGTTAAGGATGTGTACAAAGTAAGAGAGAATAGGAAAAGAAGAAGAGGAAGACCAAGCAAAGCATGAAACGGGGAGGTGAGAAGGGCAGTCGAGCAGAGATGAGCAAAATCGGAAGATGTACCAAAATTGTTGCAGAATTGGAAAAATTGCAGCAGCATGGAGGAAACAAACATCACTCGACTCCCAATCAGCCGACACCGAAAGATACAAGACTCAAGGATTACGTAGGTAATTGTTCCAGTTAAGAACGAGTCAATCGGAAAACGTATAGTAATTTCACTCCAAACTAGGCAAGAAGGACCCCTCTATCCGTAACGATGGTAATCGATAAGCAATCGACAGCGTAGAGAGAAACATTACTCGACTCCCACTCAGCCGATACCGAAGGGTACAAGACTCAAGAATTACGTAAGTAATTGTTCCAGTTGAGAACGAGTCAATCAGAAAACGTATCGTAATTTCGCTCCAAACCAGACATGAAGGCTCCCTCTATCCGTAACGATGGAAATCGATAAGGAATCGATAGCGTAGAGAGAAACATTACTCGACTCCCACTCACCTGACACCGAAAGATACAAGACAGAAAGGATTACGTAAGTAATTGTTCCGGTTAAGAACAAGTCAATCGGAAAACGTATCGTAATTTCGCTCCAAACCAGACATGAAGGCTCCCTCTATCCGTAACGATGGAAATCGATAAGCAATCGATAGCGTAGAGAGAAACATTACTCGACTCCCACTCAGCCGATACCGAAGGGTACAAGACTCCAGGATTACGTAAGTAATTGTTCCGGTTAACAACAAGTCAATCGGAAAACGTATCGTAATTTCGCTCCAAACCAGATATGAAGGCTCCCTCTATACGTGAGGATTGAAATCGATAAGCAATCGATAGCGTAGAGAGAAACATTACTCGACTCCCACTCAGCCGATACCGAAGGGTACAAGACTCAAGAATTACGTAAGTAATTGTTCCAGTTGAGAACGAATCAATCGGAAAACGTATCGTAATTTCGCTCCAAACCAGACATGAAGGTTCCCTCTATCCGTAACGATGGTAATCGATAAGCAATCGATAGCGTAGAGAGAAACATTACTCGACTCCCACTCAGCCGATACCGAAGGGTACAAGACTCAAGAATTACGTAAGTAATTGTTCCAGTTGAGAACGAGTCAATCGGAAAACGTATCGTAATTTCGCTCCAAACCAGACATGAAGGCTCCCTCTATCCGTAACGATGGAAATCGATAAGGAATCGATAGCGTAGAGAGAAACATTACTCGACTCCCACTCAGCTGACACCGAAAGATACAAGACAGAAAGGATTACGTAAGTAATTGTTCCGGTTAAGAACAAGTCAATCGGAAAACGTATCGTAATTTCGCTCCAAACCAGACATGAAGGCTCCCTCTATCCGTAACGATGGAAATCGATAAGGAATCGATGGCGTAGAGAGAAACATTACTCGACTCTCACTCAGCTGACACCGAAAGGTACAATACTCAAGGATTACGTAAGTAATTGTTCCGGTTAAGAACAAGTCAATCGGAAAACGTATCGTAATTTCGCTCCAAACCAGACATGAAGGCTCCCTCTATCCGTAACGATGGAAATCGATAAGGAATCGATAGCGTAGAGAGAAACATTACTCGACTCTCACTCAGCTGACACCGAAAGGTACAATACTCAAGGATTACGTAAGTAATTGTTCCGGTTAAGAACAAATTAATCGAAAAACACATCGTAATTTCGCGCCAAACCAGGCATGAAGGCTCCCTCTAACCGTGAGGATGGAAATCGATAAACAATCGAATTAATAGCAACAACTGTACCGACAGTAATCAAGGTACGTGCGCAGAAAAGAAAAATAAAACGTAACACCTCTTTGATTTAATTTCTTTTTTCAAAATGCAGCCGCCCAATAATAATTTTTGAAGTTAAAGCATCTCAAGCTCTGAGAAATAGGCTTTTCCGTTCATGCTTTGGTTAATTGAATTTTACCCTCATATTCGGTGAATAATTACAAATTAAAACAAGTTTCCCTTTGTAGCTTCGAAGTATTTTGCTTTTCTTCAGTTTTCCAATTATCTTCCGAATTTCTTTTCTTGTGATTTCGCCCCAGTTTTCCCCTGACTTCCTCTTAATATTCTCTTCTTATTTCCAGTTTAAGCAAAAATTGCAGTCAAAGCTGCGTTGAGGCCGGAAAATAACTAGATAATATCAAATATGAGGCAAAGGTGAACAAGTGAAAAATCAGAAGAAAGTAGATAAATTTAGTTACTTTCTTCTAATTTTCCCACTTGCTCACCCTGCCTTATCTTCGATATTACCCAGTTATCTTCCGGTCTCGCTGCAACTTTCTTTCAAGTTTTCTTCTATCAATGTTCTCAGTGCAAAGAAGAAATAAGATTACCCTTACCACACCTTCCGAAAATAAGGGTACTTTTATTTCTTTCATATATTGTTTTAACCACAGTCTCCTTATTATTATTTCCAAAGTTCTCAGTTGATTTCCGCGTTCTTTCCTACCTAGGTATCTTCCTCCGGTCTTCCTCATACTTTCTCTCACGTTTCTTCCAGTTTTCTTCTATTTCTTCAGTAAATCATTTTTTAAAATAGCGTCTTCCCAATTTTCTTCGAGCCAGTTCCCGGTCACTTAATTTCCTGCAATATTTCCTTAATGACTATGTTTAAAAAGAATTAATTACGACGGAGTGTAATTTTTAGCTTAAGATTTGATTGAAATTTCGTAAGTTACAGCAAAATGTTTGTAACTCCAGTATTATTTCCCTCTCCCTGAATTCTGCAGAATTCCCAAAAACTTAGTGATATTTTCCCCAAAGCGACCCCCCTTTTCCCCTCTCTTTCATACTACCGATTTCGCTCGAGAAGGTAAATTCGAATTTGTGACTTTACAGCGCTACGTGTGCGTCGCGCAAACAACATTAAAATTCACTTGCGACCTATTCCGGGTGCGGGGAGACCCTCGTCAAACCTAATAAAAGATAATGCGTGCAATTTACGACGCACTTTCGGCGGCTAACGGAAGTGGTGGTATTAGATAATTTCGTACAATTTTATCGGGGTTATTTCGGGGGCGGGTGGCGGTTAGCGACGGACGAACGAACGAACGGACGGCGGGGGCGGTTATAAGCTTTACTACTTTATGATATGGGGCGGACGGAATTCGGTCGTCGTTGGGGAAACTTATCGCAGAATAAAATACTCCACATTCACGTATGTACGTACATACTTATATAACTTAACTACAATAAACTCCTCTTTTTTAATATACTGAGTGACATAGAAATTGCAACACCAAGAAGGAGTAGGATATTTTTGTTGAAACTTCGTAGATGTGTCGGGCTACCATTAAATAATTAACTTTTGAGATCAAATGGTAATGTATTAACGTCACATTTGACAGTTAGTATTAATCTTTTGCTAGCTTTTTCGATCTGTATTTATCATTCGATTTGTTGTTCTTTTTTCGTTGTTAATTAACATTATTTCGATTGTTATTCAGTTGTTTACGTGTTTTGTTTGTTTGATCATGCCTAGAGTACGGCAACGAGTCAATTACCATCAATCAAGCGAATTCGATAGGGGTCGAATTATTGGTTTGCGCATAGCTGGTTTTCCATTTGGGGAGATTGCTAACCGTATAAATCGAAACCGGTCTACTGTAATGCGAGTGTGTCGTGCATGATTTGAAGATGGCCAGGAACGTCGTAAAAGAGGAACCGGTGCTTCAAGAAAAACGAATGAGGGTCAAGATGGTCGCTTAAGACAACTGTCATTTAGAGATCGATGTTCCTCTACTCGAGCAATTAGTGACCAATGGTTTGGTGAAGAAGGACGCCATGTAACCCTTACAACAGTTTATCGCCGAATCGGAAATTTTGGGTTAAGACCATACCGCAACTTGTGCTTCCTTTGACTGCGGAACATTGTCAGCAACGGTTACAATGGTGAAATGAAAGATCTCATTGGAATATTGAGTGGGGGCGGTGTTGTCTTTAGTGACGAATCTAGATTTTGTTTGGGCATGCACGACAGTCGTAAGAGAGTCAGAAGAAGACGGGGTGAACGACGGAATCTTCAATTAACAGCTGAGAGACACGTACACCGCGCCGTGGGTGTTATGGTTTGGAGTGCGATTATTTACGGTAGCAGGTCTGCCTTGGTGTTCATTCGAGGCAATATGACAGCACAACGATATATCACGGATGTGGTTGAAGCACATTTTCTGCCATACTTTACAAGAGCTTGAAGGTCCATTATTCCAGCAGGATAATGCACGTCCTCATGTAGCAAGGATTTCCTTGAACTTCTTTGAAAGGGGCCTAGATTAATCTTTAGCCCTGGCCTCCAAGATCTCCAGATCTTTCACCCATCGAACATGTTTGGGAGATAATGGGTAGAGGGTTGCAAAATTTGCAGCGCCCTCCTTTGACTTTGGAGGGTTTGAGACATGAGGTACAACTTGCACGGGACGCAATACCCCAAGACAAAGTAAACCACCTTATTGAATCAATACCACGACGTGTAAATGAATGTATAAATCAGAGAGGCCGCTCCACACATTATTAACAATAATTATTAAATTTTGTTTAACTAATAAAGATTTTCCTTCCAAACTTTGATCATTTATTACTATAACATACGTGAATATTCCAACCAAATTTCATTCAGAAATTCCAATCCCTTCTTGGTGTTGCAATTTCTATGTCACTCAGTATATCTTCCTTACCGCTTTTAGGTCAAAGAACAATACTGGACTTGCTTAACAGCTTTCTTGAATAGCGTAGCTATTGCGCGTCTGGACTGTCCTATGTTAGCGTGATCACATTTTCCATCACATTTCATCATACCAAATTTTGTCTTTTCGGTGTCCAAATAAACTTTTCAAGGTATCCTTGGATGTCGTTAACTCGATGCGTAAGCTCGGTTGTATTCTTTAAAACGAACCAAGTCGTCCGTTGTGGAGAAAATTCGCATCGAATGCTTTGAAAGACGTGGTATTCAATCCACGTGATTCCATTAACCTTCCTATACTCACGTCAACATATGAAACACGTATACTATACTATATAAATCGGTCTCACAGACCGTATGCGTGAGTATAGGAAGGTTCAAATGAAAACCGTGGTCCTAGGGTACTCCCTTCAGGACTTTTCAGGTCTTCATTTGGTCCAGCTTTGCTCTACTACACGAATTTAGTACGATGAAGTTTTTAATCTTTCCCTCCTTTATTCGGTAGCCAATCAAATCCTATTTTAAAAGAAAATTTCTCGCTAACATTGATCGAAATAAACCGCGAAAAATTCCCGCAGAACATAAAATGCATAAACGCGCATTCTTGTATACGCGAACCGAGCGTCTAGACACTCTAGACTATACAAACTCTTTGAACTACATTTCCTTATTTAGCTTCCCTATCGCGACCAGTTTGTTTGCTTTTATGCACAAATACGAGCAGCGCGCTTTACCTACTAATGTACGTACGAGCATGCAACGTGCATAGCACTTACAATGGTTAAAGTAATACCTGCCTTATTTGCAGCGCTCGCATAATTAATTTAAAAGCGTTTTGTTTATGTTTAAGTTAATTACATTCGGTGCATTCGAGCCAGTAATTGCATCAGCGACCTTACGGTCGCGTCACTGACACACATCGCCTCGGATGCCTCACCGACTCGACTACATACATACCTTTCCATGCTCTCCATCCATTACCGTTTTTTTTCCTTCTTTTTATTTATCGGTTTTTCGCCTTTCGCAATTTCAACACCGACTACTTTTCATAGGCCATCCGGGTCGAGCTAATAGAAAATAAAAACCGCCCCCTTTGATTTTATTCGAAGCGAGGTGCTTCCATATATAGCCGCGTCATTAGGCGTCCGACGCTTCGAAGAGGATTTTAATGAGAAAGATAAACGTAAACGAGCGTTAGAAAGGGGGACCGACTAGATTACGATGGATCGATCTCATATAATAGGTCATCGAGAATGCATCGCTTAGTTAAGCGACTGGAAGTGCTCCTGAGTTTCGGAGTTAATGCGAAGGATGATGATGGTTTTGACATCAGAAGCGATGAATGATGAAAATCGCGTTTATATCGAAATGATTACTTATAACCGGTAGGAACGTCTTTAATCTTGAAGGAAAAAGTTGCAGGCTATTGCATAGCTAGTCTGAAACGCGAAACTAGCGAGAATGGCTCCATCTGAAGGATTAAAGAGTAATTGGAAGGCCGAGGAATACATCGAACCTGCGACGCGTGATACATAGACAACTAATTTCAACAAGGGAGTCAGAAATAATTCATAGAAAATAGAAGAATCTAAGTAACTCCCTGTAAAACGACTTACCATAGATGGTTCATATGTTAGACAGCTCTGATAGAAAGCTGTGCAATAACCTGCATAGTGTACTGAGAATTTAGTTAATTTCTTAAACAAAATTGCATCCGCCTAGTTCTTAATTAATGATATAAAAACGCATAAATTGTAACAAATTATTTTTATAAATTTTGAGAAATATTTAACATAAAATCAAGATAACTACCTAGTGTTGTGTGTGTGTCTGAGTGTAATTTCTTTTATTCGATGATGGTTCTTCCTATGTCTTCTCTCTTAACTTCATTTTCGATGTGACTCTATTTTCTAGGGATTCTTTCCTTTTTTAAATTCTATCTTCTCCGGTATGGTGAGGTTCTTTTATTCACTGGAACTTCTTCTTAAAACTCTTTTATTTCAAACATATTTATAAACTTTTTTGCTGACTTATCTATCTTGTCAATTTTCTTCGTCGTTAACCAAAAAAACTTTTAATTTTTTTTTTTTTTTTGGAAACCAGGACTACACTACATTATTTCTCCGTTGTCCACGAAACGAAAACTTTAAATCTCCTTGACTCCAGTTTATCCAGGCATATCGTTGTTATAAAAACCTGTATTGAATGTCGATGTATTATATTAGTCATTTCCAGTAATTTTTTATGAATTCTTGCAACGTAAAAGTGTTGTATGTATGTGTCTGAATGTTTACAATGCTTTTCTATCTTTTAATCAATGCCTTTTATAATAATTATTAATTTTATTTCTAGTGACATTTTTTTCTCCCATTAAACGTCTCTGGCTGGAGTTAAAATAAGAAGCTAACACCCGTAGAGTAATAAAATGCTTAAAAGGTGGTGTGCGTGATATCGAAAAGGTATAAATAGAACCCAAAAATAAACCGAATGTCATTTGAAGACCATAACCCCAACATTAACTGTGAATTTTGATATATGGAATTGTAATAAATGATAAATTTTCTAATGGTAATTAACCATTCGAGTATTACTATACTACAATACCAATCAAATTTGTGTATGGAAATAATTATCACGAAGGGAATTTACGCTTTATTAATTGCAGATAGCAACCGTAGACTAGTTTCGTTCTTTCTAGGACTCATCAGTACGGTGTATAGTCGGTTCGCGAGTAACGAAGTTATCACATTTACCTATCCAACAGAAATGGCTCCATCTGAAGAATTAAAGAGTAATTGGTATGCCGAGGAATACATCGAACCTACGACGCATGATACGTACAAAACTAATTTCAACCGTAGAGTCAGAAATAATTCATAGAAGAAAGAAGAATATAAGTAACTCTCTGTAAAACGACTTACTACTGAGGTTTTTATGATAGCCAGCTGTGCAATAACCTGCATAACAATCAAATTTGGGTATGGCAATAATTATCGCGAAGGAAATTACGCTGTGTTAATCGCAGACAACAACCGTAATGTAGTTTCTTCCACACCTATCCACGCTTAAAATTTTCAAGAAAAATTCTGTTCGATGGCGACCAATACCACGTCAATCTCAGCATCTCGACGAGCTGATTTCGATGATGTAGAAGTTATTAAAATTCTTCAAACTATCTTCGAGTACATAGCAACAGAATACGAAAACTTGCCAAATTTCATTAAAAATCGACATTTTCATTTAAGGCAGTATTTCAAGTCACTCTCAACAACTGTATTCAAATCGGAAACTAGTTCTAACGACAAAACCAGAAATAATTTAATGAAAAAGATAAGTCCGGTTAACTCCGACGACGACGACGACGACGACCGACAACTGAAGTTCCTATATTAGGCAGCTCTCATAGAAAGCTGTGCAATAGCCTGCGTAGCAAGCAAATTAGCGTATGGCGTATGAGAATAATTATGCTTTATTAATTGCACACTGCAACCGCGGACTAGTTTCGTCCCTACTAGGACTCATCAGTACGGTATGGTCAATTCGCGATTAACAGCAAACCTACCTCAGCTACTTGTCCAACAAAATTGCAAAGGAATGATAAAGCATAATCCCCTCTGTGATAATATTAGTATATTCAATTTTGTTTGCTACAATATCATATGTCAGAAATGGTAAATCGTAGAAACTTGCAACTTGAGCAACAGAACATGTTTTTGGAAATAACTGCACATATTATGTATTGTATATAATTTCTTGCGGGCATTTTAGGCTAATATCTTTGTTATTCTTCTCCTTTCTTTTTCTATCTTTGACTTCCTTTTTCCAGACTATTAGTCCGTGATCCCTAGTCTTCTAATACTGTCTTTTCCTCGTTCTTGTTATCGGTCTTTTTTTATCTTATGCTCTATTGTCTTCTATGCTATTTCCTTAGTCTTGGTATCTACCCAGATTACTAAAAATTCTTGTTGATGTTACTCCTCAATTTACGAATGTTTCGTACCCTAAACGATATCCTTTTGAATACCTTGAAAGCTAAAGAAACGTTGTAATTGAAGTCTTCTTAATCCCGATCTTCTAATAGAGCTTTCGCCCATTATTTCCTCGGTCTTCTGCGCTATTTTCTTGACCAGTTTGATAATCGAGTCTATTTGTGATTCTTGGTAGATATCATAAACAAATTCACATTTCGACAATTAAGCTGTCATCTTCAGTGGACGTAAAACTTCGATTCTTACCTATAGTCGGAGTTGATAGTTTCGAACCTTTTTAACTCCTTCGGACAACTGCGACAATCGCGCACTTTTGGGTGTGAGTAGCAAAGATTTAGTGTAGTAAGTGACCTAACTTGCTAACTTGATCCTGCACCCTTTTCTACCCATTCGGGTGTAAGGCATTTTGAAGTTGAACTATTCTCGTGGTTCCTTCCTCCAGAGTTTTCTCGGCTTTTTTCTTCCATTTTATTCCCCATTTTTGTACTGTCATGTTGTCATTCCTTACCTTATCCAGTCTCGTTTTCTCCTCAATCCTTCTAAGGAATCTCATTTCGGTGCTTTGTATCTTGCTTCTTTGACATCGTGTTTGTTGGTCACACTGCAGGCCCGTATGTAAGTATTGGAGTCGCCACTATTTTTAAAGATTTGCATTTTTGTTGATGTTGCCTAAGAAGATGTTGCATTTTTGTTCATTTTGGGATCTCTTTTTACCTAGGAAGGTGTCCTTGATGCTATTAAAAAGTCTTCCAGTTGCTACTGGGCTTGCCCAAATTTCTTCGGATAGCCTTCCATCCTTTGTGACAATTGCACCCAGATATTTTAAGCTATCCCCTTGTTGTAGAATTTATTTCGTGTTTTTTATCCTCCTTGCTTGCAATCATTTTATGTATTCAAGACTTCCATAATACACTTTTAGGTCTCCTCTTTATTCTTGTAAGTATACTAAATGGGGAATAAAAAAGACATCTTTCAGGATTTTAGTTGTAAAATATTGATGGTCATCCAGGAACCTGGATTGTCCATGATCAAATAGACTGTCCACCGTTGTTGGGTAAGCTCGGTTTTAATATATAATGGTTGGCGTCTCGCTACGAGCAAATATTTTGTGCGTATTGGGGAGGACCAATGTGATGACTACATCGCCAATAAGTATTATTAGCATCAATTACAACTCCATAAGTAGTCTCACTTATTTCAATTGAAGTACCATACATGAGATTCTTGTATTCATTCGAGATTGCATTATTAATAAGGACTGCTGTGCTTCTGAATTCATACATTTTTCTGCTACTAATACATAGTTTTTTTATTTTATTTGTTTTGTTTTCGTTTTCTTGCTGGTTGTCACATACTAAAATTTATTTAGCTTTATATTAATATAATATTGATATTTCATTATATATTTTAAAATATGTGCATCGGATGCAATGACTTGAATTTTTTATGATTTTCTGTATTTGGGTTCTACCTATTAAAAGTAAACGGTTATTATTATTATTATTATTCGATGCTATATACAGCTGAAGCTCACACATTTTATTGAAGATTGTACCGTATTAGTCGAAACAAGTACTTATAGTAGATGCTTGCAACTAGTTTCAAATCATATATGCACGTAACTAGGTAATACCTATTTCGTTCGAATCTTCTTAATCCGGCAATTTTCATCTTTCGCCAATATCTTCAATCCCTTTTAGTACTTTGACCTTTTCCCTCGAAACGATACGATCCCTTCATATCAACTTTCCGATCGAACCGAACTTCCGACACTTCCCACGCCCGTATTTTACGACCGCATTGCCCCCTTTTTTAACATCAACACTCGGATAAGACATGGGGGAGGGGGCGTCTTCGGCGAGGATTTAGTTAATAAAGTAACGAATACTTACTATACATACAACGGGATCACTCCCCGAGTATCGCAGCATCTAATTTACAGGCGAAAAAGAAAGAGGGGGATGGATCAGAAAAAAAACGACGGAGGAATGTTTCGGCGACATTAATACTCTGTAAGACAAAGGAAAAGGAGTCTTTTAAACGCGAAACGGAGGAGGATGGGATGATACTCGCGCGCCCGCATTCCTCTGCTTTTCATTTCGGAAGGGTCGCGTCGTCGCCGGATTAAAGTTAAACCCCGCTCGAATCGTCACAACCAACGATAGGCTCCCGAAGCGGGCCGTATAGACCGTGTCGAAGCGATCGGAAAACGGGACGACGAAATTGATTTTATTAGAGAAATTGTATTGCATTAAACGTCCAATTTATAATCCCGAGGGGAGGGGAGGGGGTAAGCGCTTTCCTCTTCTTCGTTTTCGAGTATTTCAAATTTAGTTTTTACGATTTTTCGCCGAATCGTCGGACTTTTCTTTCGTTAATCGTCCAAATTTTTAAAAGACGTTTCCAGTTGGTATCTGGACAAAAATGTTATTTTACCTTGTTTTACTTAATCCTGTCCCTATCCCTGTCCATGGTATAAGGCTTCAATGGAGTCAGGTCTTCTATTTCCTGCATAATTCTCTCTTTTCTGTCTCCGATCTGATCCTTTCTTCATTCCCAATTAATTCCTCTTTCTGCCACTGCTTCCCTGATGTCGTCATTCCATTTTCTTCCTAGTCTTCCTTTTCCGTTTTTCTTTTCCTGTCACTCGTGTCTCATACACTTTCTTTGTTAGTCTATCATGTGCTCATACCTTTCCTAATCCATTATCTATATTGTACAATCTCATACGACTTCAGGTTTTCTGCGCAGTTGGAAAATAAGTAAGGTACTGCCAGTCTTTCAAAATGGTAATCAAGGCTGATACCCTCAATTATACACCCATAAACATTTTGTCAAATTTGGCGAAACTTTTTGAGCATATTTTATATACCACTATTTATGGTAATGTTATCCAATACTTGTCAATTCACCAACATGGATTCATGATAGGCAGGTATACTGTCTCTAATTTGGCTAATTTGTCACAGTACATTTCCATAACGATGGATGAGCGCAGGCAAGTCGATGTTATCTGTACGGACTTTACAAAGGCTTTTGATTACATTGACCATAAAATTCTTCTAGCTAAATTGGATGTCATTGGACGTTGCCCATCATTGTTGAAACTTATTTCTTCGTACTTAGTTAACAAGACTGACTACAGGCAGGTCTACTGTCTCTAATTTGGCTAATATTTCACAGTACATTTCCATGGGAATGGATGAGCGCAGGCAAGTCGATGTAATCTACACGGATTTTACAAGGGTCTTTGATTGCATTGACCATAATATTCTTCTAGCTAAATGGGATGCCATTGGACGTTGCCCATCATTGTTGAAACTTATTTCTTCGTACTTAGTTAACAAGACTGACTACAGGCAGGTCCACCGTCCCTAATTTGACTAATATTTCACAGTACATTTCCATGGGAATGGATGAGCGCAGGCACGTTGATGTAATCCACACGGATTATACAAGGGCCTTCGATTGCATTGACCATAAAATTTCTCTAGCTAAATTGGATGCCATTGGATGTTGCCCATCACTGTCGAAACTTATTTCTTCCTACTTAGTTAACAAGACTGACTACAGGCAGATCTACTGTCCCTAATTTGGCTAATATTTCACAGTACATTTCCATGGGAATGGATGAGCGCAGGCACGTCGATGTAATCCACACGGATTATACAAGGGCCTTCGATTGCATTGACCGTAAAGTTCTTCTAGCTAAATTGGATGTCATTGGATGTTGCCCATCACTGTCGAAACTTATTTCTTCCTACTTAGTTAACAAGACTGACTACAGGCAAGTCTACTGTCTCTAATTTGGCTAATATTTCACAGTACATTTCCATGGGAATGGATGAACGCAGACACGTCGATGTAATCTACACGGACTTTACAAAGGCCTTTGATTGCATTGACCGTAAAGTTCTTCTAGCTAAATTGGATGCCATTGGATGTTGCCCATCATTGTTGTAACTTATTTCTTCGTACTTAGTTAACAAGACTGACTACAGGCAGGTCTACTGTCTCTAATTTGGCTAATATTTCACAGTACATTTCCATGGGAATGGATGAGCGCAGGCAAGTCGATGTAATCTACACGGATTTTACAAGGGTCTTTGATTGCATTGACCATAATATTCTTCTAGCTAAATTGGATGCCATTGGACGTTGCCCATCATTGTTGAAACTTATTTCTTCGTACTTAGTTAACAAGACTGACTACAGGCAGGTCCACCGTCCCTAATTTGACTAATATTTCACAGTACATTTCCATGGGAATGGATGAGCGCAGGCACGTTGATGTAATCCACACGGATTATACAAGGGCCTTCGATTGCATTGACCATAAAATTTCTCTAGCTAAATTGGATGCCATTGGATGTTGCCCATCACTGTCGAAACTTATTTCTTCCTACTTAGTTAACAAGACTGACTACAGGCAAGTCTACTGTCTCTAATTTGGCTAATATTTCACAGTACATTTCCATGGGAATGGATGAGCGCAGGCACGTCGATGTAATCTACACGGATTTTACTAGGGCCTTTGATTGCATTGACCATAAAATTCTTCTAGCTAAATTGGATGTCATTGGATGTTGCCCATCACTGTCGAAACTTATTTCTTCCTACTTAGTTAACAAGACTGACTACAGGCAAGTCTACTGTCTCTAATTTGGCTAATATTTCACAGTACATTTCCATGGGAATGGATGAGCGCAGACACGTCGATGTAATCTACACGGACTTTACAAAGGCCTTTGATTGCATTGACCGTAAAGTTCTTCTAGCTAAATTGGATGCCATTGGATGTTGCCCATCATTGTTGTAACTTATTTCTTCGTACTTAGTTAACAAGACTGACTACAGGCAGGTCTACTGTCCCTAATTTGGCTAATATTTCACAGTACATTTCCATGGGAATGGATGAGCGCAGGCACGTTGATGTAATCTACACGGACTTTACAAGGGCCTTTGATTGCATTGACCATACAATTTTTTAGATAAATTGGATGCCATTGGATGTTGCCCATCATTTTTGAAACTTATTTCTTCGTAATTAGTTAACAAGGCTGACTACAGGCAGGTCTACTGTCTCTAATTTGGCTAATATTTCACAGTACATTTCCATGGGAATGGATGACCCATGGCAGGTCGATGTAATCTACACGGATTTTACAAGGGCCTTTGATTGTATCGACTATAAAATTCTTTCAGCTAAGTTGGATGCTATTGGATGTTGCCCATATTGTTGAAACTGGTTTCTTAGTACTTAGGTGACAGGGCTGACCATATCTTTTGTAACGGCTTTCCATCAACTAATTTTAAAATGTCGCCTGGGGTACCCCAGAGCTTCAACCTCGGTTCCTTATTGTTTAACATATATATAAATGATTTTTATGCAAATTAAAACGTAAATATTTGGTTTACGTAGATTATCTGATTAATTCACCTGCAGATTGTATCAATCCACAGACTAATCTCTTATTAGTTTACGAATGATGCTTCTCGAATGGTATCTCTTTGAATACTGCAAAATGCTCAATAGTTTCCTATGGTACATGTTCAAACACAATATAGTTCAATTACTGGGAGAGATAAAATGTAGGATTTGGGAGTGACTTTTAATTCTGGTCTGACATTTTCTCAACACATATTGTCCATATGCTAATGCGCCTTGCGATCCCTTGGGTTCCTTATAAGATCTTGCCGTGGTTTCACTAATCTCCACACAATTAAAACTTTGTGTCATACCCAGGTTCATACTAGATTAGAATATGGGTTACTGATCTGGTATCCTTACTGCACTTATCAAATTCTTTCTGTGGAACGCATTCAGAAGAGGTGCCTAAAATATTTGATATTTTGGGACTTCTGGCAATTGTCCTGCTCACGTCTCAGATTATGCGACATTATTGGAGAAGCATCACTTTCAGGCTCTATCTGATCGCCGCGAAAAATACAGTTGTAAATTTTTATTTTTTACATTTAATCACCAATAAAGTTGATTCCCCATCGTTGCTGGAATATATAAATGTTAATGTACCAAGTCAAAGGGCTAGATGTACCAATTTATTGCATAATTCTAGAGGAAAAACCAATATTTCAACGAGATTGAATTTTAACAGATTTTATTCCGAACTAGGAACTCAATTTTCATTTTTTTGTTTTGCTTACTTATTGTTGTAAATCATCCTGTAATTGGTCTGTGACTGTTGGACAAATCAAGATGATGATGGTGATGATAATTATTATTATTATTATTATTATCACTCCTACGACACAGATGGCCCAACCATCTCAGCTGACCATCCTCTATTATTTTCCATATAGGTTTAATTCCTAAGTTTTTCCAGTATTTCTCGTTTCTCTCTTTCTTGGCCCTATTTTCTATCCGTCTTAGAAATTTCATATACATGGCGTTCACTCGCGTTTTGACTTTCTCTGACCTTGTCCAAGTCTCACTGCTACACGTTATTATTGATCTTAAGACATTTTTCGCTATTTCTCATTTGATCTGGTTTGGTACTTCCTTCTTTTCCCCAGAAACGTAGCCCCCATTGTATAAAACATTCTTGCAGTTGTTTTCATTCTTTCGTTAATTTCTTGCTCCATTTTTCCGTCCCATTGAATTCTTGCTCCTAAATATTTGTAATTATTAACATGTTCTATTGTCCTTCCTTCGATTTTGATGTTATGTCTTTTTTTCTACTACAATTATCATTGATTTGGTTTCTTCAATATTTATCGGGTGCTAACGAGATATTAAATGTTGGGGTCTTCGCAAATCCCCACAGTGAGCCATCGCTGACTGCCAGGAAGGAAATTTCTATTGTCCTTCCTTGGATTTTCAGGTTATGTCCTTTCTTTTCTCCTATAATTATCATTGATTTGTTTTTTTCGATGTTTATCAGGTTTTCACGAGACATTAAACGTTACGGCCTTCGCAAGTCCCCACAGTGAGCCATCGCTGACCGCCAGGAAGGAAATTTCTATTGTTCTTCCTTCGATTTTGATGTTACGTCCGTTTTTTTTCACGAAAATATTGCGAGTAGAAAGCGATACTGTCGCTGGTTTTTGCTCTGGAAAAACGAAAATTGCGACGCAAGACGGTTTAAGAAGTTCCGGAAGTGGTACGGAGGATAATAAACAATCGATTTGATTGGTATCCTCGCCGACATTTCAGGGATGTTTTGCGCGAATTTAAAGCCGCGATGCGTATAAGGGAATTCTATCGGGAGCTTTAGGTAAACATAAAGAAAGGAGAGGTGAAGAGAAATTTATTCAAAGGTCGTACTAATTTGCTCGACGTTTCGTAAGTATACGTGACCGTTATTGACCCCAAAGGTAAAAAAGGGGAGCAAGCTACTATTTACAGGTACGTGTATCCAATATGACTCCATCTATTTCCTGCAAAAATACGATACGGCACAATCCACCACACGACGCCTCCTTTTCATATACCGGGTGTCGCTTTTTGTAACGCCATTAAATTTCTGGTGAAAAGAAATAATCTCGATATTGATGCTAGTAAAAGTTATCGTAATTCAATATTAGTAGTACAAGCCCACAGTTGCTCCCTTTTGAAACGCTCACGGATTCGTCCCGTGTTAGCCAACTCTATTTATCACATTAATGCAAACTTTTAAATACCCTCTTTTCTACCACTTTTAGGTCAAAAATCAAACAACAAATTCAAAGTTAACTAAATTGTTGTTTGATTGACCTAAAGGTGGTAGAGGAGAGGATATTTAAAAGATAAGTACATAGGTCACGATACATATATTCATATATATATAATATAGATACAGCAAATTAATGTACATATATACATATACATAATATATATACAGTAAATTAATAGAAACTTTAGGATTTACTAACTACTAACGATCGTTTTCACCAGTTGATATCCCAATGGCAACTGACACTTCGATAATTTCGAATTTTTCCAAAATTTTGCAATTCTCCCAAATCAAAAAAAAAAATGTCACCTGTTTTCTAAAATTCTCGAATATTTCAAGATTTTTCATATTTCCGAAAGTAGCAAAATTTTTTAACTTTTTGCGATGTCGAAATTTGCGAAATTGGCCGGAAATGATACTTCCGTTGCTTTTAAAGTTCTTCCAAAATTTCAAGTTCAAGCTTTTTTTCAAAATTTCTAGTTTCCAATATATTTTTATAAAAGTTTCTAATACCTTGGAACCTTTCTTGATTTTCGATTTATACAAAATTTTGAAATTCATCTGAATTTTTAAAATATTCACTCATTTTCGAAAATTTTCCAATATTGTAAGATTCTTCGTGCTTTCAAAGTTAATGAGAATTTCTAAGCATATCGAAATTTGTGAAATAGATCCGAAATTAGATTTTTATAAAAGTTTATAATATTTCAGAACCTCTGTTAATTTGGAATTTGTTAAAAATTCGAGGGAATTTCAAAAAATTTTTGCTATTGTCTAAAATTCTCTAATATTTCGACGTTTTTCATACCTCCAACATCAACGTATATTTCAGATATTTCAGAACCTTTCTTAGTTTCGAATTTACACAAAATTCCTAAAATTTTCAGTTATTTTCTAAAGTTTTCTAATATTTTAAGACTTTTCGTGCTTTCAAAAGTGACGAATATTTTCAAGAACATCGAAATTTGCGAAATTGGTCAGAAATGACATTTTCATCGTTTTTAAGCTTTTCAAAAACTTTCAAGTTTAAGTGTTTATTCAAAATTTCTTGTTTTCTCTATGTTTTTGAATATTTCGGAACCTTTTCTAATTTCCGATTTGTCCAAAATTTTGAAATCCAGCGAAATTTAAAAATTTTTTCTAAAATTTTCCAATATTATAAGAGTTTTCGTGCCTTCGAAGTTAATGTGTATTTCTAGGAATATCGAAAAATCGCGAAATAGATCGGAAGTGAAATTTTTATAAAAGTTTATAATAATTCAAAATCCCTGGTAATTTCGAATTTGTCAAAAATTACAGGGACTTTTAAAAATTATTTGACCATTTCCTAAAATTCTCTAATATTTCGACAAAATTAATTAATTTAATTTCAAAATTAACGAATATTTCTAGGAATATCGACATTTACAAAATCGATCCGAAATTTTTATAATTTTTAGATATTTTCAAAACCTCTCTTAGTTTCGAATTTCTATAAAATTTCGACATTTGCGGGATATTTAAATTTTTTAGCTATTTTCTAAAGTCTTCCAATATATTAAGATTTAAGATTCATGCTTTCAAAATTAACGAATATTTTCAAGAATATCGAAATTTGCGAAATTGATCAGAAATAACATTTTCTCGAAAATTATCAAGTTCAAGTGCTTTTCCAAAATTTCTAGGTTTCTCAATATTTTTATAAAATTTTCTAGTATTTCGGAACCTTTCCTGATTTGAAATTTATCCAAAATTTCGAGTATTTTCAATTATTTGCTAAAATTTTCCAATATTTTAAGAGTTGTCATGCTTTCAAAATTAACGAATTTTTAGGAATATCGAAATCAGTCAGAAATTACCAGATTTTCACCATTTGTTAGTTTTTCCGAGAATATTCAGGTCTTTTTCATCTTTAAGGAACGTTCACGTATGTCACGACTTTTCATAATTTTGGATTTGTCTAAAACTTGAAAATTTCAAAAATGTTCAGTTAGTCTGAAATTTTCCTCAAATATCGAAGTTTACAAAATTATTCTGAAATTTTGGAAATTAAGTTTTTCAAATTTTCATCGAAAATTTTCGAAATGATAATTGTTAAAAAAAAAAAATAGAAAATTGGTTTCAAACGATATGCAATGTAGTCTCCAATGCAGTCATTGCACAACTTTCTGCGAGAGTTGCCTAACAAATGAACCTCACTGTAGATCATTCATTGACGAGCTCTGTAGATGTTCTACTTGTCTATTCTTTGTTAAAAGAAATTGCCCGTTTTGATTTAATATGATTTATTCCCCAGAAAATAGTGCAAAATATACAGGGCAGTGTGTCTTGGGTCAGGTACATGCCCATATACATAGATAAAAGACAAAAATTAAAATAAGCTGTAAACTGTACAAAGTGTAGCAGTTGTATCAAAACCGAAAACCGATAGAAATACGGTGGGGGGGTTAGAGACACATTTCCCTCCTTGCTTCTAGGATATTTAAAGAGCCTTTATATACGGCCTATATAACGCAATCGAGAACGCTTTTTCCTGAATCAGTTAACAATGACTTACCCCAAAATTGCTTTTGTATGCTATCAATGAAAAGTACTTTGGCTTTCCAACAACATGCCACATTCGAGGGGTTGTTAGTTAAGATTGTCAATTCTCCTCGAACGGTGGTTTCAAATCGACGCCCGCTATGTTCAATATCAATAAACACATCGACACGTTCTAAAACGAAAAATACCACAATATTTACGATTGCCACCTAATTTAAAACTCGACTGTGAGCGTAATCGCGTTCGCGATTGTTCTTTATCGTTCGATATTTATTCGCCGCCGCCGATTAATACGATCAGCGCCCGTTTTGTCTGAGAAGATGAAACAGACTTTTTCGCAGAAACCTCGATCTCGAACTTATTTCCATACCTGCGAGCGTGCGGCGCAAGTATTTATGTAAATTAGCGACATACATAGATGCGCTAAAATTATCACAGACCGGCCGTGAATACACACGTTGGCAGAAGAGTACAGTTCTAAAATAAGATTATATTAGAGTTTTGTGTGTGTAGAGAGAGAAGTTGCGGCTTTATATTTTTATTTATTTATTTATTTTAATGCGTATGAATTGAGAATATTTCATAGGTATATGTCGCATCTTCATAATCTTTTTTATCTCTCATATTTCTGTGTTATCGAGATTAAAGCAATGATTGTTATCTTTAGGATTATAGGGTAATTTATTTCAAGATCGCTTCAATTTCGGAATTTTTGATTAGCTCAGAAACTATTTTGAAAGCTCTGTATATCTTAGCTTTAAAAGTAAGCTATCATATCGAATACACGCTATTAAAAAATTTCGAGTATGTAAAATGCACAATGCACTGCTTGCTTACAGAAGATTAAAGCTGTGGAAGCCCTTGGCATTGTAGAAAAATATACTATCTTATCGTTACACATACTACTTTTGAAGGTCAGAGATACAATTTTCAAAATAGTTTTGGAACCAATAAAAAACAATTAAGTTTAACCGAACCTGAAAGAAAGTACCTTTCAACCTTTTGCACTTCAATGTACTTTTTGCCTGATCTTGCAATTTGTTTTTGTTCGCGCTCTAAAAGCATGTGTGCATCAATTGTGAGCCTACCCTCGTGCATCCTGCTTCTGGATTTAATAGAGCAGCCATACTTCGGGATTTTGCTTTCTTTCCGTGACAACTTTAAAGCTGGGGAAGCAAGTAGAAATTTGAGAAAAGCAGTAGAAGAAACTGAAGGAATTGATGAACTATAAGTTCGACTTAAAAACTTAATGAAACGCCCACATAACCGTCCACTCCTTAACCATGTTTTGGGACACCATCTTCTTCAACCGGGTACTCAGCGTTAGGATTACAAAAAAAAAAGACCAAGACTTACAAATCCGATAGGCAATTAGGTTATAAAAATTGGAAAGGAAAAATTACGAATGGGCATGCAAAAGAAGTCACGGTCCCTTGATAAAAAAGTTCTAGCTGATATCGAGGAAAAATCTCCCGGACATCTTCACATCTTCAACGATGGTGTGCGTCGTTCTTTTAGTTTGTCTGCAAAATATCTCGCGATAATATTGCATCAGAAACTCCACTCCACGTAAAAGGCTTGCTGAAAGTCGAAGTATCCTAGGTACGTCAATAGATACCAAGGATATAGGGGAAAAATCTCTTCGGATGGTAATAAACAATGAATATACGTTGTAATTTCGTCAGAGTCAAAGTTATACGCAGAATTTCCACGAAAAATATAGACTGGGAAACCCACACAAACATGAAATGCGTGACACTGCTCACTACACAATTGTTTAGTAACAAAATTCGGTGACACGTGTTTCGTTAGCACGAGGCAGGTATTATCAAAACCGCATAAACCGAAGAAAATATGTCGTAATCAGAAGAAGAAATTGTGCACATTAACTTTAAGCGATTTTGAAAATAAACATCCTTATAGCCTTAAAAGAATGATAATAATTATTTTAATTAATTTTAATTATCTCTTATCTTATTTCTGTGTTATCGAGTTCAAAGCCTTGATCAAAATCTTTGAACGTATAAGGGAATTTCGCTCAACATCGCTTAAATTTCAAAAATTTTTATTAGCTCAAATACTATTTTGAAAACTCTTACCGTAACGAATATACGCTGTTAAAAATCTTAAACCTGCAAACCTGCTGGTTCTTCATTTATTATTTACATAGAACTAAACATGTCCTAACTCTTAAAATTATTTAAAAAAGAAACTATTTTATCGTTCAAGCTTAATGGCCTGGCCACTCAGAACCAGATCACCCTGGTCTGGGTGCCAGGACATGAGGGGCACAGGGAAATGAGATGGCAGACATCTGCGCAAAAAAGGGGCTGAGAGAAACTTTATTCGACCTACCCCACCTTTTGGGTTTAACAAAGGTCTCCTTAAAGGTGAGATAAAGAAATGGACAGCGTCCATTACAATGAAACACTGGAATGAGACCAGCGGGCTGGAACATTCCAAAAAATTTCTGAGCTTCGACGCTAGGAGGGCGGACCTCGCCCTCAAACTGGACACGGGAAGCTTAAAAACACTGACAGGGGCACTCACAGGCCACTATACCTGCAACAAGCACCTTCACAAAATGGGCTTATCCAACACGGACACTTGCAGATTCTGCGGTGAAGAAGAGAAGTCAATGGAACACTTGATCACTAACTGTGGGGCACTAGGCCACAGGAGATATAGACTACTACATGCATATACGCTGAGTGAGGAGGACCTATTTACACTCCCATTGAAGGAGCTGATCCTGTTCCTCAGCGTATTAAATAAATAAATAGAACAAACAAGAGGAAGCACAATAGATCAACGTGGTCGCAGTGCAAAGGGCCATTTTGGGCCAGACCCCACCTCATTACAATACAATACAATACAATACAATACAATACAATTTTATCGTTACACATACATCTTTTGGGGCTAAGAGACACAACTTTCAACAAAATAGTTTTGGAACCAACCCAAAAACAATGTAACTTTAAGCTATTTTGGAAATAATTACCTTATAGACATGAAAAAGTCTTTTACGACACCATGCGTTAAAGGTGTCGTAAAAACCATAAAAGAGAAGAAACAATTGTGGAAAAAATACCAAGCAAACGGGAAAGAAGGGAACTGCGAGAAGTACAAGCAAAAGCGAACAAACGCCAAAGAGATTGTTGTAAACAGTAAGGATTAAGCGTGGGTAGAATTTGGAAAGAAATTGGCAAAATTGGAAAACGTCTTATAATACTCTTAAGTACATTACAAGAAGCAAAAATAAACACACCAAGAAACGTAAAGGACAAGACAGAACAGCGGTCACAGAAGAAGTAAGAATAATGGAAATGTGGAGGGAGTATTTTAAAGAATTGTCGGAACAAAACGAAGCGGCATCAGACGCGACAGAATAGAACATGGAAAATCAGAAAACGCACAAGAAAGATAAGAAAAGTGCAAACAAATAATAGAAGAAGACCTAATGGAAGCAAAAAATAAAATGAGAACAGGGAAAGCAATAGAACGTGACGAGATAACTGCCGAAATATGCAAGAACATGAATGAGGACAGACACCAGGAACTTTTCAATATTATGAATCTGGGAAGAGCAGAAAAGGAAGGTACCATCAAACTAGCAAATAAGAATTATCACGTCAATCTATAAAAAAGGATACAGCAAAATTTGCTGACAGTGCAGATGGACTTTGGAACTTTGGAAACTACCATGGGAAAGAAATACGACAGAATACTGCGAAAAAGACTAAGGCACAAACTAGAAAGTCAAAGTGAATTTAGAAGAAAAAGAGAAACAAACGACCAGATATTCATAATCAGACAATTAGAGAGATAACAATTGAGTTAACAATCAGAGAATTATTTAAAGGTGGAGAGGCAAATCCACTCTCTATGTAACGACCTAATAAATTAGGTCGAATTTGGACGAAACCGAGTTGAACAATGAACTTTTTCCGATTTACGTTAAAAATCGCTTCAGAACGCTTTCTATCGATAAATCCGTCAAAAAGGGCTCAAAATACGTGTAGTACTTCGGAGCACGGACCAGATGACCGCAAGGAGTTTTGGAGTTTGGGAGCTGCAAGAAGCTGGAAGCTACGTACACGTGAGGATTCCAGGTATATTTTTGGAAATTCCGAATCAATTTGGTGCATATCTACAGAATCGAAGATAACTCGGTAATATCATGTGTACATTTATATTCTTCAGTTAATTACTTTGTTAAAATCCTGTTAATTCTGTTGAGGCAATGGTGAAGAATAAGAGAACTAATCGGGAAGAAGTACACTAGAATCGAAAGGGATGATAAAGCAGAAAACTAAATCACTCCTCAGGGTTCGTTTCTTAGCCAGTTCTCATAGAAAGCTGTGCAATCACTGTATTGTAAAAACAAATTGCAAGTGACAACAATTGTTACTGAGGAAAACTAGTCTACGGTTACATTCTTGTTGGCCAGCTAGTTGAGGGAGCTTGCCTTTGATAATCGCAGATTACCTATGTATATTGTAGCGGTGAGTCCTAGTAAGGACAAAACCAGTCTACTGTTGCAATCTCCGATTAATATAGCATAATTCCCTCCGTGATAATTGTTGACGTACATATGCAATTTGTCCGTGCTTTGCCGGCTATTGCACAGCTTCCTATGAGAGTCGCCTATCAAAAAGAACCTTGGAAATCCTTCTATGGAACGACACGTAGATGCCTCTAAATTTAATCGTTTTGCAACTTCAACCTACAGTAAACGATCGATAGCGGTAATTACGAAATTATCTACGACAGCCTACATCTACACAGAATTATTCGTATACCGCATCGATTTAGTACTGACTACAGCGGGGAGTCGGCGATGCTGTCGTAACTTATTTCGTAATTATACGAATTATAACTTCTTGACGACGATGTTATTTTCAAAATATTTTCAATTCCTGAAAATCAACGACGTGACCTAAAAAAACCCGTTCAGACGGCAACTCGCGCGTGTGTCCATCCTCCCCATCCATCCGTTAAGAGTTCTCGACTCGAGCACCCACTCCAATTTTTTCTTCTTCTTAATTACGTTCCTTCCTCCGCGAACGAACTCCTTAGTAATCTCCGCGATACGGTAACTTCGTCGAACGACTCTCGCTAATTTCGTCATGCTTACGTTTTCCGTTCACGTTCTCGTCGATTTATTCTCGGAAGATGATGGGTACGAGTAGATGGGGAACTTTGCTTTGAAGGCAGTCGGTCTGGGAACGTCTCGAAAAATCGTCATTACCATTATGATTAATGTATTGAGATAAGGAACTGATCTCAGGAGGAGACTGGATGACTTTTTACGGGTTGTACTGGAAGTTAAAGTTGTCCTAAATGATTTTTTTAAAGCTATAAAGTACGTATTTATTTTCAAAATATTACTCTGCTCTGGGTGCCAGGACATTAGGGACACGGAAGAAATGGGATGGCAGACATCTACGCAAAAAAAGGGGCTGAGAGGAACTTTACTGGACCTACCCCATCTTTTGGGTTTTAATAAAGGTCTCCTTAAAGGGAGATAACGAAATGGACAGCATCCATCGCAACAAAACTCTGGAATGATACAAGTGGGCTGGAACATTCCAAAAAGTTCCTGAGCTACGACGCTAGGAGGGCGGACCTCGCCCTAAAACTGGACAGGGGAAGCTTAAAGACACTGACGGGGGCACTCACAGGCCATTATACCTGCAACAAGCACCTACACAAAATGGGCTTATCCAACACGGACACTTGCAGATTCTGCGGTGAAGAAGAGGAGTCAATGGAACACTTGATCACTAACTATGGGGCACTAGCCAATCAGGAGTTACAGAATACTACATGCATATACGCTGAGTGAAGAGGACCTATTAACGCTCCCTTTGAAGGAGCTGATCCTGTTCCTAGACGTATTAAATAAATAAAAAAGGGGAGCACAATAGATCAACGTGGTCGCAGTGCAAAGGGCCACTTTGGGCCAGACCCCACTCCATTACATTATTTTCAAAATCGTTTAAAGTACAATTTTAGAAAACAGCTGAAAATTTGAAAAAGTCTCTTTTGTACAAATTTGAAATTAAGAAAGGTTTAAATATTTAATTTCCGATCAATTTTGTAAATTTCGATGTTCCTAGAAATATCCGTTAATTTTGGAAGTATGAAAAATGTTTTGTTTTTGAAGGCTTAGGGCATCATACCAATAAAATTTATCTGTGACATCTCTCTACAGATCTCTGTCCCTCACTATCCTCCTCCAACTTCCGGCTTCCACTTTTTCAAGTCTTCTCCCGCCTTCTCCAGCCACCGTTTCCTGGGCCTCCCCTTCCTTTTACTTCGTATCCTGCTGTATCCGTCCAATGTGTTCCAGCTATCTTAATCTTTGACTCTTAATGTATGTTGTTGAATAGTCTGTGTATGTCTTGGTTCATTCTTCTTTGCCAACATTCTTCCATATCTTTCCTCCCAAGATTTCTCTTGGCATTCTTCCTTTCCACCTGCTTAGGTCTTCTTCCGATGCCGCCTTGTTCAACACTTACACTTTGCTTACGTAGGTCACCGTTGGCTTTATGACTGTTTTGTATATGTTGTTAACTTGATATTCCTTAATGCAGTGTCAGTACTACTATAGTACAGCCCGTGCTAATCAGTATCAATCTTGCATCTGTTGTCCATACTCTCCATTTACATCGATTATGTGTGACTCCTAACTAACTAATTTCCTCGACAGCAACGAAAGTTTACACCCCCAGTTCTTAGTAACTACAACTCATCCCATCCCCATTACTAGAGTGCGAAAATTCCTCGTCTGTGGACCTACAGAAACAAATCCTTGGACGTATATTTCCTCCCCTACTAAAACTATACTTCATCCCGATTCCTAAAGCATATCCCGAAGAGAGATGCACATGCATCCATCGTACGAGGACGCATCGTTTCTATATCGCGCACCTGTTCCGGTAATTATTTACGGATCGTTGGCGGTAACGCTGCTTCCTTCTCGTCCTGAATAAAATATCGTCGCTCTATACGCCGTTCTTACTCCTCCGAAAAGGACGAAATATGAACCGAGGTCTTGCATAATTTATGTTAGAGTAATAATATGTATGGTATAAAAGGAGTCCCCAATCTACGTTATTTATGAAAAGCACTTTAACGCTGAAATCAATACCGGACGTAAGTCGCGCGTTTTTCCACCTTCCTCCCCTTCTTCTGGGAGCCTTTTCTTTCCCCCAATTCGGAAATGATGAACGTCAACGAGACGAGGAAAATCCAGGAAAATCTTCTTCTACAGCAAAATGGAAATTTATCGCATTTGACACCGAAAAGTATAAGAGCTCCTGCTAAAGCAAACTAAGATTTGAAAAAGGGATAAAAGAACGTAGTAAAACAGATATTTGAGGCAAGAAAAGTTGAGAAGAGGAGAAAAGAGAAGAGCGTAGCTGATTAAGTAAAGTAAATAAGATTTGAAGAAGACATGAAATAGGATGGTCTGATTTTTGGATTTTTGGATAGTACAGGCAGAAGCACAGACGTGAGCTGAACGGAATGGAAATAAAACATTTCAGGAAGAAAGTAGGGATTTAAGATAAAGAATGAGTCTGTTATTAAAAGGATTGCTATTGGTATATAGTGAGAATGCAACCAGACGGAATTACAAGAAAGGAAGACAGCGAGCTGCAGGAAGAAAGGAATACTCAGAGAAGCGTAGATGTATCAAATGTATGAAACAGAAAGGAAGAGGGGAAAACATTGAGGAAGAAATGGGAAGTTTGGCAAAAGACAGGAAACTTTGAACATATGGGTTATGGAGAACATGGAGTCCTAATACGATGCCAGAAAGGGCACAAACATACAGAAGGAAAAGAAGAGATGGTTTAAAGTTTGAAATTTTGACTAAAGGCGTTTCGTTCTTTTGGGGGGGGTCCTGATCCAAAGTTTTGGTTTGATTCTTAAGATTTCAGTGTACACTGTATACAGAAAGCATATAAGTAACCTGCACGAAATGAAAAATCAGCTCGACGAAATTAAAGTGAAACATTTCTGGAAGATAATAAGGAGGACAAAGTGGGATGAGATAAGGAAAGAAAAAGATAAAGACATGGTTTAATATATGAAGTTTTGAAGAGAAAGACGATCGTTGAATCCTTGAAATGTTGATTCAAGATGTTTTCTGCTTTTTCTGGAATCATGGTCCGAAGTTTTGGTTTGATTCTTGGGATTTCAGTGTACACTGTACACAGAAAGCATATAAGTAACCTGCACGAAATGAAAAAGCCAGCTCGACGAAATTAAAGTGAAACATTTCTGGAAGATAATAAGGAGGACAAAATGGGATGAGATAAGGAAAGAAAAAGATAAAGACATGGTTTAATATATGATATTTTGAAGAGAAAGACGATCGTTTAATTCTTGAAATGTTGATTCAAGATGTTTTCTGCTTTTTTCTGGAATCATGGTCCGAAGTTTTGGTTTGATTCTTGGGATTTCAGTGTACACTGTATACAGAAAGCATATAAGTAACCTGCACGAAATGAAAAATCAGCTCGACGAAATTAAAGTGAAACATTTCTGGAAGATAATAAGGAGGACAAAGTGGGATGAGATAAGGAAAGAAAAAGATAAAGACATGGTTTAATATATGAAGTTTTGAAGAGAAAGACGATCGTTGAATCCTTGAAATGTTGATTCAAGATGTTTTCTGCTTTTTCTGGAATCATGGTCCGAAGTTTTGGTTTGATTCTTGGGATTTCAGTGTACACTGTACACAGAAAGCATATAAGTAACCTGCACGAAATGAAAAAGCCAGCTCGACGAAATTAAAGTGAAACATTTCTGGAAGATAATAAGGAGGACAAAATGGGATGAGATAAGGAAAGAAAAAGATAAAGACATGGTTTAATATATGATATTTTGAAGAGAAAGACGATCGTTTAATTCTTGAAATGTTGATTCAAGATGTTTCCTGCTTTTTTCTGGAATCATGGTCCGAAGTTTTGGTTTGATTCTTGGGATTTCAGTGTACACTGTACACAGAAAGCATATAAGCATCTTGCACGAAATGAAAAAATCAGCTCAATGAAATGGAAGTAAAACATCTGTGGAAAATAATATGGAAGACAAAATGGGATGAAAAAAGGAACAGACAAAAAAATGGTTCAATGTTTGAAGTTTCGAAGAAAGAGACCATCGCTTATTCTTTGGAGGAAAATTTTTGAATTACTTGCTCTCTTAAACCACACCAAAAGTTAATTTTCGTTCTCTTCGTACGATGCTTTACGAAGGCGTTTAACATAACCAGATGAGCTCGATGCAACAGTAGCGTGTAATCTATCCTTATTTCTTAGAATCGTTGATAAAGTTGACTTTGAAATCTCGTATCGTTCAGCGATTTTCGTTTTGGCTAGAATACCAGCTTCTATTTCTAGAATTGTACGTTCCGTCGTTTTTTGTACTGACTTTTGTACACTCATTTCTATAGTATCATGGAAGCAAAACTCAAATTAAAATAAAACACTAAAAATTGCCATAAGATGGGAAAGAAGGTGCGCAGTACATAGGGGATTTACCCATTTGTTTCAGTTCACAGTTCGTTTTAGGTAGGAGTTTCTATTACGCCACTAATTTATTAATGTTCGTGGTTGGTGTTAATAATTCGTGTTAATAATTCACAGATACTATGAAGACACAATTACCATATTTCGAGGGGGAATGAAATGAGTTCGTGTTAAGCGAGTGTTCGTTATAACTAGGGAATACTGTATTTACTAAGCTTCTCCAATTTTCGAGATTTCGCCATTTTGAAAGTTTGCTGGAACATGGCAACTGTGCTCGACCGTGCCTTCAGCAGTTTCACGCTGGTCTGTAATGAATGGGCTGATCTCACGCCCAGAATTTAAGCTGGCTCACTGGCAAAATTGTAGGTTTAATTCTTTACTGATTTCACCGTAAATATTTTCTGGGGAGCCCACACAGTCTAGTTACTCCACCGTGTGGGACCCAATTATTTCTCAATTAAGCTTCTTTAAATGACAAAAGAATATTGTTTTTCATTACAACACATTTTAGTTTTTTCTATTAAAACTAGTCTAGTAGACTAACCTTTAACTTTACTCTAGTAATAGCTTAACCGAAATATATATTTCCTCAAGTGAGTCCAGGCACGTTCCTTAGGTCTTTCTTTGTTAGAACATATAAATCCATTGTGCTTCAGCGCGCACTGCACTCCGCCTGGTCCTCCTCGGCCTTTGTATTTGATGTTGAGTATCCAGAAGCTGCAGGGCTTCTACGTTGACATGATGATAAAATCTAGCTCGCTATCCTTTTCATCCCCTCTTTCACTGTTGTCATCAGGAGATCTCTATGTAAATCACTGTTACGAATATACCAGGGTGCATTCACCACCTTTCTTAGTATTTTTATTTTGAAACGTTTGAGCGCATTTGATGTTAGAACCACTAGCACAGCCCCAAACCTGAATTCCACAAAGCAACGCCGGTTTGAAGATCTGACTGTAGATTGCAATCTCGTTGGAGATTTTGAGTCTGGAGTTTCGTCCTATCAGCCAATAACATTGTTTATATTTTATGTTTAGTTCGGTTCTTTTCTTTTCAACATGCTCCCTCCATATCAGTTTAGCATCAACATACATGTCAAGATACTTGGTATTGTTCGAGCATGGTATTTAGGTTCCAGTGATGTCTAGTGGAAGTGGTTCTGTAAGCCTCTTATTAGTAATTTTTTTGGGTCGATTTAAATTCGTTGTGTTCAATCCTCGATTGTGTGGTCCAGTTTGCTTGTTGCCTGTAATTTGGTAATGGAGTTTTGTTGATTTTGGTCCTTTTCTTTTCAACATGCTTCCTCCATATCAGTTTAGGATCAAAATGAATGCCACGATACTTGGCATTGTTCGAGCATGGTATTTAGGTTCCAATGATGTCTAGTGGAAGTGGTTCTGTAAGCCTCGTATTAGTAATTTTTTTTGGGTCGATTTAAATTCGTTGTGTTCAATCCTCGATTGTGTGGTCCAGTTTACTTGTTGCCTGTAATTTGCTAATAGAGTTTTGTTGATCTTGGTTCTTTTCTTTTCAACATGCTTCCTTCATATCAGTTTAGGATCAAAATGAATGCCAAGATACTTGGCACTGTTCGAGCATGATATTTAGGCTCCAATGATGTCTAGTGGAAGTGGGTTCTGTAAGCATCTTATTAGTGATTTTTTGTTGGGTCGATTTAAATTCGTTGTGTTCAATCCTCGATTATGTGGTCCAGTTTGCTTGTTGCCTGTAATTTGGTAATGGAGTTTTGTTGATTTTGGTCCTTTTCTTTTCAACATGCTTCCTCCATATCAGTTTAGGATCAAAATGAATCCCAAGATACTTGGCATTGTTCGAGCATGATATTTAGGTTCCAATGATGTCTAGTGGAAATGGTTCTGTAAGCCTCGTATTAGTAATTTTTTTGGGTCGATTTAAATTCGTTGTGTTCAATCCTCGATTGTGTGAGTTTACTTGTTGCCTGTAATTTGCTAATAGAGTTTTGTTGATCTTGGTTCTTTTCTTTTCAACATGCTTCCTTCATATCAGTTTAGGATCAAAATGAATGCCAAGATACTTGGCACTGTTCGAGCATGATATTTAGGCTCCAATGATGTCTAGTGGAAGTGGGTTCTGTAAGCCTCGTATTAGTAATTTTTTGGGTCGATTTAAATTCGTTGTGTTCAATCCTCGATTGTGTGAGTTTACTTGTTGCCTGTAATTTGCTAATAGAGTTTTGTTGATCTTGGTTCTTTTCTTTTCAACATTCTTCCTTCATATCAGTTTAGGATCAAAATGAATGCCAAGATACTTGGCACTGTTCGAGCATGATATTTAGGCTCCAATGATGTCTAGTGGAAGTGGGTTCTGTAAGCCTCGTATCAGTAATTTTTTGGGTCGATTTAAATTCGTTGTGTTCAATCCTCGATTGTGTGAGTTTACTTGTTGCCTGTAATTTGCTAATAGAGTTTTGTTGATCTTGGTTCTTTTCTTTTCAACATTCTTCCTTCATATCAGTTTAGGATCAAAATGAATGCCAAGATACTTGGCACTGTTCGAGCATGATATTTAGGCTCCAATGATGTCTAGTGGAAGTGGGTTCTGTAAGCCTCGTATCAGTAATTTTTTTTGGGTCGATTTAAATTCGTTGTGTTCAATCCTCGATTGTGTGAGTTTACTTGTTGCCTGTAATTTGCTAATAGAGTTTTGTTGATCTTGGTTCTTTTCTTTTCAACATTCTTCCTTCATATCAGTTTAGGATCAAAATGAATGCCAAGATACTTGGCACTGTTCGAGCATGATATTTAGGCTCCAATGATGTCTAGTGGAAGTGGGTTCTGTAAGCCTCGTATCAGTAATTTTTTTTGGGTCGATTTAAATTCGTTGTGTTCAATCCTCGATTGTGTGAGTTTACTTGTTGCCTGTAATTTGCTAATAGAGTTTTGTTGATCTTGGTTCTTTTCTTTTCAACATGCTTCCTTCATATCAGTTTAGGATCAAAATGAATGCCAAGATACTTGGCACTGTTCGAGCATGGTGTTTAGGTTCCAATGATGTCTAGTGGAAATGGGTTCTGTAAGCCTCTTATTAGTAATTTTTTTGGGTCGATTTAAATTCGTTGTGTTCAATCCTCGATTATGTGGTCCAGTTTGCTTGTTGCCTGTAATTTGCTAATAGAGTTTTGTTGATCTTGGTTCTTTTCTTTTCAACATGCTTCCTTCATATCAGTTTAGGATCAAAATGAATGCCAAGATACTTGGCATTGTTCGAGCATGATATTTAGGTTCCAATGATGTCTAGTGGAAATGGTTCTGTAAGCCTCGTATCAGTAATTTTTTTGGGTCGATTTAAATTCGTTGTGTTCAATCCTCGATTGTGTGAGTTTACTTGTTGCCTGTAATTTGCTAATAGAGTTTTGTTGATCTTGGTTCTTTTCTTTTCAACATGCTTCCTTCATATCAGTTTAGGATCAAAATGAATGCCAAGATACTTGGCACTGTTCGAGCATGGTATTTAGATTCCAGCGATGTCTAGTGGAAGTGGTTCTGTAAGTGTCTTATTAGTAAAATTTATTTGGGTCGATTTAATTTAGTTGGGTTTAATTCTCCATTGTTTGGTCCAGTTTGCTTGTTGCCTGTAATTAGCTAATGGAGTTTTCTTGATCTTGGTCTACTACTACTGTATCTTCTAATATAGGTAGGTCAGTGATGTACAGCGAGTACAGAATAGGCCCAAGGACACTACCCTCTGGAACTCCCGCTCTTATTTCCTTCAAGTCGGAGGATTTATCTTCCTGCTTGACTCTGAGCAATCTATCAGATAGATATGATTTTTATCGACGTATTCTTGTGGCACCTTATCAAGGACATCCAAGAAGACAGCTGAACAGATAACAAAACACATTCAATGAAATGTGTTATTTTATATACCTGATCTATTTTTGAGTGTTTCTGGCTAAATCCGAACTGGAAATTTGGAATCAGAACCTGATTCCAAAAAGGAAATAACTTCGATTGAAAATATCATTCCGCGACGCAGAAGAAATAGCAGCTGTACCGCTCATAATTCTATCGAAAATAACGTTATTATGTAAGACGTTAAACCGGAAGATTTACGATCAATACATCGAATAATTGAATCGTGTTTACGACAATGGGAATTTATTCCCCTATTTACATTCGAGCAGCCGAAATAACAAATCGATTTCCATCCATTGAATCATCGCTGTTTTTTTCTCCCGATCCGTAGATTAACGAAACGTAAACCAGTTCGTTCCTTACATTTTATTTTTTTTTACGGCCCAAATAATAAACAATTCATCGAGTAATTTTCCGATACCGCCTTTCAACGGAAACGACATGAAGAAGTATTGAATGAAGAAGAGATCGATAAAGGACGCGGAAAGGACGAAGAGCGAGAAATGCAGGAACGATTCAGAACTATCCATCCTGGCCAAGTCTGAATAATTCATCCGTAACATGTATTGACTCATCAATTAATGGAGCAACTGTGTGCCGAAATACGTACGATAGGACGTGTTGTATCGTATGCAGGTAGCTATTTTCGCGATTGTCCGAAGTTTTCATGCGGAGCGTAGGTCGAGGAAGGTGTAATGGAACGCCCGCGATAAATCAAGTTTATTTGCTTCTGCCGCGTAGGAAATTGAACGAGGAATCTGCATATTTCAGCTTGTTACTCGATATGTATAGCCTAGCGCGCCTTTCATTTTACCACCCTTACTCTTTTTACGTCCGTCTGGAATACGATGCTTCGCTTCTAATGGAAAGGTTTCGTCTTTCGTTCAAACAGATCGATATCGGACGTTGCACGGATTGAAATTCGACCTAAAGAAAATGCATTACGGGAGAGAACTTGTATGTATGTTCATATCGGAATTCCACTCTCATCTTTATGGTGGTAGTAATGTATGGAAAAAATTCAACCGCCTTCTTCAATACTTACACTAACAATAAGATTCGACGTTTTGAAGTTTGAAGAAATGTCAACGTTGACAAGTGCAAATTTTAGGGTCTTCGGACTTAACCCTCCGTCTTACTCATGAGCCTGGCCAGAACCTTTTTCGATTTGAAATGTTGTTTTAATATATTATATTTAAAACTTAGTTAGAGACTTGAATTTTCAGGTACCCTCCTACAATTGAGTTGGCTATAAACATTTAAAGAAGAAATCCTAGAAAGGATGCAGAAGGAAACTTATTTGAATATTTAACTACACTCATCACATATGTGTGTAACAGATATGCTGTGGTCAGACCCATACATGTTTTGTATTGAAGATGCTGTATTTGTTTAATTTTTCTTGCTATTTTTAATTATTTTTTGTAAAATTATTCTATTATTATTTATTTTAACCCTCCGTTTAGCACATGAGTCCAGCCAGACCTTTTTCGATTTCAATTGTAATCTTAGTATACTTCCGATTGAACTAGCCACCTGGAATTTCGTGACTTTTCCTAAAATTGAATTAGCTATAATTACTTCGAAAAATTAGGAGGATACTTTGCATACGAGGATGATTACAATGATATCTCAAGATTCACGCCACATTCGTACCTCATGTGATCTGCTCAGGCCCCCAGGTATTTTGCATAGAAATGTATGAAACATAGTGCGATTCGTACATTTCACCTTGCTTCTTTTTACTTCTTATTGAAAATTTCCAATTCGAACTATATTTCATATTCTTGAGCATTGTGCGCACACATAAGCGTAAGTATTCGCTCGTACGAACTTGCAAATAACATGTTGATTGGCATTTTATCGCATTGTTCGTTGCATATTGTACTGAGAATTTACTTAAATTTCTTAAACAAAAATTGCACCGGCCTAGATCTTAATTAATGACATAAAACGCATAAATTATAACAAATTGTATTTATAAATTTTGAGAAACATTTAACATAAAATCAAGATAATTACCTAGTGTTGTGTGTGTGTGTGAGTGTAATTTCTTTTTCGATGATGGTTCTTCCCATATCTCCTCTCTTAACCTCTATTCTCGATGAACCTCTAATTTCTGCGGATTCTTCTCCTCCTTAGATTCTATCTCCTCCGGGACTCTACTGGTACTTCTTCTTAAAACTCTTTTATTCCAAATATATTTATCGACTTATTTATTGACTTGTCTATCTTGTCAATTTTCGTCGTCGTTAACCAAACAAATTTTTCATTTCTTTTGGAAACCAGGACTACACTGCTTTATTTATAAGTTGTCCACGAAACGAAAACTTTAATTCACCTTAACTCCAGTTCACCGAGATATATCGCTGTTATACAAACCTGTATTGAATGGCAATGTATCCTTGGTTATTTCCAGTCATTTTTATGAATTCTTGTAATGTATAAGTGTTGTATGTATTTTATTTCTATCCATTAATATATGCTTTTTATAATAATTATTAATTTTGTTTCTTGTTACATTTGTTTCTCCTATTAAACGTTTCTGGCTGGAGTTAAAATAAGAAGCTAACACCCATAGGGTAAGAAAATGTTCAAAAGGTGGTGGGTGTGGTGTCGAAAAGGTATAAATAGAACCCCAAAATAAACCGTATGACAATTGAAGACGATAACCCCAACATTAACTGTAAATTTTGATATATTAAATTGTAATAAAAGATGAATTTTCTAATGGTAATTAAGCATTCGAGTACAACAATATTCAATTGAACGCATAACATTGGTGCTAATGAGCTACATTTCACGCGAATTTTTTCTAATTGTTCGTTCTCTTCAAAATGAGTGATGAAGTGGAAATCGTTTATAATACGCGATCACGAAAACAGAGTGCCGATATTGATTTTCATACACGATTGGCAGCGCGTTTAGCCAAAGACATAGACCGTAGAGGAACTGAAGAAGAGCTTGCTGAAATTTATCCATTGACGATGACAACGATGATGATATGGATTATGTGTCTGATGACGATGCGTCTGACATTGAAAAGGAAGCGATAATCGAAGCGAACGATATGTCTAATAATGACGACGAAGAAGAAGAGGGAGGAATACGTGCTGGAAATCAAGCAAAAAGTGCAATGTAAGATTGCTTTTATGGGATGGTACAAAATGGAATAAAAATTAAGCCGCTGCTGTTGGTCGCCTGCGCCATCATAACACTATGCGCTCCCGAGCTGGACCCTTGAACGAAATTCCGATTGAGATATCCAAGAAAATCTTCACATCAAGCATATCATTCATCATCACCAGCACGAATCGGTATGCGAAAGACGCCGTTCAAAATTGGAACTCGCGAAATCCTGATAAAAACGAAGAGTTTGAAAAGATCTAACCAGCATTGAATTAGATGTATTCATCGGAATAGTTCTAACCGCTGGTGTTTCACACAATACAATGCAGAAATCGGACTTTGTTCACAGGGAACTGATAAGACGCGCCGTAAAACTCTTTTAGGGGCAAAATGTTCAGACCCAGTATACCAACAATATTCAAAAGTTGATCATATTTGTTTTACATTTGTACAAATAAAAATTAATACTAGAATTTTTATCGCACTCCATCATGGAATTGAAAATAAACTCTGAAATGAGACAGAAAAATGAACGGATAAAAGACTACTATCCACCTTTAAAGAAATTCTTTCTCTCAACGATCTCGCCTGAACCGGTAATTCAATGTTTATAAAAATCTCTGAGAACCAAAAAAGCCCGAAAATATATATCTGCATGGATATACAAATTCGATGCAATTCTAATCTATATACAGGATGTCCCAGACTTCACTCCCCAGGCTTGTAACTTCGTTATTGTTAACAATACATAAAACAAAGTATATATATTCTTAAATGGGAGGAAATTCTCTATACGATAGGAAAAACCAATTTACAAAAATTGCGTTAGTGTAATGACAGCTATATTCAACTTTTTTTTTTCAAATAGCACAGTATACTTTTTTTTAATATTCAGATGGTACCTTTTATGCTCTTTACAGCCATATAAATTAATATGGGCCTTACATGGGAAAATTTTGGAAAAAACTTGACCTACAGTTTGCCATGCAATAAATTGTGGTTTATAGTGTTTATCTAGTAGGTGATGAAATCAACAGCTTTCTACAAACAAAAGTGTGTTTTTATCCGAATAGCAATTAATTAACTAATAATTACAAAACTAATGAGCAATAATTACAAATTATTATAAAAATTGTTCAAAATTGCTTCCATTATTATTAGAGCATATCTCTAGACGATGCAGAAAATGTTTGTTTGTCGCTTCTAATAAAGTGTGCATGGAAATGTTTGCACACTCCTCTCTTATTCTGCCTTTTAGGTCATCCACATTTATGACGGCTACCTTATAAACACGTTCCTTCAAGTAATCCCACAGAAAATAGTCCAACGGCGTAAGGTCGGCAGAGCGAGCTGGCTATGCAACCGGACCATGTGTTCCCATCCATCGTTGAGGAAAATTAGTGTCCAAATAATTTCGTACGATCACACTGTTGTGTGCTGGAGCACCATCTTGTTGGTAGAACATATTTTGTCTTATATGAAGATGTACATTTGCCATAAGTTCTGGCAATATCTCTTCTAGGAAATGTAAATAGCGATTGCCAGTTAGTGTCCCATCGTAAAAATGTGGCCCTATTAAACGCCCATCAAGAATTCCACACCAAACATTTATTGAAAAAACGCATTGATTATTCGTTTCTCTCAGCCAGTGTGGCTGTTCTGTGGACCAGTATCTGCAATTTTGTGTTGAAACCAATCCATTGTTATGGAATCTACTTTCGTCAGACCACATTATTTATCTCAAAAATCAGGTTGGTGATCATACTGCACTAGAACCCATGCAATAAATTCAAGTCTCCTCTCTGAATCTCCGGGGTGAAGCTTGTGTATGCGCTTAAATTTGTATGCTTTATAATGATTTCGTTTTAAAATGCGTCGCACTGACGATTTTGAAATATTACACTTTGCGGCTATTTCTCTTAAAGAAGATGTAGGATTGACCTCCGTATAAGCAAGAACAGCTACCATATGTCCTTCATCAGCAGCATGTATGTTCCTAGGAAGCGGTATATTTTTATTTATTACAAAAGATCCATGCTAAGATTGTTTTCCAAATTTTTAAACGTTTTATGATCAGGATGTCTTCTCTCAGGATATTGCTCGCAATACCTTCTAGCTGCCTCCCTCGAATTACTTCCACACAAACCATACACTAACATCATATCGCACTTTTCGGAATACGAATAATTCATATTCTATCAAAATACAAGGAATAATAATAACTGCAATGAATTTAACAACATAAAGTGACAGAATTTTGTTTAGAAAACAATTGAAAATCAGCATGCTATTCGTCCGAATAGCACATGTACCTACCTACTTGATATTTTCTTTGTTAACGACAGTTGATAAGATATTTAATAGCTTTTATCTCGATAATTTTATAAGTGCCATTGTTAAATAATTTGATTTGAACTGAATATAACTTCAAGTGAAAATTTATTCAAAGATGCGTTTTTTAAATAAATGCCTTTTATAAATATGGATACATTAAAAATAAACCTTTGTATTTATTAGATGTAGTTGATAGCATACATTTAATTGCTATTCGAATAAAGACACATTTTTGTTTGTAGAAAGCTGTTGATTTCATCGCCTAGTAGATAAACACTATAAACCACCATTTTTTGCATGGCAAACTTTAGGTCAAGTTTTTTTCCAAAATTTTCCCATGTAAGGCCCATATTAATTTATATGTCTGTAAAGAGAATAAAAGGTACCATCTGAATATTTAAAAAAGTATACTGTGCTATTTGAAAAAAAAAAGTTGAATATAGCTGTCATTACACTAACGCACTTTTTGTAAATTGGCTTTTCCTATCGTATAAAGAATTTCCTCCCATTTAAGAATATATATACTTTATTTTATCTATTGTTAACAATAACGAAGTTACAAGCCTGGGGAGTGAAGTCTGGGACAGCCTGTATATAATTTCCTTATTTATGTATTCCTCCTTTTCTGTCTATCCAGAGCTTTTTGAAGCCCACTAATGGGCTAGAAAGCTGAAAATTGGCATGCATATAGTAAAACGCCTAGGCCAAATCCTAACGTAGACGAATTTTTGATTTTTGGCTTGTGGGCGGAGAATTAAAGCGAAAAAGGGGCGTGGCAAAATTCAATTTTTTTACATTTTAAATTATATTAAAGCCCCCTAATGACATAGGAAGCTGAAAATTGCCTAGCATATACATAGTCCTAACAATCCTTATTTGTGTGTTCCTCTTTTTGTCTATCCAGAGCTTTTTGCGGTCCATTGATGGGGTAGAAAGCTGAAAATTGGCACGTATATAGTCCTAACAATGGAGCATAGCCTGAAGTAGAAGATTTTTGGAAAATTTTAGAAAACACGCTCGAAATCAAACCACTTTCAAAAACTAATGCGGAACATACTTGACTAGTACACTTGAATTTATCATCAAAAATTATTTTTTACCGTTTAAAGAACTTCTTGATTTTGTAAATAAATTTTTTGCTTTTTTTTTCTGCCAAGCAGATTTTCATTTTCTTCCTGCCTAGCAGGAACAGGCTTAACAGTTAGTAACTGAATATTTCCATACGAATACTTGAAAATACGTAGGGGTCTGGCCAGACCCTACGAGGTACGAATGTGACAATTCGAACATGTGTCAAAGGGAGGGTTAAACATTTTGAAATTGCGAGGAAACCACGAAATGTTTCGATTTCCAACACATCCATCATTTCGTCGTGAAGAATTTACGTGAAAACCGCAACTGACCGATTTTAACGGAAACAATAACTGATGTGTGGTAACCCAAACACGGCTCGCGAGTAATAAATAACGATCTTTCATCGGAATAATATTTTCATTCACGTTTCGAAAAAGGAGGTGATTCAACAATGCTTTCTATTTTTCTAAACAGCAACGCTTGCCAAATCTTTTCCTCGAAGCTGGCGCGCGAAAACACGTAAGTACGTATGTATGTGTATCTGCCGAAAGATATCGCAGCGCACGCTAGAAATATTCGACGATGGCACGTGGATAGGAAATAAAACCGATTTACGAAGTCACCAGATACGACGAAACGCTGGGCTTTGCCTTCAATGATCGAAGCTTCGTGAATGGAGGGAAAAAGTGTTTACGATGGACCTCGATTTAATCCCTAGTTGCTTGCAAGCAATTTCAAGTTTTCAGAATTTACGAGGAACTTGTTACGAACGAAACAAGTCCTGGAAACCTCTTGAAATTTAAGCGAAACTTCCACCAAATTTCCGTGTAAACCGACACGAACCGAACCGATCTTTCGACACCTAATACGACTTTCAGACTAATTATCCGTCGATAAACTTCCAAAACGACGCGGATAATTTCGCCAACTATTTACGAAACATCGCACAGTCACTCTACACGATACGAAGCCCGTTCCGTTCGGCTTGTCAACAGGTGTTAGTAATAGTGCGTCGTAATCTTCGAATCGCTCGTCGTAACCGCCGGCGGCGTCGCGATGCTCGTACGTATGCACGTACGATGCGGTTATTTTTAATAATATTCGATTTCGCGATGTTCCGGCGAAATTTCGACGTGATTAAGATCGACGCGCGAACGTTCATTAAACGACGATCTAATCGAAATTTTGCTCGGGTCGGTGTGTGACGCCGGAACTGATTAAGATCAACTCGGTTAACGTAATTATCCGTAGTGCACGCCGTCGAGCTGACTCTATATGAATGGAACACGTTCAGTACTGGGGTGCATATCTCGACTACCAAATCGTCTTTCGTCGGTTATTTTCACGAATTAAGGAATGTTGGACAGTTTGGGCAGCAAAAAGGATCGAAAAATAGGAACAAACTTTCAACCTTTATGTAGGGATCCAAATAATTTCTTTCCGTTTGGGCGAGATGAGGAAGTATCTGCGTGAAGTAAGTGTCTCATTTACCATGAAGCAGACCCAAATCATTTTCGAGGATGAAGAAATGGAAATATGTTAGATCAGAACATAAGTCGGGTACAAGAAGAAATTTCAACATTCCTGTAGAAAGAAGTTGCTAGCTTCAAATAATTGGGGACAATTCTGACTCAGGATGGAAGATTCGATAAAGAGATAAAAAGAAGAAATGAAGCAGCACGAAGACTATTTTATAATATCAAGAACACTTTTTCTAAATAAAAAGGGGATACCCAAGGTATGGCTTATGGTTCTGAAGTTTTTTCAACAACAAAGAAACAATCGGAGGAAAATTGGAAATATATCCAAACATATAAATTGGAAGAGCTGGTTGGCTTCAAATAGTTGAGGATAATTCTGACTGAGGATGGAAGATTCGATGAAGAGATAAAAAGAAAAATTGAAGCAACAGCGAGACTATTTTATAGCATCAAAAACACATTCCTAAATGTAAAGGAGATATCCAAGGGAAGGAAGAATCTACATGTAGTGAGTATCGTATCAACCGTGAACCATCAACCCAAATAATTTTCGAGGCTGAAGAAATAGGAATACTTTAGATCAGAAAATACATCGAAAATATCCATATATCCAATAACCCAAATAGTTTCCTTCGTTTTCTACAAGAAGACGAATAATCTACATGTAGTGAATATCTTATCCACCATGAAGGAGACACAAATCATTCTCGAGGATAAATAAAGAAATGGGAATACCTTAGATCAGAAAATAAATTGAAACTAAGACGAAACTTCAACATTTCTATAGAAATCCAAATAATACGCTTGTGTTTCTACAACATGAGGATGAATCTACATTTAGTGACTATCTTATCTACTATGAAGGAGACCCAACATATTTTCGAGGATGAAAAATAGTAATACTATTGGATCAGAAGATCAGAAGAATCGAAGACAAGAAATTTCAAAATTTTGTAGAAATCCAAATAATTTCCTTGGAATAAGTATCTTATCTACCATGAAGGAGACCCAAATCATTTTCGAAGATGAAGAAATAGGAATACTTTAGATCAGAACATAAATCGCAAACAAGAAGATATTTCAACATTTCTGTAAAAATCCAAATAATACGCTTGTGTTTCTACAACATGAGAATGAATCTACATGTACTAACTATCTTATCGACTATGAAGGAGACCAAAGTTATTTTTGACGATGAAGAAATGGGAATATATTTGAATCCGAAGATCAGAAGAATCGAAAACGAGAAGAAATTTCAACATTTCTGTAAAAATCCAAATAATTTCCTTCCATTTCTACAAGATGAGGATGAATCCACATTTAGTGACTATCTTATCTACTATGAAGGAGACCCAACGTATTTTCGAGGATGAAAAATAGTAATACTATTGGATCAGAAGATCAGAAGAATCGAAGACAAGAAATTTCAAAATTTTGAAGAAATCCAAATAATTTCCTTGGAATAAGTATCTTATCTACCATGAAGGAGACCCAGATCATTTTCGAAGATGAAGAAATAGGAATACTTTAGATCAGAACATAAATCGCAAACAAGAAGATATTTCAACATTTCTGTAAAAATCCAAATAATACGCTTGTGTTTCTACAACATGAGAATGAATCTACATATACTAACTATCTTATCTACTATGAAGAAGACCAAAGTTATTTTTGACGATGAAGAAATGGGAATACTTTTGAATCAGAAGATCAGAAGAATCGAAAACGAGAAGAAATTTCAACATTTCTGAAGAAATCCAAATAATTTCCTTCCATTTCTACAAGATGAGGATGAATCCACATTTAGTGACTATCTTATCTACTATGAAGGAGACCCAACGTATTTTCGAGGATGAAAAATAGTAATACTATTGGATCAGAAGATCAGAAGAATCGAAGACAAGAAATTTCAAAATTTTGTAGAAATCCAAATAATTTCCTTGGAATAAGTATCTTATCTACCATGAAGGAGACCCAAATCATTTTCGAAGATGAAGAAATAGGAATACTTTAGATCAGAACATAAATCGCAAACAAGAAGATATTTCAACATTTCTGTAAAAATCCAAATAATACGCTTGTGTTTCTACAACATGAGAATGAATCTACATGTACTAACTATCTTATCGACTATGAAGGAGACCAAAGTTATTTTTGACGATGAAGAAATGGGAATATATTTGAATCCGAAGATCAGAAGAATCGAAAACGAGAAGAAATTTCAACATTTCTGTAAAAATCCAAATAATTTCCTTCCATTTCTACAAGATGAGGATGAATCCACATTTAGTGACTATCTTATCTACTATGAAGGAGACCCAACGTATTTTCGAGGATGAAAATAGTAATACTATTGGATCAGAAGATCAGAAGAATCGAAGACAAGAAATTTCAAAATTTTGAAGAAATCCAAATAATTTCCTTGGAATAAGTATCTTATCTACCATGAAGGAGACCCAGATCATTTTCGAAGATGAAGAAATAGGAATACTTTAGATCAGAACATAAATCGCAAACAAGAAGATATTTCAACATTTCTGTAAAAATCCAAATAATACGCTTGTGTTTCTACAACATGAGAATGAATCTACATGTACTAACTATCTTATCTACTATGAAGAAGACCAAAGTTATTTTTGACGATGAAGAAATGGGAATACTTTTGAATCAGAAGATCAGAAGAATCGAAAACGAGAAGAAATTTCAACATTTCTGAAGAAATCCAAATAATTTCCTTCCATTTCTACAAGATGAGGATGAATCCACATTTAGTGACTATCTTATCTACTATGAAGGAGACCCAACGTATTTTCGAGGATGAAAAATAGTAATACTATTGGATCAGAAGATCAGAAGAATCGAAGACAAGAAATTTCAAAATTTTGTAGAAATCCAAATAATTTCCTTGGAATAAGTATCTTATCTACCATGAAGGAGACCCAAATCATTTTCGAAGATGAAGAAATAGGAATACTTTAGATCAGAACATAAATCGCAAACAAGAAGATATTTCAACATTTCTGTAAAAATCCAAATAATACGCTTGTGTTTCTACAACATGAGAATGAATCTACATGTACTAACTATCTTATCTACTATGAAGAAGACCAAAGTTATTTTTGACGATGAAGAAATGGGAATACTTTTGAATCAGAAGATCAGAAGAATCGAAAACGAGAAGAAATTTCAACATTTCTGAAGAAATCCAAATAATTTCCTTCCGTTTCTACAAGATGAGGATGAATCCACATTTAGTGACTATCTTATCTACTATGAAGGAGATCCAAGTTATTCCCGAGGATGAAAAAATAGTAATACTATTGAATCGGAAGATCAGAAAAACTAAAGGCAACAAGAAACTTCAAAATTTTGAAGAAATCCAAATAATTTCTTTGGAATAAGTATCTTATCTACCATGAAGGAGGCCCAAATCATTTTCGAGGATGAAGGAATAGGAATACTTTAGATCAGAATATAAATCGAAAACAAAAAGAAATTTCATCAATTGTGTTGAAATTTAAATAATTTCTTTGGGTTTGGAAGAATCCGCTAGTAGTAAGTATCTTATCTAACATGAAAGAGGCCAAAATCATTTTCGAGGATGCAGAATCAGAAAATAAATCGGAAACGAGAAAGAAGAAGGTTCAACATTTCTGTAGAAATAAATCGGAACAGGTGGCTTCAAATACTTGGGGAGAATTCTTACTGAGCATGGAAGATTCGATGAAGCGGTAAAAAGTGGAAATGAAGCAGCGAGAAGACCGTTTGATAGCAACAAGAACACTTTTCTAATTAAACACAAAAAAAGGATATCCAAGAAAACCAAAACTGAGATGTTCGCAAAAATGGCTCATGATTCGGAAATTTGGCCAACAACAGAGAAACAGAAACAAAGAGTAAAAAGTACGGAAACCAGGTTTCCAAGAAGGATAGATGTCAAAATGAAAATGAATAAAATGATAAATCGTAAAATCAGAGGAAATTTGGAAATAGATCCCATACCAGAGAGAATAGAAGAAGATCAGCTGAGATGGGTGGACCATATATTGAGAATGGGAAAATATTGGATGGTGAGAAGAGTGTTTGAAGCCAAACCAATCAAAAGAAAACAGAGGGAGAGAGCTAGAAAAAGCTGGACGGAGGAAGTGCGCGAAGCGGCCGAAAGCAGAAACACAACCTGAAACGAGATTAGGATTCCGGTACAGGATATAAAGACATGGAGAGAAGGATGGGAAAGAAGCCCAAGTTAGAAACTCAACTCCAAAATACCCGGCACCCGAAGGGGTGTAAAGGTTAGGATTAGGACAAGATTCTACAAGATGAGGATGAATCTACCGTTAGTAACTATCTTAGCTACCATGAAGGGGACCCAATTCATTTTCGGGGATGGAGAAATAAGAATACCTTAGATCAGAAAATAAATCAAAGACAAGAAGAAAGTTCAACATTTCTGTAGAAATCCGAATGATACCCTTCTATTTTTACAAGATGAGGATGAATCTACAGTTAGTAACTATCTTATCTACCACGATGGAGATCCAACCTATTTTAGAGGATGAAACAACTTTCTATCAGAAGATAACAAAAAGAAATTTCAACATTTCTGTCAGTTTCTACAAGGTGAGAAAGAATCTAGATGTAGTAACTATCTCATCTACCATGAAGGAGACCCAACGTAATTTCGAGGATGAAGAAATGGAAATACTTCTGGATCAGAAGATCAGAAGAATCGAAATAAGAAGAAATTTCAACATGTTTGCAGAAATCCAAATAATTTCCTTTTCTTTTCTACGATCTGAGGATGAATCCACATGTAAGTGGTATCTTATCTACCATGAAGGAGACCCAAATCATTCTCGAGGATGAAGAAATGGAAATACTTTAGGTCGTAATATAAATCGCAAACAAGAAGAAATTTCAACGTCTCTGTGGAAATCCAATTAATTTCCGTTCGTTTCTACAAGATTAGGAAAAATCTAGACGTAGTAACTATCTCATCTACCATGAAGGAGACCCAACGTATTTTCGAGGATGAAGAAATGGAAATACTTCTGGATCAGAAGATCAGAAGAATCGAAAACAAGAAGAAATTTCAACATGTTTGCAGAAATCCAAATAGTTTCCTTTTTTTTTCTACGATCTGAGGATGAATCCACATGTAAGTGGTATCTTATCTACCATGAAGGAGACCCAAATCATTCTCGAGGATGAAGAAACGGAAATACTTTAGGTGGTAAAATAAATCGCAAACAAGAAGAAATTTCGACGTCTCTGTAGAAATCCAAATAGGTCCCTTCTCTTTCTACAAGATGAGCATGAATCCACAGAACCTTATCAACTATGAAAGAGATTTAAATTATGACTTTAGATCATCAACTTAGCGCCAACGCCCTAGTCTTCGAATGTCCTTTCGGAAGTTGTTGTCGTAAATTAATCAAATAATTAGGCGAAGATAATAACCGTTAACTAGCCGTGGAAGCAGAGTAAACGAGCAATGATTCGTTGAACCAACTTACGGAAACGTTCGTGTTTTTTCTTCTCGTGAGGATCCTGTTTTTCGGGGCTGTTCAGGCTGCAAAGCTAAGGGAGCCTCGTCAGTAGTACGACCCCGCTTCGTTTATGTTTAAGGAAAAAATCAACTCGTCCCTGACAAGCATATTTAAAGTAGGTACTTTCCGGTTTCGGCACTAACGCCAGAACTATCTTCATTTCCTCACTAACAATGGGTCTATGACCTTCAAATAAACCTACTCTTAAACCTTCACTCAGTTTTCTTCTAACGAAACCAGACCAAATCTAGACTATTCAACCTGGATGCGATTTCTTGAAGTGGATGAGATTTGATGAAGTGCCAAAAGAATTCCAAAATTTGGGCAAATGGACGTTCGACACGTTCGCTTTAAAGCGCTGCCGAAAAAAATCCTGTTCTGAAATTAATCATATTGGAAGAAGATGCCTGATTGTGAGTTTCACCTTTGCTTCCCATTGCGAATTCGATACTGTTAAGACTTGAAGGAAATATGGAGGAAGCGCGATATCGAAAAGGAAACAACCTTTTCTAATCGGTTGTTGTCATACTAACAAGTTCTGTTTTCGGTGGGTCTGTAACTCGCTAGACCAATTTTCTGTCGTATTGTTTCTGTAAAAGAAAGAGACATATTTGTATTGCTTGTAGGCATCCGAAGCTATGTAAATTTGGAGATTACTCGATGTTTTCTCATAGAACATTTCACCCTCTTAAAAAAATGTTTCAGAGGTAATGTCCCAGACTCAACAAATTCTTCTCTCTTCTATTGTATATTGAACATCATCACAACAGTCAAGAATCTTCGCCGAATCAACCTGATTAACCTCAAAAGTGCAATTTAGATTAATTAATGCTTCCTTAATAAAAACTTCCATCCCTTATTTTTCGTTTTGAGCGACCAAATCCATAAACGACCTTTTCTTTTATAACGTAGAGGCCACAGCGCCCATGTGGCCAAAATAACGTGCGCAGCGAGTGGAATTATTCATTGCTGCATACAGCGATGAAAGTGTTTACAAGTCCGAACGGCACAGTTTATTCGCGCGTGCAATTTATGACATAAACACATGTTTAATGTCAACTTAATTCCTACCAGTTAAAGTTGAACAGCGTCAATTTCTAGTAGTCACGAGAGAGTCAAGTTTGCTGGAATAAAATAGTTCTTACACTTGTGATTGATTAACTGGTTTTGATAGATTCTATATCAAAACACGTGTAGTATAGCAATACTTGAATGGTTGTTTACCATTAGAAAATTTATCATTTATTACAATTCAATATATCAAAATTCGCAGTAAATGTTGGGGTTATGGTCTTCATTTGACATTCAGTTTATTTGGGGTTCTATTTCTACCTTTCCGACACCACGCCCACCACCGTAAGAGCATTTTATTACTCTACGGGTGTTAGCTTCTTATTTTAACTCCAGCCAGAGACGTTTAATGGGAGAAACAAATGTAACTAGAAATAAAATTAATAATAATTATAAAAAGCATCTATTAAAAGATAGAAAAGCGTTGTAAACATTCAGACACATACATACAACACTTTTACATTACAAAAATTCCAAATAAACACCGGATAGAAATGACCAAGGATACATCGACATTCAATACAGGTTTCTATAGCAGCGATAGGTATACCTGAATGAACTGGAATCAAGGTGAATTAAAGCGTTGACCTGGTGTCAAGGAGAAGTTTTCGTGCCGTGGACAACGGAGAAATAATGTAGTGTAGTCCTGGGTTCCAAAAATAAATAAAAAAGTTTGTTTTTGTTAACGACGAAGAAAATTGACAAGATAGATAAGTCAACAAATAAGTCTATAAATATATTTCGAATAAAGGGGTTTTAAGACGAAATACCAGTGAATAAAAGAACCTCACCACACCGGAGAAGAAAGAATTTCGAAAAGGGAAAAATCCATAGAAAATAGAGCCACACAGAAAAAGAAGTTAAGAGAGGGGAGAATCCATAGAAAATAGAGCTGCATCGAGAAAAGAAGTTAAGAGAGGAGAGATAGGAAGAACCTTCATCGAATAAAAGAAATTACACTCACACACACACAACACTAGGTAATTATCTTGATTTTATGTTAAATATTTCTCAAAATTGATAAATATAATTTCTTATAATTTATGCTTTTTATGTCATTAATTAGGATCTAGGCCGGTGCAATTTTGTTTAGGGAATTAACTAAATTCTCAGTACACACGACATTTCGACAGTTTATTCGTCATCTTTAATTTGAGAAAATACAAAGGAGAAAAAGAAAAGACGTGAACGTCGGATTTTACAACTATTGGCAGGGCCAAGGAATCATACGAATTTTAGAAATTGAATAGTGAGACATCCGATGCCAAAAGCCGTTTTGATATGACATTGAAAATGCTTCGATTTATCGCATGAATACAAACAATCTTCGTGAATATTGATTCACTCCTCTCATTATATCAGGAGAACTTCCACCGGTGGAAATTTGCTAGTAATACATTCAACTTTTAATATCACCAATTATAAACTTGCCGAAACATGCCACATCGCCGTTTAAAAATAGAAGCATTTCAGAACTCCCATAAAAACTCAATAATTTATGTAATTACTAAAAAAGTAACGAAAGCTACGAAATATTTTCGTGACTGTTTTATATTTAACGCGCCCTTAATTCATCGGCCATTCTCACCCTCTACAATACGGACCTTCATTCAATTACGACCGAAGTCCATTAGTTCGCCGAAAAAAGAAAGGTAAAAATTATCACATGCAGCCGCGACAATAACACCTATTTCCAAACCCATTTACATATTCATACGTTTAATCTGGTGTATTTTTACAACGAAGCAGCAGTTAGTAGTTCCGTTTATGACCTTTTGCGCGATACATATGCATGTTCGTATGTTGCATACGAAATGTGTACGGTACGAGAACGTCAGATAAAGACCAGATTGGGGGATGTTACCGGTGAAGGAATAAATTGAATTATTGTAGATGTCGAAAGGGAAATAATTATGTTTGTTTGTAAATAGATCAAATTTTTACAGAAATAAATGTAAGCAATTGTATCATCAAGCCAAGAAAATTTTCCGAAGACAATACAATCTTCCACAGAAGTTTCTTGAAAGTCTAAGATTTTTTCTAAGTGATCCAAACAGAACTAAGGTATGCAGAATATCTTCATTTTGAGTCCAAAGTCGGCTGGATAATCTCAACTATAAGTTAGAAAAAGAAATTTCTAAAAACGCAATATCCCCAAAAAAGCAATTTTAGACTTCTTCAACCATTTACACCAGAACCAGAACCAGTTCGATCAGTTCCAAAAACATGAAACTTACAACAAAGCAACAGTTAGTAATTCTTTTATGACCTTTTAAGCAAAGACCTGATTGGAGGATGTTATCGGTTTATATTTTTATTTTGAACGGTGAAAAAATAAATTGAATTAGAGATAACGGAAGAGAAATAATTATGTTTGTTTGTAAATAGGAAGATTTTTACCGAAATAATTGTAAGCAACTATATCACCAAGCCAAGAAAATTTTCCAAAGAACATTCTCAGGGGACAGAGATTGTATCAAAGAATTCGAGGCAGAAATAAAGGCTCCAGAATATTTTTATTTTGAGTTCAATACCGGCTGGAATTGCCACCAAAATCTCAACTAACTTGAAGGAAAATACCAGCCAATTCTAACATCTACGCGAAGACAATACAATCTTCCAGAAAAATTTCTGAAAGTCTAAGATGTTTTCTAAAAATGCAGGCAGAACTAGAGACTCCAGAATATCTTCATCTTAACCTGACAATTCCAAAATGTACATGAAGCCAAGAAAATTTTGCAAAGACGATTTTGTGGGACAGCGATTTTATCTAAGAAATCCAAGCAGAACTAAAGGCTCCAGAATATTTTTATTTTGAGTTCAATGCCGACTGGAATGCCACCAGAATCTCAATCAACTCGAAGGAAAATACAAGCGAATTCCAACATCTACGTGAAAACAGTACAATCTTCCATAAAAGTTTCTGAAAGTCTAAGATTTTTTCTAAGTGATCCAAACAGAACTAAGGGCTCCAGAATATCTTCATTTTAGGTCTAAAACCAACTGGAATCGCTAACAGAATGTCAACCACCTGAGAGAAAACTAGCTGAGAATTCCAAAATGTACGTGAAGTCAAGATAATTTTCCAAAGATGATTCTGAGGGACGGCGATTTTAGCTAAGAAATCAAAGCTGAACTAAAATCCCCAGAATATTTTTATTTTGAGGTCAATACCGGCTGGAATTTTCACCAGAATCCCAACCACCCAAGAAAATTACCAGCGAATTCTAACATCTACACGAAGACAATGCAATGCTCCAGAAAAGTATCTAAAAGTCTAAGATTTTTTCTAAGTAATTCAAACAGAGCTAAGGGCTCCAGAATATTTTCATTTTGAGTCAAAAATCGACTGTAATTGCTAACAGAATATCAATCATCAGAGATAATGTACGTGAAGCCAATAAAATTTCCAAACACGATTCTGAGGGACTGCGATTTTATCTAAGAAATCCCAGCAGACCTAAAAGCTCCAGAATATTTTTGTTTGGAGTTAATTACCGGCTGGAATTACCGCCGGAATCTCAACCACCTGAAAAAAAAAGTACCAGCGGATTCTAACATATATGCGAGGGTCACACAATCTTCCATAAAAGTTTCTGAAAATCTAAGATTTCTTTCTAAGTGATCCAAACAGAGCTAAGGGCTCCAGAATATCTTCATTTTGAGTTCAAAACCGACTAGAATTTCTAAGAGAATATGAACCATCAGAGAGAAAACTACCTGAGAATTCCAAAGTGTACCTGAAGCCAAGAAAATTTTTCAAAGGCGATTCTGAGGGACAGCGATTTTATCAAAGAAATTGAAGCAGAACTAAGGGCTACAGAATATTTTTATCTTGAGTTCAATACCGGCTAAAATTGCCACCAGAATCTCGACTAACTGGAAGGAAAGTACCAGCGAAGTCTAACATCTACACGAAGACAATGCAATGCTCCAGAAAAGTATCTGAAAGTCTAAGACTTTTTTCCCAGTGATCCAAACAGAGCTAAGGGCTCGAGAATATCTTCATTTTAAGTCTAAAATCGACTGGAATTGCTGACAGAATGTCAACTACGTGAGAGAGAACTAGCTGAGAATTCCAAAATGTACGTGAAGCCAAGAAAATTTCCAAACACAATTCTGAGGGAGAACGACTTTATCTAAGAAATCCAAGCGGAATTAGAGGCTCCAGAAAATTTTTATTTTGAATTCAATACTGATTGAAATTACCACCAGAATCTTAACCAACTCGAAGGAAAGTGCCAGCGAATTCTAACACCTACACGAAGACAATAAAATCTTCCAGAAAAGTTTCTGCAAATCTAAGATTTTTTTCTAAGTGAACCAACCAGAGGTAAGGCTTCCAGAATATCTTCATTTTGAGTTCAAAATCAATTGGAAATGCTAACAGAATGCCAACCACCTGGAAGAAAACTACCTGAGAATTCCAAAATGTACATGAAGAAAATGCCCTAGAAATGATTCTGAGGGACAGGGATTTTATCTAAAAAATCCAAGCAGAACTAAAGGCTCCAGAATATTATCATTTTGAGTTCAATACCAACTGCAGGTAGCACCAGAATCTCAATCACTTAGAAGAAAAGTACCAGTGATTTCTAACATCCACGTCAGGATCACACAGTTTTTCAAAGAAGGTTCTGAAAGTCTAAGATTTTTTATAAGACATCCACATAGAGCCAGGGGTTCCCGAAAATCTTCGTTTTAAGTCAAAAATCGACTGGAATTGCTAACATAATGTTAACCAGCTGGGAGAGAACTACCAGGGGATGCCAAAATGTACGTGAAGCCAAGAAAGTTTCCAAAGATGATTCTGAGGGACAGCGAATTTATCAAAGAAATTCAGGCAGAACTAAAGACCCCAGAATATCTTTATTTTGAGTTCCATAGCCACTGGAATTACCACTAGAATCTAAACCACCTGGAACTTAAGTACCAGCGAATTCTAACATCTACGCGAGGATCACACTATCTTCCAAAGATGGTTCTGAAACTCCAAGATTTTTGCTAAGAAATCCACACAGAGTTGAGGGCTCCAGAATATCTTCATTTTAAGTGCAAAATCGACTGATACTGCTAGCAGAATATCAACAACCTGGGAGGAAATTAACTGGGAATTCCAAAATGTACGTGAAGCCAAGAAAATTTCCAAACACGATTCTGAGGGACAACGACTTTATCTAAGAAATCCAAGCAGAACTAGAGGCTACAGAATATTTTTATTTTGAGTTCAATACCGAATGAAATTACCACCAGAATCTCAACCACCTGGAAGCAAAGTACAAAAGATGACACAATCTTCCAGAGAAGGTTCTGAAAGTCTAAGACTTCTTTCTAAGTGATCCAAACAGAGCTAAGGGCTCTAGAATATCTTCATTTTCAGTTCGAAGCCGACTAGAATTTTTAACAGAATATCAACCATCAGGGAGAAAATTACCAGAGAATTCCAAAATGTACGTGAGGCCAAGAAAATTTTTCAAAGACGTTTTTATGGGACCGCGATTTTATCTAAGAAATCCAAGCTGACCTAAAGACTCCATAATACTTTTATTTTGAGTTCAATACCGGCTGATATTCCACCATAATCTCAAACAACTCGAAGGAAAGACCAGAGAATTTCAACATCTACGCGAAGACAGTACAATCTTCCAGAAAAGTTTCTGAAAGTCTAAGATTTTTTCTAAGAAATCTACACAGAGCTAGAGCCTCCAGAATATCTCCATTTTGAGTTCAAAACAGACTGACATTGCTAACAGAATCTCAACCTCCTGGGAGAAAATAAAAAATATGTTCATTTTGGATAATCTCAACCATTATCAAGAAAGTTACAAAAAATAATTCAAAATCTAATTGAAAGCAATCTTCCCTATAGCACGATTGGAAAGGAATTGCAGAAGTAGAGGACGTCCAGATTTACATTCGTATGTAGCAATAAATTTAACTGCAAGAAAAAGAAACTTTTAAAAGTCAATTTTTTAACTTCTTCGTCCATTCGTACTACAATAGAACCAGAACCTTTTCGATCAGCTCCGAAAACCTGAAATTTTGTCAGAAATTTCACCTACTTTTCCTATCGCCCCAGCCTCTTCCAATTAACATTTCCTCCAACGCAAATTAGAAAAGACCCTATCAGATCCGCGCCTCCCTATTTTCACCCTCGACATTTAGCGTCGGTCGTGTCCTCGCCGTAGTCGCGCGATTTTCTTAAACTGCAATCGATTTCCCCCTAAACACCTGGGGGATCCCCGGAGGACTCATCAAAGAAAACGGAATTTGTTTAGTTTTCTGCATCGAGCGATTCTAACTCGATTTGCCGAGTCACCTCCTTCGTCGATCGATAGCGAGTTCCGCGAGAAAATTAAGTTTACTTTTCCTCGAAGTGAAGAAGAGAACTGAAATGGCGAAGACGACGACGGTGTCGACCTATTCACTCGGCCTTTTCCCGTATAGTTTGTAACTTAAGGCGATGTCCTTGTCGTTTGATTATTTACCGATGGAAGAAACGTGCTGATCCGAAGCGGTTATTGTATTGGTGTGTGCAAAGGTGTATTGGTCGATTCACCCCTTCTTAAGAAAGATGGAACTCTCGAGCTAATCTGTCGATTCGGGAAAGTATAACAAAAGAGGTCCGTGCGTTGCCCTGTCGGGCTGCCCCGTTCTAACTAACTAATTAACAACAAAATTATCATCTAAGCGTTTCGAGAGCGACAAATTCCGTGCTAATAAACTCACTTTTTCGTTAAAAAATCGTTTACCGTTTCGGACGAAACCTTTCGCCTTCCGTCGCGAAGCTTTCGGGATATAAATTTATTCCGAAACTTTCGTCGACGCTAATTTAAAAATAATTTGGCGACACTTCGGCTAGAGAGGCATCGAGAACGACGAAACGTCTCTCCCTCCCTCCCTCCCCACATCTTCCTGTCCTGTCGCTCGTTTTGCTCGTCCCCCGGTTACGTTTTAATTTTAAAAAGTTTTCGGCGAGTTATTTTGGGTAATTACTCAAAATAGACCGGTACTGATCGTCGTCGTCCCGGTAGAAAACGCGGCGTCTAAGCGAATTTTAGGTGTGTTGATCCAATCACAAAGTCCGTGAATAATTCGATGGAAGTTCTTCTAGATCATTCGAGGATTAACGCGAGTAATATAGACGCTACCTTAGGATCGCTGATTTCACGGAAAAAGTTAATATATTGTTTGAAGTCATTATAACTAGAGGTTGTTAAAAGAATTGGGCGTATGTCGGTGAACACAGCGTCTAGCGCGAATTTGTTAACCGACATAGCCACCTTCTTATCTATTCTCCAATCAACTGACTCCAGTACCACTTTTTAACAAACTCTAATTGTAACTCATTATTCGTATACTAACGTTAGGACAGGAATCACTGTCAAAATTCATTGCTTTCCAAAATTGTAATAATTAGTCATTGAATTAAATAAAATTTCAAACATTAATAGGCACTAGCCTGTTATAATTCGAGCGTTTCGGGTTCGGCAAGAAAAGAAACGTTTCTTTCAACTTTCCTTTGTTTGCAATTGACTTGAGTTTTGTTTGATGATGACCACATAATTTTCGAAGATGTTCGCATTAACTCCGCGGATTCTTCTACTTTTCCCAATACTTTCCTCAAATATGTATTGTTTTGCATATTCTTTTATTATTTCTTTGTTTTTTCTTGGCAATGGCAAAAAAATTGGGGAGAACAATAAAGTGTACAATGGAATAAAAAACAAACAAAGAAGAATAATGGAACTTGAACACGGATATAAGCAAATGTGAAACGAGCACTTCAAGCACCTCTTAACGGACAATCAAATACAGACTCAAGTAGAAAATGAGGAAGAGCAAAACGTGGACGAAATAGCAGAAGAAGCTGAAGAACCCAACAAGAACAGAAATAGAAGAAATTATTTTGTTTATAATTGTTTATAATTGGAAAATATTGCAGAAATGGGAAGTCTCCAAGAAAAGACGGAATAAAAATGGAAATGTTCAAATATGGAAGACAAGAAATTAAAGAACAACTATACCAGCTGATTAAAAAAATATGGCAGCAGGAAAGAATGCCACGAGATTGGGGGTATGGACAAATAATAGTAATTCATAAAAAAGGAGAGCAGAGGTTATGTAACAACTATAGAGGGATCGCCCTGCTAAACTACTGTCCACGTTGCTACAGAGGAGATTAGCAGAAGTAACAAATGACACGGTGGAGCATTATCAAAACGGATTTAAACAAGGAAAATCAACGATAGATGCAATACACAAAGTAAAACAACTAATGGAGAAGGCTCATCAGTACGAAGTAGAAATATAATTGCTTTTCATAGATTTCCAGCAAGCTTTCGATAGCATTATAAGAAATTAACTAAGAAGAGCGCTAAAGGAGCCGGGTATAGACGCAAAATTGAGGAAGCTAATAATGAGTAGAATAGAAAGAACAACAGCGAGTATTTTAACGCAGAAAGAGGAGACAGAAGAGTCTGAATTCAATAAAGGAGTAAGGCAAAGGGAGGCACTATCAGCAACATTATTCTACCTGGCTCTACAATATGTACTCCAAAGGATAAAGAAAGGGGCATTTAGGACAAGAGAAAGACAGATAGTAGCGTACGTGTAGTACGATAACAGAAATAGAACGAAGGAAGTGCTGGGGGAAGTAGTCACAGAGGAAGCAGAAATGGGATTGAAAATCAATGAAGAAAAGACGAAAATAATGAGACTAGATAAAGATCCGACGCTGAAAGGCATAAGGATTAACGAGAAGAAGAAGAAGAAGATAAAGAATGCGAAAAGAAGAAAATCCAGATAGGAAAGTATGCTTTTCAGGAGGTGGAACGATTCAAATATCTGGGAGTGACAATAACCGATAAGTGCAAGCATGAGACGGAAATCAAAAAAAAAAGACAATCAGAATTTTCTACGCAAAGAAAAGCTATTCAAAAGTAAGACATTAAGCAAAAACAGCAAACGCTGCTGTATGCCACGGAAATGCTGCCCATTACGAAGGAACATGAAGAGTGCCTAAGAATAGTGGAGAGAAAAGTAATGAGAACTATGTTGGGGCCCATTAAACTAAATGAGAATGAATTCAGAAGAAGGACGAACGAGGAATTGGCACATAGAAATAGAAATGGATGTAGTGAGAAAAATGAAGCAATCGAGAGGAAGGTGGCTCGGACATGTATGGAGAGCGGATCCAGAAGCTGTAATCTATGATGTGACACATTGGAAGCGGGGATGCAGAAGAAGGAAATGAAGACCGAAGAATAGGTAGCTGAAGGAGGTGGAGCAGGATATAGGAAAGACCGGAGACATCAATTGGAAACAAAAAACGAGAAACAGAAAACCATGGAAGAAATTATATGAAAGAATATAATCGGAAGAAGGGGCTGATCTGCAAAAAAGTAGTGGCTAGGAGGCTTAAGCCCTTCGGGAGTCTATACCCACAATAATAATGATAATATTACATCGGTAAACTTCTTATCACACAATTGTTCAATAGTAAAATTCGGTGACACGTGTTTCGCTGATACGAGGCAAGCATTATTGAAACCGTATAAAATTTTATGTCATTTATTTATATCTATTGTTGTAGTGCTCTCTGTAGTTTTTACAACTGTTGAGCACTGAATAAAGCTTATTATTATTCTTATTGCAAATAAGTATAAGGAGACTGTGGTTAAAATAGTATATGACATAAACGAAAGAAAATTACTCATACCACACCTTTCGGAGATACTATCAGATACGTATTTCGGCAACTAAGTTGCCGTCCTCAAACTGGGGAAATTTAGTACCACGAACAACAAGAACAACAACTCTGTACAATGCTCGCTGCGTGGTATTCTTCTTGGGCGTTAGCCGGATTCGCTGGTGATACTGAATTCCCCCAATTTTCCACTGAAGATGGCAGCTTAGTTGCCGAAATACGTATCTGGAATTTTTATAGCAGCAACCGCTAACGCTACATTTATTTGACATAATGAATCCGATAGCCTGATTCGTTGAGACAGTCACTGCCACGTTAAGACAAGTTGTAACTTGTCAGTCAGCTTTCAGGTCCGGAAAAGTGAAGTCTTGTTTAGCGTGTCTGTTGCGCATCGTCGATTTCGAACAACGCGTTAACCTTAGGTTTTGTTTTGAGTTGCACGAAAGTACCAAAAGCGCCCGTAAAATGGTAAAATCAATGTATAGAGATAATGTGGTGACCCTCAATACTATTTAGAAGGGCTGTGAGCGATTTAAAAGCAAAAATGAATCGGCTAAAGACGCCCAGGACGTCCTTCGATCTCAAAAGACAGACGAAACGTGCAAAACGTGGCAAAAAATGTTTTACTCAAACAGGCGATTGACTCTACGAGAGCTTGCCGAAGAACTGAACGTACGCGTACGGATCCGTGCAAAGCATTTTCATCGATAATTTGCGAATGAGACGACGAGTGAGGGCGAAATTTTGTTCCCAAACTTTTGACTGACGCACAGGACGGATATCGTACGTCAGTTTGGACGGAATTGAAGCATCATCTTGATACAGATTCGGACTTCATGGCGAAAATTATAAGTGGAGATAAAAATTGGGTGTGTGGCCCTGAGACAAAAATTCAGAGTTCCCCAATGGAAGACGAGTGGCTGTCAAATTTGAAATTAATAAAATAATGTTAATTACAAAATTTTGATCTTCTCTTGCCATCCGTAGACGTACGTTTCGCGGTTATACCGCTCGTCAGTACGGCTTTGCAATTTCGTATACAAATTTTATGTATATATCGTGTGAACATTGATGTTTGTACGTGCATTGTGAGAGAATTCATATCGAATCCCTCTCACATGTACAAACATCAATGTTAAAATAATGTTATAAAAAGTTAAATAACCGGGAGACGCTTCAAAAAATTCGTGAAATAATTCATTTTAATGATAAAGATAAAAGACCTGCGTAATCGAATCAACAATTGGAAGCTCCCTGAAGAGAGAGCAATGATGAAATATGAACGGGGAACTAGTCAGGAATTTACTTGTAATATTCATGGTATTCAAGTGACATCAATGTCATAGAAAAACAACCAAATTGTTAACCTGGTCGACTTAAGTGGTTACTAAGCCTTTATTGGACACTAAAAATGCAGAAGAGCGACATGTTACAATAAAACGATTTGACAAAAGAGATATATTCCATGTCCACAAATCATAAAAGATTTTAATTGTCACATGGAAGAAGTTGATTTGATGGAAAGTTCAATGGACTGACACAAAATTATTATGGAAAGTAGAAAGTGGACTGATCGAGCATTTTACCACCTTCTTGATATGACTTGTAAATACTTGGATACTATATAGGAGAATACACAATGATTACAAAGTCCAGGGCATGAGACTGATTGATTTTAAGTTGGAAGTGGCTGACGCTTTGCTCTCTTACTCAATTACAGAACCTTCTCAGCGTGGCCTCTTGAGAAACAAATTGAAAAAGAAACGTCGTAAACCAAATGCTCAATCAGCACCGCCCAGGGGCTCCAAACTAGATATGGTAGGTCACTGGACAATGAAGGATAAAAAAGGAAGATGTAAACTACCAAACTGTATTGGACAAACAAGGCTCAAAATGTAAGGTAAATTTATGTTTAACCGCGGAAAAAAATTCGTTACCATAACTATTGAATATTTTTATGTACAAGTTTTTGTGAATTTCTATTTTTTGTTTTTTTATTATGGAAATATTTAGGTTTTGTGTATTATTTCTCGCTGTATAAATAAATAATAATAATTATAATTAAACGCTCACAAAATTTCCAGTACATGACTTCTTTAAGTTTTATATGAACACCTTTCTTCAAGAAAGTATATTACGCAGGACACTCAGTGTATCTTCTAAGACACGACCAATTTTTTTCTAAATAACAGATCAAAAATATTTTTCTTAAGGCCCTACATCACGCTAAAAGCAAAAAATTTGTCATTTTTTGTTATTCTATTTTCTGAAAGATGGATTTGTTAAGAATGCTCTCACTAAATGTTTTTAAGAAATTCGTAAAATTGACGGAGATATATCATTTTATATGAAAGCGTGCCAAGTGCACGACGCGACGGATGTGCGGCTGTCGAATGGGTCTGCTACCTAGCCATCCTTTGTTGGCTTCTATGAACCCTAATTCTTGGAATATATTTCGATTAAAGTACTGTATTTGCTAGTAGTGAAGAGATAGGAAATTTACGAATAAGTCAGTTGATTTCCGGCAGTCGTAGAGTTCGTATCTATCATTCGATTTGTATCGTGTATTCTGTGTATCGTGATGGATAAAAATCAAAAAGACATGTCGTCGGAGAACAAACAAAAAGGGGTGATAGGAAACGGAAGAATGCAGGTCCACCTAATAAATATGAAGTGGAGCGAGAAGAGCCGAGAGCTAGCAGCTCCGCGAGAAAGTTGAGCAGCGGAAAACTAGATTCCATTACAGTAAATCCAAGTGTGGGGTAACTCATAAATTTCATTGCTGTTTTTACAGCAATAAGTGAGCACGTTAAATGTAATCTAGTCGAAGAGGACTTGGATTTAAAATTGTGGTAAACTGCAAGTCCTGTACACCAAAAGAAATCACATCATGCCCGTTAATCCAAAATGCATACGAAGTTAATCGGCGATTTATTTTTGCGATGCGATTGCTTGGAGTGCCATTGGCTGGAGCAGAAAAATTTTGTGCTTTCATGGATTTGCCGCGCCCTATCTTTCAATCTTTCTACGATATCATTGTGAGACAGATTCGGGATGCTACAGAATCTATAAAGACAACGTCATTAAAACTTGCTGGTGAAGAAGAAAAAAATTAACCGCCGAAAAGTGTGGAAAAGTAAATGGATTGACAGTTTCTGGTGATGGCACTTGGCGTAAACGCGGTTTTAGTTCGTTACATGGGATCACCACACTCATTGGTTATTACTCTAAGAAAGTAATTGATATTTGTGTGAAATCTGCATACTGTAATCTGCATGTGCTCTGTGGAAAAACAAAACTGATTCAGAGGAATATCGAAATTGGCTAGAAAACCACGCTGAATCCTGTGAAGCAAATCACGTCGGTTGTGCAGGCAAAATGGAAGCTGATGCTATGCTTGAAATATTTCAAAGAGCGGAGGAATTACACGGAACGAAGTACGTAAATTATATCGGGGATGGCGATTCGAAGACTTACAACAAAATCGTACAAGCTCTTCCGTACGATGTGATGAAGAAAGAATGGGTCAACCATGTTCAAAAACGGATGGCAACAAGATTGTGAAATTGTAAAAAAGAGAATAAGGGCCTCAGTGGAAGAGGAAAGCTGACTGGAAAGCTCATTGAAGAATTAACTGCATTCTACGGTCTTGCAATTCGTCGGAATAGTGATTCGTTGGAAGATATGAAAAAGCTGTGTGGGTCACATTCTATCACAAATGTTCCACAGATGCAATTCCCCAACATCAGTATTGCCCGGATGGAGAACACTCGTGGTGTTCGTGGCAGCAAGCAAATGCCAAAGGAATTTTGAATGAATACACACATAAACTTGCATTGCCTGCAGATGTCATCGAGGCAATAAAACCGATATACGTGGACCTTAGTAAGGACGAGCTTCTTCAACGATGTTTAGGCGCTTTTCACCAGAATAACAACGAGTGTTTGAACTCTGTTATATGGAAATTTGCGCCAAAGACATCGTGGAGCGGTAGACCCACAGTTGAAACTGCCGCTAATATTGCTTCAATACTTTTTAACAATGGCCATATTGGACTTATAAATGTATTGGAGGTATTAAACATAAAAATTGGTGAAACACTCTACCAATATTGTCCAAACATCGACGAGAAACGAATACGCGAAGCTGAGCACGAAGCCGAAAAAAGCACGCATACTTCGGGGCAAAACATGAAAAAGATGTTGAGTCTTTGGATGCTGAGGAGCTGTTGTATGGTCCAGGAATAGCTGATTAATGGTGAGAAACAAAAAAGAGACAAATAAAAAATTTTGTTTGTATGTTCAATTATCCTTCAGCAAAACTTTGAACGCGTTTTTCTCGAAACTACGTTTTTCAACCTGGTTGATAACATATTGAAAAAACTATACATCCGATTTACATGCACCAAGTCTTAAACTGTTTGAAAGTCCACTCTCTATGGCACCACGTAGGGATTTTCTTATAGAGGGCTCGCTTCTCCCTTTTTTCCTTTTATGAACGATGAAAATTTTCCATGAAAATCGGAAATAAAATTGGCTGCTCCGCCATTTTTTCTATTTTTAGATATCGAAATTTCCCTACGTGATGCTGTAAATCTATATGTCTAGTTAGATCGATTCGAGTAAAAAAATTGTACACAGTGTTCCATATGTATCTATTCACTATGAGTATTAATAAAAAGAAATGCATTCATCGTTTGCTTGAAAATAATTACGAAAAATATACCCTCGCACCGCGCACGAACCGTGGTGTGGTGCCTTAAGAATCTATTTACTGGGTTATTTCTTTTTTGCACTATTACGTATCATATATTTTTAATCAAAATTGGTTTCCTTGAGCATTTATGGGTTAATTATTAATTATTCGCCATATTTTTTGATCACTCCTCGTATTTCCGAAATGTATAATAAGGATAATTTTATTTCATTTATATATTATTGCTATTATTATTGTTATTATATCCACGAGAAACAAAGAGGAATTGACACTATATCACATCGGTAAACCCCTCACCACGCAACTGTTGAATTAAATTCGTTGACACGTGTTTCGCTGGCAGCAACAAGGCGAGCATCTCCAAACCGTCTTTTACCGAATGTGAAATTCTCCGACGACAAAAAGTCGAAAAATATTCCTATGTAATTAAGAATCTTACGAATTGTTTTTAACAATCCCTCAACCTTATTATTCCTTTACACCCGAAAAGTCATTTCAGGTCGTCAAAAATCAAAATATGGTTAGTATAAACAACTCCTTCCGGGTCGAAAAATATCCTCATTTAGTCCAGAGATTCGCGGGGAAAATAATATTTTCCTCCTACCGTACGCCGTTTCGCATATTTTCTTCGAAAATACGTTATTTACCGACGCAGCTCAGATTAAATCTGGATCGTTTCTAACACGGCTATCGAGACGATTCAAGTGCAGGCGGCTTATTAATCCTCCTTCGAGGCGTATCTGCGCGTAGGTAAATTTAGAAACTGCAACTGTACGTTGTACGTGTGCTAGATGTGTATAAAGCTCCGTTTTTGTGTACGACGAGCCGGGCTCAGCCTCTTTTGATTATTAGTTCAATGCTTCGGCGTTGCTCGAGTGTCGATATCGAAAGCCTTTGTTCCTTTTTGGCTCGGCTCAGTCTCTCGATAATACTAATAAAGACAGAGAGAGATCGCGCGAGAAGAGATGAAAAACACCGTTGAGCATGGATACGGGATATAGTCGAGGGTATGAGTGTATGTTTATTATACATTTGGGTGAAAATATGTGGAATAGAGGAAGTAACGCGACAAATATTTATGTGGATATCGAATGGTTTAAGCAGGAAATGTTAGAAAGGAAAGAAGAGGAACTTAAGAAAATGTTTTTGTGGAAATGATAAAGTTCAGCTTTCATTCTGCTACGTCATTACCGTGCTTCTCACAATTCATGTATCGAATTAAAACAGAAGAAAATCCAGATAAAATAAAGTAAAATTCGTAAGAGCAAATATTTTCCTACTACCACGGGAAAGCCGAAATTAATTTTTGAAGTTTCGCAAGAAGCATTTGAAGAACCTCTGAGAGTAACAAGAAAACACTGGTAAGTATGTCTCACCGATTTGTATGAAACTTTGTGGATTTGTAGACTGATGTGGTGTAAGAACAACGGTAATTTTCTAAGCTGCCCAATCTTACTTAAACGGAGTGTACAGCATCCTAAGCTCAACACCACCCCTTCGCTGCTTAACTCAATAACTCAGAAACTATGAGTTATATCAACAAAAAAAGGTTAAAACAAGATGGTCTTAACAACGGCGTAAATATTGTCCCTATAGCAAATACATATTTATGGAAACCACCCCTCACCCCCTTATTATAAGGAAAATATTCAGGCCATTGTTAAAGGCATGTCAAGCAGTTCAAATCTTGTCTCAATTTGTTTTTTGATATCTCTTATAATTTCTGAGTTATTGAGTCAAACAGCGAAGGATTGAGTATTGAGCTTAGGGCGCTGTACACCCCACTAATATGAAATTGGGCAACTAAGATAATTACCGTTGTTTTCACACTACATCAGTCTATAAACATAAACATATAAAAACTTTCATTTAAATCGCAGCAGTGGTTCTTTGTAAGATTTGTTTATTATTTAGACGTAGAAATCTAAACGCTAATAAAATTCTGTCCATATCTCAAGCGACGTCAAATGTGTCGTGTTGGCTTCATCAAACGAAAGGTAACTCATACGCCTCAACACTACCGGGAAGAACTTCGAACAGGTGATTGAAAAATGAAAGCAAATGCTTACAAGTTAGAGGATGAAATGTAAACGCTAGTAAAATTGAGACCATATGTTCAACAAGATGAAGTGTATATTTGGATACGAGGTATTTGTTTGAAAACTGAAAACGAATATGCTTGCAATTTAGAGGAAGAAATATAAACGCCCGTAAAATCCAGGCCATATGTTAAACGAGATGAAGTAGACATTTGGATACGACGTGTTTGTTTGCGTAATTAAAGCGAATGCTTACAATTTAGAGGAAGAAATATAAACGCCCATAAAATCCAGGCCATATGTTAAACGAGATGAAGTGGACATTTGGATACGACGTGTTTGTTTGCGAAATTAAAGCGAATGCTTACAATTTAGAGGAAGAAATGTAAACGCTAGTAAAATTCGGAACATATCTTAAACAAAGTGAAGTAAATATTTGGATACGACCTGTTTGTCTGAAAAATTAAAGCAAACGCCCTGCAATTTAGAGGAAGAAATGAGGACCTTGCTGCAAGAAGGACGCAGATCCAATTTTTTTTGTAAATTGAAGTTTTACAGTAATCAGATTATACCAAACGTATATATATACATTGTATCGAAGACTTCATTACATTTTTCTAGCCCTTAACATGTGAGGGTAGATTACCGTAAAAATTTGACATGTTTTACCGTTACAGCAAACGTGTACAATGTTTTTTGCGTTTTTCTAAAAATTTTTAATTTTGGAGCTGCGTCGTTCTTGCAGCAAGGTTCTCAAATGTAAACGCTGGCCAAATTGGGACTATATGTTCAACAAATTAAAGTGAATATTTGGATACGACGTGTTTGTTTGAAAAATAAAAGCAAATACTTGCAAGTTAGGGAAAGAATTGTAAACACTAGTAAAATTGGGGAACATGTGTGCAACAAGATGAAGTCGACGTTTGGATACGACGTGTTTGTTTAAAAGATAAAAGCGAATGCGTTACAAGTTAGAGGAAGAAATGCAAGCGCTATTCAAATTTAGACCATATGTTCAACAAGATGAAGTGAATGTTTGGATACGACATGTTTGTTTGAAAAATGAAAGCGAATGTCCTACAATTTAGAAGAAATATAAACGCTGGTCGAATTGTGAGTATATGTTCCAACAAGGTGAAGTAGATGCTTGGATACGACGTGTTTGTTTGAAAAATGAAAGCGAACGCCTCACAATTTAGAGGAAAATATGTAAACGCTAGTCAAATTCGGGCCATATGTGAAACGAAGTGATGTTTATATTTGGATACAACGTGTTAGTTTGAAAACTGAAAACGAATATGCTTGCAATTTAGAGGAAGAAATATAAACGCCCGCAAAATACAGGCCATATGTTAAACGAGGTGAAGTGGACATTTAGATACGGCGTGTTTGTTTACGAAATTAAAGCGAATGCTTACAATTTAGAGGAAGAAATGTAAACGCTAGTCAAATTCGGACCATATACTGAACAAGGTGAAGCGTATATTCGGATACGACGTGTTCGTTTACTTCCGCGTCCAGCGCGTTTGCCTGCATCTAACACCGGGTTCAACGAGCGCCAAGTTTTTGCAATTAGACTTCCATAAATCTGTTAGAATCCGTAATTCAGTGTTCCTAAAACAACACTTTGATTAGCCCAATTTTTTGATCTCATCGTCTTGTCCGTACGAGTTTGTAGGTGGCGCCGCAAAGGTTATATGCTGTCGGTACGTACTTTTCTATTCTAGTTGTAACGTTGTTTCCGTTGTGTATTCCACATTTCCTTGTGGACCGCAGACCATTGACAGATCGTTCAAGAAGCTTCTTGAAAAGCAATTGTCTGACGCAAAATCTTTCCTGTATCTATTGGCTTTCCTTGAAGAACCAGTTTGTGCATTCTCTCATCGAACATTCTTTCTACGCGCCCTAACCATACGATTCTGGCACAAACCTACAGGCTGGGAAAGTTCGTAGAAACAGGTAACTTTCGAAGATGACCCTTCAGGTACAATAATTTCAGGAAATAAATCTTTCTTTTGTACTTTAACGAACGCGGAGATGCTGGGCTCGTTGTAAAGTGTTATTAACTCTAGATTTCTTCTTATCTCCCAATCCTCTTCTGTTTCTTTCCCCTCGAAGATATCTCTGTAGAGTTTTTCTTTCCCATCTCTCTAGCACTCTTCAACCCTTGCCCACGCCTCGCAGGCATACGTTAGTGATGACCTTACAATCGTTTTCTAGATTCCTAGCTAAAATTTTCTGGATACGTACTTCCACCTCATTCGAAGCTTTGGGCTTCCTAAATTTTCGTTCCAGTTTGCTATTCTTCCATCCCGATAACATCTTTCACGTCCATCTTCGCTAATCATCACACCCAGACATATAAAATCTTCTACCCTATGTAACTGTTCCTGGTTACTCTTTTGAGTCATTCTTAATTCCTTTTCTTTGTTTACCTCTTTAGTTCCCATAATCATCTATTTGATCCAACCTGGTTATTTCCAAAACGGAATTTCCTCGCCTATTCATCAATTTTGCTTACAACTATCTTCAAGTCTTTTTGGGTATGTGTGTGGGTGATCAGTTTTGAAAATTACTTCTTCTCTCCACCATTTCCGGTACCCAGTTAAACAATGTTATTGAAAATTGATCATCTTGTCTAAGTTCTTTTTGACGAGAAAGTCCTCTGATTTTAGGCCAATCAAATACCACCTCACGCATTGAGCCAACTAGCGTATTCTCGTCATCCTAATCAATTTAGTCGGGATCCCCAGCTGCGCCATCACTTTGCAAATCAAATTGAAAGTCTGAACTAAAAAAAAAAAAATAAGACGCTCTGGTTCACAATGGATGAAGCATTAGAAACTAATAGATCTTCCATGCCCTACCGCTTATGCAGCACTAGAATTACGAAAGTAACTACACAATCAACAACGCCCAATTTCGTAGTCATCCTGCAAAACTTTGCGATGGGACCAAAGCAGGTGCACATGTTAATGACGGATGAAGCTTCATATATGTTAAACACCGGTAGAGCACTGAACGAATATATTTTCCTAATTTCAACGTAACATGCTTACTGTATGTTGTGCATCTTCTAGCCGAAACTGTTAGATAATGTTATCCCGTATTTGGCGCATTAATCAATGAAACAAAAAGAAAGTTATATCCAAAATCTCTTTAAGCGAATTCGGGGAATTTGACAAGTTATGTCCAGGAATTCCGATACCACCGTAGTCTATTATGGCGAGATGGGGAACGTGCTCTGATGAAGTCGAAGTGAAGAACGTAGTTTTAACTTCAAACACCCAATTAAGAAAAGTCAACAGTCAACAGTTTAAAAATTTCCAAGTTGACAGATGTACAACTATTTACGCAACATTAGGAGGTTATCTCCGATTACATTAGAAGTTTGCAGGACACCTCTTTGTCATTGGAACAATCAATAACAGTTACGCGAACGCTCGAAGCCACGTTAAATCAACTTATACAAGGAGGATTACGTGAACTTCCTCGTGTGTTTCCCAGTAATACTGATGAGTATATAAAATATGCAAAGCTAACAAGCAAATTTGAGGTTAGGAAGTAAATTGGCTGTCAAATGATGAAATATCAAGAATTGAGCTGTCATCCTTTGACATTTATTTAGTAAAAAGTTGGGAAATTTTAAGTATGGAACGCTACACTCTTGAACAAAGAATTTTAATTGTGAAAATTTAGTATCAAAATGGTGAAAATTTTACTGGATCACTTCGTAAAATTCGAGCAGCTTTTTCTCGTGATCAGGCTGCTTCTGAGACCGCTGTGCGTAATTTAATCGCTAAATTCGAGGCTTACAGCATTGTTGCTGACAATAGACCAAAACAATACGCTCGTAGTGGGCGACGCAAACATAGCCGCTGTACAGCAAAGTGTTGGGAATGAGCCTGGAACATCAACTCGTCAACGTTCGCAACAATTGGGCATCACCAGAGGCACTTTGTGCAACATTTTGCATAAAAGATCTTCATCTTCACGCTTATAAAGTTCAACACGTTCAAGAATTAAAGCCGGCCGACCATTGTTTACGTCGAACGTTTGTGAATTGGCTGTTTGAAAAACTGAACGAAAACAACGCAGTTTTCAACAAAATCATCTTTAGTGATAAGGCCCATTTTCAATTAGGCGGTTATGTAAACAAACAAAATTGCGCATATGGGGCCCAAAAATCCACACAGTCCACAACAGTCCTCGAAAAACCATTACATCCAAAGAAAGTGACCGTATGGTGCGGTTTGTGGTCAGGCGGCATCATTGGCCCGTATTTTTTCGAAAATGAGCAAGGAAACGCCGTCACCGTGAATTCTCGGCGCTAACAGACCATGATAACCGATTTTTGTGGCCACAATTGGCTAATGTTGACATCATTGACCTTTGGTTTCAGCAAGACGGCGTCACAAGCCACACAGACACCCAAACAATTCAGTTATTGCATGAGAAATTTCCCGGTCGCGTAATTTCTCGATTTGGCGATGTCAATTGGCCGCCTCGTTCTTGTGATTTAACGCCGCTGGATTATTTTCTCTGGGGCCATTTGAAAAACCGGGTTTACGTGAACAACCCGAACTGACGCTCTGAAAGATGAAATTCGGCGCTGCATTGACGAGATAAGCGAAGCTTTGTTGCAAAATGTGGTTCAAAATTTTGTGAAAAGATCGGACGTCTGCCGACGTGCTAGAAGTGGACATTTGCCCGACATCATATTCCATTATTAATTCCCATATTTCTACTTTACATTGGTATCATTAAAACTGAATTTGTCAAAAAAAGGTGTGTTTTTAAGCCAATTTACTTCCTAACCTCAACTTTGCCCACCCTTTATACATATAAAGATATATTTAATCATAAACACCGAAATTTATCAGAATTGACTATAGCAAGCTACCTGAAAGTTATCATAATTTAATATTATTAGTAATACAAGCAACTTTGATACCGAAAGATAGAAAAGGTAAGCTAAGGTTAAGAAGAAGAAGTGCTACAAGCTCGCAGTTGCTCCCTTTTGTAACGCTCGTGTATTTGTCCCGTATTCGCCAACTTAATCTTTTACCACCCTCCAGGCAACATTATGATTCCACGTTCATAAAACATCGGCAGGAAACTAAGTACGATTAATTATACTTCAACATTGCAATATTGCAATTTTTACCACTGAATTACCTGAATAATAATCATAATAAAATATATTCAGAATAAAGCAGCGAGAACGAAGCATATCCTAATTATTATCATTTTCATCATTAATTTTATTTAGGACAAATCTTAATCAGAAAGGGATCACATTTCATTTCGCCCGAGATACAGTTATCATTTTCACAGAATCGAAACCGATGATAAAGCAAATTTGAACAAGCAAATTGTAAAATTAAAGCAAAATTGACAAGTGGCAAGGCAAATATTGGAGATTGCGAACGCGTCTCGGAAAGCGCGAGCGTACTTCTCAATCTTTAGTTCGATTTCCTTGCCTGTATATTTACCCTTCTGCTTTTTAAAATAAAATCAACAACAATATCAGTACGGAACGATAAGATAAAATTTTTCAATTTAACACGCGTTACGTTATTAGTTTTAAAAAATAGACATAGAAGTGATGTAAGAGTTATTAGAATTGTGTGAAAGATAAACAGAAACGTACATTTTATGTTATTTGTTCACGTTAAAATAATCGTTAGAAATAGGTTTGCTCTCGAATACGTTGGCGTTAGGATAAATGAATATCACAAATATTGATAGTCCGTGGAAAATTGGTAAAAACGAAGAAAAGGTGCAATTGAGAATTGACACTCTGTAATAATAATTTTAATAAATGTGTGTTTCAATGACAATTTGAGTTTCGAATTTCCAAAATTTAAACAATGACTGCTCAAACACAATACTTTGAGCAGAAGAAATATTTCCGCAGAGAAATCAGATGTCAACATTTTACCGAAACACTTTCCCTTACTTTTGGTTGATGAAAATGGCTATCCTTCGAGGATGAACGTCTAGATACAATGAGTTCAACGAATATGTATTTGAATTTTCAGCATCGAGCATTATCAACCAAAATATGTACTCTCCATTCTTAAAATTATCTTTCACAAGTTCCACAAACCCACACGCACAGGTGCTGATGAAAATAGAGAGCTTTTGCAAAGTTAATCCTCAAGTCACAATACCGTCAGCATATCAATCTTTCACTTTTCAGCATCGAGTTGAAATATTCTTTCAAAATATTTTCCCATTTATTCTTAGAATTTTAATTCTCAGAGAAACTCTAACTCCTGGGAAAATTGAAGATAAATCTTTCAGATTTCAACGTTTTACGAAAATATGTCCCCTTTCTTTTGATGGATAGAAATGGCCAATCTTCAAAGATGAACAATTGAGATAATTGGTGAAAATACATGTCTCAAAGATTAATCTTCATCTACAGTAATTTCAGTAAATAAATCTTTCAGTCTGCAACAATGAGTACTACCCTAAAGAAAATATGTACCCGCCATCCTTGAAATTATCCTTCACAAATCCCACATAACGAGAAGCAGATGTGTTGATGAAAGTAGAGAGTTTTTGCAAGCTTAATACTCAAAGTACAATAATGTTGACATATCAATCTTTCAGTTTTCAGCATAGAATTGGAATATTCTTTCAAAATATTTTCCCATTCATTCTTCGAATTAAAATTCCAGAAAATCTGAAAGTCTCGGGAAATTCGAGATAAATCTCAAATTTCAAAGTTCTACGAAAATGTGTGCCCTTACTTTTGATTGATGAATATGGCCAACCTTCAAAGGTGAACGTTTAGATACGATAAGTTCAGCGAATAAATCTTTAAATTTTCAGGATCCCGAGTGAGCTACCAATATATTTGTGTAGGTACCTTACCTGAATCACACGAACTTAACGATTGAGATAATTGGTGAAAATATATTTTCCAAAGATTAACCTTCAGCTACAGTAATTTCAGCAAATAAATCTTTCAGTTTTCAACGATGAGTACTACCCTAACCAAAATATGTACCCGCCATTCTTGAAATTATCTTTCACCAGTCCCACAAACCTACACGCAGAAGGGCTTGATGAAAATAGAGAGCTTTTGTGAGCTTAATGTTCAAATCACAATACTGTCCGCATATGAATCTTTCAGTTTTCAGCATCGAATCGAAATAGTATTCCAAAATATTTTCCCATTCATTCTTCGAATTAAAATCCCAGAAAATCTGAAAGTCTCGGAAAATTCGAGATAAATCTCAAATTTCAAAGTTCTACGAAAATGTGTGCCCTTACTTTTGATTGATGAAAATGGCCAACCTTCAAAGATGAACGTTTAGATACGATAAGTTCAGCGAATGAATCTTTAAATTTTCAGGATCCCGAGTTAGCTACCAATATATTTGTGTAGGTACCTTACCTGAATCACACGAACTTAACGATTGAGATAATTGGTGAAAATATATTTTCCAAAGATTAACCTTCAGCTACAGTAATTTCAGCAAATAAATCTTTCAGTTTTCAACGATGAGTACTACCCTAACCAAAATATGTACCCGCCATTCTTGAAATTATCTTTCACCAGTCCCACAAACCTACACACAGAAGGGCTTGATGAAAATAGAGAGCTTTTGTGAGCTTAATGTTCAAATCACAATACTGTCCGCATATGAATCTTTCAGTTTTCAGCATCGAATCGAAATAGTATTCCAAAATATTTTCCCATTCATTCTTCGAATTAAAATCCCACAAAATCTCAAAGTCTCGGAAAATTCGAGATAAATCTCAAATTTCAAAGTTCTACGAAAATGTGTGCCCTTACTTTTGATTGATGAATATGGCCAACCTTCAAAGATGAACGTTTAGATACGATAAGTTCAGCGAATAAATCTTTAAATTTTCAGGATCCCGAGTTAGCTACCAATATATTTGTGTAGGTACCTTACCTGAATCACACGAACTTAACGATTGAGATAATTGGTGAAAATATATTTTCCAAAGATTAACCTTCAGCTACAGTAATTTCAGCAAATAAATCTTTCAGTTTTCAACGATGAGTACTACCCTAACCAAAATATGTATGTATTTGCCATTCTTGAAATTATCTGTCACAAGTCCCACAAACCTACACGCAGAGGTGCTGATGAAAATAGAGAGTTTTTACAAGTTTAATGCTCAAATCACAATAATTTTAGCATATAAATCCAGCAGTGAACGCACGCAAGGATCACGCAGACTTACGGGCTGATAAAATTGGCGAAATAAAAGAATTTCCAAAAATGAATGCTAAACCGTAGCATTTCCAGTAACAAAACCCTTCAGAATTTTCCCCCATTCTCAAAGAAGTCGGTGAAAAATTAGCCATCAGTTTGGAAGTTGAGCGCTAAAAATTCTCTATTTAGATTATTGTCAAACCATAGATTTTTATATGTGAGGATTGATTTTGCATGTATTATATCCGATTTTTCAGTTTTTCAGCTTTTTATCATGTTTCTACGATGTTTAATAATTTGAAAATTGTCTTTAAAATATAAGGAGAAAAATATGTTTTAAACACGTTTTATATCAGAAGGTTTCAGCTACTGAAGTTGGTAAATCCCAAGATTGAACTTTGGAAACCTTTTGTCTTGAACACCCCGAAAGACTCGAAATGTTAACTCTTTTTTGAGCGAAGTTTTGAGCGATATTCAAGATGGTTTAGAATCACCTCTATTCATCGATTTTTCTTTACCAGAAATCGCATGTATATATGTATGTATGTAGGACTTTCTACGCTACTTACCTAATTATTCAAAATGATTGAAATCTACATCAACACTACGTGTTAGTCGTCCAAAATATGTGATAAGCACCGTTTGATTAAAGTGTGTCTATACTGACTTCACATTAAAACCGCAGTAGATGGCGTTCTGAACCGAGGCATAATCAAAATAGGACAAACTGCTCAGATAAGTTACACTATCGACTGGTACGTCAGATACGCCGCTGCGCTTTGTGTAATTTAGGCATCGTTATCGGCCAATCATATTTAAGAATTTGATTACCCTATCTATCCCCACGCTGCATTCTTAACGCAAACGAAATAGAGAGTAAAATTTGATGATTCTGACCAAAATAATGGCTTTTGTCTTATAACTAAATACAGCTCCTCTTTCTGAGATAAATTGAAAGAAATGTTTTTATAAAAAATAGATATGACGTAGTATGTACGTTGTAGTAATACAGCATTTTCAGCAGATAAAATCCGTCAAATTTTAGTACTACGCACTGCTCTACAAAGGTAATCCAGTCTTGTTCTTTAAAAAATTTTTTAAACGATCAAATTTTACTTTCAGAAACAAAATTAACTTTCAGGAACAATCATTTCGGCTGATGAATTGTTCAGTTGTCAGCATTAAGTGTACCGAGCTCGATCAAGGAATTTCCGCACGTCTTGAATGGTAACATAGCATTTTCAGCAGAAAAATCCATCAAATTTTTAGTATTGAGCACTACTCTACCAAGGTACTCGCCCCCTCCCCTTCCCATATTCTTTTCAACATATTTTTTTAAAACGTTCAAAAATTAACTTTCAGGAACAACCATTTCGACTGATAAATTATTCCTTGATCGAGTTTGGTGAACCAAACTCGATCATGGAATTTCCGCACCCCTTAAGTTTTACAGATTCTCGAACGATCATAAAAATTAGCAGACTGTTCTGTTGGTGGAAACAGAACATTTTAGAACATTCAACGTTCTGGATCACAGCAACTTCGGGGCATGGATATTTTCAGTTCATTTGATTTAAAACTTCACACAGGATTCAAAATGTTCTTCGATTGGGACTAGTATTAGTCAAAACTTTGTTTTAAGATTTGAGAGCAATTTATTACCTATATAATTTTACATGAAATGAAGGAGAAACAAGAATTTCCTATTTATAAGACCGTTAGAATAAATTGGACGAAATATAGAATAAAATGATTCGATGAATTTTCGAAACAAAGTAATTGTAAATCTGTTCCCATGAAAATGTTGAGGTGTGAAAATTTCATGTGAAACCAACTGCACGGATAAATAAGAATTACATTTCCCCTCGTTTATTGCGTGAAGTTAATCTAAAATTCTCGTCTGAAATGTTGAAAACATTTAAAATAAAAGGTCGGGCATGATGACGTGAAGGGTCGTAATTTGCTATAATTTTAGAGTGAAATATTTTCGAAGAAATAAAATGCGTCTAATTAGTCTTTGCTTCCACGGAATTTATCAGGGAAAAAAATTATATAGTTTTTCGGTATAAATTTCGGAAAATATCTGACTGGACTTAATTCCACACATGTCCCCAAAAATATTCTTTTTTATTGAAATGCACAAATTCCTAAACATTCTGCTTTGAAATATCAACATATTTTACGAGGAAAAGGAAAAACATTTTCCCCAAAATTTTGAAATACGTTAACTTTCTTTATGAGCAAGGGGACAGTGACAACTCTGCCAATTTTTTCAAAATCCAAATCAATTAATATTATACATACATATATATTTTTTTCGATATGCAGTTTCACAACATAGAAAGAAAAAGAGGGAAAAATTAAAGTTGGTAAACTTTAAATGTTTGGAAACAAAGAAAATCATAGGTGCTAACGCATGAACAAAAGGGAGAAATCAACCAAAAACAACGGGAAAATAATAATTTAGGTGATAGTTACATAAACACAAACAACAACAACAACAACAACAACACCACAACATCGAACTTACAGGGGGATGATATATAGCCACTGAACTTTACGCTGACGTACTCGTCTCAGCGCCCATCGTCAACGAGGGATGCAACACAACAAAAGTACATTTTTCTCTTTGTCTATTATACCCGTTAGATTCGCGTCCCTATTCCCGGCTCCAACATCGACCGACGACGACTAACCACCGCGAGCAGAACTTTTTAAAAGCTTTTCAAACTAGTAATTCCGATCGAAAATGCAGACGGAAAAAAATTGGTTTCCTCGCAAAACAATTAACAACTTTTTCTTCAAATATTTATCTCTATTTTAATTCGATTTTCCAACTTGATAACAACAGAAAAAAGAGCAAAGAAAAAACTTTGGTCGAATCTGTCCGTGACAGGGGTTCGGTTATATTATACAAAGTGCGTTTATACAAGTCCGAGGTCGATCGCAGCAGGCGAGATGGCACGTGCGAGACTGGCAATGACTGACAAGTGAACACACTTGACATACCTGCCCCCACCACGCGGCGCCCACCCCTCCCCACTAGACGTCGTTGCCGTAGCGACGCTCTCTCGAACTAGCGCCGACGCAAGTCCGACGCCCGATATGTGTTTGTATGCATGCGTCTTCTTTTGTCGCCGTTTTCCCCGAGAAACGAGGAACGTTCAATAGAGAATCGGGATTCGGAAGGATAATGCGAATTCTAGGGATGGAAAGAAACCCTGTTTTCGTCCTGAAAGTTGAGCTTCGAAAATGATATCTTTCCACCAACTTTCTCAACCTGTAGATCTGTGTGATTGTCGCATATCTCCAATGCGAAGAAATATCTTTTGACAGAATTTTTAATTTTTAATCTCTAATCCGAGGAAGTATGTTTTGACAGAACTCTAGAAAATGAAAAATTATCGCATTTGAAGGTTAACCTTCGACAGCTCTTTATTCTCAAGAGCTTTCTAAATCGGTAGATGTATCGGTAGATGTATGTAGATGTACGGTAGAGGTATGTGATTCCCTGAAAATATCACTGAAAAACGGATAGGGAAGATATTCTGATCGAATGCTAAAAACTGAAAGATTCGTCTGTTCAAATGGTATCATTGAAGATTATCCTTCGACAGCTCTCTATTTCCAACAACTTTCTCATTCATTAGATTTATATAATTTTTAGAAGGTATCTCTCATTCGAGGAAATATTTTTAGACAGAATTCTAAAAAATGAGAAATTCATCGGTTAAAATTATCGCTTTTGAAGGTTAACCTTCGACAGCTCTTTATTCTCAAGAGTTTTCTAAATTAGTAGGTTTCTGTGATTCCTTGAAAATATCTCTGAAACTATATAGGGAAGATATCCTGATCGAATGTTGAAAACTGAAAGATTCATCTGTTGAAATGGTATCATTGAAGATTATCCTTCGACTGCTCTCTAATTTCAACGACTTTCTCGACCATTAGATTTATATAATTTTTAATTTTTAATCTCTAATCCCTGGAAGTATGTTTTGACAGAATTCTAAAAAATGAAAAATTATCTCATTTGAAGGTTAACCTTCGACAGCTCTTTATTGTCAAGAGCTTTCTAAATCGGTAGATTTATATGATTCCCTGAAAATATCGCTGAAAAATGGATAGGGAAGATATCCTGATCGAATGCTAAAAACTGAAAGATTCATCTGTTGAAATGGTATCATTGAAGATTATCCTTCGACAGCTCTCTATTTCCAACAACTTTCTCTACCATTAGATTTATATAATTTTTAGAAGGTATCTCTCATTCGAGGAAATATTTTTAGACAGAATTCTAAAAAATGAGAAATTGATCTGTTAAAATTCTCGCTTTTGAAGGTTAACCTTCGACAGCTCTCTATTTTCAACAGTTTTCTAAATTAGTAGGTTTCTGTGATTCCTTGAAAATATCTCTCGAAACTATATAGGGAAGATATCCTGATCGAATGCTAAAAACTGAAAGGATTCATCTGTTGAAATGGTATCATTGAAGGTTATCCTTCGACAGCTCTCTAATTTCAAACAACTTTCTCACCCATTAGATTTATATAATTTTTAATTTTTAATCTCTAATCCGAGGAAGTATGTTTTGACAGAACTCTAAAAAATGAAAAATTATCGCATTTGAAGGTTAACCTTCGACAGCTCTTTATTCTCAAGAGCTTTCTAAATCGGTAGGTTTATGTGATTCCCTGAAAATATCGCTGAAAAACGGATAGGGAAGATATCCTGATCGAATGCTAAAAACTGAAAGATTCGTCTGTTCAAATGGTATCATTGAAGATTATCCTTCGACAGCTCTCTATTTCCAACAACTTTCTCATTCATTAGATTTATATAATTTTTAGAAGGTATCTCTCATTCTATTCATTTCTAAAAAATGAGAAATTCATCGGTTAAAATTATCGCTTTTGAAGGTTAACCTTCGACAGCTCTTTATTCTCAAGAGTTTTCTAAATTAGTAGGTTTCTGTGATTCCTTGAAAATATCTCTGAAACTATATAGGGAAGATATCCTGATCGAATGTTGAAAACTGAAAGATTCATCTGTTGAAATGGTATCATTGAAGATTATCCTTCGACAGCTCTCTATTTTCAACGACTTTCTCGACCATTAGATTTATATAATTTTTAATTTTTAATCTCTAATCCGTGGAAGTATGTTTTGACAGAATTCTAAAAAATGAAAAATTATCTCATTTGAAGGTTAACCTTCGACAGCTCTTTATTGTCAAGAGCTTTCTAAATCGGTAGATTTATATGATTCCCTGAAAATATCGCTGAAAAATGGATAGGGAAGATATCCTGATCGAATGCTAAAAACTGAAAGATTCATCTGTTGAAATGGTATCATTGAAGATAATCCTTCGACAGCTCTCTATTTCCAACAACTTTCTCTACCATTAGATTTATATAATTTTTAATTTTTAATCTCTAATCCGAGGAAGTATGTTTTGACAGAATTCTGAAAAAATTAAAAATTATCGCATTTGAAGGTTAACCTTCGACAGCTCTTTATTCTCAAGAGCTTTCTAAATCGGTAGGTTTATGCGATTCCCTGAAAATATCGCTGAAAAATGGATAGGGAAGATATCCTGATCGAATGCTAAAAACTGAAAGATTCATATGTTGAAATGGTATCATTGAAGATTATCCTTCGACAGCTCTGTATTTCCACCAACTTTCTCAATCATTAGATTTATATAATTTTTAGAAGGTATCTCTAATTCGAGGAAGTGTGTTTTGACAGAATTCTAAAAAATGAAAAATTATCGCATTTGAAGGTTAACCTTCGACAGCTCTTTTTGTCAAGAGCTTTCTAAATCGCTAGGTTTATGTGATTCCCTGAAAATATCGCTGAAAAATGGATAGGGAAGATATCCTGATCGAATGCTAAAAACTGAAAGATTCGTCTGTTAAAATGGTATCATTGAAGATTATCCTTCGACAGCTCTCTATTTTCAGCGATTTTCTCAACCAGTAGATTTATATAATTTTTACAAAGTACCGTTAATCCGAGGAAGTATATTTTGCCAGAATTCTATAATAAAAAATGAAAAATTCATCTGTTAAAATTATCGCATTGAAGGTTAACCTTCGACAGCTCTCTATTTTCAGTAATTTTCTCCACCATTAGATTTGTGTAACTTCCAGTATCAGTTCAGTATCTCTAATCATTTAGCAGAATGCTAAAAAATGAAAGATTTATCGATTAAAATTATCGCTTTTGAAGGTCCAAGCTTCCTCAACCAGTAGGTCTGTGTGATTCCTGGAAGATAACTTTTGAAAATACATGTATGTAGATATTCCTGATAGAATGCTAAAAGCTGAAGGATTCGTCTGCTGAAATTATAACATTTGAAGAACAGCCTTCAACAGCTCTCTTTTTTCAAGAGCTTCCTCAACCAGTAGGTTTCTGTAATTTCTTAAAGAGTTCTCTGAAAATGGCCGGAGAAAATATCGTGATACAATGTTAAAGACTGAAAGATTCACCTGCTAAACTTAACGTACATCGGAAGATTAGTGTTAAAAAATTCCGTACCTTCATCAACTTTGTCTTTGTCAACTTATGGGGATTTTGCGATTAAAACATACTCGATGGCGTACTCTTGAGGCTGGTATTCATAGAGTACTCCTTAATACTGAAAAATTGTATGTATGTATATATGTATATACATATTGTATTTTTAAGGATCCTCCCCCGTACCCTCCTCGAAGGACGAGAATATCTTTTTAGAGTACTGTTTAATGCTGAAAAAAGAAGCATTTGTCCATTTTACCAACTTTCTTGTTCCAAAAGTTTGCGTGAGTATTGGAGGATCAATCTAGAAATGGGCGAAATATCTTTCTAGGATTGTGCTGAATGCTCAGAACTGAAATATCCTATGAATACGGGCAGTGTTTTTGAAAATAATCAATTGTTGGACGTGCTGTATAGAAGCCGGCATTGTCATGATGTAGAATAATGCGACGTTTTAGGTTGTTTCCCTGATTTTGGAGAATAAATTGTTGCTTGGCACTCAGCATTAACTGTGCTTCGATTCTCCAAAAGAATTGTTGCGACTTGTCAGTTCAACGCAAGAAACGAACGGAATGGAAAGAAGAAGAGATCATTCGCTTGGAAGTGCTTCGCGAATGAATAACTTTGTGGAAAATAAGAATAAGGACACTGTGGATTAAAATACTATATAAAATAAATAAAATGCATCAACATTCTCGACAGTGTTTTGGTGTGTTTCGTGCAGAGGTTCGGTGTGTGATGTTCATTGTGCATTGCTTTAGTGTTGTACAGTGTTCGTTTATGGCTAGTGATACTGAATTTCTCCAGTTTTCCACTGAGGATGGCCGAAATACGTATCTGGAATGATTTCCGAAGGCTGTGGCAATTGTGGAATATTGTATTTCTTTTCTATAAAACTTTTGTGGGGTTCAGTTCATCTTGCAACATCCGAACAGTGGATTGTTACTCAGTTTCTGGATCGTACGGATATAGCCAAGTTTTCCACCTGTTACGACGTCGTGGTACGGATTTTGTAGTTTCTCGGTCGAATTTTCTGAGCACTTTCTTACTGCAATTAACACGAGGCCTTTTTTGGAGCTTCGGTCAAATTATGCGGAATCCATGGGGGAACACACTTTTTCACAACTAAATGCTCATCCAAAAGCGAATATGTTATAGATACCGATATGCCTAAGAATGTAGGTCCCTCACTGTAAGTCACACACCAATCTTCGTCGAGATTGTTTTTTTTTTTTGAATAACAAACGATTTTGGTCGACTTTCATCTAATTCATCACCGACGGGCTCATGATCCAATTGCAAAAACTCTTTTGACGCTTCATTGCCAACAGTTGAGCAAAGGCAATTCTATGCATTGTTGTTGCATTAGACCTTAATTAAAATCGTAAAAGATCACCTTCACGTGAAATTCTCATTCTTTTACAAAATTCCTTTTTTAAACCTTGAGTGTAAACAAACTTCTACGTCATTGTTTAAGTTGCAACTGTTTTCGCAATAACAAATGTTAAATTTTACGGAAATAGTAATGACGCCTCTGAATAACGCCATCTAGTGGTAGACTATAGAAACATAAGAGGCGCCCCACGTAGACGTAGATATAATTTATTATTGAAATATGGGGCGCAAACTCTCTTTCTATTTATTATTTTATTATATATCTATAAAGACATAAAAAGCGCGCCTCGTAGAATCTGAATATATAAGTTACATATGACGATTTTTCTATTAAAATTATTGAAATGAACGGAAAATTTATGCCGATACGACTTTTAAAGATTTATACGTATAGCGAAATTTCCTCTAATTATGTACGTATGTGTGTAGTACATAAAGTAAACTCTCAGGAAGGGACAAGTAGTAACGTCGCCCAAAACAAAATAGACCCCAATCAGCGTCGTGACGGAGCGGTTGCCGTCGCTTCGCGCGGTAGATCGAACCAACATAGTAATTTTCGAAGTGCTGACATCGGACGAGGCGGATCCATCGAGCGCAACGGCTGACGAGTATCTCTACGCGATACATCAATTAGTTCAGACAATACGTCTAAATTAATCAGCTCGGCGTGAAAATGACCTATTATCCGCGTACGTACGTACGTATCGTAAATACAACCAATAGAGGAGCAATTACGCGATTTTACGCGGTTTTGACGCATTATCGCGATCTAATATGTTGATTTAGGTCGATTGCGGCCTTTATTTGTTCGCGCAAATATATGTAAACGTACGTTTGAGAGAACGCCCACTTTTGATTGCCGAAACATTTCGAATTGAATATAACACGGTGGCCTATAATCTGTTAAATAACAAACCCGCTCAAAATTTCAATTTTAACCCTAATTTTGTTTAATGTTCCATAATTATATTATACGAGGGTAGATTGATAAGTTTCAGAAATCGTTGCTAGGAGGTTGCTATTTTTCAAAATACTTCATGTCGTTGTGTCGGCAACTTTTTGTTACTGCCTTCAAGAACTTTCGGTAAAATGATAATAATAAAAGGAAAAGTCGGAAACGTGACCGATACGAGAATTAGTCGTTGCAATTCGGATAACCCACTTAGTTGGTTCTAAAGATGGAGATTCAGCCCATACTAGCTCAATGGAAACGACGTAGGTTCAAGTTCGAGAATTTATTAGTAACAAGGCGCCACTCTCCAATTATAGAACTGGATCACATCTAAGTTTCTGAAATCGGGGAGACCCTCCAGCTTTATTGATAAGTGAGACGAGATTATCCGAACCGTCTACGTTACTTTTATTCGCTCGTGAAGCGACCAGCAAGGTTATTCAGAAACTCTATTTAAAAATAATATAAAAGAAATAAAGATAAATTGGGGCGGGAGAATGACGTTGAACCACACTTTCTTCGTCACTGACAGCACCCCTGAGGGTTTACAAGGTCTCGATAAAATTCAAATAAGCTAACGTTCTTAAATAATGAAATAATGTTTACACAACTCGCGGTAACCGTTGGAACTCCAGTGGTTTCACAGACACAGTACGGCTTAGCAGAACGTAATTAGAAAAGTATATGCAAGTGATAAGTAAACGTGTCTTCCCCCTCCCTTGAAATACTAAACAGAATTGAATGTTTCGTTCAACAAATATCTAACTAAATCCTTAACTATAAGATAGCAAAAGTAAGGAAACCCCTTTTTACTCAAACACAAATCCTCGACTTACTAAGTTAAATCCAGAAAATTGGCCTATCCCAGATAGCTGTTTATTTAATTTAATTAATTCTAAATAATTCCAGGCCTTTGTTTACATATTTCTTAAGTATTTTCAAATTGCTGCCTTTGCATTGTAATCGATTATTACTGGGAATCATTACGGTTTCCTCATCCTAATGACATTTACGGGGAGTTCGACTATTGTAAACAATTAACAAGGAGCTCATTAGTCCTTATTCGTTGTATTACTCACCCGAACTTATATAAAGTACGTTGCTTAGATTTATAATTCACATTTGATCATCTCCTGATGATGCTAACTTGGTGAGCGAAACGCGCGTCGAGAGACATGCAATATTTGTTTGGTGATAGTGGAAATTTGTGCATTGACTTTGTCAGTGTGTTTGCTTACTAAGTTAAGTTAAATTAATTAAATAATTCTAGTGATTTTTTCCAAACCTCAACGAGACAAAAATGAAATAAAGGCGAGACTTAGCAAGACGTGTTTCCGGTTGTCAACTCTCGCGCGGCGTTGTAGCTGCTGTCGTAAGACGGAAGCTGTCAAATATGACAGGTTTCCTCGCACTTGGTGTCCAGCCGGACACAGCAAACTGAAGACTAAGTCGGCTTCTAGCTTCTACGATAATTCTTAAATGTTAGTAAAGTTGTCAGATGGTCTCTAAAATAACTTTTAGCACTCTACCAGCTCTCTACTAGCACTCTACTGGCATATACTAGGTCCTTCTAGCACTCTACTAGTCCCATACTAGTCCCTTCTAATAAAGGCAAAAGCAAACGCACAACGTGGTCGATTGTGCGATAAATTGGGGAAACGTAACTCCCAAATTTACACATAGATAATATTGAAACTGAAATATTGATGGAAATTAATGGGGATAGCAGCCAAGGATGAGATGTGGAATAAAAGACTCTCTTTTGGCAACTCTGAGCTTTCGAATTGTATTAATCCTTCATGGGAGAATCCGCCCTAAAGATAATAATAATATTAAACTTCCCAGAGTCGAATTCGCGTGCATATCCTCGACAAACAAGGCTTTAAAGCGAAAACGAAATAACTTATTCACGGAAAACGACCTGTTCAACCGAGCGCCATAAGCAGAATGCCTACACGTACGCCCATAAGCGCGAATTGCATCAAAAATCTACGCACACGGGGCGACATCTACATGTCAGAATTGGAACGAGAGGCCAAAAGTAACAATACCGGAACGCTGTAAATAGCTGGCCGTAATATCTTTCACATCAATGTTAAATCGATCTGTCAAAGAACCTGGTTTTGATAAGCATTTAAGTCAAGTACCTCAGTTTGTCTTCAATTACGGATGAAAACGAAGTTAGAGTGGTCATCAGATTTTTCTATTTGGGAGGGAAAACCGCAGCGGAAATCAAATATCATAGGGAGATATCATAGGGATTTTTTCCAAACCTCAACGGGACAAAAATGAAATAAAGGCGAGACTTAGCATGACGTGCTTCCGGTTGTCAACTTTCGCACGGTGTTGTAGCTGCTATTGTCAGACGGAAGCTGTCAAAGATGACGGGTTTCCTCGCACTTGGTGTCCAGCCGGACACAGCAAACGGAAGACTAAGTCGGCTTCTAGCTTCTACGATAATTCTTAAATGTAATGTAAATTTCTCAGATGGTCTCTAAAATAAATTTTAGCACTCTACCAGCTCTCCACTAGCACTCTACTAGTCCTATACTAGTCCCTTCTAATAAAGGGAAAAGCAAACGCACAACGTGGCCGATTGTGCGATAAATTGGGAAACGTAACTCCCAAATTTACACATAGATAATATTGAAACTGAAGTATTGATGGAAATTAATGGGGATAGCAGCCAAGGATGAGATGTGGAATAAAAGACTCTCTTTTGGCAACTCTGAGCTTTCGAATTGTATTAATCCTTCATGGGAGAATCCTCCCTAAAGATAATAATAATATTAAACTTCCCAGAGTCGAATTCGCGTGCATATCCTCGACAAACAAGGCTTTAAAGCGAAAACGAAATAACTTATTCACGGAAAACGACCTGTTCAACCGAGCGCCATAAGCAGAATGCCTACACGTACGCCCATAAGCGCGAATTGCATCAAAAATCTACGCACACGGGGCGACATCTACATGTCAGAATTGGAACGAGAGGCCAAAAGTAACAATACCGGAACGCTGTAAATAGCTGGCCGTAATATCTTTCACATCAATGTTAAATCGATCTGTCAAAGAACCTGGTTTTGATAAGCATTTAAGTCAAGTACCTCAGTTTGTCTTCAATTACGGATGAAAACGAAGTTAGAGTGGTCATCAGATTTTTCTATTTGGGAGGGAAAACCGTAGCGGAAATCAAATATCATAGGGAGATATCATAGGGATTTTTTCCAAACCTCAACGGGACAAAAATGAAATAAAGGCGAGACTTAGCATGACGTGCTTCCGGTTGTCAACTTTCGCACGGTGTTGTAGCTGCTATTGTCAGACGGAAGCTGTCAAAGATGACGCGTTTCTTCGCACTTGGTGTCCAGCCGGACACAGCAAACGGAAGACTAAGTCGGCTTCTAGCTTCTACGATAATTCTTAAATGTAATGTACAGTTCTTAGATGGTCTCTAAAATAAATTTTAGCACTCTACCAGCTCTCTACTAGCACTCTACTAGTCCTATACTAGTCCCTTCTAATAAAGGGAAAAGCAAACGCACAACGTGACCGATTGTGCGATAAATTGGGAAACGTAACTCCCAAATTTACACATAGATAATATTGAAACTGAAGTATTGATGGAAATTAATGGGGATTGCAGCCAAGGATGAGGTGTGGAATAAAAGACTCTCTTTTGGCAACTCTGAGCTTTCGAATTGTATTAATCCATCATGGGAGAAACCTCCCTAAAGATAATAATAATATTAAACTTCCCAGAGTCGAATTCGCGTGCATATCCTCGAGAAACGAGACTTTAAAGCGAAAACGAAATAACTTATTCACGGAAAACGACCTGTTCAACCAAACGCCACAAGCAGAATGCCCACAGGTACACCCATAAGCGCGAATTGCATCAAAAATCTACGCACGCGGGGCGACATCTACACGTCAGAATTGGAACGAGAGAGGCCAAAAGTAACAATACCGGAACGCTGTAAATAGCTGGCCGTAATATCTTTCACATCAATGTTAAATCGATCTGTCAAAGAACCTGGTTTTGAGAAGCATTTAAGTCAAGTACCTCAGTGTGTCTTCAATTACGGATGAAAACGAAGTTAGAGCAGTCATCATTGGGAGGGAAAATCGCAACGGAAATCAAATACCCAGGTTAGACGCGGTTCTTGAGGATTCATTACCTTCATTTTCGACCGTGAGTTGTTTGGCGTCCGAATTCAGGCGTAGCCGTACGCATACAAGCGATGAACCTGGCGTTCGGGATGTCCGGAAACGGCTACCACGACGGAAATTGTGGGAAAAATCCATGACACGGTTTTGGCAGATCACCGAATAAAAGTGGGTGAAATTAAGGAAGTCATGGGCATCTCTTATGAACGAGTAGTTCGTATTTTACATAATGAATTAGATTCAGAGTAGCTTTCTGCAAGATGGATGCCGCGTTTGCTCGATTCGGATAAGAGACGTATTTGAGCTCGAACCTCGATCGATTGTTTGGAAGTGTTTACGAGGAATCCCATGGATTTCAACAGACGACTCGTGACCATGGATAAGATCTAGATTCATCACCAAAAGAAAAGCGAAATCGAAACTCCGGCACGGGAATCTACGACTAAGAGAAAGGTTGAACCAAGTGCGGTGAGCTTCGAGGGAAATTATATTGAAAAATAAAACATAACTTGAATCCGTATTATTTTGTTTCAATTGTCATTCCGGAAACTTTTCAATCTACCCTCGTAAGGTACCCCTTTAACATTTTAACAAAGAAAAAAGCGAATTATCGGAAATATATAAAGAATAAAGAGAGGTATGTACAGAAAAGAAATATTATACTAATACACAGAGAGAATTTTCAAACAACCTCCTAACAGACACAGTAATTAAAATACCATTTCCACGCAACGAATAAACTACTGCGCAGCACCTTTACTTCTGGTCATATTCCACTCTTTGAGAATGGTACGTAATTATACCGAAGCAATCGTTAGAGCAATCTAAATAAAGCGAGTAAAATTCAGCCCAGTGCATTTTTATTTTTGATTATTAATCACGAAGATGTTAGAATATTACGTTTGAATCGCTCATTTTTCTTCTATATATTTTTTCCGTTTTCTTAACTTTTTCGTATCTTACCCACTTCCCGCTTCGCGAAACTTAACCTTACTTTTACTTCTTTTCTCGAACGACGGCGTGTTCTGGGCCCATAACCTTTCAGGTTTTAAATTGAATAAATCAATGTAGCACCCGTATAATTTTACTGTTACCTTTGAATATGTGAAATACATATAAATAAATACAGCAGATAAGCGGTAAGTCTTGCGATATATGACTTTTATGACATTTACCAACTGTCAAAATACATCTTGTTCTAACGCGTTATGGAAACATGCAGAATAGGTAGAATCAATCCTTAACGTAACCTATGTAAATGAGTTGGGTATTGACCGTGGTCGAATCATCACTGATTCTGACCTAAAAACTTAGAACGAATTACTAAGGAAACTTTGGAATATCTGAATTACCTCCGAGTGTAAATTCGGAGGAAATTAGGCGGAATACAACTCCATAACAAAATATACACTTTGCTTAATGGCAAAGTTTGCACCATTCGGAACTATCTTTCATATCGCCAACTTCGCCAAACGAATTAGCATTTCGACCTATTCCTCCATCATCACCACCACCACCACCACCACCACCACAACCAGAATCTACGTCCCACTCAAACGAAGTTATTTCGAGCAATTCTCATCAAACTAGACCGCGATTTCGCAACAACTCTAAAATATTTCATCGCGCGTAGTTTCTTTCGATTTAATTAAAGGCCGGGGCGGATAACGCGGAGTTCCTAAAACAAACTTCGCGCTTAGCCCCGGATTCCACCTCGTTCCCCTTTCTTTTCCGCGTCTTTCACCTTTTCTATCATCGCGACTCGTTACTGCGCGTTGTTAACGGGGTTAAATTTGCGGCGTTACCGATCAACCGACCGTTTATTCTACCATTTAGGGCTTCCCCACGGTACCGAATCAATTATCTCTAATCAAAAGTTGGAAAGCTATCGTCCGAAAACTAAATCACACGATCGAGAAGTGTTTACCAATCGATAACTGCCACGTTCGAGTACTGCGACCGTACGGTCATTAAACTATTCGAACCGTTTTGTAAGTGGGCACCACTCACCCGCCGAACTCGTCGTTATAATTTAGCGCGGAGGATGGGAAGGATCGTCATCGTGAGAATTTGGAGGATGGAGCATGAAATGTGTGATGGAAGTTTGGGGACTCGACGCCGAACCACGATATTAAAATTTGATCGGTACGATTATTGCATAAATCCACTGAGTTATACAAAATTATATATATTTTGTTAGTAATCCATAAAATCTAGATGACTTTTTGTGAACGATCTAATAAATTAGATACGGTACCAGGCAGCTGTGCAAAATAAGTAAAAATTGCATATGCCAATAACCAACTAGGGAGTCATGCTTTGTTAATCGCGGCCCGCAACCGCTGTTACGGCCATTTGTCGTAGTTCCGGTTTATCACATTATTGCGGCCAATTTATCACAGCTCCGGTTTGTTACTTGTGACTTCAGATTTGTTAACCATTCTACCTTTAGCGTTGAGTTTAACAGATCGGTCTCCGTGACTAGATTATTCCGTTTTCGCTTTTAAATCTCGTTGTCGCGGATGTACACGGAAATTCGATTCTGCGAAGTTTACATTATCGTTGTGTAAATTTGGAAGTACCCTTTCCCAATTTTTCTGTTAGAACTAAACGTCCACGTTGTACGATTGCTTTTCCCTCGATTGGAGGGAACTAGTGCAGGCTAGGATAGCTAGTATATACGAGTAGAGAGAGCTAGCATTTGTGTTTGAGAACATCCGAGAACTATTGTAGAAACTACATTAGCCTCCTGATTTGCACATTCACAAACTGAAGAGTCAATAGGGTATACGCATGATATTTATTTATAATTTAATTAGATATTTTAACATTAATAATTACTGGTATCATTATCAATTCTGTGTAAAATGCATCATTTCTGATACAAAATAATTATAATTATTGAAAAATGTCATCTTGAATTCCCGCCAAAACAAGCGTGACGTATGAGTATTTATTTACAATTCGATGTTTTCTGTTTCCATGGTTACTTACATTTAGTCTGACAGAAAAGATTTTTTGACATATAGCACTAACCTGAAAATGTCATATTCCAATTACATGTTAATAATATAGAAATTAATATGAAATAACAATATGTCTATTAAATTATTACATATTTTACTAACTCCACTTATAATTCAGCTTTAACTCACCTACTTTCGGTGGCGTTGAAACAATCGTTTGAGCGAATGAATTCCATCAACATAAACAGGGTAATATTCAGTAAATTATTCCTTTGCGCCTTTACAAATGCGTTTTCGATCATTTCAGTCATTCTAAAGAATCAAGTGAGAACTTGAGTGCGCGTTAAACTATGTGTGGGAGAGCTAGTATATACGAGTAGAGAGAGCTAGCATTTATGTTTGAGAACATCGGAGAACTATTGCAGAAGCTAGAAGCCGACTTAGTCTTCAGTTTGTTGTGTCCCGACATTTTTAAACCAAGTGCGAGCAAACCCGCCATCTTGGACAGTTTTCGGCACGATACCGATTACCACGCCGTACGAGGTTTGGCAACGAGAAATACGTCACGCCCTCTTTTATTTGATTTTATATTTTTCTGACTTATCGAGTTTTGGGAAAGATTCCCTAGAATTCTTTAGTTAATTTATTCTTACTTTCGATTACATTCGATTCTTTTCGTATTTTAAGTAGGGGGTACAGAATGATTTTCGCCTAATTTAATGATATATTTCTTGAATTTTGTTTCCTATCTTTTGTTTATCGGTAGTTTCAACAGATGGGTAGTATCTGAAGATGATTAACACTGTCGAGTTACTCAAAATTGACCAATTCCCGTCAATTGTAGACTTATCCACGGATCTAGAGGATAATGAAAATTATGCCAATCGACTACGCAATCAAAAGATTGACAGGGTGTAAAACAGGTTGCGCCTTAAATATACAGCTCTTTGGATGTATTTAACCCACTCCCTCGCCGAGTAGCTGGCTGGCACCCTGAGTGATAGCAAACTTCCTTCCTGGGGCGGAATCGGTAAGCTTTCTGTTGCGATTTTAAAATTAAGATTTCTCACTTTTGGGATTGTGTTCAGTCTTTAGTAATTCGATATGGTGGGGCTAATATACGACGTAACATTCCAGATCGCAACATCATTTCTTGACTAAAACTCGAATTTTTCTTTTTTCCCCATCTAATAGCGATAAATTCGATGGCCATGCCGTTCCGTTTTTAAATTTTCTGCGAAACCAACGCTCATGCCATCCGGGCTACATGTTTAAACCCGATACCGTAACAACGGTAGATTCTCCAAGTCTCTCTCTCCCTCCCTCCATACGTGCATCCACGTAACTATTAAACTAGCAACCAACAACATTTCGTATTACGCGAACGTAGTAGAAACGCAAAGGGATATCCTCCGACGACGACGAGCACGCTTTCGTTATCGGGTCATGCAAACAGAGGCGACCCGACGCCGCCGCTCCCCGGCAAATTGAAATTCAAGCCGCCCCGCGGACGCCGCCGGCGGTCGTTGGGTGTGTCTAATATTAATTATTAGATGAGTTTTGCGTTTTAAACTTAAACGTACAACGTAGATACGTTGCATTAGCGCATATGCGCTTCCGGTTTTATTTGTACACGACGCAAAACGTCGAGCTCGAAATCTGACCGCATCGCATCGGCGTCCTAGAAAGTGGAGATAATTCGGTTTAGGAGGTAAAATATCGTTTCCGAATGGTCTAGATCAGATTTAGCTTTATACATAGAGCTTTAGCGGGCGATGTGGAGGAAATCGGTGCTTGCAAAATTGTCTACCTAATTTCATAAAAGAGACCAGCTTATTTTGGTGCTTGATGCACTTGGATTTTAAGACGTATCGATGGTTTCTTCTACTACATTAACATCACGTTATGATTGGAATTCTAGGGTGTCCAATACCGAAATCGGCTGCTGACATTAGAAGACCTGAAAGTTGGAGCCTAGAGGGCTGTAAGGTACTCATTCTCAAAGATCGCTTGAAGTTAATTTTTTTAATGAATACTTCTTAAGGGACACCGGACCGAGCGTAAGCGTAGCCCTAAGCGTAAACGTAAACGTAAAAACGTTAAAACATCTGTACACAAAATTTCGTCTAATTTAGAACATATTAATTTTTTCTGAAGTTTCAAAGGGGTACTCCTTGAAATTTCTAAGAAAATCGAAATGGTAGGAAATACCACTTATCACACATCAAATGAAAGCCCTTCTCGTGCAGACTAGGGATAAAATAATTTTGGGCCCGAGAGGCGGTTCATTGAGGAAATATTCAATGAGAAAGTGAAAAGCGGTTCTGAACGAATCGGTCTGGTGCGCTCCAGCACACAAGCGAAGCGAATTTCACGAGGTTTGACGTTAAAATCGTATTCTACACCTTCGAAAACATCTGCACACAAAATTTCGTCTAATTTAGAACATATTAATTTTTTCTGAAGTTTCAAAGGGGTACCCCTTGAAATTTCGAAGAAAATCGAAATGGTCGGAAATACCACTTATTACACATCAAATTGAAGCCCTTCTCGTGCAGATTAGGGATAAAATAATTTCGGTTACGGGACACGGTTCATTGAAGAAATATTCAATGAGAAAGTGAAAAGTGGTTCTGGACGAATTGCTCTGGTATGCTGTACCACACAAACGAAGCAAATTTCCTTCCTGGCTTTCTGCTACTGGGCTCCTACGCCAGTTTCATCTTTAGTTGGTTCTTCAACACTAGTAACTGCACTTATAAATCTCTCTTTTAAGAGACTGTGAAAAGGAGATGAATTGAGAAAGAAGATGTTGGACTGATTCGTCCAAACGAATTTCTTCAATCTAACGTGCGTAGGATACTGGAACATTTGTCTTTTTACCAACAATGGTAAAGCTTCTCATGGGGCAAATTATCCACATTACGAAGATTAAACATTTTGAAAAAATCCTTTGATGGTTCTCATTTGAAGAAGCTGCCTTTTTCTTGGCAAATAAGGACGATATTGATGATGATCAGGCTTTGTAGATTTTCCTAGATAGAAACGATTACACTTTAGAATAGATGGTAAAGTGGAGAGTGGAGGAAATTATGACCAAGAGAAACGTGCAAAAGGGCTTCATCAACCTTCTTCTTTCGCATGAGTTTCGGTTGAAGTCGGTCCTCTAATCTTCTTCATCATCTTTCTTCCTTGACATAGGTTTCGTTTCAACTCGACCCAGCAATTTTTTTCATCATCTGTCTTCCTTGACATAAGCTTTGGTTGACTTCGACCCTATAATTTTCTTCATCATGTATCATCAGTGACAGGAATTTCGATTGAAGTCCACCTTGTAGTGTTCTTCATCATCGTTCTTCCTTGACATGAGTTTCGATTGAAGGCGACTCTGGAACTTGTTTCATCTTTCTTCTTTGACATAAGTTTCGGTTTAAATCGACTCTGTAACTTTCTTCATCATCTTTCTTCTTTGACATAAGTTTCGTGTCAAATCGACTCTGTAACCTTCTTCATGATCTTTCTTCCTTGACATAAATTTCGGTTCAAATCGACTCTGCAACACTTTTCACCATCTTTCTTCCTTGGTATAAGTTTTGGGTGAAGGCGACTCTGCAAGCTCTTTCCTCATTTTTCTTCCTTCACATAAGTTTCCATTGAAGTCGACCATGTAGTCTTCTTCACCATCTTTCTTCCTTAGCATAAATTTAGGTTGAAGTCGACTCTGCAACTTTTGTCATCATCTTTCTTCCTTGACATAAGTTTCGATTGATTTCGACCCTGTAAATTTCTTCATCATCCTTCTTCCTTCGCATGAGTTTCGGTTGAAGTTGCTCCTGAAAGTTTTCCACTCAGAATCTCTCAAAATCCGATGATGTTGACGAGGAAGCTTTACTTAGTCTTCAATTACTTTGGAAATCCTAATTCAAAATTCAGATAAAACAAAGATGAGCGCCGCTGCTTTTAGATCTGGTGAACTCTACAAATTACGCGTACAACACAAGGTTGAAATACCAAACTTTGAAGATACTTCGGTTCAAACAATTCGTTCGTTATCCACTGAAGCTCTGTACGATATTTCTTCCCGCCACAATTTACGGACCGCCAACTCTACGTAGCACATACGTACACATTTATATTCACCATAAAGCGTTAGCTAAGCTCGACGAAATAGTATTTTTGCGCCGGCCCGCCGGTTCGCGCGGATACGAACGTGAACGGAAAGACAAAATTGGTATTAATGTTAATGGGGGTAAATGATATCGCGCGAGTAAACACTACGCGCCGACGGTATTATTTCCAGAATAAACACGAAGGCAGAAGTATGTATACATACAATATACGTATCTATCAACCTGCGTGTATGCCCTCGCCGGCTTAATACGAGTATTAGGTATTATTTCGAGATTAATTCCGACCGTAATGGTGTGTCCGGATCGAATTCAGATTAACATTAAAACTTCGTAAAGTTATATTAACGGCGGAGATGGAACGTCTATCCCTCGATTTCGCCGTGCCGAGAATGGGATAGATTACTTGCTGTGTTCGCGAATTGTAAAGAAATGTACTGGAATCACGAAAAAGAATGATGGGAAAGGTGGAAATGTTTGTTGAAAAGATATGGGAGGAAATCGCTATAACAAAAGGGATAAGAGCGAGTTGGTTGAAGAACGTGTAATGGATAGATGTGATTCTCAAAACTGGAAAATCTCTCAAGAACTTCAAGTGGGATTCCTTTGATATCTTCCCCAACTTAGAATTTATAATTCTCAAAGCTAGGCGAGTTCTCTATCCATAAACGTGGCTCCGATGACTTTATTTAAGTTTTGGTGAGATTTCAAACGAATCGTTGCTAAACTGGAAAGATCGTCAAAATCCTCATAGCGAAGATTTGCCATTTTTCAGCTCTTTTAGCTCTCGCAAATTTGAGGAAACAATTTGAAAAATCAAACAAGCCGGGAACCTTTGAAAATAATTCTGGTAAGGTTTCGAGGTGTAAGTGAACTTCCGTTTAGTGATTTTGGTCGAATTGTTTGGAAAATGTGAAACTTCCCAACGACGTCAAACTTCATGACACACCTTGGCTGCAAGTTGGAGATATTCCCAAAGAAATCAAGCTTTCTAGCATTCTCCTATACATCGTTCAAATTTTGAGTAACCATTATCAAAATTAAGCGAGTTGTGAGTCTTTAATTTTTGCTCTGATGTCCCACTTCGAAGGTCAGAACAACTCAACTCCTAATTCCAACTGGATTGTTTTCAAACTGGAAAAAGCCCGAAGGAAATCGAGCGACATTTTTCTATATTTTCTCCAAAGTTGGAAAAGTAATTTTCGAAGTCCAACGAGTTTTGTGACTTTGAAAATAGTTCTGACGTTTCAAGCTAGAGGCGATTTCGACTTCTGATTTTGGCGGAAATGTTGTACAAGATGGACAAATTCCCACAGAAATCAATAGATCGAAATCCAACGAGTCGTGTGCCTTTGAAAATAGCTCTGATAACGTTTCGAGCTAGAGGCGACGTTGAAATTCTGATCTTGGCAGAAATGTCTGCAAGATGAAGTAATGTCCAAAGATATCAAGCTTCTTAACACTCGTCTTATATTTTTTGCAAAGCGTAAGCAACCATTACCAAAATTAAGTGAGTTGTGCGTCTTTGATGATAGCTTTGGTGATCCATTTCAAGCGTTAGAAAGATTGAAGCCCTGATTCCAATCGAATTGTTTCTAAACTGCAAGAATCCCCAAAGAAGTCGGGCGATCTATCATTGCATCCTATATTTGTTCAAAAGTTGAAGAAGTAATTTCCGAGATCCAACGAGTTGTGTGCCTTCATAAACAGCTCTGATAATACTTTGAGCTCGACGCTATTTCGACTTTCGATCTTGGCCGAAATGTCTTCAAGATTGAAAATTCTGAAAGATATCAAGCGTCCTAACATTCCTTCTATACTCCCTTGAAATTTTTGAAATCCAACGAGTTGTGTGCTTTTACAGATAGCTCTAAAAACGCTTCGAGCTAGAGGCGATTTCAAATTCTGATTTTATCCGAAATGTCTCCAAGATTGAAAATTCGGGAAGCTATCAATCCTAACATTCCTTCCATACTGGCTTCAAATTTTAAGCAACCAATATCTAAATTAAGCGAGTTGGGCGTCTTTAACGATAGCTCTCGTGACGCGTTTCGAGCGTTAGAGAGATTGAAGCCCCGATTCCAACTAAAATGTTTCTAAAGTGGAGGAATCCCCAAAGAAATCGAGCTATTTACTATTTTTTCTATATTTGTTCCAAAGTCGAAGAAGTCATTTCCGTAATCCAACGAGTCGCGTGCCTTTGAAAATAGCTCTGATAACGTTTAGGTCTAGAGGCGATTTCGAATTCTGATTGCGGCGGAAATATCTGCAAAATGAAGAAATTCCCAAAGATATCGAGCTTCCCAACGTTCTCTTATACTCTTTCCAAATTTTAAGCCACCATTATCAGAATTAAGCGAGTTGCGTGTGTTTGATGATAGCTCTGATGTCTCGTCTCGAGCTAGAGGGACTTAACTCCTGATTCCAACTAAATTGTTGCTAAAATAGGAACAATTCCCAAAGAAATCGAACGACTTATCATTTTGTCTATATTTCTTTCAAGGTTGAAGAAGTAATTTCCGAAATCCAACGAGTTGTGTGCCTTCATAAACAGCTCTGATAATACTTTGAGCTCGACGCTATTTCGACTTTCGATCTTGGCCGAAATGTCTTCAAGATTGAAAATTCTGAAAGATATCAAGCGTCCTAACATTCCTTCTATACTCCCTTGAAATTTTTGAAATCCAACGAGTTGTGTGCTTTTACAGATAGCTCTAAAAACGCTTCGAGCTAGAGGCGATTTCAAATTCTGATTTTATCCGAAATGTCTCCAAGATTGAAAATTCGGGAAGATATCAATCCTAACATTCCTTCCATACTGGCTTCAAATTTTAAGCAACCAATATCTAAATTAAGCGAGTTGGGCGTCTTTAACGATAGCTCTCGTGACGCCTTTCTAGCGTTAGAGAGATTGAAGCCCCGATTCCAACTAAAATGTTTCTAAAGTGGAGGAATCCCCAAAAAATCGAGCTATTTACTATTTTTTCTATATTTGTTCCAAAGTCGAAGAAGTCATTTCCGTAATCCAACGAGTCGCGTGCCTTTGAAAATAGCTCTGATAACGTTTAGGTCTAGAGACGATTTCGAATTCTGATGGCGGCGGAAATGTGTGCAAAATGAAGAAATTCTCAAAGATATCGAGCTTCCCAACATTTCTTTTATACTCTTTCCAAATTTTAAGCCACCATTATCAGAATTAAGCGAGTTGCGTGTGTTTGATGATAGCTCTGATGTCTCGTCTCGAGCTAGAGGGACTTAACTCCTGATTCCAACTAAATTGTTGCTAAAATAGGAACAATTCCCAAAGAAATCGAACGACTTATCATTTTGTCTATATTTCTTTCAAGGTTGAAGAAGAAATTACCGAAATCCAACGAGTTGTGTGCCTTTATAAACAGCTCTGATAATACTTTGAGCTCGACGCTATTTCGACTTTCGATCTTGGCCGAAATGTCTTCAAGATTGAAAATTCTGAAAGATATCAAGCATCCTAACATTCCTTCTATACTCCCTTCAAATTTTTGAAATCCAACGAGTTGTGTGCCTTTACAGATAGCTCTAAAAACGCTTCGAGCTAGAGGCGATTTCAAATTCTGATTTTATCCGAAATGTCTCCAAGATTGAAAATTCGGGAAGGTATCAATCCTAACATTCCTTCCATACTGGCTTCAAATTTTAAGCAACCCATATCTACATTAAGCGAGTTGGGCGTCTTTGACGATAGCTCTCGTGACGCGTTTCGAGCGTTAGAGAGATTGAAGCCCCGATTCCAACTAAAATGTTTCTAAACTGGAGGAATCTCCAAAGAAATCGAGCTATTTACTATTTGTTCCAAAGTCGAAGAAGTAATTTCCGAAATCCAACGAGTCGCGTGTCTTTGAAAATAGCTCTGATAACGTTTAGATCTAGAGGCGATTTCGAATTCTGATTGCGGCGGAAATATCTGCAAAATGAAGAAATTCCCAAAGATATCGAGCTTCCCAACGTTTCTTTTATACTTTTTCCAAATTTTAAGCCACCATTATCAGAATTAAGCGAGTTGTGTGTGTTTGATGATAGCTCTGATGTCTCGTTTCGAGCTAGAGGGACTCAACCCAACCCCCAATTCCCAAAGAAATCGAACGACTTATCATTTTGTCTATATTTCTTTCAAAATTGAAGAAGTAATTCCCGAAATTCAACGACTTGTGTCCCTTTGAAAATAGCTCTGATAACGTTTCTAGCTAGAGGCGATTGTGAATTGTGATTTTGAATGTCTGTGAGATGGCAGAAATGTCCAATGATATCAAACTTTCTAACATTTCTTCTATATTTTGCTTCAATTTTAAGCAACGGTTATCAAAATTGGGCGAGTTGTACATATGTGATGATAGCTCTGATGTCTCGTTCCGAGGGTTGGAGGGACTCAACTCCTTATTGCAACTAAATTGTTCCTAAAATAGGAAAAATTCCAAAATTCTATATTTCTTTTAAAGTTGAAGAAATAATTTTCGAAATCCAACGAGTTGTGTGTATTTGAAAGTAGCTCGGATAATGCTTCGAACTAGAGGCGATTTCGAATTCCAATCTTGACCACGATGTCTCGAACATCGAAAATACTCAAAGATATCACGCCCTCTGACATTTCTTTTATACTTTTTTAAAGTTTTGAGTAACCATTATCTAAATTAAGCGAGTTGTGCGTGTTTGATGATAGCTCTGGTGATACGTTTCGAACGTTAGAGAGATTGAAGCCTCGTTTCCAACTGAATTGTTTCTAAACTGGAAAAATTCCCAAAGAAGTCGGACGATTTATCATTGCTTCTATATTTGTTCCAAATTTGAAGTAACCATTATCAATCGCTTATTTGTCGAAATTCAACGAGTTTTCCGCCTTTGCAAATAGTTATGATAACGTTTCTAGCTAGAGGCGATTTCGAATTCTGATTTTGGCGGAAATGTTTAGGCGATGGGAAAATTCCCAAAGAAATCGAACTTGCTAACATTCCTGCTATATTTCTTTCAAATTTTAAGTAACCATTATCAAAATTAAGCGAGTTGGGCGTCTCCGATGATAGCTCTGATGTCTTGTTTCGAGCGCTAGAAGGAATCAACCCCTGATAACTCCTAAAAGAGGAACAGTTCCCATAGAAATCGCACGATTTATCATTTTGTATATATTTATTTAAAAGTTGAAGAAGTAATTTCCGAAATTCAATGAGTTGTGTGTCTTTGAAAATAACTCTGATAGCATTTAGAGGTGTAGACGATTTCGAATTCTGATCTTACCTCGTTTTCTACAATCTAACCTCAAATCCTTCAGCATCGGCAGCAAAACGGAGGTCATTATCATACCGGCAATCACTGACACATCAGCGACGAACGAATACAAATGCTCTTCCTTTTCTTCCTGGTCCGGTCCGGTTTTAACATGCGGTTACTGTCCATCACTTACGCTAATTAATGCAAATTCCACCAATTCGTCATTCTCGCGCAGTAAATTTGAACGTTACACGGACCGAATTCCAAAACACGCGTCGATTGTATCCCGTCCGTAGAAAGAGTCGTCGGGACGCTCCGAGAAAGATGGTCGTAAAGCGAAGTAATTAGATAATGGAACGGCACGGCGCCCTACGCCGCGCCGGCTTTGGTTTTAGAATTTACGTCGGACGCCCGTAAACCGGTGGGGGAATTAGAATTTACTCTAATATCTCGAAAATACGATCAAATAGTACGGCATTGCCTGTCCCGAACGTCGGTAGAAATTTCGATTGTAGTTTTAGGTGTGGATCTGGAGGAAATTAAATGCTTTAACTATCATAAACATCATGGTCAGAACTGTTGGGGAAAGTATCACATGGTGTAAGAATAACAGTATATACGTTTAATGGGATTTGACTGGTTTGGGGGAAAAGGTTCGAGTTTCTGCAAAGAACTATCTATCTTGATTGGACTTGAAAATATTTGCATCTTCTCCACTCTAATGGACAACCATCAAAGTAGGTGATTTATCAGACAGAACGCCTAAAAGACCTTCTTGATCTTAAAGGCGTCTCCCCCTCAGGGGCTCACTGTTAACAAGTTTAACAAGTAAGTTCGCGAATTTAGCGCTCGCGAGGTACCCGAGCTAAAACGCAAACTAAGGTGTAAGGTAACGTGCCGAGAATTGCGTGGCCGCAGGGGTGTGCGATATTTAACGTTCCCTTGAGGGCACCAGGCGAAACCCCCTTGTAATTAGCCTTACCCGATCAAGCGGGGCTCTGATCGGGCGGACAGATGCTTCCCTGGCTACTCCTCGTATAGCTACGCTATCTAGAATTTCCAAGGCTAAAGTGCAAAAGCTTGTGAAACAGGACCAAGATTTCATACAGGCTAAAAGAGCCATAATCAAGGCCAACTTCACTAGGCATGCACAAAATGTGGGGTTAGTCTAGATAAGGAAGTTAGGCCTCAACAAGGCTACTAAACGTAAAGAAAGGACGGAAGTCCAAAAAGGCGAGGTCGGAGGGCAGTACTCCCGTAGGTCTTCCGAAAAGCAAGGGACCACAAGGTTTAACCTTCAAGGAGGCTGCTTTGTAGAGGATCGTGGTATTATGCAACGACTATCCAGCCACCCAGATGGAGTCGGCAAAGCTTAAGGCAGAGCAGGACTCTATTATGGAGGCATATAACAGCATTACGGAGCAAGGGTCTCAAGTCCGCTTTTAAAAGTATATGTATATACGGAAGAACCGCTCTCAAAGCCGTCAAGTCTAATTACAGGAATAAAGCTAGAGAACGTACTCTAAGGAGGTATGAGGACCACAATAGACCTGGAAAGGTCGCAGTGGAACAGGCATCAGTGCCACCTCAAGTAATCTAATCTAATCTAATCTAATCTAAAGGCGTCTGAGGCTCACTGCATGGTGAATTTCTCAGGAAGATTAGGCCACACTAAGTTGTCATTTTATCCAGGATAACAGTCAATAACATTAATTCCGCTTGGAACAACCTCAAATTCCTGCACATCTCTGAATAGAAACAAACTTTCGAAATCAGATTCCTGGATGAATTTAATACTCCTCTTCCTATTACAAACGTCAAAATCCTTCCTTACCTCCACGTCATCACGAATTTCCACTTTTCAAGCCCTCAAAGGACGATCACCCTACCAATAATCACAAGGAGAACGGTTGTGGTCCAGATTCATGCCTTCATAATTTACAGGTAACAAGCCTGAAATAAGTCTAATTAATTTTGAGGACTTTTCAGGCTTCCTGCTTGGGGAATTTTTCAGGAAGTTCAGGACGCCTTATGTTGTCGCTTCAACCAGCATAACACTTCATAATATTAATTTCACTTGGATTAACTACAAATTCCTACAGTTCTCCGACTATAAACAAAATTTCAAGGATTCCTACATGAACCTAGCCCTCTCATTTTGATTACAAACGCCAAAATCCGTTCATAGAACTCGCTTAATTTCGATAATGGTTACCTCAAATTTGAAATTAACATAGAAGGTATGTTAAATCGCTTTGCAGCTTTTTCTAGTTTAGAAACAATTCAGTTGAAATCAGGGCTTCAATCTTTCTAATGCTCGAAACGGATCACCAGAGCTATCATCAGAAACGCACAACTCCTTTAATTTTGATAATGGTTGCTTAAAATTTGAAAGAGGTATGGAAGGAACGGTAGGAAGCTCGACATCTTTGGAAAGTTTCCGTCTTGCAGACGGTTCGGTCAAAATCAGAATACGAAATCGCCTCTAGCTCGAAGCGTTAACAGAACTATTCTTGGATTTCGAAAATTACTTGTTCAACTTTGAAAGAAATATTGAAAAAGTGATGCCCAACTTATTTGAGAATTCTTCCGGTTTAAAAACAATCCAGTTGAAATTGGGGCTTCAATCTGCCTAAGACTCGAAACACGCCACGAGAGCTATCATCAAAGACGCACAACTCGCTTAATTTTGATAACAGTTACTTCAAATTAGAAAGAAATATAGAAGGAATGTTGGGAAGCTCGATGTTTTTGGGAATTTCCCCATCTCGCAGACATTTCCGCCAAAATCAGAATCCCAAATCGCCTCTAGCTAGAAGCGTGACCAGAACTATATCCAAAAGCACAAAACTCGTTGGATTTCGGAAATGACTTCTTCAATTTTGGAAGAAATATTGCTCAAAAAATGATACATCGCCCGACTTCTTTAGGGTTTTTTCCAGTTTAAAATCAATTCGGTTGGAATCGGGGCTTCAATCTCTCCAACGCTTGAAACGCGTCATCAAGAAAACTTAAGAAAGCACTTTTCAGGCTTCCGGCTTGGTTAATCCTTCAGGAAGTTCAGGCCGTCTTAAATTGTCGTTTTAACCAGAACAAATCCCCGCAACATTGATTCCACTTGGAACAACCTGAAATTCCTAAACTTCTGCGAATATAAAGAAAATGTCAAATATTTCTGTATGAATTTAACTCTCTTGTTCTCATTGCAATCGCCAAAATCCTTCCTTATTTCACGCCATCATCAATTTCGAATTTTCAATTCTACAAAGAAAAAGCAAAATCCTACCAATAATATTAACCGAAACGTTGGTAGCCCAGATTCATTTCCCCATCACTTTCTAGTTTTCTAGTAGTAGTAGCATGCTCGAGTCCGTTGGGTCAATAATGTAATAAATTTTACGGAGACCGGAAATGTGCGGGCATAAAAGGGTAAAACACCCGTGTTTTGTTTGTCACGTCTAACGTAATAAAGCTTCCACCTTGTCTTCCTACCTACGCCGGCTCGTACGGCGCGTCGCTACTCTCCTTTGAAATATTGCTCTATAAAAGCCGCCCCTCGGAAGCGAGGAGGCAGAGAGGATCTAGCCTAACCTACTTTCTCTCGCGCGCGGAAACGCTGATGCTTCCTTGTGCTCCAGAGATTTCCGGTATGTGCGCGAATTTTCCCTAATTTTCGATAATGAAAGTTGTGGAAAAAAGGGTGGTTTTAGTCTTTTTGGATGGTAGTTCTCAGGTTTCCACAAAACAATAGTTGGGGAATCGAAAGGATTTAATTAGGGATCTTTCAACGTCCAATAAGACAAAAGATTTTTTCAATAGAAGTACAATTTCTTGAGCACCCCACACAATAAGAAATTAACTGCAGGTCGATGTCTGCGCTAAAGAAATACGTGGCGTGACAGATGTCACGTTGGATAAAATTTTATTGAGTAATGTATATTGCAAAAATAAAGCTAATTTGTAACGTCATAATTTAATCAATAAAATTGTATGCATTGTAAATGTTATTCCTACGTAAATTTTGTATCAAAATTTTCTCTAAAATTTTGCACACAATACATCGTCAAGATGAAAGTGTAATCTTTGTACTTTGTTTTATTTCTTTTTTTTCCTGTTTTGTATTTATTCGCCGAACAGAATAGTTTGTTTTTCTGTTGCTAATTCTGTTATTTATCTCTTCTTCTTGTTGTTCTGAGTCTTGTATAGGCACTCCCAAGTATTTAGATTGTTTCACTTGCTCTATTTCATTGTTGTCAATCTTAATGTTTATTTTCACTTCTTGTACCGATATTTCCATCCCTTTGGTTTTATTTACATTCATTTTCATGCCACGTTTTCTTAGTACCTTATTCCACACAGATAGTTTTTCTTGTAAATCTTCTTGTCGGTTTGCCAATATTGCAATGTCATCTGCAAACACGCTTTGCTGTACTTTTTTCATGTTTTTATATACAATGGACTTAAATTAAAGATGGAGCAACTATTGAGGATTGCAGCCAAGAATGATCTGAAAAAACTCCATCGTAATATATTTAAAATTGAAATAAGTTAAAATTTAAAGTAAAAATTTGTTAGTTAAAATTCAAGGTATTTTCGAAATTTACATGTAATTAAATAAAATTGGATAAAAGCTACACATATTACTCGGGAACCACTAAGATAACTTCTACGTAAATCGAAGCTTTGCACATGCTGACCATGTGGCCGTCGAGCATCGAACATGTTCCTCGACCAAGTTTTTATTCAATTTTCTTTAATTACATGTAAATTTCGAAAGCACTTTGAATATTAACTTAAAATTGTTTTACTTTAAATTTTAAATTATTTCAATTTTAAATATATTACGAGGGAGTTTTTGCACTTTATTCTTTTACAGTTGCTGACAAGCTGTTTTCTTAGCTCTCATGGTTAATTCTCCGATGAAGGATTAAAGAGAGACTTTTATTTCTCCTCATCCTTGGCTGCAATCCCCAATAGTTTTTCCATCTTTAATTTTAGTCCTAACGTTGTACAGCCAGTACTTCTTCTAAAATTTATATCCAATTTTTGCAGGTTTCGTTTTTGTTTACTTCTTTTATTATTTGGTCCATGTATATAATGAACTTAGCTTAAACTACCTGCTTGTCTAACTCCTTGCTTGGTTGTAAATTTTTGGTTATTTTGTTTTAGCTATCACTACATTTCTTTTTCTTTACATATACTTTAGCATAATCTTATTAGTTTTTCGTTTACTCTGATTTTCCTCAGCCCTTCCCATACTTTCCCTCGTGGCACTCTATCAAAAGCTTTCTCCATATCCAAATATGCTATATGCATTCTTTTCCTTAGTTCCAAAGTTTTGTTTGAGTGTGGATATGTTATCTTGTACACTATTTTCTGGTCCAAATCCGCTTTGTGATTTCGAAAGCTTCCCTTCTATTATTTGTCTTATCCTTTTCTCGACTATCTTCTCGTATATTGTGGTTGTGGTCCCCAGCAACGTGATCCCTTTATAGTTGCTGCACTCCGCTCTATTCCCGATTTTATAAATTAGCACTATTTGTCCCACTTCCCGTTCCTTTGGTATTTTTTCCTCCTTGCATAGTCTGTTTAGTAGCTTCCTCGGTGGTATCTTCCCTTCTGCTCCCATGTTCTTTAGTATTTCTGCTGTTATTTTATCTACTCCTGGTACTTTCCACTTTTCTTATCCCTTTAATTTCCTCTTCGAAATAGAAGATATAAGGAGATATCCTTATGTCTTCTATTTCGTTTTCCATATCATTATTCGTTTTGTTGCCTTCTTCTATGTCTGGTTCGTAGTCTTGATCTAGGCAGTTCTTCAAAGTATTCTTTTATCTTTTCATTGTTTCGTCCCCTATCGCTAATAATTGCCTTGTTTTATCTCTTATTCGTATACTCTCTTTTTGACTCTTCTCAAGTCCTTTAATTTCCTATAGAATGTCTTTTGATTATCTTTTGCGTTTACTTTCATTTTATTCCCGAACGCTTCCCAAGTATTTTTCCATTATTATCATTTTCTCGGTTTCTTCTTTCTTCCTTATATTCTTCATAGCTTTGTTTAAGTGTCACTTCCATTTATCCTTTTTATTATTATTTGCATTTTTATTCCTGTCGTCCACGAGGCTGTTTGTTTCTTATTCTTATTTTGTCTGATTGTCCCGCTTACCTTTTTTACCGTTTCTAACCCTATTATTTTTAATGTTCTCCATTCTTTGTTTATACTCTGTTGTTGGCCTTCTTGCAAATTTTTCTATTACATTACCAATTTCATTTTCGTATTCTTTAGCTGTTAGCTAACTTCTACGTAAATCGAAGCTTTGCACATGTTGACCATGTGCACATCTTCTTCTATTCATCCTTGGCTGCAATCCCCAATAGTTTTTCCATCTTTAAGTCCTAACGTTGTACAGCCAGTACTTCTTCTAAAATTTATATCCAATTTTTGCAGGTTACATTTTTTTGTTCACTTCTTTTAGTATTTGATCCAAGTATATAATGAACAGTAGGGGGCTTAAACTACCTCCTTGTCTAACTCCTTGTTTGCTTGTAAATTCTTTGGATATTTTGTTTTTAGCGCTCACTATATTTCTTTACATATATTTTGGCATGATCTCCCTTTACTCTCATCTTCCTCGGGCCTTCCCATACTTTCCATCGTGGCACTTCATCAAACGCTTTCTCCATATCCAAATACGCTATATACATTGTTTTCCTTAGTTCCAAAGTTTTGTTTATTATGGTCTTGAGTGTGGATATGTTATCTTGTAGACTTTTTCTGGTCCAAATCCGCTTTGTGATTTCGAAAGCTTCCCTTCTATGATTTGTCTTATCCTTTTCTCGGCGATCTTCTCGTATATTGTGGTTGTGGTCCCCAGCAACGTGATCCCTTTCTAGTTGCTGTACTCCTTTCCATTTCCGCCTTTATAAATTGGCACTGTTTGTCCCACTTCCCCTTCCTTTGGTATTTTTTCCTTCTTGCATACTCTAGTTACTAACTTCCTTTGGGGTATCTTCCCTTCGGCTCCCATGTTTTTAAGTATTTCTGCTGTTATTTTTCTATTCCTGGTGCGTTCCACTTTTCTTAGCACTGTGATCTCCTCTTCTATCTCCTTATGTTTTCTATTTCGTTTTCCATATCATTATTCGTTTTGTTGCCTTCTTCTATGTCTGGTTCGTAGTCTTGATCTAGGTAGTTCTTCAAAGTATTCTTTTTACCTTTTCATTGTTTCGTCCCCCATCACTAATAATTGCCTTGTTTTATCTATTATTCGTATACACTCATCTTCTTTGACTCTTCTCAAGTCCTTTAATTTCCTATAGAATGTCTTTTGATTATCTTTTGCGTTTACTTTCATTCTATTCCCGAACGCTTCCCAAGTTTTTTTCCATTATTATCATTTTCTCGGTTTCTTCTGTCTTCCTTATATTCTTCATAGCTATTCTCCATTCCCTTGTTTAAGTGTCACTTCTATTTCTCCTTCTTTATTATTATTTGCTTCTTTATTTCTGTCGTCCACGAGGCTGTTTGTTTCTTATACTTATTTTGTCTGTTTGTCCCGCTTACCTTTTTTACCGTTTCTAACTCTATTGTTTTTAATATTCTCCATCCTTCGTCTATATTCTGTTGTTGCTTTTCTTGCAGTTTTTCTATTGCTTTATAAATTTCTTTTTCGTATTCTTTAGCTGCTTTTTGCTCTTGTAATTTGTATGCTCTTATCCCATCAACTCTAACGAACAAATAAGTAAACAAAGTTTCCCTAAAACTTCGATCAATTCCTGGTCACAAAAATAACTCCAATATGAACGCTACTAAAACGTGACATCAACGTTTTGCCGTTCAGCTTTGGACAGCAAAACGTCCATATAAAATACACTGATTTTTTTTTTTGAGGTGTGTTACCGTGAGGAGTGAGGCATATTAGCTCCACCGTATCTAATTACTAAAGACTGAACTCAATCCCGAACGTGAGAAATCTTAATTTTAATCCTCAATCAACACTATTCACCGGTTCGGCGATCCGATCCCAAATGAGACACCGGAAACGAGAAGTATTTTTCCACAATATCCGCAAATGGGTCGAGAGTTCAAACGATAATCTCTCGAAGAAAACGTCCAAACGGCACCAAGGTCTTACACCGAAAGCCCTCGAATAATACGTCAATCGGAAAACGTATACTAATTTCGCTCCAAAACAAGCATGAAGAATCCCTTTATCCGTGAGAATGGAAATCGATAAGCAATCGATAACGTAAGAATGTCAACCGCATAAAATGGGCCACGAACAAAGATTAGTTAATAGCAACAAGTGTAACGACAGCAGTCAAGGTACGCGCGAAGAACAGGAAGAAAAACAAACGTAGCATCCATGTTGCAAGATGACAGATTTTATTGGAAGGGACTCATCTAGTGGAGGAAACTAAAGTCAAAAACATCGTCCACTTAACCCTCATAGGACGTGTCATCTTCAACATCTTAGCAGTCAATAGCAGGACATTGTAGATTTGTTAAATTTTAGCCCCATTATCTCTTGGAGTTTATTAACATATATGTAATTGGCGAAGACAGTGGTGCAAGATATGACACCGTTTTTGAAAGAAATATGCCAATATCAACATATTTCGAAACACGCCCCGAACTCGATTCTGACGCAAAATCAGAAAGTTCAAAGACTTCGTTCGACCTCGCTACGTCTAGATATACCTCCGTCTATTTCCTACTAATACGATTCCCCGTTTTAAGTGGCGAACCGCGAAGATTCCCGATAAAACGGGAACGGTAACGCAATAAGCGATACAATTGCGTCGTTATAGCGTCTTAGTCTGTGGGATTTGATGGTCGGTAGTAACCGCACTATCGAGTGAGGATTACAACAATGGAACGAACTGCCAGAGAGTGGAGTACGTAACGTGCATACGTACGTACAACGTATATACATACATAAGTCGAGACCGGATGGAATCTTTAAAATTCGAACGACGCTAGAGAGCACCCTTTTAGATTCTTTCGCGTCTGATCCTTTACGAGACGGTGTGTTACGAAGCGGCTGCTTCTAAGACGCATAGAAGTGAATTGTTGGGTAACCAGCATGAGAGAAGTTATTGGCGTCTCGCGAAAAGTTGAAAAGGCTGTGCAATTGGTTTATTCGTCAAAATGCCGGCTTCCCACTAATCTTCTGATCATTGTTAGGAAAGGAGCAGATCTAGAATCTATCAACAACCTGTTGTTGTTATTATTATTGTTATTACCATTATTATTGTTATTATATTATTATTACTAATTTCTACCTCCCTATCTATCTCCAAACAATTCCAATCCACCACATTTCACGCTGACTGCTTGATTAGCGTGGATGCCCTCGCCCCTCGCTTTTTTTCTTAGCGTTTTCCGCCTTACCTCTTCTCGCAGTATCTAAACTAATCAAGTCAAATTCAGTGCAAATAATTCAAAGCAGATATTCGGGCGGGAAACCTTGAGCTTCTTGATAAAATGTTTCGCTGCAAAATACTTGAAGAATGACCTTCACCTTATTGAAAGAAGTCTGTCCTGACGGAGTATCCAGACCTTCCGGTACGTTTGTGACACCTGTATAAAGCAAAGAAGAATGACTGGCTATATAGAAGAAGAAATAACATTAGATAAGGGAGAAGCATGCATACACCAAAACTATTATTTTACCAGTGCAAAGCAAAACAGCTAAGGATAATATTTAAATAAACCTACGCGATGGAAACAGTGGTACTAAGCAAAAAGGGATCGGGAAGGTTTAAGAATATGGTAGAAGAAAGTTATAAAATTATAAGTCCCAAATTGAATAAGTGAAGGGAAACGAAGAATGCAGACCAAAATACCAAGAAATCCTGGAATGACAGAGACGTGCACTTGTAATATGAAGGAAAGCTACAGAAATAAGAATGTGCATAACAATTCACAAACCATGAGGATTCAAGAGTTGAGGGAACGATGGTAGCGCGAGGTCGAAAAGGACTTAGAAGCGATGATAATAACCGACTGGAAAATTAAGTGCCAGTATAAGAAGGAATGGAAAGGAAGGAAGGAAAGTTATAAGGGAGAAGGAGAACTGATCCACCATATCCAAAAAAATTATTAGATTGCCAAGGGCATTAGCCCTAATCCATGGGATTGAATAGCTTGACGATGATAATGATGACGATGCTTCGTGACCCTCCAATTTTGAAACTTCCTCCTCTCCTATTGCCCGTCAAAATCTTTTGACGAAGAAGTTTATTCTGTGCTCTTCTACATTTTTTATTTCAATTTCGTGCGGTCTTTTGAAGGGAGAGCTAGATTATTGTAGTACGAGTATATCTAATTGTTAAGTTTATCTTCTAAAAGTTCCTCGGCATCTAATTATTCCCCATTTAGAAATTGTCTCGGATCCCAAAATAAGAAGGAATTGAGGAGAGTGATAGACACACCGAAAATATACGACAATTTGTAACATAAGGAAAAGAAGGGTGATCCACCGCATCCAAACAATTTATTAGAATTCCAAGAGGATTAGCTGTAATCCATGGGATTTAACGGCTTGATGATGATGATCATAATGATGTTTCGTAACCCTCTAATTTTCAGGCTTCCTCCTTTCCTATTGCCCGTCAAAATCTTTTGATGAGGAAGTCTATTCGGTGCTCTTCTGCATTTTTAATCCCAATTTCGTGAGGTCTTTTGAAAGGAGAGCTAGATTATTGTACTACGAGTATATCTAATTGTTAAGTTCATCTTTTAAAAGTTCCTCAACATCTGATTGAATCGGTGAATGGAAAGACGATATACATAACTAAATTGAGTTTTAAACCTAGCCATAATTATGTTTAAGCCTTCCTCTTCCTTCTGTGCCTACAAATAGTAAAACATTCGAAACATGTACGCTTCAACGAAACCGAAAAATCTGACATTTACTGGAATAACGATATAACTCCATGTTTTATATTGTTTTTCCACTGAACAACGAGCATAAACGCATTTTTACTCAGCTGATAATATAATGCTGGTGGTATGTAGATACTACATAACCTTCAAGTTAAGCCGACAACTTGATTTTGCTTTTAATACCTAAATATTCAGTATTTTCTCTTAAATTTGATCTTATATGATAGATCTCTACCACTAATAGGTCAATAAAACAAGGAGAATATAGGTATTCCGAAAACGTTTGTAAACGTTCTGAAAATATAACTATCGTTCAAACCAGCCTTGTTTTATTGACCTATTAGTGGTAGAGATCTATCATATAAGATAAGTATAAAAGGTCACGAAATATATATATATATACTTAAATTTGATGACATTAACACGTTGGCTGTCCTTTTAATATGTGTACAATGGCACCTCGGTAAAGATACATACTTTTTACTATATAAATTTTTTCAAAGTCTTGGTGTTTCTTTATTTAAAATGGTGGAAACTTTTGCACTGATTTATTTATTAAATGCATTTTATTGATTTATTTATTTCTTTAAATTCATTTCACAAGACTTATAAACTAACAACTTAATATATAAAAAAAAACAAAAATGAGGTATTCATAGAGCGAAGTAATAAAATAATGACAAAATTAATGATTTTTATTGAAGTAGTCCAGACATAATGCTGGTTTACCATCACCATGGTCACAATATGAACTGGAACAACGTTTTCTAGTTTTTCTGTTCGTTTTGTCCTTAGTATCGAATTCTTTCAATACGGGCTTGACTCTGCTGGTTGTTGGTGAAGGACCAAGTTCACAGAGAGCTTCACAGATTGATTGTCTGAGTTCAAGAACTCGAATATTACTGTGAAAACGTTTATAAAGCACTACAGCATTTACGACTGATGTGCTCAAAAGATATTCAAATGCGACTTTATGATACCATCTGATCGATTTGCGCAGTAACGTAAAATGGCAAACCATTTGATCTGAAATATCAATTCCTTGTTTAGCTAAATTATCCTATATACCATAATCATTTTCAACTATTTCGACGTTATTGTGGTTTCGTTTCTTATTGAAAACAACATGTAAGTTATGTTTTGTGTTGGACATGAGAACATGTCGCTTGTCTTTCTTTTTGCAACCATAATCCTCGAGTTTTCATGTCCAATCACGTCATTTTTTTAATCTAGCATTCAGCATATCCGCCGGATTTCCAGAACTGCTTTTTCGAAAAGTTACCACGAGATCCGTCCCCCGGTCTACTAGCAATTTAGCCAGAGATAGATATGTGTAACAGTTAACGGTTGCAATTGTTCTGTCTTCGTCCAAATATCTTTCAGCTAAGTCTAGAAGAATCTGTGTACTATGGGAAGTGTTTTCTGTTGCTCCACCTCTCCGAGTTTGTTGATCACATTTTCCGCCGTAAATTGCGCTGGTATACGTATATCCATTTGGATCACAAAGCTTGTATACTTTTACCCCGTATTTGTGCGACTTCCCAGGATTATACTGACGAAACTGTTTTCATCAACCGCCAAGATTTCGCAAGTAATTCTAGAATTTACCAAGTTATTTTCTAGAATTTGGAGTAAATTGTTTATTTTTCCCAAGAAATCGTCTCTGATTGTAGAGTTGTCAGCAAAATCAATAAATTTCAGCGGTAACTGAAATCTATTACGTGTCATAACTCGGTGGAACAAAACAATTTTTATAAAATTTGTCCTTACTCCAGTACGAAGAGGTCCCAAACCCCAGAAACCCAAGAAACTTTTTATCTCCGATACATTTGTGGATCCGCGAGTTATAGTCGAATTGGCTACGAATTGTTGGGCATTCAAATTCGTTTGGAACGCCACTAATTCGTACACCTCATCCGTTACCATCAAATGAAATAAAGCAATTGGTTTTATTGATCAATTACGGCTATTTCAGGTGTAGATGGATGATCTTAAAATCCGAAAATTTTTAGTGTCTGTCCAGTGACAGGAGTGAACATGGAGGAAACGTGGACATCAATAACGGGCTCATTATCCTCATCCTCCGATGATTCGCAATCCATGTCACTGTACTCAGAACTTGACGGTATATACTCACTAGAGCAGGCATGGGCAACCTTTTTTGTAGTTTTATGCTGTGAGTAATCTTGAAAAATATACATTTTTGTAGTATCCTTATGATTCATTATGAATTACGTTTAGACGGGCCGTGCTAATATGCAACGGAAGAATTCAGTAGCGGGCCGGACAAACCTTACTCGAGGGCCGCATGTGGCCCGCGGGCCGGAGGTTGCCCATACCTGCACTAGAGCTTGATCCTTCAAAATCTAGGTCCTCCTCGTCAGAATTAGGATTTCTGTTTCCATAAAATATTCGGGACGGGATAGATAAATTATTGTTCTTTTTCTTATATGGTGGCAGTCAACGTGTTAAAATATCTAGCAGTGAGAGTTTTGATAATGAAAAAGTGGAAGCTACGCGAAAAAAGGCGTCCTGAAATATGGAAGCAAAATGAGAGGAAGAAGATAGGTCTTCTTGGAAATTGATTGAAAAAAGAACCGTAGGAACAGACTGTATGTAAGTATGATATATTTGCATCGCCTAATGGAATGTAAGCCGGTAATTAGGAGCCGACCAAAAGGAGAGGAGAAGCAAAAAGAACGAGATGCAACTCATAAGAAAGGGTTAAGTGGTTAACGACCACACCCTTAATAGGGCAAATAGCAACCTAAATTGCAAACCACTACAAAAAAAATTAAATTTTGAGCAGAACTTTTAGACTTTAGAACATTTTAATGAATCGGTTTACTTTTTCTCGCTTATCCGTTTTAATCAAAACCAATTACGAAGACTCTCAGTACCCTTCTATTGTACATTACACATCGCAGACTCGATCCATCTAAAGCCACGGAATGCTCGTCGTGTCAAGGCTGTCGCAGCCTGCATATTAGATTACATACGTATTAACAGCCCAAACATTAGCCTGAACTTGTCATTCGCATCTAATTAGATACCGTATGTACATACAACATACATACATACATTTCCACATAAACCCCATTGCTAATCCTCACACGGCCTTGTATATCTCGTCGAGTATGAATATTAAAACGAGTTTAATTCGAATTTAGGGGCTTAACGTGCTGATATCGGTGTAATGGGGACGCGAAACCGAGGCAATGTTCCGACGGGGATCTATCCCGTATGATGATGGTTCCATTTTCGAAAGCGGGGCGACCCTTCCGTCCCCCATTCGTTGATAAATTTGATCTCTCTCTGTAAATTGTCCGACGAGATGAGAATTTACAAAATCAACGCCGCGCGTTTAGAAAAGCGACGACGACGCTTCATTTGCGATTTTAATATGCATTCAGGTTTTACAAACAATAACTGCGCGCTTTCGAATCGAATAGTTCCCTCGCGATCGTTTACGAAGGACGCGACCGGAGAACGAGGGCTCGTTAAGATCTAAAGGGAAGTCGTTCGCGAAAGAAAAAGGAGTAAACGACGGTACATTTCCTTCACCGGTATTGTTTATTTTAATCTCCCCGGCGGAATGGGGGAAAGGCAAAAGGAATATTGAAGCTTTAAAAGTTTATTAGAAACGAGCGTATTTCAAAGACGATTGCTATTAACATTAAGTCCAAGCTCCTCTGCTATATTTCTGTAGAAATGTTACCTACAGAACTGCTGAATGAGCTTATCTAAATGATGTTGAAATAAATTAAGGAATTGAGTTCCATCACGAAGTACACATCGTACTCGAACGAATCGAAAAAAACACATTGATAGCTGTCCTGTTCCGAGTTGTCGATGGAAATTGTCTTCCAATATCAAATTTAGATACAATCACGAAACTAACGAAAAATTGGAGTTTACGAAACAACTGTTTTTAGTCGAAGAAAATAATTTATAGGTGTAAATCACACGCGTCTCGGAAGATGACCTTTAAGGGTGTCCGGTATTTATTTTCAGGATCACTTAAAGTTAATTTTTTTGGATCGGTTCGAAAACTATTTCGAAAGCTGTATATTTTAGCTCTAAAAGATGTATGTATAACAATAAAGGCTGAAGCGCAAAAGCTTGTGAAACAGGGCCAAGCTTACATTCAAGCCAAAAGAGCCATAATCAAGGCCAACTACACTAAGCATGTACAAGGGGCCAAGTGTAGTCTAGATAAGGAATTTAGACCTCAACCGACGGCGGAGGCTACTAAACGTAAAGAAAGGACGAAAATCCAAAAAGGCGAGGTCGGAGGGCAGAAGTCCCGCAGGTCTTCCGAAAGCCAAGGGTCCAGAAGGTTTAACCTTCAAGAAGGTTGCTTTGGAGAGGATCGTGGTAGTATGCAACGACTGTCCAGCCACCCAGATGGAGTTGGCAAAGCTTAAGGCAGGCCAGGACTCTATTATGGAGGCATATAACAGCATTACGGAGCAAGGGCTTCAAGTCCGCTTTAAAAATTCATACGCTCTCAAAGCTATTAAGTCTAATTAAAGGAATAAAGCTGGAGAACGTACTCTAAGGAGGCATGAGGACCACAATAGATCTGGAAAAGTCGCAGTGGAACAAGCATCAGTGCCACCTCAAGTAATCTAATCTAATCTAATCTAACAATAGAATACTAATTGTTCACAATTTTAAGAGCTCAGGCAGATTTAATATTTTTTCAATAATATGTGAAGAACCAGCAGGTTTGCAAGCCTGAAATTTTGAATACTACATATTCGATGCGATGATTAAGACTTGACAAAGAGCATTTTTGGAAATTCCTTTGTTATAGTTGCTTTCTTGAAGTCCATAAATGACGGTACACCAATGATCATTTTTCTATTCCTCAATTGAGGTTAAATTCAACAATAAACAAGAAATTTCCAAAAAGTTCATCGACAAGTCGTAGTAGCTATCTTAACAAATACACGGTATACAAAATTTCGAGCCCGTAAACTTACTGGTTCTTCACTTATTATTGAAAGAAAATTAAAGCTGTAGAAGCTCTTAACATTGTAGAAAACGAGTATTTTATCGTTGCACACACTACTCTTAAAGGTCAGATATACAATTTTCAAAATAGTTTTGGAACCATTAAGTTTAAGCGATCTTGAACAAAAGTACCGAACACCCTTAAACTTGCTTCGATTCCACCCACTCCATCACACGTCCTGTTTTTTCCACAAGCCACGCTCAGTTTAGATAGATTATAATTATTTTTATTTAAGAAGTACTGACTGTTAAACGTGCCAATTGACTTTTTAATTAACAGACAACTTACTTATTGTCATTACTACTTCTTGCCTCTCGACTTTTCACACTCATAATAAATTTATGGACTTCATAGTGTTTCACTCACATTGCACACTATTATCTCATGAATCTACAGGTAACTTCTTTTGGGAGACACTGTACGCTACTACTACTCTACGTTAGTTACTTTGTAACTTCAAGATCACCAACTTGACAGTTCCTTTTGACTTCCTGTACTAACCTTATAAAACGCATGTTCCTCGACGGCCACATGATCAACATGTGCAAAGCTTCGATTAACGTAGAAGTGAACTTAATGGTTCCCGAGTAGTACATGTAAATTTTGAAAATATTGTGAATTTTAACTTAAAGAAATTCTTACTTTGAATTTTAATTTTAAATATATTACAATAGAATTTTTTGACGTCCTTCTATTCAGTTGCTGACAAGCTATTTTCTCAGCTCTGATGTAGGTCATTCTCTGTGATTAGTGCTGGTTTTGCCGATGATTGTTATTGTCCTTAGGGTTACCTCTCCCATGAAGGATTAAATTGAATTCGAAAGCTTAAAATTACTAAAAGAGAGGCTTTTATTTCTACTCATCCTTGGCTGTTATCCCCAATAGTTTTTCCATCTCTACTTTAAGTACAAATTATAATTAATACTAGTTTTAACACCGTCCAACAACGGTAAAGTCCGCTAACTCCTTTGTACTGAGTGTACATGCTGTGGCATTTTGCGACCATCTTTTAATTCAGTGATGGTTTAAAATTTCAATACAATAATCGTCCAGCATGTCAGAGGATTCAGGTTTTCTTATACTCAACTGTATGAGCCACCTCTGATTGGTAATTCCGACCCAGGTTATAGTGGAATTTTTCAATTTATTCCCTCGAGGACACCGCTTGTCCTTTGTTCGCAAGCTCCATGACGCCATAATTACAATGTTCGCCCCTTTATTACGTGTGTTGCAAATTTTTATAAATGGCTCCAACAGAAATAATAACGACGTCTTCGTGTAACCCTCCGCGGTGACGTGGGGTCTATCAGACCCCACTTTTTTTTTACATATCTTCTCCAAAGTTTAATTGAAAATATTAAAAATTGACTTGGTTACGACTTTTTGAATAAAAAATTGTTACTTTTGCTATATTTTATGTATGTTCCAGAATTTTTTGCAATTGTTTATTGAAATGGCTGGGGTTCAATGGAATTTAAAGATGGAAAAATTATAGGGGATCGCAGCCAAGGATGAGTTGACTTTCGGTAACTGTAAGCCTTCGAATTATTTTAATTCTTCATCTCTTTTAAAATTAATGAGTCTGATGGACCCACTAAATATAAAGCGATTGAAACAAAAATTGGCATAGATAATATGTGAGCCTAAAGACAACTTTTTGTAACTATCACTATCACTCCACCCCACTGTATATACTATCACGAATAAGTCATACAGATAGCCTATCCATAGTATTTACGTAAAAATTATGAGGGTTGCCTACATTACAACTATCTTTCCTCGTCTAACACCTGATGTACCATAGGAGTCGTTTCTGTTTGAAGCCGGTTGTCGTCGTTAATTACCTCATACGAATAGTGTAGTATATTAACGTTCACATGGTTAATTGTCATTAAATAATATATCATTAATTACAATTTAGTTTTAGGTTCTATTAATACCTTTTCGACACCACAGACGCCACCTTTTAAGAATATCATTACCCTATGGGTGTTAGCTTCGTTTATTAAATCCAGCCAGAGGCGTTTAATGCGAGGAAAAAAAAATGTAACTAGAAATAAAATTATCACTTATTATAAAAAGCATCGATTAAGAGATGAAGAAAGCAATGTAACCTTTTAACAACATACATTCAACACGTTCACAACACAAGAATTCCCAATAACCACTGGATATAGAAAACCAGGGATACTTGGACATCAACAATATAGATCGCTGTAACAACGTCACGCCATAATGAAGTGTTATCCATGGTGAATAGCAAGCAGCTAGTTATTTGGACAACGGAGAGATAATGTAGTCAATTTTGGATGGGGAGACGTCCTGTCCTGGTTTCCAAAATGAGGGAATGTTTGCTTGACGATCGGAAATGACAAGACGGAAAAGGCATCGAAATACGATTTTACTGCGTTGACGGGGGATTGAAATAGAAGTTTCAACTATATTTTGACCAAAAGAGTTTTAAAGGAAGTAACCGTTAAATAAACAGAGGTTCACCACATCGAAGAAGAAAGAATTTAACAGAGAGAATCCATAGAAAATAGAGCTGCACCGAAGAAAGAATTTAGGAGGGAATTCATAGCAAGAAACTCAAAAATTACATACTGGCACACACAACACAATAGGTACAATTATTTTCAATTTATGTCAAATATTTCTAAAATCTTGTAAATACAATTTGTTATAATTCAAGCTTTTTATGATATCGTTAAGCCTGTGCAATCTTATTAATATAATTATCTAAATTCTCAGTATAATAGATTCTCTTATGACTTATGTCTGGTCTCCTTCATCGGAGTAAAAGATTGATTAATTAGGGTCCTAAGAAAAAATGAAAGGGCTTTTCTTCAAAAGATCGGAGTTATAAGGACTAAGCTTGAACTGGTACCACATTCTTTAAAAAAAAGCACTCTAACAGCACAAATTTCCGAGTTTCCAACTGAAATTATTCTCTCGGCGCGGCGCGTCGCTTATTCCCTCGTTCGCAAAGTTTCATCTTACTACCTACCTACCTGCCTATCTACGTACCTACCTTCATTCCGCTTCGAGAAGAAGAGAAGAACGTTTTTGCGGGCGATATTTTAGCCTCGTCTAGATCGATTTACGCACCCAATTATAACTTAAGTTGGCCGCCTCGCTCCGGTTCGAAACCCGAACCGATAAATATTCCATAATCCACGCGCGAGCAGAGCGACTTACGTGCGACTAATTGAAGGTGCCGGGTCGGGGTCGGTGATTAGTTTCGTTCCCCGGGCGTCGTAATTAATTTAAAACTTCCTAACGCTAACGCGAGAGACGACACGGCGCGGCGAGGTGCGTGGTACGTCGCGGTAAGAATATTATGTTTACTTCGACTTGACGACTTAATAATCCGAAATTTTCGTCTTGGTTTTGTTTCATAATGCCCCGATGGAAGAGCCATTTCGAGCATGGAAGATGTACATACGTACATATACGATGTTGGACCAGTTACAAGGGAAGATGCCGAAACCGAAAATTCAAGAGAATTAGTAATAGTAAATAGTCCGCACCCAAGAATGTACAAAGGTATTTTCCTTGTCGGCTCAATCTCGGGTGAAACTACCCCTAAGTGTTTAGTAGATTTTCCCAGCAATGGCTGAAACAAATACATCGCAACTTATATATCAAAATAATTATCACATCAAGCTTTATTGCATATATGATATACGCTCCTTTAAATGGAACTACGATGCCAATCTTTGATAGTTTTTGGAAGATTACAACGCCCAAAAATGAAAAGACGGCTGCTTAGAAGAAGTAGCGGGTAAACACAGCATACATGAGGAAACAAACGACAACGGTCAAAGGCCATATAACTTAGCAATGAGAACAAATGTGGTCCTAAGCAGCACAAAGCATAAACACCCAAAACATCACATGATAACCTGGATATCACCAGACAAGAGAACCTGTACACAAATAGATCATATTTTAATTGGAAAAAGAAGGCAGTCATCAATGAAAAATGTACGAACGTTTGGAGGAGCCTGTTCAGATTCCGATCATCATAGGGTAACCGGAACGTTGAAACAGAAGATAGAAAAGCAGGGAAGATCCAGACCATAAAAAAATGGAATATAGAGAAACTGATCGATATAGGTAAAGGAAAAGCATTTGAAGCAAATGTCGAAAGACAAATGCTAGACAATATTAAGGAAGACACTGAGATAGAAACAGAGTGGAACCAAATTGAAAATTATATAAGTAAAGCAGCAGAAGAAAAAATTATTGGAGCCAATAAAGGGAACCGAAAAAGTGGTACAATGCAGAGTGTCAGGAAATGTCAAAAAGAAAAATGCTAGTAAGGATTAAGTGGATTACAACCGGGAAAGATATAGATAGAAGGGAGAATGAAGAGATGAGGAGAGAGTGCAAAAACTTGAGCCAGAACCAGAAAGAACAAGAGAGACCGGATAGACCATGAATTCGGGGAAATTCGGAAAGAAAGAATTAATAGGAACACAAAAGAATTTTATAGAAAAATTATTGAGCAAAATAAAAGGTACAAAAGTAAGGCAGTAGGTATTAAGGACAAGGAGGGTAAAGCGGCAACGAATAAAGAAGAATATCAAGCGATATGGGTAGAACACTTTAAGACACTATTAACTACTTCTGAGGACAGCGTGGAAGGAGCAGAAGAGGAAACAGAACATACTTTAGAAGAAACAGCAATACTAAACCAACTCTAGAAGAAATTAAGTGAATTATAAAAAGTAACCGGAATGGAAAAGCACCGGGAAAATACGGAATAAACATGGAACTATTGAAGTATGGAGGGGATGAACTACGAAAACCGCTTGCATCTACTAATACCAGAAATATGGAGAAAAGAAAAGATGCCAAAACCCTAAAAAAAAAATGTGTAATGACAACAGGGGAATCACATTACTGAAAAGATGATGGAAATCATCGTCACAGAAAGAGAAAACATGGGACTACATCTAAATGAAAATAACATGCATATACGCTGAGTAAGGAGGACCTATTTACACTCCCATTGAAGGAGCTGATCCTGTTCCTCAGCGTATTAAATAAATAATAAGACAAACAAGAGGAAGCACAATAGATCAACGTGGTCGCAGTGCAAAGCGCCATTTTGGGCCAGACCCCACCTCATTACAATACAATACAATACAAATGAAAATAAAACAAAAATAATGAGATTTGGAAAGAAACTGGAAAAGAAATATGTCAAAATACGTAACAACAATTTCGAAGCAGTTGAGAAATTTAAATATTTGGGTGTGACGATATGTACTGGTGGAGACAGGAAAATCGAAATTGAAGAAAAAATAATGTCACTAAACAGAGCTTTCTATGCCAACAAAACACTACTAAGGAGCAAATTCCTAACAAAAAACAAATGAACCTCTATAAGACAATAATAAGACCAACCGTACTATGAGCACGTCCAAAAAAGATGAGGGAAAACTGCATATAGCTGAAAGAAATATACTGGGACCAGTTCCAGTTGATGAAAACGAATACAGATCAAGAATGAGCCATGAAATGGCACGGGAAATGGAGGATATTGGTATTGTGAACAAAATCAACCCTAAACCAAAATTAACCCCTCAGTGGCTGAGTGGTAAAACTCGCGCTTCACAGTGCGAAGGGCCGGCGTTCGAGACCCGGTAGCGGCAGAGCGTAGCAGTTTAAAATCCTAAAAAGGGATCTGGACCTCTAATAAGCTGCGAAAATGAAGGAAATGCCACTGGGTGGGCCAGGAGCGGTACGGTATATGCGTGTACATATACGGCTCGGTGGCTCCGAACCCCTACACCGAAAGGTAGAAAGGGTAGAAAGATTAAGAAGAAGAAGAAGAACAAAATCAAATAGCAAAGGGTGAAATGGATAGGTTACGTGTGGAGAGCTGGAGGATCCTCAACAGCATACTGTTCATTATAATGGAAGCCAAGTGGTAAGAGGAAAAGATGGAGACCAAGATCAAGATGGCTACATGAAGTGAAGGAGGACCTAAAAGGGCTGGAAGACGGCGGAATAACAACAGGCAAGTCGGAACCTTGAGGAGTGGCGATCGATCTACCCCGACTAATGGATGGAGAAAGCTTCACAGAAGAAGTAGAGTAATCACAGCTGCTGTGAGGAAAAAATTGTTTGAGCAGTTTTAAAAATTGGCAGATTGTAATGAGCACCAGAACTTTTTACTTTCCCTTATTCGACCAACTTTAATTGAACGTAGAAGACCTGGAAATTACGATAATCTCAACAATAGCAGACCACAACATGAATTTAAATATTTCCTACCACTTCCTTGAGAATCTGAAGCTCAGGTATGTTGGGATTACACAAAGAAGATTGAAGATACTTAGTCAACAAAAACTGTCCTTTGGCATATATGTTAAAGACGAACGAGGTGGCAAACGCCCTGCCAGAAACAAAATACTTTGGAAACAAGAAAATGTTGATTGTTGCAATTAGTTATCGTCTAGGCACTAGTAATACTTTCCAAATTGAAGCTTCTAAAGCATTTCCCAATTTCTATAGAACAGATCTATTTTCAAATCCCAAGAGATCTACAAAGGAACCTTTCAGCATTCAAACCCATACCTCTTCCGCCGCCAAATAAGGCCCACCCGAGGCGTTTAAAATTTAAATCCAAATTAAGGTCGAGGGACAACGACGCTGGTCGTTCGCACAGAACGGTTGATACAATCGAAAAAATTAAACGAATTAAAGTCTAATAAAGTTAGCTCGGAGAAAAGGGGGAAATTATATTTTCAAATCCTTCTTCTTCTACGTTCCACCGGCCGGAAAATTGAAATGGGCGGGAAAACGGATATCCCGCTTAATGCGATTATAAATCTAGGTTGGTCGAATTAAGTAATTACTTCCCTTTTCGTCGGGATGGCGATGTGGCAAAAATGGGAAGTTTTAATGACGGGCAAATATTTTAACAAGGAATAAGAGGGGATGTACGATAACAATTTATACAATGCTTCTATGCTTGTGTGTAGTCGGAACTGGTAGATGATTCTACCAGGGAAAGCCGACCAATAAAAACGTAATTAACCATTCTTTTTATTTCTTTGTTTTAAAAATTTTTGGTAAACTGGAGCGATAGTAAACAAGCAAACAGATACGATTCTCAAACGATACGTTTCAATTCGACATATAAACATAACGTAAGCTCTAATGGAATCCGATTATTTCCGATATATCAATTGTTAAATATTTTTGTTTCCCTCCTCCTCCCTTTTTCGAATATTCAGTTCATTAAATACATCGCTGCCAAAGTTCGATTTTGCCCCAGTTATTATTCCTGCGTAGCTATACACAAAGAGCTTCCGGCTGTGACCCCGATATGATGGTTGCCAGCCTGTTGCTGCTGTAGGGATCGATAAACCGGATTGAGGCGATAAGTAAATTTATTTCCGCGCACCATCATTACTAACATTAGAATCCGGATATTTTCGAAAATTCCTGCCCCCTCGCGATTTAAGCTACGTTAATCGAATTCGTCGTCGAAAACGATCAAAATTCCATCCCACAAACTCGCTTGGACGGAAGTCAGTTCCTTTTCAATTGTGAAAATTTCGAAATGTTAGCCCCGTTCAATGAAAATACACGCTAATCGATTGGGACCTATTCTTATTTATTTAATGCACCAAATCAAATTTCCACGCATCAACTCGGATGCGTATTTCGACAACTAAGCTGTCATCTTTGCTAAAAATATGACATATTATACTATAACATAAACATAGACAACATTGGCCCAAATTGGCCCCATTTTTCCAATGTTTTGGAATAAATCTCTTACGTGCGTTCGAGTACTTTAGTATTTCCCAAACTTTTAGGCGTCATAAGGGGACCACGAAAAAATTAACCCAAACTGAACATGCGTCACGATTTTACATGATCTGTCTCCATTATCGCGGTTTCTGGACCATTCTACAACGCTCGGGAAAGTTCGAGATTCTCTCTTACTAGAAAAGGGGAGTAAATCATAACACATTCCCAAACTTCACACGAAACGAGCGTTGTAGAATTGTCCAGAAACCGTGATAATGGGGACAGATCATATAAAACCACGACGTTCAGTTAGGGTAATTTTGGGTTTTTAGGTTAATTTAACATTTCGTCTGCGTTCTGTCCTGCGTCTAGCCTAAAGTGATTTAAAGTATCTACAAATACTTTTTCAAGTATGGAAAAATATTTAATCGCATGTAAACGTAATTTGGAGCGTGCAAGTACTGTAGAATTTATAGTTGGAAATTCAGCCATTTATTTTAAATAATTTTTCTAATTCATGAGCCTTTATCAATGTACGATGTTTAGTTAACATAGGATCAATTACGTTGCATTTCTGTCTTATGATTAGTAATTTTTCTAACATCTTTGAGACGATTCTTCATAACCATTTGTATTCTGCAATTAGAAACTATATCTCACCACTTCAACATAGTTTCATACCAAAGCGATCAACTGTTACAAACTTAGCTTGCTTTACCCAGTTTGTGTCGGAGGTTGTGGATAGTGAAGGCCAGGTGGATGCGATCTATTTAGACATTCAGAAAGCGTTTGATCGTATTGATCACTATGTCTTGCTCCATAAATTGAAGCACTACGGTTTTTCTGCGTCCCTGGTCAGCTTACTGCACTCTTACCTATTTGGAAGAACATTTTCTGTCAGGTATCGAAACTATGTTTCCCAATCTTTTGATCAGACATCAGGTGTACCGCAGGGCTCGAACTTAGGTCCACTATTATTTTTAATTTTTATTAATGACATCTTGGACAATGTGTATTGTGAAAAGTTAATGTTTGCGGATGATCTGAAGCTCTATACAGCCGTGGGTTCCATCCAGGATTGCTTGTCGCTGCAGAGCAGTTTAAATTGTATATCTTCCTGGTGTGATTCTAATGGACTTGCATTGAATATAGCGAAATGTGTAGTAGTTACTTACACAAAAAAAAACCTACCAATTATATTCCTACCAAATATCTGATATTACTCTAAGAACTTCAATAAGGGATTTAGGTGTTTTATTTGATGCAAGATTATCGTTTACTGGTCATGTGCACGATGTGGTTAGCACTTGCTTTAAAATTTATGGTTTCATATTTCGAAATTATCGAGACTTCCGAAACACACGCACCATTTACATTTTGTTCGCTTCTCTTATTCGGTCTAGACTTGAGTATGCTGTTCTTATATGGTTCCCGATTTATAATGTCCATATTCAACTGATCGAGTCTGTTCACAGAAAATTTTTTAAATTTTTATTTCTTAAGGCTGAGGGTTGTTACCCGGTGAGAGGTTATAACCATAATTTACTACTTGCTAGATTCAACGCTTTACCCTTACAGGTCAGGAGGATAGTTGTTCTAATAAAGTTCCTCTTTTCTCTGATACACGGTGGGGTTGACTGTGCAATGTTGTTAAACAGACTAAATTTTCATGTACCTAGGTCTAACTCTAGATGTTTGTCAACCTTTTACATTGACGCGAATAGGACTAACGTTTTAGTAAGATCTCCTATATCGCTATTGTGTGCCTACTTCAATCAGATATCCGAAGTTTGCGACATATTCGCCGATACGTTGACCTGTATAATGAACCATGCATACCACCACTTCAGTCAACTTGCTTAGACACGTATTCATTCCAGCATTGTATTGTATGTATGCATTGGCGGTAGATAGAGAAGCATGCAGAACAGCAATGGACTCTAAATCAACGGGTAGAAAAAGTTTATTTTTGAGATTGACCAAGTTCTTGAGGAAACATTTAGGATTTATGGTGTTCCCAATTGTTAAAGTTTCTTCTCCTAAACGCCATCTAGTTTGAACGAAACTTCTGCGTTTAACCTCAATCTAGATTATCTCCACAAATACTAATTTAGGTCTTGCTATTCAAAGTTCTAAATGATAGATCGTCGTATAAATTATTTATAATTTTTTAAAAACGATACAAACTCCTCTAACTAAAGTGAAAGCATATAAACTGCTAGGCTACCTGCACTACTGTAAATTTTAAACTGAAGACAAAGAGGCTGGCAACACCTCCACATCAAGAACTAGGAAATATTACGGCGAGTACTGGAATTTTGGTTTTGTAAATACAGTCGTTAATGGTGAAGACCGACCACAATGTGTAATATGTTTAAATATTTTGGCTGGTTGACAGTATGAAATGAAGTAAACTAAAAAGGCATTTGCAAGTAAAGTTGCAAAAGTTTAGTTATCAGAGATTACAACAAAGAGATAGATGGAAGAGACGGATCAATAATGATTGCAAATAAATCAGAGGAAAAGTAAAATTATGAAGATGGGAAGAAGTAACAAAGAGAACTCCCAACTTAGGATAATTACACAACTGGCAGAATTGAAGAAATTGAAGAAGTGGATGAATTCATTTACTTAAGGGCAAGAGTGTCGAGATAATAGGAGGATCCTCCTTCTACAGGGAAGAATTTTGAAGACTACGAAGTATTTGCAAAACCTTAATATCATTATCATACACACAGTACTTGCGTGGGGTCGAGGATTCACTTAAATGCAATCCAAAAGAACTCTTCAATTTCATTCGAATGAAGAGGGGAGTCACTAGGATTCCGGGTAGCCTGCATTATGGTGAAAATACTCTTGAGTCACCACAAGATATAGTCGAAGCCTTTGCCAAGCTTTTCTCTCGTGATCAAGTTCACAGCACAACTACTACTATTTCTGATTTTCCGTCCACCTCCATGGCCTTTTCTTTGGTACCTGTAGCTGAGGATGACATTGTAAAAGTCATGGTTACACTCTCACAGAAATCGACAGGTGGAGATGACGTGCTACCCAGTTACTTAATACGTGATTGTCGGTTTATCCTGGCAAAACCTTTAACAACTGTTATCAACTTAGCTATTCGGTCCTCAGTTTTTCCGGGAGTGTGGAAGAGGGTGAGAATAACCCCTGTTTTCAAGAAAGGGGATGCTGCTGAACTTAAAAATTACCGTCCGATCTCGATCCTATCCAATTTCGCTAAAGTGTTTGAATATGTCATTTACTCTACTATTCTTACGAATATCAAACATCAAATTTCTGCTTGTCAGCATGGTTTCCTTCCAGGGCGTTCAACTACAACAAATCTTGTTACAATCACTCAATTTATTTCTCAACAGTTGGATGACCGATATTAAGTCGATGTGGTATACACTGACTTTTCCAGCGTCTTTGACGCAATAGACCATAATATTCTGCTGAGGAAGCTTGATGCACTTGGTTTGAATCTGTCGTTCCTTACTCTTATAAAATCATACTTGACAAATAGAATTAACTACGTGTGCTATAATGGCTTCAATTCATATGAATTTGTGTCTGGAACGGGTACCTCAGGGGTCCTCCTTGGAGCCACTTTTCTTCATTATATATATATTAACGATCTTCTTGAATCTCTTACCTGTCGAGCTTTGGCTTATGCTGATGATTTGAAAATTTTCTCTGTGATCTCATCAGGATTGGATATTCAGAGGCTGCAAGAATATCTCAACACTGTCTCAGACTGGTGCGTCAAAAACAAGCTCAAACTCAATATCGATAAACGTGTGAGTATGACATTTACACGAAAGTTGAATCCAGCTCTCTCACTTTACTTCATCGGCGATCAAGTTTTGGCCAGTATGGAAACCTTCACCAATCTCGGAGTAACTTTTGACTCTAAACTCAGCTTCTCAGAACACATTAACCACCTGATATCTAAATCCTCCAAACGACTGGGATTTATTATGCGGATTTTGAGGGACTTCAGTGATCCAATTTTACTAAAATCTGTTTTCTATGCCTTTGTTGCATGTGGCGTGGAATGTGTCTCCGTCGTTTGGTCACCGTCATATATTTCATATCAACTAAGTCTTGAGCGGCTTCAGCGACGTGTTTTTGAAATATGTTGCCTTCCGATTTGATGGAGTTTATCCGCCTAGGGGCTGTGATTATCAGAACCTTCTGGCAAGGCACGGTCTACAGTGGCTGACCGCTCGTAGAGAGCTACACGCTGCCCGTTTTATGTGGAGATTGGTAAATGGACAGATTGATGCTCCTTTAATACTGTCTGATGTTGGCTTCCTTATTCCACGACCGGGATTTTCTAGTACATTTTCACTTCCAATTCCGAAAACCAATGTACTAGGTTACTCTCCCATATTTAGAATGTGCCATGCTACTGATAAGCGCTTTAATGATATTTTCTTTCTAAATCTTTAATAACGTACAAGCCATTTTGATTTTATTTTAAGTTGAATACAAAATTACATATTTGCGCTTAATAGCACATATTAATTTTATTTCTCACTTTTTCTTTTTCTTTTTATCTTTGTTTGTAATAATATATAGATATATATACATGTTTAACTATTACCCTTCATGTATAATTTTGTCCTGTAAATGGTTCTTGTTGGGCAATAAAGAATTATTATGATTATTATTATTATTATTACTATTATTATTATTATTATTATTAGAAATGAAAGAAGATGATATAAGATTAAATAAGATAAATCGATCGGCTGGAGTCATGAACCACTTATTAAGATCACAGTGCTTGTCGTGGAAAACGAAATTGAGATTTTACAAGACAATAATAAGACCAACAGAGTTATACATATGGGTTTCAAATGGGAGGGTATTCGATACTTTTTCAAAATCACACTTAATTTTTTTATTGGTTCTATAACTATTTTGAAAATTGTACATCTGACCTTTAAAAGCACTGTGTGTAACGATAAAATACTAATTTTTTACATTTTTAAGAGCTTTATTTTTTTCTTTTCAATAATAATTGAAGAACCAGTAAGTTTACGAGCTCGAAATTTTGCATACCGTGTATTCGTTACGATAGTCGTCGTCTTATCGGCGAGCTTTTTCGTAAATTCCTTGTTTGTTGTTGAATTTTACCTCAATTAAGGAATAGAAAAATGACCATAGGCTCACCGTCATTTTTGGACTTGAAGGAAGCAACGATGACAAAGTAATTTACAAAAAAGCTCGCCGATAAGACGTAACTATCGTAATGAATACACGATATGCAAAATTTCCAGCCTGTAAACTGGCTCGTTCTATAGTTATTATTGAAAAACAATTGAAATTGTAGAAGCTCCTAACATTATGAAAAACTAGTATTTTATCGTTACACACGCTACTTTTAAAGGTCAGATATACAATTTTTAAAATAGTTTTGGAACCAATAAAGAAAAATTAAGTTTAACCGATCTTGAAAGACAGCACCGAATACCCTTAAGGAGATGGGAGAGAGAAAAACTCCTAAGGATTTTGGTTGGGAAAAAATCAGAGGTAGAGAGAAGGATATATACGTAAGAAGGACGAATAAGGAAATTTATGACATCTATAACAAACGACAATTGGATACGGTAATCAAATCGAGGAGGTTGCAGTGGCTGAACCACATATAAAAAATGGAAAAAGATCGAAAAGTGAAGTAAATGGCGTAAAGGTGGCTAGAGAATAAGAGAAGAAGAGGAAGGTCAAGAGGACAAGTTATCGCTACAAGAAGAGGAACAATTTATTAGTTTAACATCAAATACAGAAAAGTAGCAACAATGTTATCATTAAGTTGAGCTAAGGTGTTTTGTATACGCCCCCTCCATTTCCCCCTTCCCATCTCACTTGGGAAAAGTCTTGATTATGGCATTCTCGTTCAACACTTAAACTTCGAAATCCTTCGAATTTGTGTCTAAACATCACCTACATTTATACGCAAGTATCGAGCACACTTCTTCGACGCGAATCGCAACGACTTCTTCGCACGCTAACTACGTGTGATTTCTTTCCGCTCGTCTTACTCTTTCCAACTTGCCGTTTAGCGAAGCATAAACCGATCGCTTCCTCCCACATACCTACCCCTCTACACGACTTACATGCACACGTCCATGCCTCCTCCTCGTCGCCCGGAGATGCACTGACATGGTACGGAATCCGGTAAACATCGGTGACATTTATCGTAAAAGCTTTTCACTCGTTTTATTCGCGTTATGGACGTCATAAACGTAAGCTTCGATGAGGTTCAACAACCACTAGAATGGATGGCGCACGATATACGTAAGTATATGTACGTTAGTTGCTTGATTTCCCTCAGGGGCTCGCTGTCAACAAGTTTAACAAGTGAGTTCGGGAATTTAGCGCTCCCGAGGTACCCGAGCTAAAATCCAAACTAAGGTGTAAGGTAACGTGCCGAGAGTTGCGTGGCCGCAGGGGTGTGGGCACCAGGCGACACCCCTTTCAATTAGCCTTACCCGATCAAGCGGGGCTCTGATCGGGCGGACAGATGCTTCCCTAGCTACTCCTCGTATAGCTACGCTATCTAGAATTTCCAAGGCTAAAGTGCAACAGGGCCAAGATTTCATACAGGCTAAAAGAGCCATAATCAAGGCCAACTTCACTAGGCATGCACAAAATGTGGGGTTAGTCTAGATAAGGAAGTTAGGCCTCAACAGATGGCGAAGGCTACTAAACGTAAAGAAAGGACGAAAGTCCAAAAAGGCGAGGTCGGAGAGCAGTACTCCCGCAGGTCTTCCGAAAGGCAAGGGGCCACAAGGTTTAACCTTCAAGGAGTCTGCCTTGGAGAGGATCGTGGTGGTATTCAACGACCCTAGCCACCCAGATGGAGCCGGCAAAGCTTAAGACAGACCCGGACTCTATTATGGAGGCATATAACAGCATTACGGAGCAAGGACTTCAAGTCCGCTATTAAAAATATATGTATAAGCGGAAGAACCGCTCTCAAAGCTGTCAAGTCTAGTTAAAGGAATAAAGCTAGAGAACGTACTCTAAGGAGGTATGAGGACCACAATAGACCTGGAAAAGTCGCAGTGGAACAGGCATCAGTGCCACTTCAAGTAATCTAACATCTAACATCTAGTTGCTTGATTAGTTCGTCGATCGACAATTATAATGAAATCTTCAAACTAATAGCTGCGAGTGTTGTTTTAACATTAATTTAACGACAAGAGTTTGATTTCAGATGAGGAGATGCAAATTGGAACTTTAGGGAAAAGTCATGGAACAAAAAATTATGTGGTTTAACTTTTTGGGAGCGCAAATAATAAGCATCGAGTTACTAACAAAAGAAGTCAAACCAGAGGCGGCTTCTCGATTAGTGCTGTTGAGCTGCAGAGCGACCAGAATAAATCCTCAATTTATGCATTAAGCATTAAATGTTAACATTTAGCATGTACTGAGTATGTCATTAAAAATATTAAATTTCCATAATTTCATCGTGTGTAACTAACATTTTAATAATTATTTGCTCCTACGAAAAATACCACAACTTTACAATCACACAATCGCAAGCGCAACGCACTCATAATTTCCGAGAAAGTCGTCTTTGCAGCGCAGCTCTTTTTAATACATAGAAATTCATACACCAACTCAATCGAGGATAGCGGACGGTCTTTGGCACACGGGCGCGTGAGCGTCGAGATGAGCTGCATTTTCGGCCAGCAGTGGTCAACGGGAGTCGGTCGATATAGATGTACGCATCGCGGGCGTTTAAAATTACAATTACGTGTCAATGTGATGTAAAAATTGATATTGTTTTTAAACTCGGCGAAGGAACTCAAAACTTTAACTTTCAATAACAACTGGTAGTAAAAGGGCGCTGACGTCTTCTTGCTGGTGGCCGGTAAAAGTCGTGGAAAAACTTATAAAAGACAATTTAATCTTCGTAATAATTGGATTTGTGACTGTGGCGAAAAACAAAAAGGTTTTTTGTTTTCCGTATGCATTGTTCGGAACTGATTGCGAAAGACACATTTGGCGGGAAAAGGGCGTGTGTAATTTAATACGTTTAAGCGAAAAAGTGAAAAAGCATGAAACAAGCCGTGCGCATATCAGCAATCAAATGAAATTTGCATTATTTGGGAAACTGAATATTCAAGCTCAACTTGATTCTGGTTATTGGATAAATATACGAAAGCACAACGGGGAAGTAACGAACAACAGATATCTGTTATCAAAATTTATGGGGCTTTCGAGCTAGCCTCAAGAAGACATGATGAAAGTGAATCGTCCGAAAATCCTGGTATATTGAGTACGCTATAGCATTCTGCGATTAACAAAGCAATTTCCACAAGTAGGTGTTACAAGAGTTCATCATATTAAATAATTTCACCAAACTAGTGACAGAGATAATTAGTATCTTTTGAAACTAGTTTTCTATGTGGTACTTGTCGTTGTTACGATGTATCACGGGTATGCCAATAATTAACTCTGTTCATCAGATGGAGCCATTAGTTTGGTGAAATTATTTATATGATAAACTCTTCTAACGCCTATATAGTTGTGGAAATTACTTTGTTAATTGCAGATTGCCGTATATAATAAGGACGAAACTAGTCTATGGCTGAAGTCTGCGATTAATGAAGCACAACTCCCTCCCTGACAATTATCAAAAGATGCAATGTAGTCTGCTTTGCAGCCGTTGCACAACTTTCTGTGAGAGTTGCCTAACAAACGAACCTCAGTGCAAGTCATTTATTGGAAAGTTATGTAGATGATCAACTCTTTTATTCTTTGTAATTGCGACTCTCTCAAGTATCCTTTAAAACCAGCTTTTTCTTTGTTGCTCTTCTACGTCATAAAATTTTTCCTCCGATTCTAGTTCATCTAGTCTTCTTTCTCTGAATTTTCTCTTTCTAGTATTCTCTCCACGTCTATGTGATTGTATTTTTTGGATCTTCTTACGCCTTTCTTCCACCTCCCCGCGTCCCTCTATCTATCATCCTTTTTTGCTGTTAATTTTTTCTACCAGATAATGGTCACTTCCCAGTTCGTTACTTCTTTTGACTCTCTAGTTCTAGTTAATGTTTAATTTCCCTCGCAAAATTATACCTATTCAAATCAATATTTTGAAACCCCAGTGGTTAGGCTGTTTATTAAAAATACACCTCGTACGTATAGTAACAAGCATATTAAACGAAAATAAGTCTACCTACGACCTTTTTTGTTTCGAATTTTATGTTTTGTACTATGTGTGTGTTATCATTTGTTTGTTGGTTTACCCTAAATGCTGCCTGTTCATCTTCTAACTTCGTCTTTATCTTTTCGCTTCCCCCTCTCCCCCTTCCCCCTCCTCTTTGAATGATTCTTCTATATATACTGAGTGACATAGAAGTTGCAACACTAAGAAGGGGTTGGAATTTCTGCATGAAATTTGGTTGGGATATTCACCTATGTTATAGTAATAAATGATCAAAGTTTGTGAGGAAAATCTTTATTAGTTAAACAAAATTTAATAATTATTGTTAATAATGTGTGGAGCGATCTCTCTGATTTATACATTCATTTACACGTGGTGGTATCGATTGAATAAGGTGGCTTATTTCGTCTGGCGGTATTGCGTGCCATGCAAGTTGCACCTCATGTCTCAAAGCCCCCAATGTCAAAGCAAGGCGCTGCAAATTTTGCAACTCTCTACCCATTATGTCCCAAATATGTTCAATGGGTGAAAGATCTGGAGATCTTGGAGGCCAAGGCAAAAGATTAATCTGGACCTGTTCGAAGAAGTTCAAGGAAATCCTTGCTACATGAGGACGTGCATTATCCTGCTGGAATAATGGATCTTCAAGCTCTTGTAAGTATGGCAGAAGATGTGCTTCAACCACCTCCGCAATATATCGTTGTGCTGTCATTTTGCCTCGAATGGATACCAAGGAAGACCTGCTACCGTAAGTAATCGCATCCCAAACCATAACACCCATGGCGCGGTGTACGTGTCTCTCAGCTGTAAATTGAAGATTCCGTCGTTCACCCCGTCTTCTTCTGACACTCTTACGACCGTCGTGCATGCCTAAACAAAATCCAGATTCATCAGTAAAGACAACACCACACCGTTCAATATTCCAATGAAAGCTTTCATTGCACCATTATACCGTTGCTGACAATGTTCTCCAGTCAAAAGAAGCACAAGTTGCGGACGATATGATCTTAACCCAAAACTTCGGGTTCGGCGATAAACTGTACTAAGGGTTACATGGCGTCCTTCTTCACCAAACCATTGGTCACTAATTGCCCGAGTAGAGAAAAATCGATCTCTAAATGACAGTTCTCTTAGGCGACGATCTTGACGCTCATTCGTTTTTCTTGAAGCACCGATTCCCCTTTTACGACGTTCCTGACCATCTTCAAACCATGCACGACACACTCGCATTACAGTAGACCGGTTTCGATTTACACGGTTAGCAATCTCCCCAAATGAAAAACCAGCTTCGCGCAAACCAATAATTCGACCTCTATCGAATTCGCTTAATTGGTGGTAATTGACTCGTTGTCGTACTTTAGGCATGATCAAACAAGCAAAACACGTAAAGAACTAAATAACAATCGAAATAATGTTAATTAACAATGAAAGAAACAACAAATCGAACGATAAATACAGATCGAAAAAGCTAGCAAAAAATTAATAACAACTGTCAAATGTGACGTTATTACATTACCACTTGATCTCAAAAGCTAATCAATTATTATTTAATGGTAGCCCGACAAATCTACCAAGTTTCAACAAAGATATCCTACTCCTTCTTGGTGTTGCAATTTCTATGTCACCCAATATATTTTAAAACTAGTTGATGACAAGCATATTGCTCTGTAATTGTCACGTTTGCATGTCCTTCCTTTCTTAACCGTATTTTTCATAGTCCCATGCTTCTTTACATACTTAAAGTAGCCATTTCTTTCCCGTCTCTCACATCCGGATTATCATTTCTGGCTCGACTTCTCCCGCTGCTTTCCCACTCTTGATATTTCTTAGGGCTTCTTCTATGTCCTCCATTGTGATTCCTTCCAATTCCTCCACTTCTTCTTGTGCTTCTCCAATTTGTTCTAAACCAAAACGCACGATGTTAATTGTAAATAAAACAAAAAGTTTCCAGAGAATTACCTTAATATTTTTTATTATGATAGAAGAATCTATGACAATTATGTGTGAAACAAAATATCGGCCAAATGCTCGCCACGGCTTCGGTGTCATATCTTTATCCGATGGTCCATTCTTCAATGACTCTGAGACATAATTGAGGTTCAATGTCGTTAATGTACCGAATTATCTCATCCTTTAGCTCTTGAATTGTTCTTGGCTTATTAACGTACACTTTTTCTTTTAAATATCCCCAAAGAAAGAAGTCCAACGGAGTCAAATCACATGATCGTGGCGGTCAATTAACATCACCACGACATGAGATAACACGGCCATTGAATTTCTCGCGCAAAAGAGCCATCGTTTCGTTGGCTGTGTGGCAAGTGGCACCATCCTGTTGGAACCAGATATCGTCCAGGTCCATATCCTCAATTTCTGGCCCACAAGAAGTCCGTCATCATCTCGCAATAGCGAACACCATTCACGGCAACTGTTTGGCCGACCTCATTTTCGATGAAGTACGGTCCGATGACGCCGCCAGCCCATAGACCGCACCAAACAGTCACTCTTTGTGGATACATCAGCTTTTCAACAATCACTCGTGGATTCTCATTTGCCCAAATGCGACAAGTCGGACTTGTTTACGAATCCACTGAAGTGAAAGTGTACCTCGTCGCTGAAGGTGATTTTCTTTGTAAAGTCACCATTCAGTTCTGTCTGTTCAAACAATCATTCGGCGTATTGACGACGCTTGAAATGGTCAGTAGGCTTCAGCTTTTGAGTCAATTGAAACTTGTAAACGTGTAGATTCAAATCTTCATTCAAAATTCGCATCAGTAATGTTCGTGAGATGTTCAATTGTTGGGCACGACGACTAGTCGAGGTTGACGGCTTTTCTGCCACATTATCGCGAACAACGGCAATGTTTTCAGCAGAACGAACTGGGCGACCATGCACAGGTGTTTTCACATTTCCTACAGACCCGGTTTGCTGAAATTTGCGCACAATTCTCCCGATTGTGGACACATTTGGTCCATTATGCTGACCAAAAAATCACGAAGTGCACGAAATGCATTTTGATTTGAACCCCCATTTTCGTAGAAGGCTTCAACAATCTTGACGAGCTGCTCAATTGTGTACCTCTCCATGGATGACACAAAGAAATGTCAAATTAAGTTGAGCAAAAAACTTGACGTTAAGGTGTGACTCACAATTAACATTGGACTACCCGTTACATCTAGTATTTCTTCCTATCTAAATTTATCTTCAAAATATTCTTTCCAGGTCTCTGTTATCTCGGATGTTTCTGTCTTTATGTTCCCATCTTTATGCTCAATTCTAGAATCGTCCTTCTTCTGTTTTCCCCTCAAATTTCTTATCTTGTTCCAAAATTTCCTATTGTTCGTCTTATAGTTTTCCTCCAGCTCCTTTCCAAAATCTTCCCACCTCGTCCTTTTTGCTTCCCTTACAGCCTTCTTTGCTCTGTCACGTTTCCCCACATATTCTACTCTGTTTCTCTCATTAGTCACTTTTTGTAGACTCCTGTTTTGAAACCCCAGCGGTTACGCCGTTTATTAAAAATATACCTCTTACGCATAGTAACAAGCATATTAAACGAAAATAGGTCTACCTACGACCTTTTTTGTTTCGAATTTAACGCATCCTTTGTCGCGATCGCTTTTTATTTCGCATGAAGAGCGCTCCATCGTCGCGGACATAAACTGCGGCGTGTACACGCTAGCGGTTTTCCCGTTTGAAAAAATAACACAAAAGAGACACACGGGGCTCCGCACGTTAAAAGCTGATTAAACACGCAAAAGGATTATTTATAGAGCACGCGTTATTTTAGCTACTAGGAAACGGCCCCCATCGTATACCCTTTTAGATGATAAAGGGGTAGAAAAAAATAACCGCTAACCGTTCTCGCATGACGTGTCACAAAACGCGTTCGAGACGCGCTCCACGACGCGAAACGCGATAGTTTCCGGCTAGATGAAGCGTACGAAAACCGCAGACGATGCGATGCGTACTTACCCGATATATCCCACCTTTAATCCGTCTTCCGCCTAGTTTCACCCTGTACGGTACACACATACACGTATGATACATGCACGCCGATTTAGAACTCTCTTCTCTGACCGACGTTTTACGCTTGATTATCCAGTCGGGCGCCGTCCTAATTCTATTAGTGCCGGCGTCGCACCGTTACACCACTTTGATCGTTTTTACCGGAACAATCGGCCCTTGATTAATCGGGCTTATCTTATAGGCATATGGGGTCGTGATACGTCGCCCCTTTGACCGCTCATTCGTACACCTCATCGCTCTCAGTTTATTCATATGCACACATCGCGAGGCCGTCTGAAAATCTCCTTTCAGGTGTGGCAACTTTGAAGGATTACCTTTACACGTACAGCGTACTACGTACGCGAGGGATAGGGTAGATCGGAGCGGGAAAAAGGGGGAGAAAAGGGCTAAAAATAAGGAAAAGGAAGGTTTTTTGTTTTCGCCTCGTCGAGGCTCGACTAAACTAAAAGGGGTCTTTCTCGCTTCGGTACGCCGCTAAGTGACCGTTAAGTCCGCGTACGATGCGTGCGGTCGTGTTTATTTTGCGTGAAATATTTCCCCTTTTGCGTCTTTTGGGTCGGAGATAATTTTATTTAGCGCCCGCTGGTTCGGGCTTTTGAGCTAGTCGTCGCTAACCGGTCCCGGATCTGTCAGGTCTGTCGGAAACTTCTAGCCGTATTTTTTATAATGAGACCGTTGAAAAGGAAACGTTGTAATGTCTAGCTAAATGTAACATCCCCTTACTTGAATGCGCAATTTTTTTTTTGATTTTCTTGAGGGAAAAGGATAACGATAAATATGCACAATTCTATTCAACTAACATTAAACCACACTAGAAATGAAAGTGCAATGAGGCAAAATAGAAGTTTTCCTCGGATTGGGCAGTATTTTCGTTTCGATTGCTAAAAATAGAGCAAAGGAAGAGAAAAGTACTACTTCTTCTTCTTCTTTCACCTTATCCTTCTGCTCATCTAGGACATCGGATTTGGAGTACCACTCTCCTTTAATAATAATAATAATAATAATAATAATAATAATAAACATCTTTATTGTCCAACAGAATTAAACATCCATATGAAGAACAAAATATAATGGAATACTTAAAATATTTCTCAATACAGTGCAACATACATATGTGCATATATGAAGTACTATTGCGGCAACAAAAAATGGGTACACTTAAAATAATGTAGTTTAAATCTGGCTTTTGCCTTGTCAAAAGTTATGTCATTTTGAAATCATTATTGACATATGTCATTACATTACTTGGGGAAGGATGGTCCATAAGTAGACTAGGTAATAGATTTGGAGTGCCCAAAAGCACACACAACATTAAGAAATAAATGACTACAACAGGGAACTGTAGAAAGGCAAAGTGGTGCAAAGTGGTCGTAAATTACTACGGAATTTCATGGAAGAAGAAAATCTTATTCAGTTTTTAAGGAATAATCCATTTGATACCGTGGTAAAAAATAACTAAAAATACTAGATTCATTTATTATTTCCATTAAAAGAAGATTTGTTTCCAAGATTTTTATTTCAAATAAATGCATTTAACAGAATTTTCTTGCGTTCGTGGGTAAACTATTTTTGACATTAGACAAGATGATTAACGTGAACATGACAAACGACTGGTTTACACAGCTAAAAAACAATCAAAATAGCCTATAAGACTTGTCCCGATTTTTGTTGCCGCAATAGTACACAGAATTTACAAAACTAGAAAAGAAAAGAAAAAAATATTCTGTAACACACTCATAGGTTTTAATGGAAAAGAATTTAAAAAAAAAAAAACAAATAAATAAATAAACACCAATCCCACTAACTAAGTAGACCTTTTGCAATTTCAAGGACATCACTGACTGACGTGTGACGTGACGTGTGGTTTATATCGCAATGTGACGATATCAAATTGAAGTTCCGAGAAATTGCAACGATCGGAGAATTCAGTGAGGAATTCAGACGTGCAATATGGATATAAAAGGTAATATCTTGTCTTGTTGATAAGCGTGGGACAAGAAACTTAAGTTTTGACAGCAGATCCGGAGACTCAATCCTGAAGTGGACGAGGCAATAAACAAACTTTATAAGAGCCAACTGACGTCTAAGCCCAAGTGATTCAATATTGAATTGATGTAAGAGTAATTGATAATTGTAACCACGGGCAGGGTAAGTACCTTCCTCAGTTAGGTATAAAAATTTTAAACATTTTCTTTGTATTTTCTCTATCTCTAGTTAATGTGTAGAGTAGAATGGATTCCATATCAAAGAGCCATATTCCAATTTGGATCTGATACGAGGGCTGCCTTTTATGTTTCGGCATTTGGCAACGCTAGTGTTGCAATCTGGCAACTGACAGCTCTATCGTAAAGTTGGACATTTTTGAGGTTATACGCACTCAGAACGTTTTGACATACGAGCGCTATTTGTGTTGTTTACAGTAACTTAAAAGATTCATCTCGGCCCAAAAATGGAATTAAATCGTGAACATTTTCGTGCGATTATTTTTTACAACTTTCGACGTGGATTAACTCAGCAACAGTGCATGGATGAACTTAATTCAATTTTTGGCGATGAAGCTCCATCAAGGACCAGTGTTTATCGATGGTATGGTGAATTCAATCGTGGTCGTAGTTCACTCCAAGACGAATTTCGTGAAGGTCGTCCAAAATCAGTTGTTGTTCCGAAAACCATCGATGCTGTGCGTGAACTGATATTGCAAGATCGTCATGTGACCTATCGTGAGATTGAGACAACCTTAGGTATTAGTGGGACCAGCATACATTCAATATTGCATAAACATTTGACTGTCAAAAAATTTGTTCGCGTTGGATCCCACACAATTTGTCAATCGCTCAAAAAAGGCTCGTGTCGATTGGTCGAAGGAAATGCTCAAAAATACGATCGCGGTGCTTCGAAACACGTCTATGACATCGTGACAGGTGATGAATCGTGGATTTACGCGTATGAACCCGAAAGTAAACAGCAGTCGACTGTATGGGTGTTTCAAGATGAGCCAAATCCAACAAAAGTTGTTCGCGCACGAAGCACTTCCAAGCAAATGGTCGCCTGTTTTTTCGGAAAAACTGGACATGTCGCAACCGTACCACTAGAACAACGCAGAGCAGTCAATTCTGAGTGGTACACAACCATTTGTTTGCCAGTTGTCTTCCAAGAAATCAGGAAAACCAACCGCCGAAGACAGATCACTCTTCATCACGGCAATGCGAGCTCTCACACATCGGCTCAAACAACTGCATTCTTGAGCACCCAAAACATCGATTTGATGAGTCATCCGCCGTATAGTCCTGACTTTGCACCGAATGACTTCCTTTTATTCCCGTACGTAAAAATCAAACTGAGAGGTCAACGTTTTTCGACACCTGAAGAAGCGGTTGCTGCATTCAGAATGCATGTTTTGGAGATACCTCAATCAGAGTGGCAAAAGTGCTTCGACAATTGGTTCAAATGCATGCAAAAGTGTATAGATCTTCATGGGGAATATTTTGAAAAACAATAAAGTGATTTTCGATGATTAATATTTGTTTTTGTTCTCTAATCCCGAAATATAAAAGGCAACCCTCGTATATGCATCTGATAGAGCAGTTTTATGGTGCTGCCCTGAAAATTCTTGGAGCTTCTAATTATAAAACCCAACAGTTTCATGGCGGAAGATATAGTTTGGTTTCTATGAGTACTGAAAGTAAGAGCACTATCAAAATAAATACCCAAATCTTTGATCACGAAATCACGTGGCAGGGACACTCCATCAAATGAATAATTAAAAGGAACGAGATTGACTTTCCTGGTGAATGTCACAGTTCGACATTTGGTAACATTCAAATCGAGATGGTTAGTAGTGCACCACTTGGCTACATTGTTCAACTCTTCCTGTAGTTGTAAACAGTCTGTAATTGACGATACGGATGAAAAAAGTTTTAAATCGTCAGCAAATATACATTTCTTACAGTTAATAACCATATCGAGGTCATTGATAAATAGTAAGAACAAGAGGGGACCCTTGTGGTACCCCTGACGTTGCCGAGAATAAACGTGACTTGTATCCCCCGTAATAAAGATATTGCATCCTACCTCGTAGATATGAGGAGAAAAATGGCAACAGCGACTCACGAAGCCAAACATATTTAGTTTATGTAATAATAAATTATGGTTGATACGATCGAATGCCTTAGAGAAGTCGGTATAGATCACGTCGCCCTGCCCACAGGCATCGAATGCCTCAAAAGTATATTGTGTAAAGTTGGCTAGATTGGTAACAGTAGATCTTTTTCCCATGAATCCATGTTGGTCAGTGGTCCCTTGCCCATCTTATCCGTTCTTTGCGTTAGTTCCTGCATACTCCTCATTTTTTACCTCCCTCCAATCCTGCTGATCTGCTCCATCCATGTCTTCCTCGGTCTTCCCCTTCTTCTATTTCTTCCCAATCCCGCCTCGTTAATCTTCTTTAGCATTCTGCTTTGGTCTAGTCGCGCTAGCTATTTATTTTCCATTCTGCTCAATACTGGCTCCTATCTAAGTTTGGCTCTAATGTCGTCATTTCTACCCCTGTCGATTTCAGTTACCCCAGCTACCCTCCTTAAATATTTCGTTTCAGCTGCATTTATCAACGATTTGTGTTTCGTTTGTATCGTCCACGTTTCCGCTCCATACAGCATTATTGGACTTGCAATTGACTTATACATCCTGGTTTTCGTCTCCTGACTGGTTTCCTTTTTCCCGAATATGGTTGTATTCAGTGCGTAGTAGACTTTAGTTGCTTTCTTCATTTTACTACTTATCTCCAGATCCATTTTGCCATCCTCTGATATTATATTTCCAAGGCATTCGAATGAAGACACATGTTCTATTTCTCGGTTGTTTATTGTTATATCCTTAGTTTCCTCCTCCTCCCTTTTTTTTTGATTTATTATCATATATTTTGTCTCATCTACGTTAATTTCCATCTTTAGCCTTTCTATCTCCTTCGCCCATATGTTCATTAGTTTTTGTCATTTGTCTCTCGTTTCGGCCATTAGGATGATGTCATCTGCATACAGCAGCGAGTTAATTCCTATCGGTGCTAGGTTCTTGTACCCAACCGTCCACTGGTACTTACTCGTTTGCTCTCTTGTATTTTTGATTAGCATGTCCATTACAGTCATAAACAGGAGTGGGCCTAGGCCATCCCCTTGTTTGATACCCTTTTCCCGTTTAAAAACATCCGAACTTCTTCCTTTTACTCTAACCTGAGCATGTACTCCCTCATATACAGACTTGATCACTTTTATTAGCTTTTCCGGTATCTTATATTTATTCAGAGTATTCCAGATTACTTCCCCGTTTATTGAATCGAATTCTCCCTTTAGGTCAACAAATGTTTTTCTGTAATATTTCGTCCACGTTCGTTCATCCTCTAGCTTCGTCTCTATCCTTTCCTTCATTCTCTTTTGGATGATTCTTGTATATATTTTAAAACTAGTTGATGACAAGCCTATTGCTCTGTAATTGTCACATTTGTATTTCTTTCATCTCTTATAGATTTGCAATATTATGTTCTACTTCCAATCTTCCGGTATTTTTTCATATTCCCATGCTTCTTTACATACTTGGAGTAGTCATTGCTTTCCCATCTCTCCCATCCATTTTATCATTTCTGGCTCGATTTTGTCTTTTCCCGCTGCTTCCCAACTCTTGATATTTCTTAGGGCTTCTTCCATTTCCTCCATTGTGATTCCTTCCAGTTCCCCCACTTCTTCTTGTGCTTCCCCAATTTGTTCTACATCTAGTATTTCTTCCTCTCTAAACTTATCTTCAAAATATTCTTTTCCGGTCTCTGTTATCTCGGATGTTGCAGTCATTATGTTCTCATCTTTATCCTCAATTCCAGAATCGTCCTTCATCTGCCTTTCTTATCTCGTTCCAAAATTTCCTATTGTCCGTCTTATAGTTTTCCTCCAACTCCTTTCCAAAATCTTCCCAGCTTTTCATTTTTGCTTGGCCCTTTACAGCCCTCTTTGCTCTGTTACGTTTCTCCACATATTCTACTCTGTTTCTTTCATTAGTCATTTCTTATAGTTTCTTCCAGGCTTGCTTTTTCTGTCAATTTTTTTCTTTAACCTCGATATTCCACCATGACCATGACTTTCGCTGTTGCTTTGATAATCGAATTTTTAAGGATGTTTCCATCTTTCTTCCATATTGCAATCATTCCTTTCTTTTTCCTTTCTCCCCAATTCATAGTCTATTTCTTCCCCATACACGTCCTTCACTTGACTGTCCTTCATTTTCTCGATATTAATCCTCATGTACGCTTTCTCTGTTTCGTATACTTCCTTCCTTGTACTTATTTACGCTATAACTAGTCTGTGTTGTGTATTCAGTTCTGCAAATTTCTCTGTTCTTATATTCTTAATGTTATTCATTTCCGAAGAGAACACCAAGTCGACTATACTCTTGGCCCTTCTTTCTGGAGCTATAAAGGTACACATATATTCCTCTGTTTGATACCAAAAACGTGTTTCCAATTTTTAAGTCATTTGCCACACAGAATTGTATCATCTTCCAACCGTTACTGTTTAGCGTCTTTTCTCCATATGCTCCAATGCATCCCAGTCCCTTATTTGTGTCATTGCCCACTCTCGCAGTCCAGTCCCCGATAATTATTACTTTTATACTGTCTTCTCGCAACTCGTCCCATAGCCTTTGTGGGGTCTCATAGAATTCTGAGATTTTCTGCTCTTCCGCACCCTCAACTGGGCCATGTACTTGTAAAATACTTACTACCTCTTCCAGTTTTAAGGTTATTGTAATTAATCTAGGATTTATTGCCTGGATTTTTATGACTTTACTAGCTGTTCAGCCTGTCCCTGCCAGGCAGGAAGAAAAAGTAAATATAAGCTAAAATGTTAAGAAATTGAATTTTGCCACGCCCCTTTTTCGTCTTAATTCTCCGCCCACAAGTCAAAAATCAAAAATCAGGCTACGTTAGGATTTGGCCTAGGCGTTTTACTATATGCATGCCAATTTTCAGCTTCCTAGCCCATTAGTGGGCTTCAAAAAGCTCTGGATAGACAAAAAAGAGGAACACGCAAATAAGGAAATTATATATATATAGATAACTCACCCTTTCACTTAGGAATCCCCATCCCCTCCTTCGCTCTTTCTCCCACCTTCACTCCTGAACAGTACATCCTATAATTGTTACCAAGTGTCGTGCTTCCTTCTCCCACCTTCTTGGTTTCACTAATTTCCAATACATCAATTTGGTATTCTTTCATTTTCTCTACTATTTCCATCTCTTTTCCATATAAGCTTGTAATATTCCATGTACCCAATTTTATTATTTCTTTATCCTTTTGCATTTGCCTATTTCCATCTTGCCATGTCCTCATCATATTTCGAGCCAGCATCCTCTCTACGTCTATCAATGGTTTTGCGATGTAGATCTGTTGTATCCCGCTGTTCTCGTTATTTGTTTCACTTTTCTTTGTTTCCCATCTCCTTTTTCATCGCCGTGGTCATCATTTTTGGATTAGTCGTTTTTAGTCTGTTTGGAATTCCTGTCCCCGTTGCCTATATCTCATGGTTGCACAGACTTATGAAGACTAGGGGCCACTCGGGCAAATCATGAACTGATGGCGGGCCGGCCGCCAGAAGTATAGGTAATTAAAGACAATAAAGAATTGATAATAATTTATTAAAATTCAAAAAGAATTTATTAATTTGAAGCGTGGCACTGCATAGTGCTTACAATCTTTTTATATTTGGCTCAAATTTACTTGTAGCAACACGTAAAACTGCTTCCAAACTTTCATTTGCAAGGCGGTTTCGATTTTTTGTTTTATTATTATTTAGTATTGAAAAAGTTTGTTCACATATATAGGTAGAACCAAATAAGCTGGCACATTTCAGAGCGTTTATGCGCAACTTTTCGTACATATTTTTATCAATGCAGCGGTAAAAGTTCAGCAAGTCTCCTTCGTTGAATTTATTGCGTAAATCTTGATCGTTTTGAATGTCGATAATTTCTAACTGCATTGACTCTGGCGCATTTTCAACTGAAATCGTGAAAGAATTGCTGAATATATCCAACAGAGGTTTCACTTTTTTAAACTCCGAAAATCTGTCTTGAAAAGATTGAATCAAAATATCTAGCTTTTCTACATAACTGAAATTAATCGCAGTTTTGTTGAATTTTTCAGCCATCATCTGAAAAGTGTCAGCTTGCATTGAAAGGATGATACATGAGCGTAGAGCTGGGATATCAGTTGATTTTTGCCTTGAAGCCGTGTGTTCAAGACATTCAAATGATTTGTAATGTCAACTAAAAAAGCCAAATCACACAACCAATCAGGATTTTTAAGTTCCGGGACATCCCTTTGCTTTTCCGCCAGAAATATTCCAATTTCTTCTATTAAATTTAGAAATCGTTCCAGTGTCAATCCACGGCTTAGCCACCTTACTTCTGTATAATACAGTAGATCTCCGTATTCGCTTTCGATGTCATCAAGGAATTGTTTGAATTGTCTGTGATTGAGTCCTCGTGATTTTATGAAATTTACAGTCGAAACTACCACTTTCATGACATTTTGAAATTCAATTTTTTTAGAACAGAGGGTTTCTTGGTGTATAATGCAGTGAAACTGCATGAGATCTTCAGCGTTTATGTTTTTTCCTTGCAGATGCTTTTTCAGTAACGTAACTAGCCCGGAATTGACACCAATCATCGAAGGAGCACCGTCAGTCGCAACTCCCGATAATTTTGATAAGTCCAAATCAGTTTTTGAACACTCATCCAAAAGTACATTGAGTATATCAACTCCTTTGATTTGACCTTTCAATGAACACATTCCGAATAACTCTTCTAAGACTTCAAAATCTTGAGTAACACCTCGTATGAATATGAGAAGTTGAGCTGTGGAACTAATATCAGTGGATTCGTCGAGTGCTAATGAAAAAATTCAATGATCTTAGTTTTTTCAATTAATTGTTCCGCAATATTACCTGACAAAGATATAATTCGTCTTTGGATAGTCATACGATTCAGTTGAATTTTCTCAAACTTTTTTGCTGCTTCTGGACACATTTTCTTAGCGGCAATTTCTATGCATTCTTTTACAAAATCGCCATCATTGAAGGGGCGACTTCGCTTTGCTATCATTCGAGAAATTTCATAACTAACTTCTGTAGCTGTTTCTGAATCTTGAATGGGTTTTGTAAACATAGCTTGCTGACCAATAAGCTCCCGTTTTAAAGACAACATTTTTTGCTTTCTTAATTCGCCTGTAAACTTGGTAAAAGAAGGATGCTGCGTTTCATAGTGCCTTTTTACATTATATTCCTTTGCAATCGCAACAGAATTCTTGCAAATTAAACAAACGACTTTGTTATGCGACCATACAAAAAGTATTTCTCAGTCCAAATTTCTTGAAACTGCCGATTTTCACCTTTAACCTTACGTTTTTTACTACGTCTTGGCTTCTCCATGTTGCGTTCTAATCCTGGCTAGGATTAACACAGCACCTAAAAACAATTACAGTACCTACTTAAATTACCCATTCTTTTTTAAATTATCAAAAATAATTGATTAAATTCCTCAGAAATTTTAAGATTTTTATACAGATTTTATATCTGAAATAATGACGTAATTATTACAGTTAGAGAAATTCTGATAAAAATAGTAATTTCTTTGTTTTATTTAATATTTGGCCAACATTAAAGCTAAATTTGATTAAAATTGATTAAATAGGTAGGGAAACACTTATTAATAACTGAGTTTTACTTACGATTTCACAACACAATTATACACGGCACTTGACGGGTTAACAGGAAATCTACGTTGAATGTGGATCAAAATATATGACACCGGCTAGTCGAGTTAAAATCTACACTAGAACTATTGCCTCCCCAAAACACTATTAAACTGCACTTATTTTCAATCACTTATTACTTCGCTTTGTATTTTCGCGCTTATTTCTTCCTGTTGATATTTCACTCAAATTAAAACCGAACTGTCGGTCGCTGCGGTTAGCGTGGCTTTTATACCGCGCATACGACTCTGGAAGCTTCGTGTATCTACTCGTACCTACGCGAGCAATCGGGAATTCGGGACTATTGCCATCTCGCTTGCTCACACCGCGCTAGAAAATTCTTGATTTCTCTACTATTTTGAACTTTATATAAAGGCAGCAAGCAATGTTACTTGACTTAGCATTTTTGGGCGCTAGATTCAAATAGCGCGCGCGCGAGATTCAAATTACTTTTCGAACATATTTTTTTGGTTTTATTCTGGAATAGAATTAAATATTCTTCGAATGTACGAGAGTATTATTTTTGCTGTCGGCGGGCCACCAGTATTCGACAGGCGGGCCGCGGTCTGTGCATCCATGCTCTATCTGTTGTTGCCCTAGTATATGGAGTCTCTTATTCCATCTGCAGAGTTCGTCATTGATCCATAATTTCTGGTATCACGTTGGAGTCCGTTTACCTTTTTGCCTTTCTTAAGAGAAAAGTACAAAAATAATTATTTGCATCGTTCGGATAAAATGACTATTTGTCTGTGCGAAAGCCAACGAAGCAGTTTCTGTCTTTCTTGATGCACAACTGCACCAAGCACGTTTTCCAAGAAGGACGTGTCTTGATATTGCGTTTGTTGTGTTTGTTGTGCACCGTTTACTTTCTTGATTTCCCTCAAGAAATGGCAAGTGATTTACTGAATCATGACGAATGTATCTGGTAATTGCCTATTCTCCTCATTTCTTTCTAGTACCTTGCTTCTAACGGACTGAGGTGCCGCTTAGATGTCCTCCTTTCATACCGACCACTTGCTTGCGAACTTTATAGAGATAATCGGCGAGATATAAGCAAAAGTCCAAAAGTTCTAAAAGATTTTTTTGGCACTTGCAATTCCGGCGATACTCAAACCAACTAGGTAACTGGTAAGGTCAACTTTAGGAAATATAAGTCGAAAAGTCCAACTGGTCGAGTGAGTCGCAACTTCTTGCGCATAACCCCAGAAAACAAACCATCCCCCGTATTATTATTTAAAAGAAAGTAAAAAAAACCTTTACCTTCGTTATACAAAAATCGACGCGTTTATTTCCCAAAAGGCACCTTCCACGTTCTCGGCGGAACACTCTCGACGGCATCCACCCGATATTGTCCGGAAAACGAATCGATTCCTTCTTAATTAACCGTTCGAAAATCGCAAACGTAGCCGACCGTTGGATGGAGAAAAAAAGAAACAAAAAAAAGAAAGAAAGGGGTGGGGGAGGAAATGGCGAACTCGATTATGAAAGTTTAAAGGGAAGGTTTTAGACCGTCCGAGGTGTATCTACTTGAAATCGCCTCGCCTGAAAAAACCTCTCCGATTCGAAGAAATCGCCGAACGAGAAAGTGTGCTGCGGAAGGAAAAGCGTTGGATCGGGGGGTAGAGGGGAGGGAGGAGATAACTCGAAGGTATCTTCATCGAGAATGCGTGGTGTATAAGACGCCGGGAACGCGAGCGGAATTCCGATTCGTTCTAATACTCATTTTCGATTGTTTATCGTCTACTTTTCGTTTACGTTCTCCCTTTTTCTCCCTCTCTCTCTCTCTCTATGGTTCCTTTTTCTTCTAGTCTCGAACTCCTGATGGATACGTTGCTTAAAGAAATTAGCGGAAGCTGATCTCCGCATTGAGAGAACCGAATCGGCAATTTCGGTCGATTAAGAGAATTGCTGTTGTTGTTAGAGTGAAGTTTGTCGATTCATACTTGATTCCATCTCACGTTTTTGGAGCGGAGTAAGTTCGGAAAATTCGGCGAGTTTCGAGATGATAATGGGGAAAGGTGCTTACTTATTTAATCCTAACCCTTATACCCTAACGGGTGTCGGGTTCGTTGAGTCACGTTGAGGTCCTTTTCCATGCCTTTCGCCATATTTTCATGTCTGGCACTTGTCTTCGAATTTTTCTCCCAATTCATATTCCTTCTCTCCGCCGCCTTCCCCTACTTCCTCTATCCAAAACTTCCTTGGTCTTCCTTTTGGTTTTCTTTTGCTTGTTTTGGCTTCGCAAACTCTTCTTACCACTTTATCTTCTCTCATTCTCATAACATGTCCTAGCCATCTAAGCTATAACACCTGATCTTTAATATAGTTCTTTTAACTTTTCTTTTATTTCCTCCGTGTCAGTCTGCCACTTCAAACTTACCAAGAAGTGATAATTTCCAATCTCTGGCCCTCTACTGACGTTTATGTCTTTGGTCCGCCTTCTAAGTTGTTAACTAAGCAGAAAATAGTCTATTACTATCGATCATTCCTAACGACTTCCAACTTCACTGGTATATTTGTGGATGTCCTTAAATATGTTTGAAATGTGTTTTTCTTATAATTAATTCGTTCTTTAAGCAAAAATTTATTATTCTTTCTCCGCTATTGTTTCTAAAATTTTCTCCATGTTTCCTCCATACACCGTTTGATATTTGTATTATCATTCCCAACTCTCCCATTTACATTTCCCATTATTAACACATTGTTCCGGTTTTTATCAATTTTCTCAGTTTGTAGGTCGTAGAAAAATTTGTCCTTTTAGATCTGTTGAGCATCTTCGTTCGGTCCGTATGCTACGATTATTAAGTATTCTTCTCTTCCGTCTTTCATGTTTATCGACAGGGAATACGGAGAGCCGAGAAACATCACACTAGAGACGAAATTGTCAAAAACTTCGACCCGGAGCACTATCCGCGTGTAAACAAAGAATTTCTAGTGTGTTCTGGCTTTATATATATATATATATATATATATAAGTAGAGACGCACGTTCTAGCCGATTAGGGATGGACAACTTGCTTTGAATTAAGCGGGGACGAAAGCCTCGGACCGGTTTCGCCGTTTCTCCTGCTCTTCAACGAGGCGCTCTCGCTCATGTCCAATTCATCGGTCGTCATTGGTCAAACATGGTTCCAGGAACTATCCCTCACCTCTTCCGTCATCTAAGGATTTTGAAAATCTTGGAAATTGCAATTATTTTTTAAATATATCAGATTTCTAAAGTTTCCCAAAATTTTAAGTTTGTTCAACTTTTTATAACTTCAAGAAATCATAAATTCTTTCAAATTGCTAAACAATGCAAAAATGTTAGAGAAGAAAAATGTATCACTAAAGATTTAAATTTCCTTTCTTGCATATTTCAAAATTATGTGGAAATCTAAAAATTTTTCTCAGTTCTATGATTTTGATCCTCAGCGTTTTATTAAATCTTTCAGAAATCTTTAAGACTCCAAAACTTTGCAAATTCCAAAATTATAGAAAATTTTAAGATTGAATATTCAAAGATTGCTAAAACTTTAGAGTTTCAACATTTTTGAAAATTCTAGAAATGTATAGTACAAACTGTTTTCGATATTTATAATTCATGCGAAAAATTAGAATTTATCAATTTTTTTAACAACTAAAGACTTAAAAGATTTTCCAAATTTCAACATTTTGGAAAAAATTTAATTCCCTCTAATTTGTACTTCGGAGCTTTCTTTTCAAAGGTTCACAATTATTCAAAATTTAAAAACTTTGCGAATCCCAGAATTATTCAAAATTTAAAACCGTTGCGAACCCAAAATTATTCGAAATTTTAAAATTCAAAATTCAAGGATTGTTAAAATGTTTCAGAATTTCAATGCTTTGCAAAATTTCTGCAATTACTAATTTTTTAAATCACTGAATTTTTCAAATTTTTCGAAATCTGAATCACGCGAAAATGTAGCGTACAAGGAATTTAATTTATTTTATTTATTTAAAGATTTTAAAAATTTTTTCAAATTTCAAAATTTTGTTAAAATCCATTAGGGTTGTTAAACATCTTCAGAAGTCCACAATTATAATGCTTCTTCTTCTTCTTTTCTCGTAGACATCTGCCTGATTGTTCCAAATTTACATGGATTCTCACCATGGTCTAGTGGGTCTGCCTGGTGCTCTCTTCCACACAATTATTCAAGATTTAAAACCTTTGCGAATCCCAAAATAGTTCAAAATTTTTAAATTCTAAATTCAAAGGTTGTTAAAATGTTTCAGAATTGCAATGCTTTCGCAAAATTTCTGAAATTCTTTGAAATCACTGGATTTTCAAAATTTTTCGAAATCTAAACCATATAAAAATGTAGGGTTTGTAACTAGAGATTTAATTCTTTTCTCAAATTTCAAAATTTTGTAGAAATCCATTAGGGTTGTTAAATTTTTTTATTATTTTTCTTACTACTTTCTTGTAGACATCTGCCTGATTGTTCCAAATTTACATGGATTCTCGCCATCGTTTGGTGGGTCTGCCTAGTGCTCTTTTCTATACAATTATTCACGATTTAAAACCTTTGCGAATCCCAAAATTGCTCAAAATTTTAAAATTCAAAATTCTAAGGTTCTTAAAATGTTTCAGAATTTTAATGTTTCGCAAAATTTCTGCAATTTTATGAAATCACTGGATTTTCAAAATTTTTCGAAATCTGAATCATGTGAAAATGTAGGGTTTGTAACTACAGATTTAATTCTTTTTCAAATTTCAATATTTTGTAGAAATCCATTAGGTTGTTAAAAATTTTCAAAAGTCCACAATTATTCTTCTTATTGTTCTTACGTCCTTGTAGGCATCTGCCTCTTTTCTTCCAAATTTACACGCTTTTTAGGTAGGTATGATTGCCTTGTAGAGCTAAATGTGTAACCCACCGGAAGTTTTATAAAGTAATAATGATGATATTTATTTCCGGGGAATTTTGTCATCGTTTCATTTATTTTTTATTATTAACAATTTATTGAGTAAAATTTTTGATCAACTTCTTCGATAAACCCAAGTTTTGGTCTTCTTTTCTTATTTTAAAAACTTAACCTCGATGTTACACCTACTAATAATTGTAAAGTATTTCAAGCTGTGAAGCCTACCTTTGTTAATGAAGTTTAACCGGACACAAATTGATGATGAATGGAAAAAAGTACTTCGGTACCCCTCCTGACATTTGTATTTCCCGGATTTCCAGATGCAAATAGGAGCAAATGCGCCTCGCCGAAGAGCTGTAAAAACGGCGAAACCGGTCCGAGGCTTCCGCCCCTGCTTAATTCAAAGAAAATCGCGTCCCTAATTAATTGACAAATCAACGCAGAATTCTCGACCTAAATATAATGCAATGACCGCCGAGATTGTTGTCCGGGTAGTAGTTGTTTCTTAGACGAGGATTACCCACTATCTAACTACAAAATTAGGTTATTCCTGGAGACGACGAAATTCTATGTTTATATAAAACCGAAAGTCCAAGAATTGAACTGCCCAAACCATTTCGTTAGTTGAGTCTACTTCCCCTAAATTACCAAACTGCTTCAAGGGAGTCGAGCAGATTTGATCAAAAATTTTTGAAAATAAAATTTCCATTTAACAAATTCTCACCTTTTATTTATGAAATGTATACGTCTATCATTCGTGACCTATTTAAATAATTTTTTCGGACTCCCTCCGTCACTTTCTAGGTCAAAAAGTGGTGGAGGTAATCCGACATATACCCCTTTATTAATGCGGGAAAAGAATCCAATTAGTTCTTGTCCAGTCCGATAGATGAACTCGTTTCGAAACCACTTCGACCATATATATTTAAGCACCTTTTAACGGCAAACGATCGCCTCGTTTAATTTCGAATTAATTTCCCGAACGCAGGAAGGAAGTGAGGTGCTCGAAACGGGGCGGATGTGTCGTTTGCTCGCCCGCGAAATTGTACCGCTACCACGTGTCGTACGTGTACGATCAACTCGCTAATTCTACCTCGAACTGACCGCGGGCGAGCTTTAAATATTGGAATATCGTTAGGCCGGCCCGGCTTTACATTCCACAATTAAGGGATGAATATTTTATTATAGTGGACGCACAGGAATCGAAAGCGCTCGTAAGCCGAACGAATTTTATAAGAGCAGAGTCTTGTTCTCGTTTTCCTTTTCTTCTCCTTCCTTTATAGTAGATCGTAGTCTGCTTTTCTTGGTTTATGTGGACGAGCAAGAAAAGGAAAAGATTGGTCAAAATTGCTGGAAACTTGCCTTTTAATGTCATCATCAAAGACCGGATTATATGTTTTTGCATATCTATAACTATCAACGGTCTAATTGAACGCTTTAAGATCTACACGAATTAGGGTAAATCAAAGCTTTTAGCACTAATTTAATTTTACATATTTAGAATATTTTGTTTTTTTTTTCCACATATTTCGAATATTTTAACATATTTGAAATTATTCGACATATTTTTCCGTTTGAAAATCTCGTTACCTTAATAAAAATATAGTAGACGATTTTCTGGGAAATTTACATTGTACGATTACCGATGTTTCGTTAAATATCATAAAATAAATATTACTTAAATAGGAATTAATGCTTTCTCAAAGAAATTTATGTTTCTAAATTTTTCTAAGAAATTGTGAATTACTTTTAAACTGCCAAACCAAATATCATGTTCAATACCGAAGAGCAAAGATTATTTTGTTACGGTTTCTAAGAATAAAAGTCGGAAATTAAACGAATAGAGGTGAGTTTTGATTGGTTAAAAATAATTAGGTAGGAGGGTGTACGTAGCATTTATCATGTAAAAATTTTCGTCATTTACAAACACCGTATAAAGTGAAGTTTTACCCAGCGCTATCCAAAAATGCCAAAGGCAAAAAGCGATTTAGTAGACTCCTTGATCAAGAGCGTTCCAGAATTACGTTTGAACGAAGAAAAAGTGTTCTGCAAAGCGTACGGTAAAATGGTGAGTTGATGATTTTACAGAGCAATTTTATCTTGTTTATTTAATTCAAAGTTCATGTTTATTTTACAAATTCTAGTCTGCCATACAATTGGTTCAAAAACTTGCTTTGGATTGCTGAATAAAATTATTTTCATTAATAAAAATATTTTCCTTTCATTTCGAAATGATTTTCTTGCCTAGAAGGATGCTTGCTCCAATTTCGTTCAGTTCAAATACTTTACTTGATTGGTCAATTCCAGGCTCTGGACTACCACCCAAGTCTCTAGTTTCCTCCTTTTGGTAAAAACTACCATTTTCATTTCCTTGTGTCTTAACAAACAGCCGTTCGTCCAACCACCATCCCTCCATATTGCCAAAAGCATCCTCTATGTCCAGAAATACTGCAAGTTACAAGACAATTTCAAGAACAATAAACTTCGAGAATTGTGGTATGAGAGTGTTTCCTTTTTCTTTGTGGAAACACCATCTACCATCTACTCCTTCTTAAAATTTGTCTGCAAACAATGATATAGGGATGCTGATAACCTACGACCAAGACTGTAGTGTTACTAAACTGCAAATTCCCCATCGATGCACCTTTTCTGGACTCACATTTCGCAGGTACCCTTATACCCCAAACACGTCAAAAATGTATTATTTAATCCCGAAATGAATATTCGAGTAGATTCCTAATAAGCTCTCGCCTACCCCCTTTTTCCCTCCGCGACCTCCGCTCTTTATTCGAGCAATTTTCGTCGAAAATTAAAAGCAATCCATTACGAAAATTATCAATGAAGCGGGAGCAACGTGAGCCGAACCCCTCTTCGGCGAAATGCTCAATTTAAACGGCCGTTTTCTTCATTTTCCGACCGAGGGAATCTTAAATATCGATTTCGGGGAACGAGGAAATATTAAACGGGGCGAGCATCCGACGCCAAAAAAAAAATTACTTACTTTCCCAACGGTTTACTCCGAAGGGCTTCCCCCTCAAGCGCGAAATATTTACTGTCACGGGCATGTCGGAGTTATGGCTCGCTCCTACGCGACTCGCCGAGGAAATCGTCACCTCTTCGAGACTCCTCCGTTCTGGTCGTCTGTCGTTTACCTTACCTAAATTATATCGCTATGGCGACGTACAGTAAATTCGCGTTTTGGGTTTTTCTTTTTCTTTGTGTAGTTCCTAATGGTCGTCATCCAGTGAAAGAAAAACCGATAAAAGGGAAATGATGATCTTCATCATTTATGATGCTTCGAGAGCAAATTTTCGTTCGTTGCAAGTTAGAGTTAGAGTGGAGGTCCAAATGAATTTTAATACAGTTACGTTCCTGGAAATGGATGTAATTATCTTCAAAATTGTTATAACCAAGTCCCGGTATGAATAAGGGATCCCCTATGGGATCCAGGAAGAAACATTTTGCTCGCCAAATCTTCCACCGAATTGCTTACAACTTTCTGTCTGTCTCCCAGGACTTCGAAAAGTCGAAAAGACAAACAAAGGTAGGAAACAGCAAATGCTCTGGCATCGGGAAAATCCAGGAACTTTGCAGACAAACATAGGGATGCCACAGGGATCGATTGTGGGGACGATTCCCTTCCTTATACACATCAAAGACGCAGAGAACGCTGCCTGCGCAAGACGTTGTTTCTTTTTCCATTTTTTTCTCTTCCAGATTCCCCAAATTGGAAGCTTTCCGTTCATCAGCTTCTGATTAGACGCACTTGATTTTGCTAGTTGTTTAAAACTTTTTCCTTAGGGAAAGAAAGGGGACATTTGTTTAATTTCCCTCGAGCTTCTGACAGGACCAATCAGTTTTAACGCTCGCCATGGATGAAATCGTGTAAGACCACAATCACGCTTAATGATAGTAATTGCAAGGACTGTGGTATTTCATAATGAATTTGGTGTTTGACTAGCCCGAGGCCGATTCAATCGGTTTACGGTTTCGATATAACTTGTTCCGGGCTAATGAAGCACGTGCCACCAAATTTATTATTAAACAATTGTGTGGTGGGAAGTTTGCCGATGTGATGTGGTGTCAATCGCGCTTAATATTCTAAATTCAATATTTCGGCACTTTACCATCCATACGCGATATTCGACCCGTTCCCGCGACTCGTTCAGTCGACCCCTTTTCGATTCGATCAGTCCACTGATAGAACGCGAATTTCATACGACACGTGTCTGATACAGTACTTGTTCCCACTGCACCCATTCTCAGCCCCGTTACTCGAGATCAAAGCTCCGAGATTCAAGGTTTGATTGTATCACCCATCCTTCTAACGTACACCGAAGGTGACTTCGTAGGCCCTTCCTATTACTGTCTTTATCGTCGCCATTTCTTTTTTATTCGTTTTAATTGTTTTATTTCGACTTCCACGAGGTCTCAGCGCGTTCTGTTTAACACCATTGTATTACTGATTCGGTCGCCGTAAATATTGCAGTTGTCCACACAGATTTATCGGGAAATGATTGTCCAGCACGTGACCAGTAAGTTTTTTAAATCTGGGAATTTTTGTGTTCATAGGTTTATGGTATTTACATATCATTAGGATCACACTAGCATTTTACATAGCTTGACATAGGCGTACAATCGTTACTCACAATTTCTGTTGTCGTTCTCTACGCTTTCGCTCCATTATTTTTATCATACGTTTAAAGAACAGAACTGTACTTTTCAGTACACAGTCGTTTCATCGCATTTCTGCGTAAAGTAAGCTAATTGTAAGTATAATATGATATGGCATAAAATAAAAATAATTATTTTAAGTTTAACTTGAAATGTTTACAAGTGAACAAGACGCATTCATTCTGATGGCGCATCTTCGAAGCGGTACTCGAAATGAAGATGAGACTTGGACATAGTCACTGCAATCTTATGTTGAGCAACACGTAGAAAGATTTTCCAATGAAAATGTTCCATATGAAACATTCTCTCGCCATAACGTGTGGAACGTTTTGAAAATAAACATTGCCCATCCTTTATTTGTTGGACTGATATTTTCCGTACATCAAAATGACAAAGGCTCAGTGAGCAATCAGTTTCAATTAACATGGTTTCAGGCGGGTTCACAATCTGAAAGACGTGACGTTCATGTCTTTGTAAAAAAGGCTTCATTGAAACAACATAACCTACAAGAGATTGGGAAACTGCCGCGTATATTAGCCCAGGAGGAAATCGAAAAGCACGATGAAGAGAATAATGAACGTCAAGATTTGTAAGCATAACTACATAATGAAGCATATGAAACGTTAGATCTGGTTCATCTAGCTTCTAAAGTATCAAGACCATGGTATGAAGATCTGGAAGCTAGCTACAGCGCCATTCATTTAAGAATTCAAGAACTTGAAGAAGAAAAAGATATTATTGGAAGCTTTAAAAGTATGGAGCAACGTACAAAGCTAGAATGCGCTACTTTTGTGGTTAAATATAATATTTACTTTCACTTATGTCACTTTTATCTTTAATACTGCAAATTTTCTCTTTCCAAATAACAAATTTTATCTTCATGTTCAACATTACGCAGAAGCATCGGTGTCTGATTCACAAAGCGGCTTCCGTAAAGGAAGGAGCATACAAGATCATATATTTACAATAAAACAGATAACCGAGAAGACGATACATCGTGGTGGAAAAATCTATCTAGCATTCATAGATGTGGAGAAGGCATTCGACTCGGTAACAAGATCTAGACTATGGAATAGCTTACAGGAAATAGGAGTTGATAATAAATTGATCGGAGCCAATAAAAGTCTTTATAAAAATACTACCAACTATGTAATTAGGAGAAATTATAAATCCGAAACATTTAAGACATACAATGGGTTAAGACAAGGAGGAGGACTGAGCCCCACACTGTTTAATATCTATATGGATGAAATAGCCAGAAGGTGTAATGGCGGAACAAAGAGAATATACGTAGGATACAGAAAACTGCAACAAATATCACTTTCTGAATGCGCATTCGCAGATGACATAATGCTAGTGGCTAAGAATAAGCATGACCTGCAGGAGAACCTACAAGTATGGAACGAAGAACTGCTAAATTATGGGTTGAAATTAAATAAGACGAAAACAAAAGTGATGGTATTGAGACAGGAAGAAGAAACAATAGATATAACAGTTGAGAACACAAAAATAGAACAAGTTAGTCAGTTCAAATACCTGGGAGTGCTGATAGACCGAAAAGGCGATCAAGAACCGGAAATAAATGAGAGAATTGGAAACTCAATAAAACTCTATTATGCAATGAACAACAACTTTATAGGAAAAAAGAAGTATCAAAAAAAACAAAGATGAATGTTTACAAAGCTATCTACCGACCAACAATTACCTATGGATGCGAAACATGGATATTGTCACAAAGACAAAAAGACAAGATACAAGCCGCGGAAATGGAATATCTAGGAAGAGTTCGAGGGGTGACCAAAAGAGACCGACTAAGAAGCGTGAAAATTAGGGAAGACCTTGAAATTGAACCCATCCTGGAATTTATTGAAAGAAGACAACTGAGCTGGTGGGGACACCTCGAGAGAATGAACAGCCAAAGACAAGGAAAAAAATATGGGAAGCAAAAGCAACGAGAAAGATGAAGCGGGGCAAACCTAAAGAGACCTGTAACAAGGTGATAAACAAGATATTGGAAAGAAGAGGACTGACATGGAACGAGGGAAGAATATTAGCGAGGAATAAGAAGGACTGGCATAAATTGATACACGGCTACAATTAGACTAGGAATTGCCCCTACACCTCATTGGTAAAAGGGTTTTTGATTATATATATATATATATATATATATATATATATCTTCATGTTTCATTTTTGTTTTGTCTAGTGCTAGTGCTTAGGGGCCCAAACTTTTTCGTCCGTAGACTTTTCTCTCGAAAACTTCTCCGGTCGACGGTCGATCCTTCACAAAAATTTAATTAACTTACTCTATAGAACCGTGATAATGGCTAACCACACCTGGTGCTTCATCTCCATCAGTGGAATTTCCATTTTTTCTGAACAACTAATTCCATGACTTCAAATATCGATTTGTCTTTGGTGCCCGTCTCTAAAAATCTAGTAAAAAGCAACTTTTGATACATTTCTTGATCTTTAGTAAAGCGAGAATTTTTTCATTACTTAAATTATTTGGTATTCAATATGACATATACTGACGTTTAAAATAATCTCTTTGTCACCTTCTAAATATTTCATGAGAGAACAAAACAAAATGTTTAATATCTTGTGAAATATATAATCTGGCATACTAAGCTCAATTTGATAGAAAATATCAACTAATATTACGAAGGTATGGTATTCGTTTCATACATTTTTAGTTACCTTTAGTTAGTTCAGTCAATATATCTGTGGAGGGATAGCCCATTGCGAGCTTTCGGGAAAGTGCATGTGGCCAAAAAGTTTGGAAAGTAAATAATTAATATAGATACACAATATACGAGTAAACAAGATGATAGCATGATGATTACAATATGCAATACTAAAAGTAATAGATTTTACAATAATATATAAGTTGTTACATACATATGTAACATGACACGTGTTTATAATTGAAACTTTACAGTACGCCGCTTGCTGCAATACTTTACATGAAGCAATAGTGTACTACCAACTGCTGTTATTTGGCTTGCCTAATTTGGTAGGCACCTGGCGTACAGGAATTATTGATATATCTGTATCAGCTAACGATATAACAGTGAAAATGGTTAATTTATTAATATGGTAAAGCTGGTATAGGATAGTTAACATGACCAGCAAAAACAATGGCAAATCACGCGAAACATTTTTGCTTAATTTTAACAGAATTTTGGCCCCCACATTTTTACATTACGGTACTGTGTTTCTCGTTGACGTTTATTTGAGAGGTAAGGGATTTTCAAAAGTCGAAATAAATAGTCGGGCATTCAGTCAGTATTCGGGTATTCCACAATGTAAGCAGGCGGTTTCATTGAAATAGCACTGCCAGTAAATAGCATATTATCGACAGGTGAATAACGCTTCCCTATCTCTGTTACTATTACAGAAAAACACACAGATGTTTTATTTCGCTGTCGTTGTATCAACTTGGCCTATATTTGAAAAGTTCGACGGTCTTTTATTGGTAAGGATAAAAATTTTTTTCTTTCAAAAAGATTCATTTATTGGTAAGCAATGTAAAGTCAAGAAAACCAAGAAAGTTTCACAAGAAATGCCTAACATTAGTACTTGTTTAGTTTGTTATTAATATGTTTATGTGATTGCAGTGTAAAAATATTTAAAGTAAAATGATTAATAAACCGTAGATAGCATGTATATTGTATTGAGAATTTAGTTAAATTTCTTAAACAAAATTGCACCGGCCTAGCTCCCAATCAATGATATAAAAAGCAACAAACTATATATATAAATTTTTAGAAATATTTAACATATAATCAAGATAATTACCTAGTGTTATGTGCGTGTGTGAGTGGAATTTCTCTTTTGTTGATGGTTCTTCCTATATCTCCTCTCTTAACTTCTATTCTCGATGCACCTTTAATTTCTATGGATTCTTCCCCTTCTTAAATTCTATCTTCTCTGGTATGGTGAGGCTCTCTTATTTACTGGTACTTCTTCTTGAAACCCTTTTATTCCAAATATATTTATTGACTGACTTATTGACTTATCTATCTTGTCAATTTTCTTCGTCGTTAACCAAACAAACTTTTCATTTCTTTTGGAAACCAGCACTACACTACATTATTTCTCCGTTGTCCACGAAACGGAAAATGTAATTCACCTTGACTCCAGTTCATCGAGGTATATCGCTGTTGTAGAAACCTGTATTGAATGTCGATGTATCCTTCGTTATTTCCAGTATTTTTTATGAATTCTTGTAATGTAGAAGTGTTATATGTATGTGTCTGAATGTTAACAATACTTTTCTGACTATTAACCGATACTTTTTATAATAATTAATAATTTTATTTCTAGTTACATTTTTTCTCCCATTAAACGTTTCTGGCAGGAGTTAAAATAAGAAGCTAACACCCGTAGAGTAATAAAACGTTCAAAAGGTGGTGGGCGTGGTGTCGAAAAGGTATAAATAGAACCCCAAAATAAACCGAATGACAATTGAAGACCATAACCCCAACATTGACTGTAAATTTTGATATATTGAATTGTAATAAATGATGAATTTTCTAATGGTAATTAACAATTCGAGTATTCCTATACTACAATATACTGTACAAGCAGTGTGAAAAATTCGCAAATTTGAAGTAGACCGCTCATTCATAAATTATTTACGCTTACTCGATCAATGATCCGATCGTTACTCGCATTGGAAATTGGCTACAATTGTATAACAGGGCCGGACTCGAAACTGTAATTATAAATATCTTGCGAACGGTACGTTTGGGGCCCTACGTTTATTAAACAAATATTGAATATGTTTTAATTATCTACCTTTGAACAAATTTTTTACCATTTATACAGTTACACCCTGTATATATGTATATATATATATATATATATATATATATATATATATATATATATTAATGTTGGATGTCTGGTACATACATACGTACGTATGTATGCGCCCCGACAGACCGCCTACGTATTTTTTTTTTTGATCTACATCGCCGGAAATACGCGCAGTGCGTTTACCGTAGCCTGTCATCCGGTGATGAGGGTACTCCATTATTCGGACGGGTCCTGTTTCTGCCCGGGACCGAAACGTCCGTCCCCTTCGTAATTGAGGATCGAATAATATCGGCGTTTGATATACTGCCGGTTCGAGCAAGACGACGCGCGTCCCTTCCAACAACTAATTCGATTTGTGTTTTATATAAAAGTCGGAGACAAGCGTCGCGACGATGAAAAGAAAAATGGGACAGAGAGAGACGTGATACACGTATTGTATTATAGAATAAGGGGGAACTTACCTATCATCCCGTTTTTAGGGGAAGGATTGGAACGACGAAATTTTAGACGATCTGTAGCGGTCAAGTTAGACCCGGGTGGATTTAAGCACCACAACAAATCGTTTCGATGGTTGCAGATTTTATAGGGAATTTCCTTTCCTGTAGAATTTCAAAAACTCCACGCCCTTGATAAGACGATTAAACACCAACCTTCACCACTTTTTCACCTCACACGAAAATTACCAGACATGGAAACAACTGTCGGTTGTTGTTTTTTCCTTGTTTGTTTCGGACGAATTATCAATCGATTCAATCGATTACTAATCGCGAATAAGATTATTTCGTCTTCGCGATCTTCTCGATATAAATATTTTTTGTTCGCGTTATTCTACGCGAGCTCTCCGACTTCGAACTGAATTGCAGAACGAACGGCACGCGACATGTGTTTTTCGCCAATTTAGTGTGATTTGCTCGCTTCGGAATTTATAGAATTTCGCCTTATTGGGAATCTAGACGATTCTAAAAAAGCAATCGATTTTACTAATGAGCATCACCGAGCGCGATAGCGACCGCACGCACGCATAGAAACGCGACGTATATAAAGTAAGTGTTTAAGTTTCTATTAAAATCACGCGTGTGTATCTATGTATCATACATACATGTAAGTGCGAACATATTGTACTGAGAATTTAGTTAATTTCCTAAACTAAATTCCAACGGCCTAGCTCTTAATTAATGATATAAAAAGCATAAATTATAACAAATTATATCTTTAAATTTTGAGAAATATTTAACATAAAATCAAGATAATTACCTAGTGTTGTGTGTGTGTGAATGTAATTTCTTTTATTCGATGATAGTTCTTCCTATGTCTCCACTCTTAACCTTCCTATACTCACGCATACGGTCTGTGAGACCGACTTATATAGTATAGTATACGTCTTTCATTTTGACGTGAGTATAGGAAGGTTAACTTCTTTTCTCGATGCAGCTCTATTTTCTATGGATTCTTCCCTCTCTTAACTTCTTTTTCTGTGCGGCTCTATTTTCTATGGATTCTTTCCTTTTTAAAATTCTTTCTTCTCCGGTGTGGTGAGGTTCTTTTATTCACTGGTACTTCTTCTTAAAACCCTTTTATTCGAAATATATTTATAGACTTATTTGTTGACTTATGTATCTTGTCAATTTTCTTCGTCATTAACCAAACAAACTTTTTATTTATTTTTGGAAATCACACTACATTATTTCTCCGTTGTCCATGAAACGAAAACTTCTCCTTGATCCAAGGTCATTCAGACATAATACGTTGTTATAGAAGCCTGTATTAAATGTCGATGTATCGTTAGTTATTTCTTAGTTTATCCAGTGTGTGTCTGAAGTTTACAATTGTTTTCCTATCTTTTAATCGATGCTTTTTATAATAATTAATAATTTTATTTCTAGTTACATTTTTTTCTCCCATTAAACGTCTCTGGTTGGACTTAAAATAAGAAGCTAACACCCGTAGGGTAATAAAATGCACATTTTCTGTCATTTTCCCACGGCCTTTAGAGGAAACCAAAATAGACGTATCATCTGCATATATGTTGGTTTACTATAACGACCTTGATGTTTATCGGTAGATCATTGACATAAATTGTAAATAGGAGAGAAGCCAATATGGAGCCATGTGGCACTGCCACTTTTATAGACGCCATCTTTTTATGTTCGTTAAAAGATTAATAAATGTTTGTTCCTCGACGATAATCAAAAATGTTCGTTTGATAGGGGACTTTATAATTTGAAACAAACACAAATCTAATACGAAACCAACACTTTATTTCGCAACATCATACAATCATCTCAGTCCCAATTTTTCCCCCAACACCACCGCATTTCTCAACGTGCTTATTAAAATACTTCTTATAGAAAAATTCCCGCCCGCACTTCGGACAACTAACGCAACCCTGCTTGTGCGAATGCATATGATCCTTCAACTGCCTCACGGTGAAGAACTCCTTCTGGCACACCTTACACTCGTGCAATCTCTGCCCGACGTGCTTCTTCATGTGCTTATTCAAATTATACTTTTCGGTAAATTCTTTACCGCACACGCCGCAAGAGTGCCTCCGATCCGAATGTATGCGTTTCATGTGCTGGACGAGACTCGGTTGAGATTTGAAGATTTTCGCGCAGATCTCGCAAACGCGCTTTTCAGCGAAATGTTTCCTCGACGTATGGACTTGGACAATGTTGAGGGATTTAGCGCTGAAATCGCAGTATTTACATTTGTACGGTCTCTCGTTGCTGTGGTAGGCCATGTGACGGTTCATGGAGGATTGGCAGCTGTTCTGTTTACCGCATACGTGACAGACGAATCCTTTTTGATCGGTGTGGCGAGCTTGGATGTGTTTGTCGAGTGACGCCTTCGAAGTATGACGCGTATCACAGATGGGACATCTGAAAACGGAGAAATTACGATACGGTTCCAAAGTTATTTTTTATCAAAGTTCTGATTGTGTCTATTGATTATTCCGGTAACTTGCTTACACACGATTTTTCACAACTTATGTATGTGTCAAAGCTAAGATTATATGAGGTAAAAGTAAGTCAATGCGTGTCAAAGAAATAAATTTTTTTGTTTTGGGTGCACTGGTTTATCGCAGATAACAGTTCTTTGAAGTTCTATTCTCGTCGGTGTCGATAAATACTTGTGCCTGACGTAATAATGATTTACCTCATCAGTAGGATTTGATAAAAGAGTGGATAACGTGACATCATTAAGTAGGGTAAACCGGACTCACGCTGTCACTTCAATGATAAGTTATCATTGAAGAATAAAGTTCGAAGGAGTGACAGCGTCAGTCCGGTTTACACTACATAATGATAACACGTCATCCACTCCTTTATCAAACCTTACTCATCAGTAGTTGGTGGTATCTAAAGCAAGCGAACCACTTGGGCATCAAATTAAAACAACGCGACCTATCCAAATATCCACTTGACCTTGCTTAACCCCTTCAGACCTGGCGTACATACTGATGTACATAGACTTTAGTATTTTTTTGATCAACATGTTTTATAAGAAACAACTGAAACCGATTGTACATTGTCCTGTACACATATTTCTCCATGTTTATTTTACGACGTAACCATCCGGGCTGCAAAACAAGGAACGCATGTGTTTTGTGAAAAATGTAATGTTCACCTTCGCCTCACAAAAGGTAGAAATTGTTTTGCTTTATTTCATAGAAAATAATTTATTGAACATCAATATATTTAAATTTAGTTTTACAACGTTTTGTATTTTATAAGAATGTCTACTTTATGTTTCAATAAAATTTGAATACAGCTTTATGTCAGTTGAGACCAGATTGAGACCATAATATACATACCAATGGATATCATCAAAAGTCACTACAAAATTTAATTGAAACTTATTAAACTTTATTTGGAAGTTAATTTAATACCTTTTAACTGAAAACAACCAACAAATACTCTTTTTCTATGCATAAAAAAGTTCAGGTCTAAAGAGGTTATCATATGGGCCGAATTTTGCTAGCGTTTACATTTCTTTGTCTAAATAATACACGTTAATTTTTACTTCTCACTATCTACAGTTCCCTCAAAACTTCGAAAATTCATTTCGGCTTTCCTGCGATGTGTAAGACAAATCTTTTCCCTGAAAAATTTTGTTTTATTTATTGCGAATTTTCTTATCTTATGTTACTTCGATAATCTGTGATAAGTTGTGAAAAAGCCTGTATATGAAATAAATAAAAATTACCCTTATCATTGGCACAGTGTTAACAATCTCAACAGTGTTTCTGGTGAAGTACACTCATGCTCAGATGATAATCTAGGATAACCTAACTTTGCCAATACGTAAAAAAGATAAAGCTATTGGCAAGGATACTAAAGAATTGTTCAATCTTGTATACCTGTCAGCCGTACTATGACAGTACCAATCACATGCGGATAAAAAATAAAAATGAGGTTCATCCCAGATTTATATGAACATGAATGTACATGCAAATGTGTGATGTTAATTGTGCAGTTCTTTGTCTGACGGACGTTAGCCGGTTATCGCTGGTAACACTTAATTCGCCCAGTTTTCCACTGAGGATGGCAACTTAGTTGCCGAAATACGTATCTGGAATTATTTCCGGAAGGTATAGTAAGGGTAATTTTTATTTTTTTAATAGTATTATTTTAACCACAGTCTCACTAAACTGATATCCTCAACTTACTTATGTATGTCGGTGTGAAGTAACAAATGCGCTCGCAAGCTACCTGGCAGCACTTCCATTTTGCAGATCTCGCAAGGCACCCGGTGTTTGTAATCGTGTTCGACCAATAATTTACGTTGATCGAATATCTGGAAGATGCACCTGTATTGAAGATCCATCCCACAAATCGTGAAGGCCCGGGCGAATATTCGGGAACGGCACGATTACAGCCGAACGAAACGTCGTACCAACGTCGGGTCTTCGACAATTTTTTCGAGAGGTGGATGGTTAGAATTAAAAGAAAAGAACGTCGATTACAGTGTCAAAAACCCAAAGTTGATGCGACGTTTCGTTCAGCTGTAATAGTCCTCTTCCGGTACTTCAACCCAAATCAAGTCTTCAAATATGCTTGTAAGCTACGTGACCAAATAATTTATGCACGCAGGACAAGCACTGTTGCTTATACTGTCTTACTAGGAAAGGTTTCCAATCTGCACACGCCATCTGGATGAAACTTGGTAATTATGTAGAGCTGCCAGGACTATGTAAGAGGCCAATAGCGTCTTTGAAGGGGTGAAAGGCACCGCCAAGGATGAGACCGTTTTTGCCAATTACACTACAATTGTTGCAAGAAGAAAATATTCAAACATACGAGCATATAACGCAACACAAACTAGTTATAGCGAAAATGACTACAAAGAACGGAGTATACGAAACAGATAAAACGTATACGAGGATTAGGATGAAGAAAATGAAGGATGATAAAGTGAAGGAAAGAAATAGGCGATGAATTGACAAAGAAATGATTGTAATATGAAAGGAGAATGGAACGTCCTCAAGAATCCAACTATTAAAGCAGCAGCGAAAATATGTGATATAGCGAAGATAAGAAAAATCATACGAGAAGTGAATAGTGGAGTACAGAGGTTAAAGAAAGGTTAGAGAGAAGAAGAAAGCCTGGAAGAAAGTACAAGAAATGATCAATGAAAGAAACGGAGTAGAATATGTGGAGAAACGTGACTGGGCAAAGACAGTTGTAAGGATAACAAAAAAAAAGAATAGAAAGAAAGAATAGAAGAAGAAATATTTTCTAGACAGGAAGAGATCCCCAATGTAGAACAATGGAGGAAATAGAAGAAGTCCTAAGAAATATCAAGAATCGAATGGTGGAATACCGAAGTTAGAGAGAAAATGAGAGAGAAGAAGAAAGCCTGGAAAAGAACTACAAGTGACCAACGAGAGAAACGGAGTAAAACATGTGGAGAAACGTGACAGAGAAAAGAAAGTTGTCAGGGAAGCAAAAAAGAGGAGCTGGAAGAATTTTGGAGAAGAACTGGAGGAAAACTATAAGACGAACAATAGAAAATTTTGGAACAGGATAAGAAATTTTGAGAGGAAAACAGAAGATGGAAGATTGCGAAATTGAGGATAAAGATGGGAACATAAGGACAAAAACATCGGAGATAAGTTAGGCCTAGAAAAATATTTTAGAGATAAGTTTAGACAGGAAAAAATACTAAATGTAGAACAAATGGGAGAGACTCAAAAGAAGTGGAGGAACTGGGAGAAATCGAAATGGAGGAAACAGAAGAAGCCATAAGAAATACTAATAAAAGTGAATGGTGGAATACCGAATTTAAAGACAAAATTAAAGAGAAGAAGAGAGCAGGGGAAAAACTACAAGTGACCAACGAGAGAAACGGAGTAGAATACGTGGAGGGGAAGCAAAAAAGAGGAACTGGAATTTTGGAGAAGAACTGGAGGAAAGCTATAAGACGAAAAATAGGAAATTTTGGAACAGGATAAGAAATTTTGAGAGGAAAACAGAAGATGGAAGATTACGAAATTGAGGATAAAGATGGGAACATAAGGACAAAAACATCGGAGATAACTTAGGCCTAGAAAAAATATTTTAGAGATAAGTTTAGACAGGAAAAAATACTAAATGTAGAACAAATGGGAGAGACTCAAAAGAAGTGGAGGAACTGGGAGAAATCGAAATGGAGGAAACAGAAGAAGCCATAAGAAATACTAATAAAAGTGAATGGTGGAATACCGAATTTAAAGACAAAATTAAAGAGAAGACGAGAGCCGGGGAAAAACTACAAGTGACCAACGAGAGAAACGGAGTAGAATACGTGGAGGGGAAGCAAAAAGAGGAACTGGAATTTTGGAGAAGAACTGGAGGAAAGCTATAAGACGAAAAATAGGAAATTTTGGAACAGGATAAGAAATTTTGAGAGGAAAACAGAAGATGGAAGATTACGAAATTGAGGATAAAGATGGGAACATAAGGACAAAAACATCGGAGATAACTTAGGCCTAGAAAAATATTTTAGAGATAAGTTTAGACAGGAAAAAATACTAAATGTAGAACAAATGGGAGAAACTCAAAAGAAGTGGAGGAACTGGGAGAAATCGAAATGGAGGAAATAGAAGAAGCCATAAGAAATACTAATAAAAGTGAATGGTGGAATACCGAATTTAAAGACAAAATTAAAGAGAAGAAGAGAGCCGGGGAAAAACTACAAGTGACCAACGAGAGAAACGGAGTAGAATACGTGGAGGGAAGCAAAAAGAGGAACTGGAATTTTGGAGAAGAACTGGAGGAAAACTATAAGACGAACAATAGGAAATTTTGGAACAGGATAAGAAATTTTGAGAGGAAAACAGAAGAAGGAAGATTACGGAATTGAGGATAAAGATGTGAACATAAGGACAGAAGCATCGGAGATAACAGAGGCCCGGAAGGAATATTTCGAAGATAAGGTTAGGCAGGAAGAAATACTAAATGTAAAACAAATAGGAGAAGCACAAGACGAATTGGAGGAACTGGAAAAAAATCACAATGGGGAAATGGAAGAAGCACTAAGAAATATCAAGGGTGGGAAAGCAGCGGGAGAAGACCAAATCGAGCCGGAAATTATAAAATGAATGGGAGAGACTGGAAAGAAATGGCTACTCCGAATATGTAAAGAATCATGGGGCTTTGAAAAATACCAGAACATTGGAAGAAGAACATTGTATTACCAATCCATAAAAGAAGGACAGGAGACATGCGAATGTGACAACTACAATACTACAACTACTATACAAAAATCATCGAATAGAGAATGAGGAAAAGGATAGAGACGAAGTTAGAGGATGAGCGGGCAGGATTTAGGGTAAATCGGCAGAAAAAATAATAACACCTACATAGTACGAAGCATTACGGAAAGACAGTTTGGAAAAGGCAAGGAATTATATTTAACATTTCTGGACCTAAAAGAAGTTTTTGACTCAATAAACAGGGAAATAATCTGGAGTACTCTGCATAAATGTAAGATACCCGAGAAACTAATAAACGTGATAAGCTTCCCGTATGAGGAGGTTATACGTTCAGGCTAGAGAATTAACGAAGATAATTCACCGATAATTCAAGACTTTATACTCAGCCTGTATATGATTAACCCAAACATTTTCGAGTAAGTATTTGAATTGCTACCAACCGATGGATTATGCAACCAATTTTACAAAAAGTCATGTAACTTACAAACAATTTTGAATTCATTGCATAAACAATTCAGTCCCTACCATATCACACTTATCGCATTTAAAAACGAATTCTCCATCGTGTTCGTTTTGGTGATGGTAATACTCGAAGAAAGCATCAAAAGATCTCCCACATACATCACACGTATAAATATTATTACCGATTATCTCGATCATCTGCGGAAATTCAAGAAATTAAGTTACAATCAATTAGATTTTAAGTAAGGTGCTCTTCAAGAAGGGGTATAAGAAGAGGACTTACACCATCATCAACGTAATCGTATCTTGATGTCGTTCGATTTCTCTTATTGCCCGAGTAATCGTAATTATCATAATTATAATCTCCGCCGTCTTCATCGCTTCTTACATCTGCTGGATCCTCATCGTTGCCATCAGCATCAATAGATGTGGTTCCCATTCGGCAATTATCTTTCGGAGGAGAACGTTCAAATTCGATTAAGTGTTCATAGGAATTCTGGCACGTGCGCTTAAATACGTCGAAAGCATTGACCTTTTTAACGCAGTCGACGCAAGCATATGGGGAAAACCATCGTTTCTTGTGACCTGTTACATATCGAAACAGAATGTAAGATAAGTAATTGATAAGAACATTGTAGCTATACAAGGGCAGATTGGCAAGTTTTCGGAATCGCTGCAAGGGGATCGCTATTTTTCCAAATACTTTATGTCGTTGTGTTGGGACAGCTTTCATACCAGTCGACTGTAAATATTAAATCGATCTGTCAAATAGTCTGGTTTTCACAAGCATTTAGGTCAAGTAGCTTTTTGCGTTCTCAATTGGGAATAAAAATGAAGTTCGAGCGGTCATCAAATTTTTATCTTTGGGAAGGGAAAGCCGCAACGGAAATCAAATCAAGGTTAGATGTCGTTCTTGAAGATTTTCCACCGTGAGTTTGTGGGATTTCGGAATTCAAGCGTGGTTGCACGCATACAAGTGATGAACTACGTTCTGGACGCCCGGAAACGTTTACCACGCCAGAAATTTTGGGAAAAATCGCGATGTTGGAAGTTCGCCGAATAAAAGCGCGTGAAATTGAGGAAGCCGTGGGCATCTCGTATAAACGCGTTGTTCGTATTTTACATAATGAATTAGGTTTAAAAAGCTTTCTGCGAGATGGGTGCCGCATTTGCTCAATTCTAAGCAAACACGCATTCGAGCTCGAACCTCTGCCGGTTGTTCGGAAGTGTTTACGAGAAATCCGACGGATTTGAAGAGACGATTCGTGACCATGGATGGGACCTTGATTCATTACAACACACCAGAAACAAAAATGAAATCGAAACCGGTGGATTGCACCCGTTGAATCAATTCCGAAGGAGGCAAAGACCATTCACTCGACTGGAAAGGTGATGGCAACGTTTTTTGGGACGCAAACGAAATGTTACTGTTGGTTATCTTGAAAAAGCAAAACTTTTACTGGCCCGTATTACACACTTTTGCACGAATTGAAAGCATCAATTCAGGAAAGGCGTCCGAAAATGGTTAAGAAAGTGGTTGGAGGAGGTTGGAAAATGGTTAGAAAGTGCTGTTTCATCGCAAAAATGCGCCCTTCCCTTCAAATCCCCTCACATCCGTCGTACTCCTTCGCTCCGCACACACCTTTCTTTTACCCAAAATCCATCGCCAAATTTTGTCGAATAGTCTCTCTATTGGTATTTAGTTCTTCAGCCAACATTCTTATAGTGAAATTACCATCGATAGCAATGATTTGTCGAGTTTTTTGCACTAATTCAGCGCGATTTTTACCTTTTGGACAACACCATTCAAATGTTCACGACTGTTTTTAAATCGCGTAAACCACTCATAAACTCTTGTTCGAGACATACATCATCACCATAGTTTTTACAACAGTTTTTGCGTCTCAGAATTTTGTTTTCCAATTGTAAAACAAAATTTAATATTAGCTCTTTGTTTCATTGTAATTTCACGACATGAGCACCTAAACTACACACACACTAAAGTGCATGTAACTTTTATAAGCTATCATCCAATTTGCATGAATTTAAGCAACAACTGTGTGTTTCTAATGCTGCTATCGTTTAATAGATGGCATTAACAATAAGTGTTCTAAGATTTAAATTAAAAGTTCCGTTTTTAATTGTCAGACTGTATATTTTATTTCTTACTGCATTATAGGAATAAAAGCAAACATGACACTGACAAATTAAAAGGCGCCAGATTTGATTTATAAATATTTGATTGGTGGTGATCACCACAGGAAATCGATGCATTGTATCTCCCATACCAACATAACCTAATGATTTGTATCAACAACTTTACTCTCAAATTTTATCTATTACAGTAGTATGCGAGTGCAGTGTTGCCAAATGTATATTTCTTTCAAGTGCTTCCTAAAAACATGCCAGCATACAACACATTAAGATTAAGATTTTCGATTCAAAACTGTACGAAGGACATCGCTGCGCATTGTTTTTCCACCAATTGATACACGCCTGTATAGGCGCAACATCTTAAAAATCAAAAAACGGTATTTCAATTCATAAAAACCACTCCTATCAGTTCAAGATTTTCGTTTCCTACTCACTAGAGTTGGTCAATTTGCGCCAATAACCGGTGAGGGGGAGGAGGAGGGGTGCGCAAAAGTTTACACATAAAATAAAACATTGGGCGTTTTCGCGACGTAGGTAACGTTTTTAAAACAAATCTAGAACTACGTAATAGTATTTACGGCAGCATATATGTATACACAACACATCTCATCGAGACTCGCAGTTATGCTGAAGGTTGTATCGAACCCCGCCCCTGCTCGTTGGCGTGTGTGAGCAACTCTACTGATCACTAGCTTCTGCTCTATAGTTCGCATCTCTAGAATCAGCATCACAGCACAAAACTCTACCTTTATAACTTTCATACTCAGACTATTGGTTTTCTATCTCAACACAAATTCTCAGCATAATCCAATCCTTTTCCAAGTGATTTGTTTGTAACTAAAACTACCAGTGGAAACTACCCTGTTAAAACTCACGTCATAACAGTGATCTTCGATATTATATCATTTTCTTTTTCCATCTACGTACAAAATATCAATATATTGTGACGTGGAAAAATATACTATAAACAAAAACACCCGAATGACATCAAGCTAATCTGAGAACGGCTGAGATGGGGCACAGCGCTGTAGTCCTTAAGATTTGTAACATGAATTGTAGCCAGTTGTCTGATAGACTCAACCCAGTTAACATGTATTTGAAATAAAAGAAAAAATTGAGATTGCTAGCAGTAGTATGCCTGTTTCATTTTGAACTCATATTAACCCCTTCTCTCTGTGTCACAATATCATAAGAATACCCTCTCACAGAAATAAGAAATCAAGTTACTTCGTTATATCTCAGTCTATTAATTCGAAATACAGTAAATTGTAACAGAAACATATGTCACCACACATTTATGCATGCAACATGTGGTGATTTTACATGGTAATAGTGCAATAGTGAATAAGAGCAGACTTGCCAAATCTATAAGATATAAAATATACCATAAAATACCAGGGCATGCTTGAGAGTAGTGTCTAAAACCTAAATTTATACCAGAGATAATTTCTGAACGTTTTCTACGATGCACGTCTCTGTAGTTCCCAAAGGGTTACGAGGTATAACCGGGGAATAATGAGATTAAAAAAGATACTCGAATCGAAAGGAACCAAGCCACCTTAACGTTTCTCCTTCGACTTTACTCAAATTTCCTCATCCTACTAACAAAATCATATTCTATCCATCACCAGTTTACAGGGTTTTTATTAGGTACCTCCAAAATTCCCAAACAAAATGCATCTAAAAACAGGAATATTTACCTCGATCGAAAGACAATTTTTTACTTTATCAACAAAATCAACAGAAACGTCACGAAATATCTCCAGATATTCCACACAATCATCGTTCTTACTAAGACAAAACCTGCACATTCTCACGCGTTCCATCCCCTCAAACACCAATGTTTTGGGTAACCAACATGTTACATATTAGTTGATGTTTGTTTATAACCTCAACCACAATCTTATTCAACTTCGATTGTATGATTGTATGTATACAACCACACGTGTTTCTGACGTTTGTTAGGAGCATCATCATCATCATTGATCCACATTAATCATCAATCCTAATTGCGCACCGTCGTCGTCGTAGTGAGTTGCTAATTTTCACCTAGCCTCCAAAAAATGGCAAGTTATTTCGAGGAAATGGGCTGGCAACCGCTTGGGGAGGGCGAAACCCCTAATCATTTTCTGCATTTAGCACGTCTTTTAAGGGATTATAATATGTTCGAAGAATTAGGGATGGAACACAAACTAGCACCACCGGCTTCTAAGAAAGTTGTGGACGAGTTACCTGAAGAAACCATAAGTGATGAAGGTGAGGTTTTTATCGTTTTAAAATTTGAATGTGCTATATTTTCACTGAAGCAAAGACAAGTTTATAAAGTAAATATTATTATTGGCTTCAATTCTTATTATTAGTGAGTCTCATTTTCTGCCAACCAAACAATCCGAATGGGGTAAACAGCACTGAATATGCCCTGCTTAAGAATAACTCCATAGAAAACAAAACAAGTCATCAATTTGTTTGGGCTGTTTTACCCGACCACCTCTAAAATATGTAAAGCTTGCAGCTGATTAAATGGCTTAACACGTCCGCTTAATTGCCAACACATGCAAACATCTAAACCAGAATTAAACGCGCTGGCGTGTTATCGGCAGTGGACCTGCCCCCAAGGAAACGCGACTACTTAATAAATACATATGAATTATATGTGTTCAGGATTATGTCGTTATTCCAACATCACTCAACATTTACAATATACTTCAATTAATAAATAAAAACCCCAACATTTCAGGGAAACAGTGCCCCGTTTGTTTGAAGCCACATGAAATTGGTGAGATCGTAAAGAAACTGCCTTGTCGACATTCCTTTCACACTACGTGCATCCTACCGTGGTTAACGAAGGTGTGCAAAATTCAATTTTACCTGGATAATATTGCTTAAGTTCGTTGTTTTAGACCAATTCTTGTCCCTTGTGCAGACACGAACTGCCCACAGATGACGAGGAGTACGAAGAGTACAGAAAGGAGAAAATCAGGGCGAAGCAACGGGAGGAAGAGATAGAAATCTTGCATAATTCCATGTTTTCATAATTTTACCCCCGTTGTCTCCATAAATTCCATTATTTTTTAATATATACATTTTGAGGTTATGAAGGCCACTTTTTAATCGAAAATATTTTGGTGCGCGTGGTTTTGTGAACGCACCCATCGACGAGGGATTGTGATTGGTTGCTGAGGAATGAACCAATAACTTTTCGAATGCGTTCAGAAACATGGTTGCTTAGAGGGAAATTTAAAGTTTATATTAATTGTAATATTTATGCGATTATATCTATTTCATGTATATTCTAAATAAAAAGCATAGTTCGTAAACAAATACATGATTTTTACTAATGCAAACCGATTTTTACATCAGAATCAATTAAGAACGCATCCTAAAAATTGCGCCCCCATAAAAAACCAAATCATGGATCTTAAAGGTAATTTCCATAATTCTCCCATATTTTACCCTTAATTTTCGTTTTATTTCATTCAGAAATGGATCCAGTATGATAATACTCGACATTCCGCGCGTATATTACCCGTACGCATGCACAATCTGTTTGAAACCTGATCCCAACATCAAAAGATGTTCCGGCTGCAAGCTCGCTGGTTACTGCTCGCAATATCATCAACTAATAGATTGGGAGCACTCCCATAAGAGCCTGTGTAAAGTAATCGCAAGATGCAACCGAAGATTCACCCCGAAAATCACCAACTTCGAAGAATGGACCAACTATCGATTGGGACGGAGATATATTTGGGAACACAACCTTAAAAGGAGCTTAAACACGCAAGAAACGTTAATGAATCAATTCTCACCGGTTTGCGCCGTGTGTTTCTCGAGGGAGAACCTATTCTGTTGCTTTGATTGTCTAAACGTGTCCTATTGTTCGAGCAGCATCAATTGGAGCATTCGAGGAAGCACAGGAAATATTGCGGATCTCTTAAATTAAGTTTGATTACCAACAGTTATATTAATTCTCGGGGACTGACGGATATCCAATTATCTGCGATCGATAAGCAACCCCTTACATCCACGAAGGATATTTTAAAATATATAAGTCCGATCAATTGCAATTCTTCACATGATGACCACTTAACTCAAGAAGAAGAATTGCTCGCTTTAAACATCGTAAAAACGGAACGAATAACATTAGGATTAAATTTATTACATGCTTTGAATCTCACAAGTACAAAATCTGAAATAGTTATACATATCGTTGGGGCATCCCATCTCGAAACCGAATCCGACTGGGAAATTATCACTGAAATATTATCGAATTGGCTAGGTATATCTCATATAACATATCATCTAGTAGGACCTGATTTAAACCCTAGCGATTGTAAGGAAACTCCTCTGTACAACATCTTTCATCACTCATGTCTATATCATGACATTTTAAGCAAAATTGACGAGCCAGATCTGGTAGCTGCTTTTAATTGTGGCCTGCACGAATATGAGGGTGAAAAAGATAATCTGTGGGCGTTAAGCATTCCAAAACTGTTACATTTTAAAGACACACCATTACTACTTACCTCCTTCACGGAAATGGAATTGATTAAAGACAAAACGATAGTAAATAATTTAGATTGTAAGCTGAATGTGATCCTTGATCTCGAAAGGAATCCTTTTGCATTTTTGAAACCATTGAGGGATTGGTTGTCAGCCGATGAGCCCGTATTTTATAGATGTAATTATATTTATATTGTTGAAAGGACCGAATGACTGATTTTTCCAGTTTGTATCTTTTGTATTTTTGTATATTTTGGCATCTAATTTGTTGTGTTATCTATATGTTCGCAACTATTGAATAAAATGTATATATATATATATTTCGTGACCTTTTTATACTTATCTTATATGATAGATCTCTAATATTGACCTATTAGTGGTAGAGATCTATCATATAAGCTATTGAATAAAATATTGGAGAAGTAAATTAAATCCAAAAGAACCATCCTCTAATAGATCTCTGAATTTTTTTGCTTGATAACCAACCTCAACCCGCACAAAAAGAAAAACATTTATTTTCAGAGGTGAGTCTACCGTTAATGATGCGTTAATGATACATAGATTAAGTTAGTACAAATATCAGCCGTTTCCCAAAATTAAACTTTGGTGACATTTTTAGAACCAATCCATCAGTAGAGGGATAAATATAGGAAATAAGTGAAATAAAGTCGGTAGTAAAGCTTCGTAATACGGAGGTAGATACACACGTAGCAGTACACGTACAAACATAGACATAACGCATCCACGACCAGAGGTAGTACAGATAGGAAAAATCGTGGCTATTACTGGATTAGAGTGACAGGAACGACGGGGAGGGTAATTGGGAAAAAGCGGTAACGGAATAACAGGTAAGGGTCGATATCTATTCAAGGGTAATAAAAGATAACAAAAATGGGATATCACAAGAAGGATAAAGTAAAGCGTAGGTATTAATATTATACTAAAGGGAAATAAGTTCAAAGATAGCGGGTTATTACTATTTATATAATAAGGGATTAAAGTAGCAGTACCGTTTATTAAAGTTACATATCGTAGCCGGAAAAGCCCGGAGCAAATCAGAGGGAGGCATCCGGCAAAATCGGGGTAGAGCGGAAACATCGCCTCGCGGGACATCCCGGAGCGAATTTGGGGGAAGGTCCGGGGAAGTCCCGGAGTCGAGGTGAAGGTGACTCCGGGTAAAATCCGGGTAGAGCGGAAACGTCGCCCCACGGGACTTCCCGGAGCGAATTTGGGGGAAGGTCCGGGGAAGTCCCGGAGTCGAGGTGAAGGTGACTCCGGGTAAAATCCGGGTAGAGTGGAAACGTCGCCTTGCGGGACCTCCCGGAGCGAATTTGGGGGAAGGTCCGGGGAAGTCCCGGAGTCGAGGGGTAGGTGACTCCGGGTAAAATCCGGGTAGAGCGGAAACGTCGCCTTGCGGGACCTCCCGGAGCGAATTTGGGGGAAGGTCCGAGGAAGTCCCGGAGTCGAGGTGAAGGTGACTCCGGGTAAAATCCGGGAAGAGCGGAAACGTCGCCTCGCGGGACCTCCCGGAGCCAATTTGGGGGAAGGTGCGTGGAAGTTCCGGAGTCGAGGGGTAGGTGACTCCGGGTAAAATCCGAGTAGAGCGGAAACGTCGCCTCGCGGGGCCTCCCGGAGCGAATTTGGGGGAAGGTTCGGAGAAGTGCCGCAGTCGAGGTGAAGGGGACTCCGGGTAAAATCCGGGAAGAGCGGAAACGTCGCCTCGCGGGACTTCCCGGAGCGAATTTGGGGGAAGGTAGCTCCTACCGTTACGGAGATATGGGCGTTTAAAGTTTACTTCGTTCATATACCAATCGACGCGTCTTGACGTGTTGATTCCAACGCTATATGATATGTTTAAATTATTTCAAGCCATGTCGAGAAAAACGCAGAAAACCGCAAGAGATCGTTAAAAGGAGCTAAAATCGTATAGTTATCTCGCTTCCCATGAGACTTAGGAAGTTCATTCCCACACCAATCAATGCGTTTTGACGTGCCGATTCCAACGGTGTGCAACTTATATAGATTATTCCAAACAATTACGAAGAAAATCGCAAAATAGCGGCAAAAACTGGCAATAAATTGAGAAAATTCCGCGTTTTCTGGAAACCTACACGTTCTGAGTTTAAACCGATATGTTTCACGTAACCACCGGAAGCCTTAAACATGTCTTGACTTCCAGAAATAGTGCTGTTCAATTTTTTGTTTTACTACAAAAGAAAGATACTATCGGGATAGATTTTAAGGTGTTTATTTATTTCTTTTCTGCATTACATTATAAAGCATGGTGTGGATATCTACAATACTTCGTACATAAGATTATTACACAAAAAAGTATAATCCAACTTTTCATAAATTTCAACTCATAGACTCAGTTGGAATACGTTACAACCCACCAAAAGAAAAACTAACCTTTGGAGAATGTAGGGCTATCGTGTACCCCTCTCGGATAAATTTAAAAAACAAAATTCATCCCAAGAGGTTCCAAAGTCTGATCCCCAACCTCCAAATATACTCGGATTGAGGTGTTTCGATTTATTGCAATTTACACCGTTGCTTGATTTGGGTTAGTGCTAATGTATAGTCAAGTTAGGAGAGCAAAAACATCGTTAAAAGAAGGTTGTGTTGTATTAGTTTATACCGTCAAATATGCGCTCTGAAAAAGGTTATGGGCCCAGGGAAAAGATGGAGGCTGCACAAAGTTTAGTAACGGCGAATAAACTAAATAATAATAAGTGAAAAATGTTGTTGTAGGTAAAACTAATATTATCGTAAGTTTGTATTAAATCTTCTTTCATTTCTGACTATCTCTGTTAGTACTATACTTATTTGTATTATACTAAGTTTATTGTCCTGTTAGTGGATGTAATATCTATTGGGCAATAAAGTTACTATTATTATTATTATTAAAATTAAGAATGGTGACGAAAAAGAGCCGGTTGATGTTACTGTCAAAGTAGCGTGGAATTAAAAGATGGTAAGGCACAGGAAGTACTTGCTGCGCGAATGGAAGAAAATTCCACGTCACATAATGCAATGTATGATGATCAGAGTTTATTAAAAGGTGGATAACATGGTATTATTAAGTAGTGTAAATCGGACTGACGCTGTCACTCCGAATTTTATTATTCAATGATAACTTATCTTATAAAATTCGGAGGAGTAACAACGCTAGGCCAATTTACACTACTTAATCATAACACGTCATCCACCTTTTTAACAAGCTCTAATGATAATAGTGTGTGTGTGAAATGTGAGCAAAATTGGAAAGTATTTACGAGAGGAAATTGGACGTGAGTACGCATCTATTGAATGAACAATTTTACAAATTTGAAACTTGAAGACAATGACATCCAAAGCTTTATCACTAAGGTAACAAATTTGTGGATTGCAAAGATAAAACACTAAGTAGGCAAAATACCCATGAAAATGATAATAACTAAGACACAGAATCAACAAGAACGACACATATGTCGGCATTAGCCTAGACAAACAGCGGTAATTACGAAATAAACATCAAGCTCAAGCTATTGCTAGAGTTTGTTAAAAAGGTGGTACCGGGCAAGGGCGCAGGTCGGTGAACCCAACGTATTGGAGTCAGTTGATTGGAGAATAGGTAGGAAGGCGGCTATGTCGGTTAACAAATTCGCGCTAGACGCTGCGTTCACCGACATACCCCTTGCCCGGTACCACCTTTTTAACAAACTATAGTCATCACCAACAGCAGCTGCGACGATGCCGAAGCGTATGCTAGGTCATCATGAACCGTTCCCGTCTAGTCTAGACTGTAAAATCTTTCCCCCTACAAATTATTGGCCTCGATTAAAACCTGCCTGAAATTCGCGAAAATATTCGTGGTTATCATGAAATATTCCTACTAAGTCTAAAAATCGGGATTTTCGCCGCCATTGGCACTTAAAAATAAACAATATTATTACTACAATTCTTAAACTAACCCTTACTTGCACCTGCACCTATTAGATATGAAATGGATAAGAATGGTTGAATCATTCGTGAGAACTACATTTGTACTGGGACATCGAAATAAATTTCAATCCTCCATAGGTCGAGTTCGAAAGATCTCAAAAAACAATTGAAAATGGCAGTGTTTCCGTGTGTATGTAAGATTAAAAAGTAAGAGGCGATTGGTAACGCCCCCGTTCGTGCTCCACGTACCATCGTGCTTGATTTAAAAAATGAAAAACAAAACGGATGGGTTTGGACGGATTTGTTCCTCTTTTTTTTGTTTTAGTTTTGAACACATTTTTTTCCTGAATGGCACTTCTTTAAATTTGTTATTCCCTCGAAACGCATCTCCCCTACACGTACTGCATACATACGTCCCTATCGATTCTATCGGATCAACTCTCGACTAATAGACGGACCGGAAACTTATTTGTGCGGTTGGGGCGTCGTGGCGCGTCGATCGTAGCTAGAAGACAATCCCGGAGGTAGACTGGCAGTGGTCGAAAGGGTGTTGTCGAGTTTTCGAGCTTCGTGCTCGAGGAGCAACGCGTCCAAGGAGGGATCTTGCGAAACGGTACGCAGGAATCCCCCAAAGCTTGTCGCAAGTGTTGCATCTCGCGTCCGGCTCTCGTGCTTCTGAGGACGTATTGCTGACGACGTTTGATTTCTTGATTCAGTTGTTCTCGTAACATAGTCACCTGGAGCGAAAATTGTTATTAGGACGTGTTTGAAGGAATATAGGACGATTTCGGGACGATTTTTATCAGATACTCCTTTCAGGTTTCAAGACGTTTCTGCCATTGTCACTTACTAGATTTAGGAATTTTTCAATCGTCCTACACTTCGTTTATGTTTAGAATGCAGTGTGGGGATAGGTCAGGATAGAGAATTCTCGAATCTTATTTGCTATTAATGACGTTTCCCGCATGTGCTGATCTGTATTTTCCTGCCCGGTACAGGACTATGCGATTTTACTGTATACTTCGTTTATGTTAAGAATGCAGTGTGAGGATGGATAGGGCTATAAAATTCTCGAATCTGATTTGCTAATAACGACGTTTACCGCATGTGCTGATCTGTATTTTCCTAACCGGTACAGAACTATGCGATTTTACTGTATACCTCGTTAACGTAAATATTTATCCGAAGAGTTTGTCTTATTTTGATTGTGTCTCGGTTCAGAGCGACGCCTACGACATTCTTAACGTGAACTCAGTACTTCGTTTAAGTCAAGAATGCAGTGTGGGAATAGGTACGGCTGTAGAATTCTCGAATCTGATTGGATAATAACGACGGGTAAACTACACAGAACACAATGTATCTGACGTGGCATTTGACAGTTGTCATTTTGTCTAACATAACCTTACTTATTCGTGGAGTTTGACCTATATTAAATGTGACTCGGTTAGACCGCCATGTACTGCATCCTTAACGTGAATTCGATGTAGAAGAGAATTTACTAATTTACCTGATTTTCTAATCTCGTCACTTGCTGCCGATGACTTTGCTCCCTCGCCTCCAACAATCTTTCCGCCTGCAGCTGCGCAGCCCTGTATCTCTCGATTTCGGCCCTATCGAATTTAGAGTCGAGGGCGCTAGCTACCGGTCTTTGGGTCTTCAATCGGATCAATTCCGATTCCTTCTCGCCCAATTCGTTCTCCAAACGGGCGATTTTCATTTTCAAATCTCTATTCTCCTGTTCGAGACGCGAAGAGTCCCTATCCGTGCTGCTCAAAGCCTCCAATTCGTACTTTTCCGGCCTCTCGTATGACTTGCTACGACTAACTTGCTGGGCGGTTTGAGATTTGGCCACGTTACGTTCCAAATTGCGTTTTTCCGTTTCCATTTGTCTCAACTGTGGAAGAAACGGAGTCAGAGAACTGGAAACACTGTTTTTTTTTGTACGAGCCTTTTTGTACATGTTCAAAGATCGAAAAAGAATCTTTGTACGAGATTTTGGTAATGGTAACTGAACTACAAAAGGAAATCTTTGCCCAATGTACAAAGACGCTAAAAGAATCTTTGTATGGAGCCAAAAATCTTTGTCTCGTACAAAAAAAAACAGTAACTGGAAGAATGTTTTTTTCGAAACTGACCTTGTTAGCTAGGGAATCGACTTTTCCTCGAAGCTCGCTACGTTCCCTCTGCGTCGTCTGCAATTGCCTGAGGAGTTCTTCGTCGTGGTGGGGCGAAGGACTATCCGCGGGCCACTGGGCCATCCTCAATTGGGATTCCAACGCCGATTTTTGGACTTCGTTGTTGGACAGGTCGTTGTTCAATCGAGCAACTTGGTCCTGTAGGATCTGATTATTTCTTCGTAATTCGGCTACGGTTTGTTGGCACGAATCCATGCGTTCGGAAAGGACTCTCCGTTCGTTTTCGCAATTGGCCAGGGATTTCTGCAGCTGCGAATTTGAAAAAGTTACATGAAATAAAATTGTTCCATTACAATTTTTCGCAAAAGAGTTTCCACCATGAACACCGGCCGGAAAAGCCTGCGAAGATTTGAAACCCCTTGTGCTCTAATTAGGGTGCTCATTTGGTGTTATCTTCAGACGGAAAAGGTGCAGAAATATCTATCTATTCCATGATGTAACATTCTTGGTTGAAAAAATATATATACAGGGTGTAACTGTGAAGAATGGTAAATTTATTAATTGGGTAACGCTGGTATGGTATAGTTAACGTAATTAGCAAAAGGAATGGCAATTCACATGAAACGTTTTTGCGTAATTTTAATAGACTTTTGGCCCCCTACATTTTTAAGTTACGGTACTGTGTTTATCGTAGACGTTTATTTGAGAGGTAAGGGCCGAAATAAATACTCGGGCATTCAGTCAGTATTCGGGTATTCTACAACGTAAGCAGACGATTTCATTGAAATGGCGCCGCCAGGAAATAACATATTTTCGACAGGTGAATAATACTTCTCTGTCTCTGTCACTATTACAGAAAAATAAACAGATGTTTCATTTCGCTGTCGTTGCATGAACTTGGCCTATATTTGAAAAGTTCGACGATTTTTTATTGGTAATGATAAAAATGTTTTCTTTCAAAAAATTTATTTATTGGTAAACAATGTAAAGTCAAGAAAAGAAAGTTTCACAAGAGATGCCTAACATTAGACCTGTTTGATAATAATATCTTGATGTGATTGCAGTGTAAAAATGTTTAAAGTAAAATGATTAATAAACATGTATATACTGTACAAGCAGTGTGAAAAATTCGCAAATTTGAAGTAGACCGCTTATTCATAAATTATTTATGCTTACTCTGTCAATGATCCGATTGTGAGTCGTATTAGAAATTCGCTATAATTGTATAACAGGGCCGGACTCAAATCCGAGCAAAAAATACTTACATGCTTCAATTTCTCAGCACCGCTCTGCGACGAAGAACTGACGTCCATCAACGAACGATGTAAGGTTTGAAGTTCAGCTTTGAGTTCCGATTCTCCGGCCGAAGCTCGTTCCAAAGCCATATTCATCTGATCTATCGTCGATTTGAGGGAGACGCAACGTTCTTCCAAACTGGCCACGCTCCTCGATTGGATGTCGCACTTTTCTTGCAATTTCTAAACAGGACCGGGAATTTCGGAAAAGCGAAAACGGAAAAATTAATATCGGATCGATCACCGCACCAACCTGTATGTGAGAATCCTTCTCTTGCAACATCATCTGCAACCGTTGGAGATCACCTTCGGCCGACATCCTCTGCAATTCCAATTTGGTGGATCGGCTTTCGGTACGACTTAGTTCTTCTTGTAGGTTCCTTTTGTCGGATTCCAATCTCGCTAGGGTGTTCTTCAGCTTTTCGATCTTATCCTACGGAGGAAAAATGTAAGTAACTTATGGGTGGATTAGATGAGGTGACGATGGCTTCAAGTAGTACGTATTTCGACAACTAAGAATAAGTGGTAATCCTGAAAGCGAAAAAGGGGGAAGGGACCGAGGTTCATGCGTGAATTTAGGATAGAGAACTTCATAGTTGACGAGCATGTGAGGATGACAACACCATTGGTGATCAAAATCCGTTAATCTAACTTCAGAATCGGTCTGAAGTGTAAAACAATCAAATGATGCCAAAGCAACGATCAGATTATAAAAGTCTCGATGAAAAGTCCGAATTTGCAGTGTTTCATATCGTTTCCAAGCGATTCTAAACGGTATTGGGCCTAGGTGGCAACATTGAGGAACACCAGGGATCACAGAAGTACATCTTTAGATTGTGTCTCTCATCCAACATCCGATAAATACGATTCTATATAGGATCCCATATTTCCTAAATTACCATCGTTTATTCTTTCGTATTTTGGCACTGAGGATGATAATTTAATTGTCGAAATGTGTAATGGGAGGTTGCAAAGATAACAACGACAAAGTAAGAAGAATAGAAAACTGTTATGTTGTAGTAATAATTCGAGCAAACTGTGGTTTAAAACTTCATTTTATGATTGACGTCCGATCGAAGATGACAACATCGTCAAAGGCCAATTAATTAACTTAAAAATCGGTTTGGAACTTTAATCCACCAAATGATGCCAATGTGAAGTCAACAATTTCAAAAGTATCCGCGAAAAGCAAGAATTTGCAGTGTTTTATGTCGTCTCCAAACGATTCTAAACAGTATTGGACCTAGGTGGCAACGTTGAGGAACACCAGAAACTACACAAATATGGCTCTATTGCCCATCCAACATCAGATAAATAGAATTTCGTTTGGGACCCCAAGCTGCCTAACTTATCATCGTTTACCCTTTCATATTTTTGCACTGAGGATGGCAATTTGATTGTCGAAACGTGTAGTGAGAGGTTGCAAGGGAAACAATAACAGAGTTGAAAAAAAAATTGAAAATATTTTATGTTCTAATAATACTCGGAGGAAAATGTTGTTTTAAAAGTTCATTTTATGATTGACGTTCGATTGAAGATAACAACATCCTTAAAGGCTAAAATCTCTTAAATTAATTTCAAAATCGGCTTGGAATTTAACTCCACCATACGGCGCCAATGTAAAGTTTACAACTTCAAAAGGTATCCGTGAAAAGCAATAATTTGGAGTGTTTCATGTCATTTCCAAGCGATTCTAAACAATATTGAACCTAAGTGACAACATTGAGGAACTCCAGAAATTACACAAATACGTCTCGAGATTGTATTTCCTAACCAACATCAGATAAATAGAATTTCGTCCGGGATCCCAAGCCGCCTAACTTATCATCGTTTATCCTTTCGTATTTTTGCACTGAGCATGTCAATTTAATTGTCGAAACACGTACTGGGAGGTTGTAAAGATGAGAGCGACAAATTGAGAAGAATAGAAAACATTTTATGTTGTAGTAATACTTCAAGAAAATTGTGGTTTAAAAATACCTTTTATGATTGACATTCGATTGAAGATGACAACATCATTAGTGATTGAAATCGCTCAATTTAACTTCAATATCGGTTTGGAATTTAACTCCACGAAATGGGACCAGTATAAAGTTTACAATTTCAAAAGTATCGGCGAAAACCAATAATTTACAGTGTTTTATGCCGTCCCTAAACGAATCTAAACAGTATTGGACCTAGGTTGCAATGTTGAGGAACACCAGAAATTATACAAATATGTCTCGAGATTATATCTCCTATTTAACCTGCGATAAATAGCATTTCATCTGAGACCCCAAACCGCCTAACTTATCATCGTTTATCTTTTCGTATTTTTGCACTGGGGATGATAATTTAATTGTCGAAACGTATAGTGGGAGGTTGCAAAGGTAACGACGACAAAGTTAAGAAAATTGAAAATATTTTATGCTGTACTCACACTTCGTAAAGCCAGTGGTTTAAAAGTACATTTTATAATCGACGTCCAGATTGAAGATGACAACATCGTTAGAGGCCAAAATCAGTTAATTTAACTTCAATTTATTAAATCGCCTTGAAATTTGAAGCTAGAAAATGGTGGCTATAGGCAGAGTAAATAATATTTCGCGAGAAACAGTATTTTATGTTGTTTCCAAACAATTCTAACCAATAATTGACTTTTACGTAAAGAATGCAGTGTGGGGATAGATAGGGCTACAAAATTCTTGAACCTGATTGGCTAATGACGACGCTCAAATTACACAAAGCGCCGCGTATCTAACGTGGCACTTGACAGTCGTCACTTTTTCTAACATAACCTTAAATATCCGAAGAATTCGTCCTATTTTGATTGCGCCTCGGCTCAGGACACCACCTACTACATTCTTTAAGTGAACTCAGTATAGAAGCGCTGATCAGATTTAAACGGGGCATAGATGACAGCAGAAATTACACAAATACGTTTTTAGATCGTATTTCAATTTCTTAATTAATTTTTTTCAATTTATTATTATTCAAACATCAAAAGATCCGTTCAAGATCACTAACTGCTTAACACACCATCTCTTATTTCTTCCTATTCTTGCCCTGAGGATCGTAATTTAGTTGTCGAAACGCGTATTTGATGCTGATAATGGTGAGAACAACAAAGTTAAACACAGATTTTTTATAAAAATGTAGAAATATTCTCCACATTGAATAATGTGTGTCACTCTATGACTGTGGCATTACCGGGAAAGTATTTGCACATTCGCCGACGGCCACGAAAGCCTACATGCGAAAATTAATCGATTTTTTCCACAGGAAACGATTTAGTTTCCCGCAAAAATCTTGCAATAGAAACAAATTATATTTCTTTGTATTTTCCATTTTATTCTTTTTTTTTTTTTTGTATTTTTCTTTTCTTTTGTTGCAACGGTTTTTATATTTGTTTAAAGTTCACTTTGCACTATCAATAATTATAATTATAAATCCCACCATAATTATGACTACAGTCCGCTCTGGTAATAGGGCCACTATCAATAGGGCCGCTCTCCCTCGTCCTCGTTCGAGCGCTACCCCCACCGCTGGCTCACCTGTTTTACACCATCCATGATTTTATGGTTACAATTATGGTCAGATTTATAATTATAATTATTGATAGTCGAAAGTGGGCTTAAGTCGTGAAAATAAAGTTGATGATTATGATGAAATTCTTCGTTCGAGCTTTTTCCTAATCAAATTAGAACGTACCTCGAATTGGAGCTTTTCATCGTTAGCGGAGCTTATGGTCAACTCCAAAGAAACGATTTTATCCCTCATTTGCTGGCTTTCCTCCGATTTCTTCTGCAGCGCGTCAGCCTAGGAGCACGTCAAAGAAGAAAATGGCGAGAAATAATTCGATTTTAGCCAACACTTTTTCGCCACTTACCTGAGCTTGAAGCGCTTTCGTTTTTGCCCGAGCTTCGCCTCCAAGCTCCCTTTCTCGTCCTGCAAGATTCTCAAATTCGACATCAATTTGGTCACTTTGGTATCGCCCTTGCTCTGTGAATCGTTGGCTTCTTGAAGTTGCTTCTTCATCGTCAACGTTTGGGTCTTCATATCGTCCTTGTAAAATTAACGAAAAAAGCGGATTTCCACAAGTACCACACGCCATCCATCTTACCCGTTCCCTTTCGACTTGGGCGACTTGCTGCATCAAGCTCCTAACGCCCTTTCTGATGACTTCGGGATCGATATCCGCTGCTCCGTCGTGGTCTTGAGCTGTAAATTCCAAGATTAGATCGAAATCGCTTCGTTAGTATCACGTGTGGCTTTACTCCTAGCCGGGCTCCACCGCCTCGATGGGCTCATGATCCTGTAGGGAGTGGTGACCGATCCGTCGAGTTGAATCCCGGCAATTCTCCTCAACGTGGATACGACGCTGTGAAGCTTTTGTTCCACGTCGCGTTTCGTTGCCTCGACTTGGGCTAGCTGGGCGTCCAAAGCTTTGACGCGACCTTCGGATCCGCTCAATCTAGCCTGAAGACGAAATATTTAATAATAATATAATAATAATAAAGGACAATTTACAAATACATCGTCTAAACAGTTTTTGCTACCCGTTGCAGTATTTAGATGTGAAAACCCATAAGAACTCGGGCAATCTAGCAACAGAATTGCATTCCTATCCTCAGTACTAAATTTCACATTAAAATCCCCAACCACTATAACCTTGTCAGACATCGTCAACATATTCATCATTTGTCCCATCGTGTTAATAAAATATTTGACTAAGTACGTCAAAACAAAGAAAAATTTCTGATTTTTTCGTACCTTCAACTCTTGAATTTGTTGCGTCGCATCGACGAGACAAACTTCCAAATTATGCTTCTGATCCTCCAGTTTTTCTCTCGGATCCTACTATCTTCCAGATGCGCCAGGAGATCTTGCTCGCGCGCGTGAAACTCCTCCTCGTGATGGGCACCGTGGGCCCTAGTCCGTCCCAATTCCTGCCTGGTCTGTTCCAGATTTCTTTCGAGTTCTGCGATCTATAACGAAATTTCCGAAACAAATCCCCAAAATTATCCCCCTCGCGGAGATACCCACCTGTTTCTTCAATTGGTGCACCTCCTGATGAGCCCTTTCCCTTTCTTCCACTTCGTTCAATAACCTCGCTTGTAATTCTTTTTCTTCGGCTTGCTGCTGGGTACTCGACGACTGTTGTCTTTCGATTTCTTCTTGCAACGATTCGATCTTATGCTCGGCCGATAGCTGATCTTTTTCGGAATCTCTCAATTGGTCTTGCAAACGCGATTTTTCCGCTTCCATACCGGCTTTAACGTCCTCCATGTCTGAGGACGTAACGAGGAAATGTTATCGACAAAACGTGATTTGTGCGAGTCGCCGGGGGGTTGGAGTCGAAGTAATTCGGAGGAAATGGACGCCAATTACGACTTCGATTTCTCGTTAATTGGGGTGATTAAATAGGGACGATTATATGCGGGGGTGAAATGTGCTTTCTTTTCGTGATAAGATGTAATTTGTGTAGCGATCGGAGGGGTGGGAAATAAGGTGAAAAAGTTACGGAGAAACGGGTAAACTAGGACGTCTGGTTTGAAAATTTAAATTTACTTTGGTTCAGTTGGTAATCGACGTCGATATTGCCAACAGCACGAAAAATATTACGCCGGAATTTTTATTTTGATTATGATCGCGTTCGTCAGATACATTGTTTAACGAGGCACTAGTTAGCAACACCATCAAGGCAAGAAGGATGCAATGGCTTGGGCATTTAGGAAGAATGGAACAACAAAGAGATGTAAAGCATGGAAGACACCAGAGGGTAAAAGGAAACGGGAAAGATCTAGAAAACGCTGGATGGGAGCTGTGGAGGAAGACATAAAAGAGAAAAAAATCCAGAACTGGAAGGAAAAAACAAAAAGTAGAAAGAATTGGAGAGAAATTACGAGGCTATGGGCCTAAATGGTCTACCAGACCGCTTGTTGTGTCTTATAGACGTTAAATTTGATAGCGCTGTTAGTCTGGAATTTGTGTAAACGTGTTTGTAAAATCTTTACTTCCTCCTCTTCTTCTTCTTCTTACTCTGGAACTCTTTATAAAATGGCAACCGCAGCCTCAACACGTTTGCTGCGGCGTACATGGCTCATCACAACTGCTGTAATTGTTGGCCAACAGTTGAGTCTGACGAATGCCCCCAATATTTCCAAAGATTGTCATTGTCGTTTCTAGACTGCCAACCTTGCGATAGCAAATAGTGACCGAGCGAAAATTATCGATTTTGTTGGCAATCATTGAGCGATTGCCAACTAAATGACTAAGTCCACTAGAATCCTGTCAATTGCTCGTTATTATTGTAAGAATGTTATCTATATATAAAATAGAGTTAGTCTAAAATTTTCCTTAGGTTGGTAGTGTTGCTATGTTCGGGATAAAGATCTCAGAGATGGATGTGTGGGTGATAAGTTGACTGGGCAAATATGCGGTATGATAAGTCAGCTGTCCTTTTCCTGTGTAATATAATATTACATTGTGAAAAGGACAGATGACTCATCATTACAGTTTGTTAGAAAGGTGGATGACGTGTTGTCATTCACTAGTGTAAATGGGACTGACGCTGTCACTCCTCCAAATTTTATTATTTAATGATAAGTTGTCATTGATAACTTATCATTGAATAATAAAATTCGGAGGAGTGACAGCGTTAGTCCGATTTACACTACTTCGTCCATATTTTTAACAAACTGTACTCATCATACCTCATATTTGCCCAATCTAGTGGAAACTGACGTCGTGTATTTTTGAGTTCAATACATTTTTATAATATTACTATTATTAGACGGTTGTGAGAACATTAATTACTAGATTTTGTTAAAAGGTGGACGGGGAGTTATCATTTAGTAGTGTAAATCAGACTGACGCTGTCACTCCTCGGAATTTTATTATTCAATGATAATTTATCAATGATAAATTACTCCGAATTTTATAACTCAATGATAACTTATCATTGAATAATAAAACTCGGAGGAGTGACAGCGTCAGTCCGATTTACACTACTTAATGATAACACGTCATCCACCTTTTTAACAAACTCTATTAATTACTCAACAAGAATATGTTACCCCGAGATTCTATACGACGGCACTCTAGAAAAATAAAATTCATAGTACCAACATAATTGGCGTTTGTCCATTTACAGATACAGTGCAAAAGTTGTTAGCAACATTAAAATTAATACCTACCCAAAAATATTGTCCCAATTATTGTCAACAAACATGGTGAAATGGTTTTATCTTCGAAACACATACAAAGCGAGCAAATTCAGCTGAAAGTCACGTGACCACGTGAATTTAAGTTGGGAACACTAACGTGTTGCTAGTCGTGATTATTAAATTTATAAACATAACCACAATCTGTCAAATATACTCGAAAAAGCGTGAAATGATTCAACAGAAGACAGATGTAAACATAACACAAATGTTGCCAACCGAAGGACGAGAAAGTGTTTCTATTTAGGGATATTTTCTTCTTCAAAGGCTCATAGCTCTTTTAGGGAGCAAGACGGGCTCCGTGTGGCGTTTCTTCGCAAATCCCAATTGTGACGGTAGCATAGCTGCTCATACGTATCTAGGGATATTTTCAGTTGAATTTATTCGCTCTGTATTTCGACGACTAAGTTGTCACCATTGGTAAGAAACGGGTGAAGAAACGGAGCATACACACGAACTTCAGAGAGATAAGATAAAATGAGTAAAATGTAATACTGTAACACACGTCTTATCTGACAGTAATCTACCAACGGTGGTTATATTTTTATTTCTTATAATTAAGGTTTGATAAAAGAGTGGATGACGTGTTATCATTAAGTAGTGTAAACCGAACTCCGAATTTTAATGTCGCGCCTTGCGCGTAAGTGGAGACAAAGACCAGTTTACACTGCTTAATGATAACACGTCATCCACCTTTTAACATACTCTACTTATAATATCACAACTACTTAGTACAGATGGTGCCATGAAAACGCCGGTTTCGTTAACATACACAACCAACAGAGCAACCGATGTTTTGGGTGTCAAAATTTTTTTCTTGGTGACGTTCTCGTGCAGATTTCGATAGTTAATAAGTCATCCTCAAAGTAACTATCGAAATCTGTAGTCGAAAGACATCCAAATTGATATGGTCTCTTTCTGTGTTCTTACTTGCAATTTTCTGGAAAGCTTCCTCCAGTTGTCTTCCGGATTCCCTCTTCTCGGATTCGGTACGTTTAACGTGCTCCCTCAACTCCTTATTGGTCGTATGGTACTTCTCCTTCTCGATGTTACAATCCGTCAATTGCCTCCTAACGTCGGTCAGGTCTTTGCGCAAGCTTTCGGAATTGTTCTCGGCTGAAAATACGCATGAAAATGTGAAAGGCGAAAGCATCTCTCTGGCTAAAGAGAAATACTTTCTTTCAGCTTCCGAATGGTATCGTGAAGTTGATTGTGTAAATCGTCAATTTTATCCTCGGTAAGATGAAGTTGCACCTTCAAATTCTCGAGCTCACTGGTCGCGGCGTCCCTCTCGTTAAGTATCTCGTCGATGCGATGTTCCAACTTACATTTTTCCTCCTCGCATCTTTGCCTAAAATCGCCAACTTTTAAACCCAAGCCCGATTGGAACTATTTCGACTACCTACTGTTAGCAATGAAAAAGGTGCAGAAAAGTTTAAATTAATTCGTGATCCAAATCTACGACAAAAGAAATACTTTCGATCGTGCTTCGCGAGTCAAAATTCTTTCCGGTACCTGCTCTCCTCGAGGCGAGCTTTTTGCTTGTTTAGTTCCTCCTTCAATTGGTTGATGGTGCTCCTGTCAGCTTCGAATCGTCCGTTGGCTTCGCGTTTGAGTCTTTCCAGGGCGTCTCGTTCCGTTTCTAAATCGCGTTTGGTCGCCTCCAAGCGGTCGTGTACAGCTTGATGGTCGTGGTGAGCTTTTGGGAAAGAGAAAGAAAAAAACAGAAGAATTAAGGTGTCATTTGTTTCCCTAATAAAATGTGGAAATAGAAAAGATTTTGATTGGTCTTTGATGCAAAGAAATCTAAACTAGTCGGATGGAAAGAATCTGCTAGTTCCGATGGCTACAATCGTTTGCAAGAGATATTGACATTTTATAGTCAAATGTCAACAATCGGTTTCCGTAATTGGCGATTTCCTCTAAAAGAGAAATTGTTTTATGGCTAAATTTCTTCCTCTTCCCAAAATCCTTTTGCCCATTGTTGTGCATCGAATATGGTCAAACTTAATGCCGTAATTCAGAAATTGATGATTTCCTCTTTAGAAACAGTAGCTGTAAATGGTTCTGATAACCGATTCTTGTCAATTTTGCCACCTAGAGTACATATTCTAAAGAGCGAAGGTGTTCTGTTCCTCGGGCGCCTTCCATATTCCAAGATAGCAAAGTTAACTTTCAGTAACAAAACTTAGTAACGAAGAACTTGGGGTGTGGTGGTAAGTTCAAAGCTAGAGCGAGGACAAATCTTTGCAGACGCAAAGACGAAGATAGTACATTCTTAGAGAAAGGAAGCGATGGAGACTTGAATGTGAGGTGATGAGATTACCACAAAGAACGATGGTTTGGATAAAATGGTGTTAGATTGTAAATAACAACGAGGTTGAAGAATTTTGGACAAGGAGGAAACATCGGAAAACGCGCGAGCTCTCTGCGATGTTGTATTCTTTTAATTTTCTGACGACAAGTCTGCGATTTCGAATATAACGTGAGTTCAGGACGAGTTTCTCCTCAATCGACTTCGAAATTTTGGAAATTTCTCCAAAAGTCAGGTGCCAAAAATTCAAAACCTTGGATTTATTGTTTTAGCGAAGGTCGAAATCGAAATTGAGCCTGACGATCTCATCAACTTACACCTCAATCTGAAGAATATTCAAAAACTATCGCCTTTGTTGAAAGAATCAGAGTTTTTGCCTACAAGATCAATAAAAAGTGGAAGAAGATTAAGTTAAGGGGGAAGGTTTCAACGGGTCTTAGAGAGGAAACTACAAATTCTAGAATGTGTACTCTAGAAGTAATTAGATCGATGTTTGTAGGCTTGATTGATGGAACTAAAGATATAACTTTTGGTGACCATATACTCCATTTGAAGATTATTAAAATCAACGTGTTGGAGGATCGAAGCTGTTGACAACTTCCATAAATAGTGGAACATGCAAACCAAGCAAGTTCGGAAAATCAGTATAAAATCATTTTGCCTCCAATGGTTTGAAGCAACGAGAAAGGTGTTAGCAAAGCATTGAAAATCACCAAACAAGATTTGGTGCAAACAATCGATCTGAAAGAGCTCCAACTTAGGATATTATAGGACGGAAGGAAAATTTTCTGAGATTGTGGAAGATGAACGCCAAAACACAATCCTACTCTTAGAAGACATAAACACAACAGTCATTTCTTCCATTTGGCTCTTAAATAAGATTTCAGTAAAAAAATCGACCTTCAAACCAAAATGGCACCTGATATTTATGAAATGAGGTTTCCATTGCTAGAAGCAGCAGTACCTTCTATTGCTTAGTAAGGAAAGTAAAAGATGTGTATTATGACGGCATCTTTGAAATAGATAAAGGCCAAAGGAAACAGAAGGTGGGGACTTATAATTTTGTCAAACTACAGATCCAATTTTGGTCCTATAAAAGCGTATTGGTAGCTTCAACCGTTTTGGAACTATCGACATTTTAGTAACAGACAAAAGTCCCAAAAATTATCGGCTCAAGAAAATCGTTTTTACGTCTTACCTAACAGTAGAGCTTGCTGCTTGTCATTCTCCGCCCTCAACATCAGCTCTTCGTGCTGCTGGCAAACGTTCTCGATGTGATTCTGCAACGCATCGATCCTCTCCAACAACTTCTCGATCTCGGCGTCCTTCTCGTGCGTCAATTGTTGCACCGTCTGCTGCAGGCGTTTCTCCAAATTACTCCTGATCTTCTCCCGTTCCTCCGTCAGCTTGCGGACGTTTTCCTCGTTCTGCCTCTTGATATTTCCCATAGCCTGTTGGAATTCGGCCTCCTGATTACCGGCCTGATTCGTCAACGAACTCTTAATTTCCAAACAGCGTTTCTCGGATCGTTCGAGATCTTTACTCAGGCGAGTTATTTGCCCTTTTAAACCTTCCTGTTTCACCAGAAGCTCCTGTTGGTCCTTTTCCAATTGGAGCTTCTTATTTTCGGACGTTTCCAAATTGGTTTGGGTATCGAAGAGGACGCCCTCGAGAGCTTCCTTTTCGCAACGGACGGCGGCCAATTGTTCTTGGAGTCGTTGCGTTTCCTTGTCCATGGCGTCGATGGTGCACTGCGAATTAACTGGAGGATTAAGTGAGGATGATCGCGGGAAACGGGGAGGTTCACCTGTTTTTCCTCGCATTCTTTGACCAGTTCTTCGAGGTTGCGATTGATGCGCGAATTGGTTTCGTTGCATTGCTCGAATTTCTGCCGGGTTCGCATCATCTCTTCGTTTAGGGCTTCCTTTTTCCTCGCCATGACGGTTAGTTGGTTGCTGAGGTCGCTTCGTTCGCGGATGACTTGACCCAATTCCATTTCAATCTAGGAAAAATTAGATAAACGAAAAGTTCTTTGGAAATTCGATGATTTATTTTTGGGAACTGGTAACTCACTTTTCCTTTTTCGATTTCGAGGAATTTCGTCTTCTCCGATAAGGAAACCTTATCGGATTCCAGATCCAATTTTTGCTGCTCCGCTTGCAACAATTCCTTCCTCAAGGATTGCATGTCGTTTTGCAGATCGTTACATTGGGTTTGCAACGCCAATTTCTCCTCTTCCAACTGAAATGATAATTTTGCAAGAATTCGTCTCTCGAAGATGATCGGCAAGGAATGGGGATTACCCGTTTGATATCGTCCTGCAACCTCTTCTTGTCCTGCTCCAAATTTGCTGCTACATTCTTGTTCTTGGCCAGGGAATCGTGGACGTTCGATCTCTCCCCGATCACCTTTTCTAATTGGTGCTCCAAATCGACTGCGTGTGGAAAAGAAGAAAGCGATTGAAAAAAGTGGGGAATCAACCCCATCAGAATGGGTACCTCTCGATTTTTCCAACGAAGCAATTTGGGAATCGGCTTCCAACTTCTGTTGCTCCAACAAGTCGTGCGATAAATACATCTTGTTCAATTCCTCGCGTACCACCAACAACTCCTCCCTCATCCGACTGCACCTATCCTCCTCGGCCCTTAAATTCATCTCGCGATGATCGGCCTCCTGATTCAAGCGATCGACTTCGTTCTGCAAGAATATTTTCTCTTCGTGGTGCGCGTCCAGTTCTTTCTGTAATTTGTGATTGATGGCTTGCAATTTTTCGTAGTCCCGATTCAGATTCTCCACCTAAAAGATCGCCAAGCGTTAGATTTCGATGAAAAAATCGGGAAATTGCGGAGACCATGTGGTTGATTTCGATCCGATGCCTGTCCAAAGCGACGTTTTCGCCCTTGCACGAATCCAAAGCGTGTTGGAGGGAGTCCCGCTCCTGACTTAGCTGCGAGATGTGAGTCTTGTTGGCGTCCAATTGCGCCACCAACTCCTTGACGCGTTTATCCAAAACTATGACGTTCTCCTCGGAATTTTCGTGTTGCTTACGAACCAACATGAGTTGCTCCCGATTCGATTGGAGTTTTACCTGCGAGGATGAAGAAAAATCACAAGGTCATCAAGTATTGAGTCATTTCACGGACAAATTGGAGATTTCCGTTTCTGTTTATGCTCGCCTTCGTTTGTCTCTTATTTACGGAGAAACCAAACATACAAAATGGCGTAAGTTTTAGAACGGAATCGGAAGAAATCGACAATTTTGGCTTTATGGGCAGAATAAATCATCAAACTTGGGAACTACCTGTAGTTCGTGTATGAGAGACTGGTATTTGTGCAAGGCAGCTTGGACTGCCGAAATCGTACTTTCCGCGAACGCAGCCGGAGATGTCATGCTTCTAAGACCTCCTCGTTTAGGAGACCTGCAAGATCCAAATCAAACAAAAAAAATGCAATCAACTCATTAATTCCCTCCGTGATAATCATTGGCATATGCAATTTGTGCTCACATACAATCAACCAAACTCTTGGTGATCGGTAATTATGTCGAGTGTTTTTGGGTAAACGGATACGACGCACTACTCAAGCATTTTCGAGAAAATCAAATTTGAAACAAATATTGCCGAGTAATAAGTGTCTGTGTAGTAAATCGTTGAAGTAAGATCGCTTAGCGCAGTGGGCAATATATCCGACCAGTAACAAATAATAATAATAATAATAATAACTCTTTATTGTCCGGTAACAATTTTAAATATTAATTACAGTCGAGTCTCGTTTATCTTCAGTCCTCCGAAACGAACGAGTTTCGTTTATCTAAGTCGGCAGGGGTCCCCACTACCGCCACCGTTGCCACGCCAACTGGAATTGCATCACCTACACCTCCCCCCATTTCTTCCAAGCTCACTCTACATTCTAGCGTGACGGTGAAATTGTGGAACATGGAGGGGAGCGGGGAACTTAAAATAAACGAGGCTCCCAAGGTGAAATAAATGAAACTCAAAATACATGAGCCTCAAGATAAACGAGACTCGACTGTATACTTATCTTATATAACAGTTTTCTACCACAATTAGGTCAATTAAACGAAAGTGATTGAAATAATAGTTATATTCTCAGGACGTTTACAAATGGGCAAATTGCGGTAACATCGCATAATTACGGAATAAGTTACGACAGCATCGGCGACTCCCTAGCTGTCGTAACTCGTTTCGTAATTACCGCTGTTTGCCCAGACTACTTTTTAGTTCGTATAAATTTTTCAAACTTGAGTTTCTCCAAAATGCTTGAGCAGTGCGTCATATCCGTTTACCCAAAAACACTACACACATAGTTACCGGTCACTACAAACAACAAGTTTCGATTTGGCTATTACACAGCTTTCTCGGAAACTTGGCTAACAATGCACACCTAATCAGTAAGTCGTTTTGGAGGAACTCAAAGATTAGACAAATAATAAAACAACACATATATTTGCCCCCCTCCCCGCCCCTCGAATTCCGGTCTTAAAATTATAATATAAATTATTTGCAAATTGACATTTAGAACGTAAATATCGATTTTATCGAAATTCACACGCGACCAAAACGCGCTACACAAAGCCATCAATATATTATCGGTTTCAACGTACTTTTGAGGAATCGGCGTCGAAGCGCTCAAATGGACGTGAGTGCTTTGTCCCAAATCCGGTTCTTTGGCTTCGGCGTCTTGGATCAGGGCGTGAGCGATGTCCCTAAGTGCCCCTTGCAATATTTCCATGTCGTCTTGCATCCTCACCGCTTGAGAAACGTTATGTTCGGCATCGGCGCAACGTTCTTCCTGAATATAAAAAGAGGTCGAAATTTTTTTGGGAAGGTCAAAATATTAATTCAAGAGAAGAATCTAGTTAACAACTCTATACAAAGCAACCCTTCCCTCCGTGATAACTATTGGCATACCAATGCAATTCGTGTTTGCTTAGTAAGTCATTGCACAGCCTCTTTGCGAGATGCCCAATTTGACGCACCTAATAAAATCGTTTTAGGGGTATAGGGGAGTCATCTAGATTCTTTTTTGAATTGAAAAAGGAAAAAAACTATGAAACCAAATTTCGCCTTTGAGGATGAATTCGAAATGTAATCTAGATTCTTCTTTGAATTGAAAAAGGAAAAAAACTATTAAACCAAATGTCGCCTTTGGGGATGAATCCAAAATGTAATAAATATTGATGCAAAGCCTTTTTTGGAGAAGTTTGGTAAAAGCCTGCGAGGATACGTACCAGATTTTGTACTTCGCGCAATAGCTGCTGGATACGTTCTTCTTTCATCCTCACTTCCGTTTGGCAGTTTTCGTTCTGATTTCGGAGTTGGTCCAATTGGAATTTGAGATCGGCGTTCTCGTGATCGTAGGATTTTTCTTTGCGGGGCGTCGTCGGCTGCAAAAATGTTAGAATTTTCGATTAAATTCGGTTAAAGAATTAGGATTTAGAGCAGAAAATTGGATATAGAAAAGAAAATTGGATATGATAGGAGGAAATTGGTCTAAAACGTTCTATTTACGATTGGCACTGAATTTTGACAAATTTACAATGCAAGATGCAAGAATGCATTTTTATTATATTCATATGATGATCTAACTTTTAAGTTACTTTTTAACGTAATCCCCGTTCAAATTGAGGCAATTATCACAGCAATGCACCTGCTGTTGATACCATTGTCATAGAATTCTGTCGCCTGAGGGTTCAATCACTCGTTCACGAATTCCTGCAATTCCACATCGTCGTGATTGGGAGCCAGCTCTGCATGTGCAGAAGCAAGTGGTAGTCCAAGAGCTCCCGAGTTTGATTGGCCGAGTGTGGGCGTGCATTATCGTGAAAAACCAAAACCTCGAACTCGTTTGTTTTGTACTGCTCTTCTCAATTTCTTCATGATACCATTCATCAGTCACAATCTTTGGTCTTCCACGTTCGTCTTTATCGTGAACATTACTACGACCATTTTTAAACACAATGGACCACTGTCTGACTCCACCTTCACTCTCATTACGTTCCTTCCGTATTCTTTACAAAGTTTCCGATGAATTTTAATTGACTTGTTGTTCTTCTGCTAACGAAAACCTGATCACCGATCGCACTTCACAACTGGCTGGATTTTCTATTGCAACACTCATTTTAAAAGTGCACGGTTTACTAACCATAAGCTACACGAATTTCACGCTACCGCAGCTGCATGCGCACTAAGTGAGGAAACGCCCAGACACCAAGTTGGTGCCGCTAGCCCCGCTCCTTGCCATGTCAGCCCAAAACGTTTATTAGATTTTGGATAGCCCTCGTATTTATTACAAATCCATATCTATCCCTCGAGCGCGTGCGCACCAGAATACATTATCCGTGTTCTCCGCAGGCGCACTGCTGTTCAAGCAACCTGTTCGTCATTTTAACGAAATTTTTCTAATCGTCAAGAATCGTTTAGTATACTCCACAAAACTCCAAACTGAAACCCCAAATGGACAAGGACCAACTCGAGCAGCAAGAAGTGATGAAGATCAAGAACGCCATTAACAAGATCAAACTCGAAATGCAAACCATCCAGGCTAACTTGGACAAAGTATGCAAGGAAAGCATCGATTTGAAAGTCGGTTTTATCGATCTAGCGATTGGATGTTCTATAGAAGAGAGGAAGCAAGATTTATTAGAGGACAAGATCCTGGAGCTCAAAAGGGCGTACAATCGCGATCAGCAGGATCTAGATTGCAGATACTACCAACTGCAGAAGGATATGGGCGAATTAATTAAAGAAGACGGACAGGTCGTAGCCGAAAGTGACGATGAGGATGGAGAGGCGAAGTACCAAGACGAGGAGAGAAATTGGACGGAATTACTTCAAGAAATTGAGCTTGAAAGTGATGTTGCCGTTTTGGAGTGGTACGTGAGTGTTCAGGAGAAATTGCTGAAAGATGCAGAGTGATTTATAACTGGTTGGTTTTAGTTCTTTGTTGAAAATTTGAACGAAATAAAAGACTTTGGAAAAACTAGGAACCTTTTAATAATAGTATTGTTATTTTGGTAACTTTATTTCATGTAAACCATGTAAACTCCAATCTCATTCTCGTGGTCGTTTGGGCACGTTCTATTAATAGTTTAGGTTGGTGACGCAGCAATTTGATTATTTCCATGTTAGTAGGACTACTTTATTCCTACCACGTTTAGGTTTGTAAGCAATTATTTAAAGTTAGTAACAACACTAGTTATTTTTATAGAAGAAGTTGGCAAGTTGCCGAAAAGAGGTGTCTGAAGTATAGTGAGCAAGCGACTGTAGTAAGAGTGGTTAAGCAGAATTAAACCAACTTAATAGAAGTGGTTTAGTGATTTAGGTTCGCCAAGATGATTACATATATTAATCTTGATAGTCTGTCTCAACCTTTAATTGCAATATTTGATTGAATGGAGGTTTTGCATCTCTTACTATCACTATAATCTGTGAATAACGCCATCTCTGTTTCCGGCTGCGATGTTGCATGTTGTATCGAACGCAAGTATTATTAATGGAGTTGTTCAATTTCCGCCAATAGTACTACAACTATCTGAAACGACTGTACGGGAATAGTAACATTGCGCTATTCGAATACAAATGGCTTCATACTATATATTCAAACTGAGAACGTGTAGTACAGTCGTTTCAGATAGCTTTAGTACTAATGGCGCAAATTGAGCAACGCTAATTGTTAATATTATAACTGTCATTACAAACCGGAAACATGATAAGATAATTTGGCAACTCCGCAATCAGTTCGCGTGAGATACTGCATCTTACCCTGTAAACATTTTTAAAATTTCGCTGATAGTTTTAGTTGGTAGTTCCGGCAATAGTGAACATATTCGCATGCATCGCGGTTAGAAATTGGCGAGTATGTCCACTATTGCCGGAATTACCAACTTAAACTGTTCGCAAAATTTAAAAACTGTTTATTGGCTAAGGTTCATTGAACTTTCTCTAGGAACATTTAACGACAAAATATTTTAAGTTGACATCAATATAATCTCATTATTAGAACGTAGGACCAATTTTTCGATAAAAGGTTTAGCTTCTGGATGACAAGTTTATGAACTAATCCCTATCTGTACTAATGCTTAATTAATAATTTAATTTTCAGTAATTTTCACGTATTCTACAGTTCTGTCACATTAACTGTAATGTCTTTTAACACCAACTTAAAAAACACTAACTTCTAACAGTGTAGCCACTACATTAGCTTCATTTAATTTTGTCTATAGAACGTCTCAAGTTTAGAAGGAAGTACAGTTGTTATAAAAATTGCACAGATAATTGCCAAATATTTTTCGCGAGAGTGATTTTAGTGTTTTGTTTTGTTGCCTGATTTCTAAATGTCAAACATAACCTCTGGCTTATTCATATCAACCTTCAGGTAATGCACAAATACTATCTAAACAACTATATATAGTCTGTCTTAACTATGCTAGTATTAGTTTAAATGGGATATATACCTCTCTTACTACCTCTAAAGATTTTCTAATGAAGCTATCTCTATATCCGGTCGGTATGTTGCAATTTCTACGTTGGCAGTAATGACAAATGACAGATAATGACAACAACATGACAACAGCTAGCTTTTATTCTGTAAAACGTAAATATTCATCGCCTATAGAGTCAACGCGATAGATAGTATATTTTGATCATATTAACTGTCAAATAATAATACGGAAATAACCTAAATTTAACGTAGTATTATAATTTGACAACAATGGATGGCATACTCATAATTACTGCATAGTTAATATTGTGATTGAGACAGACTATACACAATAACAGTGCAACCAACTTAAATTTTATGCCATAGCCAGGCTACGCGAATATTATAGTTAAAGATGCATCAATTACGAACCTCTAAAGTTAATAAAGGAAAACTATATTATTCCATTAGAGCCTGTACTTCCTCTTAAAGTTGAGAAGAAACACAAACTTTATAAGTTAATTCCTAGATTTGTTGAATTTTTCCTAGGAACCTTTTACAAGACAATATTTTAAGTTGACAACACTGTTATTTCATTATTGCCATATATTTAGAACCAATTTTTTTGCTGCAAGGATGAGGCAGATAAGGTTAACTTAAAAGAAAATCATAAACATGAGCATCCAAGTACGTTTTATTACAAAATATTTGAAGTTGACTGCACCGTAACTCCACAATTTCAAACTAGGGCTACTCCATTTGTAAGAAATTTAAGTTGGGAACACCAACCTTATAAATTAAACCCCAGACTTGTTGAACGTGTCCCAGATATGTTTTACTACAAAGTATTCGGAGTTGGTTGCGCTGGAACTCAACATTTTCAAAATAGGGCCATTTCATTAGTAAGAAATTTAGTTTGCACACACTAACTTTAGAAATGAAATCCTAGATTTGTTGAATAAGTCCTGGAAACATTTTACTACAAAATATTTTGAGTTGGCTGCGGTGTAACTCTATATTTCCGTAATAGAGCCATTTCATTAGTAAGGATTTCTAAGTTTAACACTAAGTTTATAATTTAATCCCTAGATTTGTTGTACTTCCTCTAGGAACCTTTTACTACAAAACATTTTAAGTTGATAACACTTTGACTTTATGATTTCCATATATGTATGTAAGACTATTTTCTTGCTGTGAGGTTTAGGTGAGCAACGTAAGCTTTAAAGAAAATGATAAACAATTAATCTCCCTATTAGATTTATTAAGCATCTTCTAGGATAGTTTTAGTACAAAATATTTTAAGTTGACCGCACTGCAACTCCACAATTTCACGCTAGGGCTATTTTATTAGTAAGAAATTTAAATTGCACACATTAACTTTAGAAATGAAACCCTAAAATTGTTGAACTTGCCCTGGAGCAACATATTCTAAGTTGGTTGCGCTGTAACCCTGCATTTTCAAAACAGTGCCTTTTTATTAGTGAAAGATTTAAGTTGGCAACACTAAGTTTATAATTTAATCCCTACAAGTTCCCGTAGGAGCCTTTTACTACAAAATATATTCAGTTGACAACACTAATTTCATTATTCCTATATACAGCTCTCGCAATATAAATTGGCGAGCGGTGGGGATGCGCCGTATTTAGGACACGTACCTCCCACCTGTCTGATTCAGATAGTGCATAGGACTTACCATTACGTTGCAGGACGAATGATAGGCAATCTATCCCCCTCTATCTGCGCGAACTCACTCCTCCCCCCACCCTTGTAAGTAGGATCATTTTGTTGTTCTAGAGTTTAGGTGAGCAACGTTAACTTTAAAAAATTCTTAAAAAATTAATCTCCCAACTAGATTGATTGGGCATCTTATAGGAAAGTTTTACTACAAAATATTTTAAGTTGACTGCACTGCAACTCTACAATTTCAAACTAGGGAGTTGTTCTTTCACTTTCACTGGAGCCCAGGAATGTTCTATCACAAATTGTTTGAAGTAATATTGTAATTTCATTGCCATTTAGGACTATTTTGTTCCTATTAATTTAGGTTGGAAACGCTATTGTCATAAATAAATAGTTATGTCGTATTTTTCTGAAAATTTTTTCTTGTAAAATACTTGAAGTTGATGACGCTGTAAGGTTATTGTTTGAATGTTCAACCAATATGATACTGCAGAAAGTAAGAAACCGGAACTGTACATCACGTGACCTGAGATTTTAAGTTGGAAACTTTGAAATGGCGGTACGACTGCACTTTGATAACGGAAGTTGAGAACATGCACATATACAACCTAGTTCGTATTGATTTCATACAGAAAGGTCGAGTTAAAACTATTGGCAACCCAGGACACTTCCACTTGTTCACTTCTGCAAAAAGGTTTAGATTGGGAACACTGTCTTTGTTAATTTGAGCCAATCAACGTTACCAACATTAAGAAAATCACTTCACTTACCCCGTACAAGGATTCGGTGGACGCATTCCTATCAACCCTGCCGATGGCCATAGCGGCTTCCCTTCCCATGTTTCCGATCTCGCCCTTCAACTTCGACAGATCCTTTTCGGTCGTAGATTGCACCTCCATGAAGAGTCTTTTGACGGCGACGACGTCCCTCCACAAATTTAACAGGCGATTATGTTCGGTGCTGTAATAATCGTTGAACGCCTGTTCTTCGTCTTTCCATTCGTCCTCCTTCACCATCATTTCCTCCCTGAGCTCCTCCCAATCGTTGGTTAATTTCTGCAAGTCGGACGTCAAGGACTCGTTCGTCTGTCTGGACTCCTCCAATTGGTCGCGTAAAGTATTATTGAGTTGCATCAATTTCTCGCATTTCTTCTTTTCGTCTTCTAATCTGTAATCGTCAAGGGTGATGATTAGTCTGGGCAAATATGCGGTATGATGAATCATCTGTCCGTTGTCCTCTGTAATATATACCACATTGAGAAAAGGACAAACGACTCATCACACCGCATATTTCCCCAGTCTAGTGATGATTGTACTAATCTCGTAGTGAAGATTTTACCTATTCAAAGCTGTATCCAAATCGGTAATCCTATCCTCCCGAATATCCCTGAGATGTTGCTGAGCCTGCTCCAGCGCTGAACTGCTCGTCGACGGCATGGGAACGGGTCTCGCATGGATGTGATGGTGATCGTGGTGTACGTGAGGTTCTACGTGAGGAACGTGCGGTTCGGTCATTTGCGATTCCAATTCGGAGCAACGTTGCTTGTACTGGAGAACTTTCGCTTGAAGTCGACTTACTAAAGCCGCCTGATTCTGTTGGGCTTGCCTGTAGGTGTCTAAGCGACGTCGATATATGGAAGCTTCGTCTTGAAGTCTTTGTCTAAGATCGGTATTGGCTCTGGTGAGATCTTCATCGCTGCTGGCCGCGCCATCGGTTCGTGAACGACTTTCCATTCTGCTCGTGCTTCTAGGGGTCTAAATTGATATTGAGATGGATTTTTCTTTTTGTTGGTCATATTAAAATTTGATCTTATATGATGGTTCTCTACCACAATTAGGTCAATTAAACCAGACTGGTTTAAATGATAGTGATATTTTCAGAACGTTTACAAACGTTTTCGGAACACCTTCTTCAGTTTGTTTATACATTTATCTAGTTTCTGAAAATATAACTATCATTTGAACCAGTCTTGTTTAATTAACCTAATTATGGTAGAGAACTATCATATAAGATAAGTATAAAAAGGTCACGAAAAATATATATAATATACATTTGATTAAAATTCTAGAAGGGAAGTAACTCTAAACTACTCACATCCGTTCTGGATTTAGGCCGATATATTGGTGGTCTTCTCCTTTCCGGAAGACTCATCTTAGGATCCGGTTTCTTCGGCGGTGGCTAGAATTAAAAAAGAAGTCCATCACTAAAGCATGACTACGAATAAGTTTCGAAATTATGGAAATTTACTGGGAACCACCACAATAATCAGAATCCCCACTCATATTTTCCTCAAAATATATTTTCGCGTAAAACGCACGAATTATAATATTATAAAAGAAACGACCCAAAAAGGATAAATAAATTTGTCCCCGTCGCCCCTTCTCCCTCTTTCCCTTCCCCGTTTCCCCAAAATCATATTTTCTACAAACAAATACCATTTTCGACGTCCCGAAGGGTTATTAACCTCGGGAAATTCCCATTCGATACCTTTTCGGGCGTAGACGCATGCTATACGGTTCTTCCCTCGAGACACAGTGACAGAATCGTAGGGCCGACATCCGTACCAGGCGGGGTCGGTTCGTTCGCGTGTTCCAAAGGCCGAAACTACCGGGAAAGCTCGTCCGGGTTTGAGAATTTTACGACGTCGCTCGGTCGAAAGTTTCGAATTGTGAGGATTCTTGAACGGCGGGCGCGTTTATGCGAATTCGTAGGTTTTCTTTTAAGGGGTATGAACGGAGTTAAGGGTGGATATTTGGGTGTATTCTTCTTGCCCATCGAAGTTTGCGAAAAACTAGACGCAGATGTTGTGTACCCAAGGATGAAATGTTATTGAAGATTTGGTTAAATATTACAACTCTGAGGCATATGAATGGGATGAAATCAGCATCATTTCTTTCAAATACTCTTTGTTGTAAATTTCACCCCCACATTTTCGCAGTATTTGCTGCAAATTAAACGGGATTGAGATTAGGTTTTGATCCCCTTCGCTTACTCTAACTCCAATATAAAAATTTGGGGATTATTCGACGAATAATTTAGGAACCATCCACTCCCGCTTCATAAATCATAAATAAAGGCAAAGCTCTTTCTTCCCATTAACTCCATTGCCTCCTCGTACGAAGCGTCGAAATAAGACGTTGATGCTCTCCTCCCTCGGCGCTCTCTCAACTTTCTCCTTCTTCTACTATTAATAATACTTAAATTAACAGAAAATTAAATTATAACATGCAGAGAGAGTGACTTAGGAATCCTACAGCTTTAAAATTTAACCCTGACAATCAAGAAATTTGTTTCTTCGAGAAAAGTTCGTGGATAATCAAAGGCTTTTGATTTCGTGAAAATCTAAGAAATTTGAACACCCTTTTTCTAGTTATTAATAAATAGAATATTTAACCTACTATTTCCGTGACGCTCATTATCAATAGTAAATAGCGAAAACGCTATTCCCAACTGAATTTCAACAAAAGTGCTCCAAAACGTGACATGAATTTGGAGCACTTAGGATAACCGCAATGGCGAATACAAACCATGGATTTGGAAATGGTTGGCGAATAAGTGATGATAAGTCCCATGATAGGCCATGAAGAGTTGTCGATTTTTCTCGTGCGACAGCTTTCCGACAGTTGCAATAGTAGCCCAAACAAATCTCGATATGGCTCCAAGCAATTTTGCAAAAGTTTTAATCAGCAACAATTAAAAGAAATTAAAATATAACACGCAGAGGGGATAGGGGTAGGAATGATGCAGCTTTAAAATTTAAACCTGACCATCAAAAAAATTTTTTGTGAATTTTCCTAAGAAAAGTTGACAATCAACGATTTTTGATTTCCTGAAAATCTAAGAAATTTGAAAAACCTTTTTTCCCAGTTTTTAATAAATCCAATATTTCATCTACTATTTCCGTGATGCTCATCATTAACAGTAAACAGCGAAAATGCCACTCCCAACCGAATTGTAACGAAAGTGCTTTAAAATCTTACATGAAGTTGGAGTATGATAAGGATTTGGTGGTGGTTGCCATATAAATAATGATAAGCCCCATGACAGGCCATGGGAAGCTGTCCTAACTATGAAAATAAAATCTAAAGATGTGGAGGATGCTTCCATAAAATCGAAGTTTCGTAAAGAATTTTTATACTTCTCGAATTGCCTTAAAAATTTGCTGCTATTGTAGTGTTGGAAAACTTTCTCGATTTTTCTTCTAAAACAGCTTTGCGACAGTTGCAATAGTAGCCCAAAACAAATCTCGATATGGTTCCAAGCAATTTTTGCAAAAATTGAAATAAGCAACTCTTCAGTTGTTTCAAAGTTTTAGTTCATGTATTATGACAGTTGTTGTAAAACATCTTGCGCGTACAAACCTCAATATCCGACAGAAGAAATTCCATCCCGTTATTTGGATAGAATGTACAACTTTTTATTGAACTGTCGGAAAGCTTCATGGAATTTTTCTTTAATCACTCTGCTTTAAAATATACGACAGAGGCTTCCCAATAGTTATAATCTAGTGCGAGGCATCAAGAAAGCGGGATTGAAACAGGCGGAAATTGAAAGAAAACCAACAATTTTCTCATAGTTTCAAATATAGGCCTGTTTTGGAAAATCACGACAGTGCTTTCCGATAGTCGTTATGAAACATTACATGCGAACAAAACTCAATACCTGAAAGAAGAAGTTTGATACCGTTATTTGCATAGAATGTACAACTTTTTATTGAACTGTCGGAAACCTTCATGGAATTTTTCTTTAATCACTCTGCTTTAAAATATACGACAGAGGCTTCCCAATAGTTACAATCTAGTGTGAGGCATCAAGAAAGTGGGATTGAAACTGGCGGAAATTGAAAGAAAACCAACAATTTTCTCATAGTTTCAAATATAGGCCTGTTTTGGAAAATCACGACAGTGCTTTGCGACAGTCATTATAAAACATTACATGCGAACAAACCTCAATATCCGACAGAAGAAATTCCATCCCGTTATTTGGATAGAATGTACAACTTTTTATTGAACTGTCGGAAAGCTTCATGGAATTTTTCTTTAATCACTCTGCTTTAAAATATACGACAGAGGCTTCCCAATAGTTACAATCTAGTGTGAGGCATCAAGAAAGTGGGATTGAAAGAGGCGGAAATTGAAAGGAAACCAACGATTTTCTAATAATTTCAAATATGGGCCTGTTTTGGAAAATTACGACAGTGCTTTCCGACAGTCCTTATGAAACATTACATGCGAACAAAACTCAATATCTGACAGAAGAAGTTTGACACCGTTATTTGGATAGAATATACAACTTTTATTAAACTGTCTCAAAATTTCCAACATCGACTTTTTTAAACAGTCTGCTACTATACGACAAAGCTTCCCAATAGATCCAGCAGAGTGAGGGGCATCAACAAATCGCGATGCATCCGCAAATCATCCTTTTCTGTACGTGAAACATGCGGAGAGGAAACCAACGATTCTTTAATAGTTTCAAACATGGGCTCGCTTTGGAAGATCACGACAGTAGATTCCGACAGTTGTTCTGAAACGTCACGCACGTACAAAACTAAACATCTGAAAAGAGTTAGACGCCGTTACTAGGACTCTTTATTGAACTGTTGGTAAGCTTCGTCAAATTTTTTCATCACTCTACTTTGAAATGAACGATAGAACTTTATAGAACTTTCCAATGGTTCCAGCAGAGTGCGACACATCAACAAAGTGCAATGTCTCCTCAAATAATTTTGCAACATTTGAAAAAGACGGAAACTGAAGGGAAACCAACGAGTTTTTAATTGCCTCAAATATGAGCCTGTTTCGGAAAATCACGACAGTACTTTCCGACAGTTATTATGAAACGTTTCCCGTGCACAAAACTAAATACCTGAAAGGAGAGTTCGACCCCATTATCGGGATAGAATGTACAACTTTCTATTGAACTGTTATCGAAGTTTTTTAATCACTCTGCTTTGAGATATACGACAGAGCTTTCCAGTAGTTACAGTAGAGTGGAAGGCATCAACAAAGTGCGATGCACCCTGAATTAGTTTTACAATACTTGAAACAGACTGAAATTGAAGGGACACTAACAATTCTTCAATTGTTTCAAATCCGAAAGAAGTTCAGTGCCGTTATGGGAATAGAATGTAAAACCATTTATTGAACTGTCGGAAAGCTTCATCGAACTTCTTTAATCACTCTGCTTTGAAATATACCACAGAGCTTTTTGAGAGAATTTCAGAGAATTTTGTTTACTTGAAACAGGTGGAAATTGAAAGGAAACCAACAATTCTTTAATTGTTTCAACTAGCATACAGTTTCGGAAAATCACGACAGTTCATTCCGACAGTCATTATGAAACCTTACATGAGAACAAAACTCACTATCTAAAAGGAGTTCGATCTCGTTATTTGGATAGAATGTACAACTTTCTATTGAACTGTCGGAAAGCTTCATCGAACTTTTTAATCACCTTGCTTTGAGATATACGACAGAGCTTCCCAATAGTTACAGTCGAGTGTGAGGCTTCAACAATGCGCGATGCTTCCTCAAATAATTTTACAATAGTTGAAACAGGCGCGGAATTGAAGGGAACCAACGATTCTTTAATTGTTCCAAATATAGTTTTGTCTTTGAAAATCACGACAGTGCGTTCCGACAATCGTATAGGGAGTCTCACACAGACAAAAACTAAATATGTAAACGTTCCGCTTCAAATGTACAATTTTTTACTGAACAGTCGGAAAACTGTGTTTGTTGATTATTGTAACGGTCGGCTTTAAAATGTACGACAGAGCTTTCCGATAGTTGTAGTGATGTGTTGGACGGAAACAAAGCACGATGGATTCTCAAACGATTGGTAATACTTTAAATAGGCGAAAATTGAAAGAAAGTGGACGATTCTTCAATTGTTTCAGATATGGTACTGTTTTGGAAAATCACGACAGTGCTTTTCCGACAGTCACAAAACGCAATACCTGAAAGGAGTTCGATCCCGTTATTGGAATAGAATGTATAACTTTTTACTGAACTGTCGGAAAACTACATCGAGTTTTTATAATCACTCTGGTTTGAAATATGCGACGGAGTTTCCCAATAGTTACAATCGAGCCATCCTCAATGAATTTTACAAGAATTTAAACAGGGGATAGTTGCAAGGACACGGTTGATGTTTTATTCGCTTCTAATTTTGTTCTATTTTACAATTTACGACAGTACTTTCCGACACTAGCAATAAGTCACATGCGAATAAACCTCTATGATGCCCTTAGAAATACATACAATAGAATAAATTTAGAAAATACGATAGTGCTTTCCGACAGTCATAATGAGTCACGTGCGAGTAAATCTCGTTGATGCGTTTAGGATGGCAATCCAGCTCGGCGTATATCGATAAGCGCGATAGTCAATTTAGAAAATACGACAATGCTTTCCGACAGTCACAATGAATTATATGGGAGTAAATTTCGATGATGTCTTTAGACATGCAATTCGATTTATCGCCTATTGAGAAGGGCAGTGATAAATTTAGAAAAAAACGACACTTCTTTCCGACAGTCACAATTTAAAGGTGATGCTTAAGCAAAACGTGATGTACTCTTCAACTTGTTAGGAACTGTCGGAAAGGTGTGACCGATTTCTTTAAACAATGGAAATGTATAAGTTGCTTTAAGTACCGACATTATTATTATTATTATTATTATTATTTATTCATTTTAGGAATAAAGTATTTTTTGTAATGTATATTTGTTAGTAATTTGAGAACATGAGAACATATTTAGGTAGGTAGGTAAAACTGGTGGTCAAGATTATATAGTTTTTGTGGGTTCTTGGATTAACACCACGCCGAATTATTTATTTGTTGTTTGTAAAGTATAAGTTGCAACATTGTTTTCCTAGCCCAAGGTGTTGGGATGTGTAGGTGCTAATGTCTTAAGAAGGAAGCTTCATTGTAGCAAAAATATTAGTTCTATTTAAACTTCCGTCACGTTATCGGGACATTTATTTCAAATCTAAAAATTTTCGTATTTTTAGTTGTCCGTTGCTAAACACCCATAATATTGTATACAAGATTTGTTTATAGTTTCACTCTTTCCGTCTTATCAACAGTACAAAACGTCCAAAATACCCAAAAAATTAACTCAATTAATTAATCGATATCTTATTCGATGTTATGATACATTTCCTCATAATTGCCTTGTTTTTACCACGATTTACTCAACTATTAACCGCACGAATTTTTGAACTTGTACATAAATATTTAGGAGATAAATCGGGGCGGACTTTGACCGTGTCAAGTTTAAAGTACAACAGTTGAATTTCTCGTTTATCAAAAATACGATTTAGGATATCGTGTCGTGTTATGTCTTCGACGAAAGTTCGAAATCTCTTCGGTTACAAAAATCGCCGGGAATTTACTAAACGAGTAAAGAAGTAGGAAAATCTCCGGCTGTCCCGGCGGCGCTAGTTTTACCTCACCGATTCGGACGCGTATTGCAACAACTAAATTGTCATCCTCAGCGGAGAAAATATAAAAGAAAAAACATGTTATAAGAGGAAGTGCGATTTTTAGAGAAAATCTTCACGAGTGAATTTTCGCGTTTTCTTCTTCCAATGAGGATGAAGACTTAGTTGTCGAAATACGTATTCGGCAATAGGTAAAACGCAGTCTTTTTAGATTTCACAACAGGACATTCTACGTTTCAAGAATTTTGCACACATTCTCCCTCGACGATAAATTCCTCCGCGTTCGGAACAAAAATTGTCGGATCGCGTGTTAACAAACGGAATCGAGCGGGGATTTCGCGGTGATAATTTATCGGCGTCAAAAGTCGGTCAGATTCTGTCGTGCTGTGCCAATACGAGAAAACGACCGAAAAATAAAGGGAGGGGGTGGCAAAAAATGGAAGTTGATTACCGCCGCGACGGCATATTCGCCACACCGGTCGTCGTTTTTAAACAATTAAGTCGTTTGGCGTTTCGGAGATATTAATTTGGAATAACACGGAAGCGTCGGTTGCAAATACGCGACGAAGGCGTTTAGGAAAATGAGTAAATTAGTCGAAATTATAGGGCGCTATGTATATTAAGACGGTATTTTTGGGTCGATTGCTTCGTGAGAAATGCGGGAATGGGCATCAAGTGTATCGCATGAAGTTTAATCGTAATTTGTTCGGGAAGGGAAACGAATTTCGAAAAGAAATAAATGTTCACAATATCTGAAGACATGAAGTTATGAAGTTAACGTATGCACTATCGATCAATGTACAAGTTAGCTGAGATCGACTAAGGTAAGAGGCGTGAAGTTGTCTGGCACTTCAGAATTTTGAAAAGAAAAGTATATTAAAAAATAAAGTATCGGCTAATGTACAACCTGGGTCTAAAATCTCGAGAGGGCGAACTAAAACGAATAAAGAACATTACTGCGACTATGAGATCAACCAAGATAGAGCGTGAGGCATGCATGTATACAGTATCGGCCAATGTACAACTTAGGTCTGAAATCACGGGAGGACGAACGAGAACGAATATTGGGCATTACTGTGATAATGATCTCGAATAAGAGAGAAGGCCCAAGGCGTGCCTAGCACTTCAAAATTTTAATAAGAAAAATATATGAAAAATTAATGAAGACACAGTATGGTCGATGTGTATATATACAGTATCGGCCAATGTACAACTTAGGTATGAAATCGTGAGACCGCGAGCGAGAAGGAATGAAGAGCATTACTGTGACTATGATATCGATCGAGATAGAGCGTGAGACATGTGTGGCACTTCACAATTCCAAAAATCAAAAAACCAATCTAAATTTCAGGGAACACGAGGTGATCAGTGTATGTATACACCATCGGTTAGTGTACAACTTCGGTCTAAAATTACGAAAGTGTAAGCGAGAACGAATAAAGAGCACTACTGTGACAAAGAGATCGAATAAAAGAAGGCCTCAGGCATCTCTGGCACTTCAGAATTTCAGAAAGAAAGAGAGGACACGAAGTGATTGATGTATCCTTTCAGTATCGACTATTGAACAACTTGGGTCTGATATCAGGAAAGGGCGAGCGAGAACGAATAAAGAGCATTACTGTAACTATGAGATCGAGTAAGAAAGAACGTGATGCATGTCTGGCACGCCAGAGTTTCAAGAAGAAAAAAATAATCAAAATTTCAAGGAAGCGAGGTGATTTAAATACGTATACGCTATCGATTAGTGTACAATCCGGTTTTGAACCCACGGAAGTGCGAGCGAAAACGAACAAAGAGCATTTTATTTGACTATGACATCGACCAAGATAGAACGAACGTGAACGTTTACTATTTCAAAAGAAAAATATTCGAAATTTCTGAGGACTTCAAGCGATCGGTGTATGTATACAGTGTCGGCCAATATTCAATTTCTGTCTAATATCACGAACCTGCGAGCGAGAACGAACGAATGACATTACTGCGACTATGAGATTGAATAAGAGAAAGCGCGGGGCGTGCCTGGCACTTCAGTAATACAAAAAGAAGGAAATAATCAACATTTCAGGGAACACGAGGTGATCAGGGTATGTATACACTATCGGCCAGTATATGGCTTGGGTCTGGAATCACAGGAGTGCGAGCAAGAACAACTAAAGACCATTACTTTGACTATGCGATCGACTAAGATAGAACACGAGACATTTGGAACGTCAGAATTAAAAAAACAATAATGAAAATTTCAGGGTACAGCAGGAGATCGATGTATACCGTGCGTCCCAAATTGACTGGCACTGCATCGCTAACTTTCTTATTATTGAAGATGGCCTTCTGGTTAAATGGGATTTGTTTTGCAGATTTATATGCTGATTGAAAATCTGTTCGAAAAAGTTCAAAACGTCAAACTCGTCAGAAGTTATTAATTAAAAATCATTTTTTTGTATATTAAATATCTTTGGAAGTGTAAGAGATACGAAAAAAAGTTTCTTAAGTTAAATGGCCGCTATATTGGATTTTTAGGTTATTGGATAGAATTTTTAACCCTAATAATCACGTAAAATGTTCAAAATGATGACCACCGTTGTAATTATGATCTTCCACTAATAAATCGTTTTCCTAGTTTTAACAGGCTTTTTCAAACTTCCATACTGCTGCATATTCTTGCCCACTCTTTTAAACGGTTTGATATTTGGTTGTCTTCTTTCCGAAAAATTAATTAAATAAGTTTGAGTAGCGATATGGAAATTTGTATGATCCTTGACAAATGTGCAAAACATCGTAGCTTTGAGTAATTGGAAAATACAAATAATTGTAGATAACACTTTAGCTTAAGCTCCTGCTACCTGGATGGTAAAGTAGCACGGCGCATATTAAAGCCCAAAGACTTGAAAGCAGAAAGACAAATCTCTTAAACGTGATTTGTCAAAGTAAGTCGAGAGTCAAAGTCAAAGTCTTTTATAGGATTGGCAGTGGATAAACCTGCCAATTCATAAGTAGGATGCGTAGTGTTCAGTTGACGAGAATAGGTAACAACAACACGCTTACCGCAGTTCAATTTTAGGCTATTGACATCGCACCAATTAACTCAAGGCGGAATAAAGCTTGAAGTCATTCGCATAAGCAAGAACATGCTGGCGCAGAGACTCCAAAATGTCATTGATTGAAACGATAAACAGAAAGGGGCCGAGACTAGAGCCCTGAGGTATCCCGGACGTTGCTGCATAAAGAGAGGAGGAGTAACCATTGTAAAATACATACCTCAGCCTGCTGATCAGAAAGGAACTCAATAAAGAAAGCAGCATAGGAGTACAATCAAACAGCTTCAGCTTATGGAGAAAAAATCTGTGGTCAACAGTGTCCAAAGCACTAGAAAAATCAGTGTAGATAACATCAACCATCCCACGAGCATCTAGAGTTTCACTGATAAATTGAGTAATACATAAAAATTTGATTACAGTGGACCGACCAGGCATGAAAACATGTTGACGCGAAGATACTGAAGAGTTAGTGTTAGCAGAAATACATCTATAAATAATGTTTTCATAGATATTAGCGAAATTGGATAAAATTGCTATTGGCCGATAGTTTTTGGCAGAAGATTCATCACCCTCTTTAAAAGTGGGAGTAATTCTAGCCCTTTTCCAAGTATCAGTAAAGGTACAAGTTGCAATAGAGAAATTAAGATGGCTAAAAGTGTAGCCAATAGAAATTTAGAGTCACGTACCAAAAAATTGGGAATAAGGTCATCACCGCAAGTCAAGAAGTGTTCAGCAAAGGCCTCAAATATATCCTGAGGAGGCTCAAGTACAAGGTGATTATGAAGAATTTTGCCTCGCAGTCTACACGCACCCTTCCTAGAGCGGATGAATTAAAAGAAAATGAGGGTTAGACTGAAGACTGGAGTCTTCCGCTCTGTGTACAAAAGACCCGAGATATCTGTTCTTTGCAAAGTGCGTGTTTTCGCTAAATTCACCCAAGGAAAAAACGTTCTTAAATGCTTTCCATTTACGTCTGTAATGCTCTTTAAGTTTCAAACTTGAAATCAATTCTAGTGGATAATCTTAAAACGAGTAGGAGCCAGAGATTTGAGATACGAAGCAATTGATGGCTTCACACGGAGTTATATAAAAAGTATGGAGGGCAAGATTAATATGGCTATGATTAGATCAAAACATTCAGTCAATGCATTGCAGATCGCTATATAAGGTATTAAAATCATCTTTGCGAAAACAGTAATGCAGGTTATTGGCCGAAAGAAAGTTATGAAGACCAGTCGGTCGAGAGTATTTTAGATCAATACAGAGGCTAAGATGGTGAATATCTTCAGGAACCAAAGAGAACTCGCCATGCTCAATAGACAAGAAGCAGGGTAAATTCGAAAGAAGTAGATCCAGTACTCTGTGGTTAGAGTTCAAAACGTTATTAAATTGTTTGAGAGGGATGCACTTGGTGTCCTTAGCAGAACACGAAGGAATGGATTTATGGTTGGGTATCGTGACACCGGGACATGCAAGAAAACGAAGAGGCAAACCTCCTGACAAGGAAGGAGGCCTGAACCCACGTGTGAAATTCCAACCGTAAGCACAGAAATGAGGAACTTGCTGAGGAAGCAGCGCGATAAACGTTGGAGAACCATAGATCACTCACAAATCTTCTTAAATCGCAATGGTTAGATGCAAAATCTTAGGATAAGTTGTTGACAAGAAGAACTTTATTTTCTCTCTACCGGAACGAGAAACGAACATCATTGATTATATCGGAATAGTAATGGCGCGCATATATCAATTTAATAGGGGAAATCCATTAAACGACCCCCGTTTCCTCGAAGACATCCTATCTTGGTGTCGTCAAGGAAACTCGCCTTCTTCGTATCGATTAGCTTCCACTCGTTTCGAAAGCGAAAAATAAAACAAAATAAATCCTCCTTGCGGTGCTTTCCGAAGTGCACGCATCATCGACGTGACTTCTGCACGTTTGAAAAACAGAACCGGACGCCAACCACGATAACCGTCCCGCACCGCACTTGATTAATTCCGGAGAGGATCGTTCTCTGGAAAAATTCGCATAGCTTCTTCGTCTCCATGTACGGAGAGCGTAATCGTGAAGAAAAAAATAATAATAAATAAACAAATAAATCCGATTTTATCGTTTCGCGACCTATATCGGATCTGCGCCGTTAAAATTGGCTTGGCGCAGACGAAAAAAAAAACCGGCATCTAATTAATGAAATTGGAGCAAATATTTATTTATGCATTTATCTGGCGTTCCAGAGTTAATTAATTAAATTATCGATTACTTAATTAGTCGGGACGGCCGGCTATGAGAATGGATGGCTGATGAAAGACTTCATCATCTCTCGGCGATAAATGTTAGAGGCCAGAAGAAGAAGTCTGTGGGGAACGCGGAGCAAACAAGGATTTCGACCGTGGACTTTGGATCAAATACCGAGAATCGTATCGCGCTGCTTGCTTACATGCAATTAGAACGGACGTTCGAAGAAGTAATTCTTGTAGACGCATTATGTTGACAATCGGCGATAATTTGTCAATAAACTAAATTGTGTTATTCATAGATTTACTAGCGAAGAAGAAATAGAACAGGGATGGATTCAGTTGATCGGAGAATCTTAAAGTTCAAATCCAAAATTTTCAGGTGAAAAGGAAGAATTGCTGTTAATACATATGTTAAGATCTTAGTTATCGCGCGAAATGACCAAATATTTCGGTCCCTGGATGAGGAAAATTCTATATTCTAGACTCGGCTTATTGAAGTTCAAGGAGTATGCTCATTGGTCTTCCTTAAGAGACAATTCCTGGAGGAAAAGCTGGCGGGGTCTCCGAGATTTTGCTTCTGTAACTCGAAAGGCTCAGTAGAATTTTGGGGGAAAGAAAAGTGATAAATCTCTTGGCTTGCCTCAGTTCAGGTGTGCCTTTCTCATACTATTGGGTGATTAAAATCCAAGAAGTATGCTCGTTACTATTCTCTAAGAGGAATTCGTGGATTGACTGAGATCATGATTTTGCAATTCGAAAAGTCCACTCTAATTTTGGGGGAAGAATGGTGATAAATCCTCAGACTTGCCTCAGTTCAGGTGTACCCTTCAGATATTATTGGATGATTAAAATCCAAGTCGTATGCTCGTTGGTCTTCCTTAAGAGCAATTCGTAAACTGTCCAAGATTTAGATTTTGTAATTCGGAAAGTTCACTTGAATTTGAGGGGGAAAGGATGGTGATAAATTTCCTGGCTTTCCTCAGTTCAGGTGTTCCCTTCCCCTACTATTGGATGATGAAAATCCAAGAAATATGCTCGTTCGTCTTTCTTAAGAGATAATTCGTGATGAAAAAGTTTCCGAGTTGTCGGAGATGTTGATTTTGTAACTCGAAAGGTTAAGTAGAATCTTGAGGGGAAAGAAAGATGATAAATCTTCTGCTTTGCCTCAGTTGAGGTATATCCTTCTGTCTGTCTGGAGGACTACTGGCCGTCGATGTTGAAGTTTGGCAGAAAGTATTCGTAGTGACAGCTTGCGCGTTTTGATTAACAGCAGTTTGAGTCGACACCGATTGCCTATAATTCACCGAGGTCTGCGGACTCTGTCTCTGCACCAATAAGGCTTGGACCGGTTGTTTGTCGTTGGAGGCGATTATAAAATTTTGATCGACGTTCAACGTGGCCGTTCTGGATATATTCTGTTGGTTATTTTGATTATTCTGCTGGAAATTCTGGATTTGTTGATTATTGGACACCATCGTCGTTTGTTGCTGGACTATGGTTGTGTTTTGTTGTACAAAAGTTGTATTCTGTTGATTGGAGGATGAGACGGCAATATCACCTGCGGGCGCGCAAGGCACCATGAGAGTCTATCCCATCTGGCCACACTGGATAAATTCCTGTTGACCTTGCTGGACCGAATTCGAAGGGCGGATCGCTTGAGGGGCTGTTCCAAAAGTGACTTGTTGGGAAGGGCTCACGTTGGCAACCAGAGGACTTAATTGGCCGCTGAACTGCGCGCCGTTCACAACAAATTGTCCACCATTTGGAGACAAAAATTGAGCTCCAGGACTGTGCTGTTGCTGTATGATCTTTCCTTGAGGCGCTCCAGGAGTACGTATCACCATCCCAGCAGGGCCAGCCGTTAAGATACTTTGTCCTCCATTGAAGACGTTACTGTTTTGGATGTCTGACATCCAGGAAGTATGCTCGTTGGTCTTCCTTAAGAGCAATTCGTGGACTGACCAAGATGTTGATTTTATAACTTGAAAAGTTCACTAGAATTTTGAAGGAAAAGAAATGTAGTAAATCTCTTGGTTTGCCTCAGTGCAGGTGTGCCATACTCATACTGTTGGATGATTAAAATCCAAGAAGTATTCTCGTTGGTTTTCTTTAAGCGACGATCCATGGGCTGTACGAGATATTACTTTTGTAAGAGAGTTTACTAGAAATTAGAGAGGAAGGAGAGATGATAAATCTTTTGGCTTGCCTCAGTTCAGATGTGACCTTCCCATATTCTTAGACGATCGAATCCAAGAAGTAAGTACATTGGGCTTTTGTCACTCAAAAGTTCACGGGAAATTTGAGGGGAAAGGAAGATGATAAATCTTTAGGCTTTCTTCAGCTCAGATATATTCTTCCCATGGTCCCTTGGTCTTCCTTAAGAGACAATTCATGGTGAAAAAGCTTGCGCATTATGCGAAATATTGCTTTCCTACGTCGAAAAGTTCACTAGAATTTTAAGGGGAAAGAAAGGTGATAAATCTTTCGGCTTTCTGCAGTTCAGGTATGTCCTTCCCGTGGTATTGGATGATTACAATCCAAGAAGTATACTCCTTGGCCTTCCTTAAGAGACAATTCGTGGTGAAAACGCTTGCGGATTATGCGAAATATTGCTTTACTACGTCGAAAAATTTACTAGAATTTTGGAGGGAAAGAATGGTGATAAATCTCTTGACCTTCCTCAGTTCAGTTGCCTTCTTCCCATACGATCCCCCACGATTATAATCCAAGGAAAATGCTCATTGGTCTTCCTGAAAAGACAATTCGTAGCCTGTCCGAGATGTTGCTTTTGTTACTCAAAAAGGTCACTAGAATTCTGGGAGAAATAAAAGGTGATCAATGTTCTAGCTGTCCTCAGTTCAGGTGTGTCCTTTCCATAGTGTTGGATGACTAAAATCCAAGAAGAATGCTCATAGGTCTTCCTTAAGAGCAATTCGCGGGCTGTTCGAGATGTTGCTTGTTTAACTCGAAAAGTTCACTAGAATCCTGTGAGGAAAAGAAGATGATAAATCTTCCGGCTTTCCTCAGTCCGGGTGTGCCCTTCCCATACTGGTAAATGCTTAAAATCCAAAAAGTATACTCGTTGGCTTTCCTTAAGATCAATTCGTGGGCTGTCCAAGATGCTTTTGTAACTCGAAAAGTTTACTAGAATTTGTTTGTTGCGTCACGTGTGCCTGGACTTATAGGTTCTTGTTTATTTTCAATTTCTACAATGATGTACATTAACGAATTTTGTACTGTTTGTATTATAAAATGAAAACAAATTATTATTATTATTATTATTATTATTATTATTATTATTATTTTGGCTTGCCTCAGTTCAGCTGTGTTCTTCCCCATACTATCGGATGATTAAAATCCAAGAAATGTGCTCGTGGATCTTCCATCACAGAGAATTTTGGGTGAAAAAACTTGGGGATTGTCCGAAATGCTGCTCTTGCAACTCGAGAAATTCACTAGAATTTTCAGGGGAAAAAAGATGATAAATCTTCTGGGTTTCCTTCAGTTCACCTATGTCCCTCCCCATACTGTTGGATGATTAAAATCCAAGAAGTATACTCCTTGGTCTTCCTCAAGAGATAATTTGTGGTAAAAAGAAGCTGGTGGGCTCCCCGAGATGTTGCTTTTGTAACTCGAAAAATTCATTCAAATTTGGGACGAAATAAAGGTGATAAATCTGTTGGGTTTCTTCAGTTCATGTGTGCCATTCCCATACTGTTGGATGATTAAAATCCAAGAACAATGCTCGTTGGTCTTCCCCAAGAGACAATTCGTGGTGAATAAGCTGGCGGGTTGTTGCTTTTGTAACGCGAAAAGTACACTAGAACCTTAAGGGAAACAAAGGTGATTAATCTTTTGGCTTTCCTCAGTTTACCTATGTCCTTCCCATATTGTTGGATGATTAAAATCCAGGAAGTCTCCTCGTTGGCCTTCCTTAAGAGCAATTGGTGGGCTGTCCGAGATGCTGTTTTTGTAACTCGAGATGTTCACTAGAATTTTAAGGGAAACGAAAAGTGATAAATCCTCTGACTTGCCTTAGTTCAGGTGTGTCCTTCCCAAACTATTAGATGATTAAAATCGATCAAGAGACAGTTCGATGCTCGTTGATCTCTCTTGAAGTACAATTCATCGTGAAGAAAATTGCAAGACATCCGAGATATTGCCTTTGCAGTCCAAGAAATTCTTCAAAATTCTGCTCAAAAACTAAGGCGAGAATCTTTTTGACTTCCCTCAGTTCAGGCGCTTTACCATCCAAAACCTACGAGCATTGATGTCTTTCCACCAGACAAAACTCGTGGGTGCTGCTCAGAAATCTTTGCTCGTTCGCAATCGGAAAAATTCCTCACTTCGAGAGAGATAAAAATGCATAATCCGCACGACCTCTCCTCCGCATATATATAAACAACATTTTTCTCCAACTTCTGATGTAATTTCTTCGCGTATTACACCCGCTAATTTGTTATGTCTTCGGCGCCCGTTTTTTGTTCCTTGTTTTTAATCGATATTATAATTAATGTTTCCATGCCAACTCTGTACGATTCCGTACGTGTGTGTGTGTGTATGTGGACGTTCTCCTTATCGAAGAAGGGAATCCTCCCGGGTTCGTGCTAGTCAGAAGTCAGAAGTCACACCGGACACCGATGCGGGCCTAGACGTCCAAAGTACAAGGAATCGATGTTGCTCACGATTTGACAAATAAACAACAACAGTAAACAGTAAATATATGTATGTACATACATACACACCAACGCATACACGTAATGGGGCGATATAAATGCACGAGGATAACGGCACGTCGCGTCGTTGATGATGTCCTCGTTTACTAGAGATTTGTTGCTGATACTTGAATGTATGCTGCGTGTCCTTTCTCGAAAATTCGTTTGATTTTCTTTTGTATTTGTTTGTATAACTTGGAATGCACTTATGTTAGTGACTTTAATCGGTGGTGGTAAGATTAGATTTTGGAGATTTGAGGAATCCATCCAAGAGATAGGTCGACCATAGGGCTACAATCTCGTTTTTATAGAAGCTTCCGGTTTATGAAAGCTTGTGTTTATTCTTCTGGAAAATGTTTTAAAGACCACGAAATAAACACCATATTTCGCGTTAAAAAGACGGCATATTTCGTTATTCTCTTTTTGCATTCCTTGGAAAAGAAGCACGATAGTCGAAAGACGACAGTGCTTTCCGACAGTTAATAAGAGCACCGTCTTGCAAAAGACACCCAAATATAAGAGGAAAAAACAAACGTTCGATCAGCGTGGATATATGACGTTCTATTGAACTGTCGGAAAGCTCTGTGAAGTTTTTTCCAAAGTTGTGCTATCAAATCTACGACAGAACTTTCCGATAGTTGCAAAAGTATCGCGCTTAAACAGGTGTCGATGCATTCTTACACAATCTTATAAAAATTGAAACAAGGGGCAAATTGTAAGGAAACGGTTGATATTTCGTTTGTTTCTAATTTTGTTTCAAAATTTACGACAGTACTTTCCGACAGTCACAATGAGTCAAGCGCGATTAAATTTCGTTGATGCCCTTAGGAATATAATCCAGCTCGTCCTATATCGGTAAGCGCGATAGTAAATTTAGAAAATACGACACTGCTTTCTGACAGTCACTTCAATTGTTTCAATTATGGTTCTGTCTTAGTTAATTACGACAGTCGTGTAGAAGGTCGCGCCCAAACTAAATATTTAGAAGGAGTTTGGTGTACTTCTTCGCAGCGAATGTACAACGTTTTATTAAACTGTCGGAAGACTCTGTTGACTTTATTATTTCCGCTTTAAAATATACGACATAGTGTTCCAAACATTACATTAGTGCCACCGTACCAATAAAATCCGATGCATCCTCAAACAATTTTAGAAAAATTATAACAGGAAAAAATTGCAAGAAAACCGTTGATGTTTTAGTTGTTTCTAATTTTGTTCTGTTTCAAATCTTACGACAGTACTTTCCGACAGTCACAATAAGTCAAGCGCGATTAAATTTCGATGACGCGCATAGGAATATAATCCAGCTCGTCCTATATCGGTAAGCGCGATAGTAAATTTAGAAAATACGACACCGCTTTCTGACAGTCACTTCAATTGTTTCAATTATGGTTCTGTCTTAGATAATTACGACAGTCGTGTAGAAGGTCGCGCCCAAACTAAATATTTAGAAGGAGTTTGGTCTACTTCTTCGCAGCGAATGTACAACGTTTTATTAAACTGTCGGAAAACTCTGTTGACTTTATTACTTCCGCTTTAAAATATACGACATAGTGTTCCAACCATTACATTAGTGCCAGCGTACCAATAAGATCCGATGCATCCTCAAGCAATTTTACAAAAATTATAATAGGAGAAAATTGCAAGAAAACCGTTGATGTTTTAGTTGTTTCTAATTTTCTTCTGCTTCAAAACTTACGACAGTACTTTCCGACAGTCACAATGAGTCAAGCGCGATTAAATTTCGTTGATGCCCTTAGGAATACAATCCAGCTTGTCCTATATCGGTAAGCGCGATAGTAAATTTAGAAAATACGACACTGCTTTCTGACCGTCACTTCAATTGAAGAGAACTAGAACATACGACATCACTTTCCAACAGTCACAATGTCATGCGAGTAAATTTCGATGATGTCTGTAGGAATTCAATCCAGTTCATCATCTATTGGAAAGGCCGGTGGTAAATTTAGAAAATACGACACTACTTTCCGACAGTCATAATGAGTCACGTGCGAGTAAATCTGGATGATGTCTTTAGTTCGTCGTCTATTGAAACGGAAGATGGTCATTTAGAAAATACGACACAACTTTCCGACAGTCACAATTTAAAGGTAATACTTAAATAGAACGCGATGCACTCTTCAACGATATCCTTTCTGTTCTTCGCATCCACCTTTTGATGGGAACTGTCGGAAACATCGTCAGATATCGATAAGAAGCCGATGAGTTTCTGAAATGTCGCCTCTTTCAAGAAAATCTAAAGATAGTATCCGCTCTGTATAGTTGGGCTATATACGCCTGCAAATAACTGAGAACTGAAGGAATTTGAAAAGGAATCGTTCTAACAAGTTCAATCGTTAGACTAGAATATTGGAAATGAGGGCGTGATAATGGTACGGGCAGGTAAAACGAATACCTAGCAGGAGAAAGCCCCGGAAAATTTTAGAGTGCTCTCTCAGAGTAAATAGGAAGAGAGGAAGGCCGACCATGAAATGGGCAACATACGAGTACATTAAGCAGGGCAATGATAGAGAGAGAGAGAGACCTGGCGATTGGCGACTTGGAACACAGAAAACGGCAAAGAATAGGCAACATTGAAGAAAATTTTGATTCCAACGCCTTCGATGCTTAAATTAAAACGAAGACTTTTAATACTCGACATCCTGATACTAATTTGTATTTCTTTCTAGAACATTTCCGGTATTTCTGTTTTGATTTGCAACCAGTTACGTAATTCGAACAGAATTGCTATACACATTTACAAAAATTAAAAAGTTGCAAAAAAACTTAAGCTTATTAACATTCGTAATCCCAATCAATGTCTGTTTCTAGAATATTTTAAGATTTTCTTAACGATACCCTCCCGAAATTTGTGGTAGTTGTCTGAAGAGTCAAATCTTCAAAGACGTTCTCGATGCTTTACATCCCAAAAGATCGATTTTCTTATTTATTGAACGATACAATTCGGAAATTTACTTAGGTTATTATTACTTTTATTGTACGGTAAAAATCGCTTATAATGGATTCGTTGGGACCCTTTTATGTACTATAACCGATATCTATATTATCCAAATTTACAAAAAGAACACATGTTTCTCATAAAGTTTATTCGCTAGAAGGTATTATACCATAATATGAGCACATTTAGTAACTACTTTGTGTAAACTTTTCACCAATGTAAGCCGATGTGATCGTGTGTTTATGCGATATTATTGTTTAACAGACACCTTAATAAAAAATATTTAATTATATCTATTTACATGATACCCAGAACGGAAATTCCTGTCTTCATATGCGATTTATTAGACTGTACTTACATTCCTAAAGAACAAAATAATAAATAATAATAAAAAATTAAGATTTGCCCTCCACATTTCAATAGTAAATTATGTTTACTTCTACGAGGGTTGTTTTTTATGTTTCTACACACAATCACTAGGTGGCGCTATTGAAACGTGTGATTACTATTTTCGTAAAATTTGACATTTGGTATTCTGAAAGCATTGGCAGCTTAGAAATTGACCCAGTAGTTTGTTTACAGTAAACGTTAAAAAAGAAACAATATTGCGAAAGAATTTGAACAATTTTAGTAAAAGTTTAACTCAACAACAATGCATAGAAACGCTTCATTAAACTTTTGGCAAAGAAGTACCATGACCATAAGACTGTTTCCGATTGATTTTACAAAATTTCGTCGTGGTTGTGCGTCCGTTAATGATGAATTGCGTGAAGGTCGATTCAAGTCGGTTGTTATTCCATGGTAAAAGCAGATCGGTATGTGACTTATAGTGAGATAGAGATATTTTTAAGCATATTTGACCAAAGCTCCAAAAAGGCTCGTATTAATTGGTGTTTTTGTAACAACTTAAAAGGCGCCCCTCGTATATTATATACATTTCAGTTTCTTCTTCTCAATCACCTTCGAACATTATAAAAGAAAACAGTTTCCAACAGATTTTTAATTTTTTGATAATTTAAGAAATTTTCGAAAATCAAATTGTCCATTTTTAACAAACAACATCCCAATCATTGCCAATTCCCTTGTTATTCCCTTTTATAGTTTGATGTTGAGCAAATCCAGCAAAAAGAAATGCCAACCATTACGTAGAGTTTACATCTACGATATCCCAAATTGATTCCCACATTTACACATTCCAATAGATCTAAAAAAAGTTTAAAGTCCCCGTCCCAATTCGACTTGACAAACGAACAAGAACCGTCGTCTAACTCACCCTCGACATCCCGAACGCTTCGCCTCCGTCTCGGTCTTCGAATCCCACCGGATTTTTCTCCGACGACGACGACGACAACGACGGATTCCTTCCGACCGCGAACTGAGAACGCGAGGACGACAAAAACCACAACCACCACGACGACGACGACGACGGCGCTTGCGACGCGTCGAAACGGAAATACGACGGCGTTCCGACGCGTTCCGACGTCTCCTCGCGTTCGAGCGTCGAGGGCGCTGCGATCGTCGGGGCGGTTTCGGCGGGGATGTACACGGCGACACGCGATCTCGCCGATAATCGGCCTAATATTTCCCCATTTTCCTCCTCTTCCTCCCTCGCCCCCATAGGTACATGTTTCTGTCCCGTTTTCTCGTCCATATGAGGATGAGTCTGCCCCCGTATACGACGAGGGGGTAAGGGTGATAAATCAGGTCGGATTTCAATAGAGGGGACGGGTTTATTTCAATGGCGATTTAAAGTTTTTTTGCATATTTTACTGCGAGAAGAAAGGAAAAATTAGCGAGAAATCTGGACTGGGGTGTTACAGCAAGGTTTTTGAATCGTGGAACGGATTGGTGGGGAAGTTAATGGTATCTTTCTGAAAGATAGGGGAGTTGTGGTACTAACAACAAGTAGATCTCCAGTAATTGGAAGAAGAATCTATATATTAATACGCAGTGAGTCGTCTTCTCGTACATATTTTAGAGTGTTCCCTCCATGTATCGCGATGGTACATATATCGTTGTTTTCGTATTACAATGCAGATTTGTTGAATGTATGTTTCATCGCGATACGTGCAGTGGAACGCAAGTGAGAGTCTGTAACATATTGCATATATTACATATTGTAAATGAGCTTAAGTGACAGGTCTGTAATCTGTGACATCTGTAATCAGAATGACATACGCAACGTGATATACGTCAACCACGTCAAGTAATGACATATTATTATAGTAAATACGTTCGAGAAACGGACAAAAATTGTGGGGCATAATATTGATTGCACAAAAGCAGCATGTGTCCATAATTATCAATAGCCTGGGCAAACAGCGGTAACAGCGTGCAACTACGAAATAAGTTACGACACCATCACCGACTCCACACTCAAGTCAGTACCTAATCGATGCTGTATGCGAGTAGGTATGTGTATATGTAGGCTGTCGTAACTTATTTCGTAATTATCGCGGTTTATCTAGACTAATTATCAGAGAGGGGTTTAATATTTTTTTCAGATAAGATCTTGAATCCATTCAAACAATTTTTTTAATTTTGTGCTTTGCAAATTGATATCTAACCAGTTGGAAAGCTTAATCAGGTAATATTGTTGGATCGTTTATGTGATACAGTCGCTCCAATTCAGAAGAATTACCAGCAGGGTTAAATAGTTAGGAGGGGATTAGTTAGAAGTATGGAGATGGCGATTCATTGGCGTTAATATAAATTTTAGGAAATCATATTCAATACAAAAGTTTTTATGTAATTTCTATCTACATTTTAGAACGCTTCAGCGAGACAGCGATCTCGTGAGTACCAGACTAGAACGCTACCGACAGACCAAAGTTTTCTTGTAAAAATGTTATTAAATAAATTAAAGAAAAAGAAAACAAAAATACTATTGCAAAGAGAAAAAAATCTCTATCGAATGGTACTGTAAAATTGACAAGTTCCCATTAAAAAAATACGCGGACAAGCGTTACTCAAAAATAATTGAAGAGAAAAAATTTTCAGCATTCTAAAATGTAGATACAAAATTCATAAAAAACTTTTCTATTAAACATAATTTCCTAAAGTGAATATTAACAACAATACATCGCCGTCTCCATACTTTTAACTAACCCTCTATAATTGAATTCATGATAACATTGACTGCCCTGAATTTCTGAACTTCTCCCTTTTTTTGCAAATTGGGTAGACTAACGATTCTCTCTGTCTCTTTGGCATTGTTTCTTCCTGCCAAACCTTTTGAACCATCATTTGATGATATACTCTTCGAGGTTCTCTCCTTTTGCTTTTAACATTTCCGCTGTTCTCCAATTTTCTCCGTGTAATTTATTATTCTTGAACAATTTTGTCGTTTCCCCATCGGTTGTACTGTTTCTTCTTCTTGGTCTTCTTGCTCTGTCCCATATACATCTTGTAAACTATTTCCATTCCCATCTATTTAAAAAAAAATTTCTACGGCTCAGTAAACTTGGACTGATGAAAAACTTAGCTGTGCACTATTTACCATGGATAACACTTCATCATGTCGTGATGTTGATATAGAGATTTATATTGTTGATGTCCAGGTTTGGTTTTCTATATCCAGTGGTTATTAGGAATTCTTGTGATGTGAAAGTGTTGAATGTGTGTGGTTACATTGCTTTCTATCTTTTAATCGATGCTTTTTATAATAATCGATAATTTTATTTCTAGTTACATTTTTCTTTCTTCCATTAAACGTATCTGGCTGGACTTAAAAAAGAAGCACTCACAAGGTAATTAAATGCTTAAAAGGTGACCTGCATGGTATCGAAAGAGTATAAATGGAACACAAAACTAAACCATATGTCATTTGGACATGAACATTCAAAACCCCAACATTGATTGTGAATTTGAATATATTGAATTAATTATTCTATTACTATAACAATTTGAAAAATAAACACTTGCTAACATTAGAATTAATGTTTTGAATAATCACAGAGAACAGAAGTATGTGAATTAGAATTCCTTCCAATTGACGAAGAATATCATTTTTCTCATCAATTTATTTCTTACATCCACGCAACCAATCTAAAATTAACGACTGTCATTCCTCTAAGACAATAACAGAAGGAATTCCGATACCGAAGGGAAGACCAATAAACTCATAAATTAGCCGGAAACGAAACGAACGGTTAAAACGGCTAAAATCTCGAACGCCGGAAACATTAACGACCATTTGCGTACCTATAGATACCCTATAAGTTCTATCTTTATCTCCCGTGTGTGCCTATGGCACACCGAATATCCGATATTGCGTGTGCGACCGAAAACAATTTGTCAAATACTCCCCCTTCCCCCTCCCCCTTTCTGCACGGTAATGAATTCGGAATTGCCCCAAAACGGGAACGAACGGACCAAAAATAGATTATTATTATTATTGCGTCGGTATGCGATATCCCATAACAAAAACAACAAATTCTACATGTAAATGAATATGAAGGGAAAGGACGGGGCGGGATGGAAGGAACGTTCGACGCGAATCGCCATTTTCGAAAGATGGATTTTATTGGCGGTGTGCTATGGTGGTTGGCTTTTCGAAAAGCTCGACGCAACTTTTTACGATGCAATAAACGAGATAACGTGGGCTATAATTTCTGATCTTGATGTTTATTTTTCCGGATAATTTATGTTCGAGAGTACGACGGTTAGTACGGTTGTTTGTCAACGATGCGTACGTCCGCGAATTGCAATTTGGGGGAGAAGAGGGTGGGTGCTTACTCCGATGTAGGGTAATGGCTTTGTTTGCTTCGATCGAAACTCAGGACGAGATCGACGAGGACCGAAATTCGAATGAAGGCGCACGGTTTGGTAAAGCATCGATAAAGTTCCCCGAAGAAAGGGGAAAGGTACCATAGAGTACATGGGGTGGTCCTTATTTTTGAAGATCGTTTTTTTAAGTCCCAGCCCTCCCCCTAACTTTTTATAAATCATCTAAAGCTAACGCCAAAAACAAATCGGGTCAATCGAATAATTATAAATGGTGCCCCCAGAGCCCTTAAATATCAGCAATTATAAAAAAATTACTATTTCTCCATTTAATTAAATTAAATGTGATTGTACACATAAACAAACTACGTGTACGAATAATATACTTAAAATATTGTTTTAAATAGCCCGCCAAGACATTAAAATCACAATAGGGGGCGCAATTGAGACAGTTGAGTGCGCATGACGATGGTGGGTCATTCCATGTCAATCTAGAAAATTCCCATTTGACCACCTTCAATTTTCTTTTAAATTTTTACACAATGTTTCTGGCGGCCTTGAAGGAGTTTCTGCAAAATTTTAGCTTAATATGACGTAATATCGTTATGGCTCTAGGTTTACCCCACATGAAACATGGTTACTCAACGCGGATGAATTAGTTGAAGTTTTTATAGAGTTTGATGTGTTATTATACTATATGAGACTCAGTTTGCATCTTGATGCTTGGCAATCTGGATCAATTTTTTGGCAGAAAATTAAAAAGTCACATTACCACAGACTGAAGTCCAATATATTTTATGGAATTTCATCCCAAAATCACCAATGAATTTAGTCGTGACAAAGTCGAACCCTAGTTTTAGAACCATTTATTAAAATGGCAAATCCTTTTTTAGTCACAATTTGGGCAATTTGGGGTCCAAGTTGCTGTCGGTGCAGTGTAGAAGTAGCTAACACATGGGCTTTGTAGTTTTTGGAATACTGTACAATGAAGTTGTCTCCGAAAATTCAGAATGGTACATCTAGGTCATTTTTACTCCAATCTATCCCAATGCTTTATTCCGAATCTGATTTTCAATAACACCATTAGAAAGAGCAGTTCTTGTTCTACAAGAAACTTGTTCGTTTATTTTGGGCGCACCACTTTCCAGGGTGTCAAAAGACCATCGAAGGTGCACAATATATGTCGCAACGTACGTGTACTAAAAGCTAGAAATAAAGGCGCTTTCCATAACTCCATAACTTGTAGGAATTTGACAGGTGATATGCCAATAGCAACAGGGTCATGAGAAGGAGATGAAGTTGATGTTTCTGTTGCTGCTGATTTCTTGCTGAACTCGTTTCTACACCCTGCACATAGCTTTTGGCCAGCCTTCAAAATATCTTTCATTTGATCAGCAGCAGCTGATGTAATTTGTCGCAGATCTTTCCGCCGAGTATGATTATTCTTGTGGAAATGATTGCAATAAGTTTGTTGCAAAAAATCGAGTTTGGTCAGATGCAGTGCTTCATGATGTAGGCATATTTTGGGATTTGTCATTAAAGCTGATCCCACTTCGTCGACTTATTAAATGTTGGTCTTTTAGTGTGAATTCTGATACAAGTTCAAAGCCTTTTTTGGCTTTGAAGCTTGTTAAATGGCGGACGGAATTATCAAAATTTGCAATGATACTTTAACATAAATTAGATTCTTCAACTTCCATAATTAACTGTATTAACAAATCTTATATCATTGGATAAATTTATACATTTAAGGATTTGTGAAAGAAAGCCATAGTAAATATTTATACAAGTTAATACACACATTTAAATATATAAACAACACATAATGACTCCTTATATAAAAGTGTATTAATGAAATCTCCATCTGTCATTTAACAAAGTCATCACACTAATGTTTAATTGCAATATTGACAAATTTTACTTCTAATAGCATCAAGCACGTTGGTTTGCAAGCCGTTGTGGCTTCTGGACGAATGTTGGGACAATAAACAGATACCTACTCCGAATGATCAAAATTGTCATTTTATAGCTTAGTTTTCAAGGACCCAAGTATACCAGTCCTGACTAAAAAAAAATTTCTTGTAGAACAGGACCTGCTCTTTCTAATGGTGTTATTAAAAATGAGATTGGGAATAAAGCGTTGAGAGAAATGGGCCTCTAAAAATGACCTAGATCTAACATTCTGAATTTTCGGAGGCAACTTCATTGAACAGTATTCCGAAAACTACAGAGGCTATGGCTTTGCAAATTGTATACTACATTGTGAGCAAGATTGGGCTCACACTGCTAGAATTTCGAATCATGCAAAATATTTGGTATGGTAAAAACTCGTTTCCAAAGTAAGGTCGCGACAAAATTTACTGACAACTTTGAAATCAAATTCCAAAAAAATATATTAGGTTCTGGTCTTTGGCAGTGTCATTCTTGAATACTCTACAAAAAAACTGACCCAGAATACCAAACCTCAACATGCAAACTGTTTTCAATGCATCAAATTTCAGGAAAATTTCGGTTAATTCATCCGCATTGCCTAACGACCTTTCAAAAGAGGCCCCTTGTGTCATAGCTACTATATGACATATAAAGCTAAAATTTTACAGCACCTCTTTTTAAACCTCAGACAATATCCCCTCAATGTTTAACCAAAAATTAATAAGAGTGAAACGGGAGGCCCTTAGTAACTTGATATGGAATGAATCTGGTGTGAGTAAGTATGTCAAGAATGTCGCTAAAAAGTGATCTTCGCAATAATAATATTTGATAGAAAGTGAAACAAATCAAATGTTAAGTAGCAAATTATCTTCTAACATAAGATATACAATACATAAATGCGTGATACAACGCTCCTTCTGCCTGTAAAGCACCGTCCCAGGATTTGATGTGTTTAAAGGATCTTTAAAGATATCCGAAGCAACTTCCAAGAAAGTCTATGGACATTTATAGTATTTTACCGAAGAAGCAATGGGTTTGGCATTGTTTTGATGATTCAGTTTCTGTCGAGCAGAAAGTAAAAATGGCCGAAGCGTTTAAACGAAAAAGAGTCAAATAATTTTGATCCTAAACGCTTAAATGTTCTTTTTGAAGAAATAGCCGAATTTACCCACAAAGGACTACATCGTTTTGTGTCAACAAACACCTCCCCTAATATTTTCAAGCGAATTAAAATATCATTTGATTTTATTACTTGCAACTCTGCAATTTGGAATTCTCTTGATGATTACCGACATGGTCTTAGGGTAACCGGAAACCTTGCCGTTGTTAATGATACTGCAGAAACAGGTATTAACTTTTTGGAAGAATATAACAACCTCATACTATAAGATGAAGAGCAAAAACAGTACTTACTGCAAGTAGTAAGGGGCTATCGCAGCTATTTTCCATCTTGCCCGAAATAAGCATTATCGAAAAATATTCAACTTTCTATTACCTATAATTTAAAATAACAAACAATGTTTTTGAGGACTGAGGAGTTCCAAGTGTTATTTCAGTTGATCTTAGTCCTAAATAATTATATCTAAATTCTATTCTATTCTTATTTAAATTTATTGGTCTACTTTAATTTTTACCCTCCTTGAGGCGCGTGTTAGGGTTGAAGAAATGTTTCGATATTTTTACACGTTTCTTACCACCCTCCAAAAGGGGAAAATGGGGGGGGTGAGACTTATCGAAATTAAAAATTATTTTGTTCAGCGTATGTTAAGGACCACACTAGAGTACAAGTACGAGGGCAGATTGAAAAGTTTCCGGAATGACAATGATGATTTGACTTAAATGCTTGTCAAAACCAGACTATTTGACAGATCGATTTAACATTTAGAGTCAATTGATACGAAAGAATTAGCAACACAATGACATATTTTTGGGCGATTCCGGAAACTTGTCAATCTATCCTCGTAAAATCCATGTTGATTGAAATTAATTTAAGAAGAGCCACTACGTCATCGACGCGAATTGACCAATACTGAACTGAGAATTCGGCAGTTTCCCGTTCCATGCTTACTGCCCAGATTTCTTGAGAATGTCGTGGTTCTTCGTAAAATAAGTTTACGTTTAACTAACTAACTAACAACTTTACATATTTATTTCTGTAGACGTTACAAAGTAGACTTTACAGCGTATAGAAACAAGTCAAAAGCATAATGATTAATTAATTACCATCGATAAATGAAAATTAACATAGAGTACATATGAGGATATGAATATAACGCAAAGATTGTCTACTTAGTAACTGAAGTATTCTAGAAATTCCTGTAAGGAATAAAATCCATTCACCGTCAATATATTGGACAATTGAGATTTAAATTGAGAGCTTGTACGATTTCTAAAATTCAGAGGTTATTTATGATAAATTTTGTAAGCTACAACCTCTGGTGAAAGCTGATGAAGAATTAATCGTGATTTAGGTATAGCTAAATCATCTCTGAGTCTAGTATTGTGATCATGTAAGTGACGATTATGTGTGAAACTGTGTTTATTATTATGTATGTACGTTGCTAAATCATAAATGAAGATACATGGCAAAGTCAAAATATTTAATTTAACAAATGAAGTCTTTACAGATTCCATAGGCTTCAGACCGGCTATTACACGAAGCATCTTTTTTGACATATGAATACATGGCTCACTAGTACGGATTTCAAAAGAAATAACATAAAAAAATCATTTTTGTCAATAGGCTCCCGCAATGATACTTCCAATTTAAGTTTCTACCTACCCTTCGAAAAAGAAAAACCAAAACATTGATCTCCCAAATCCAAATTAAATTGTACGATCAATGGCTAACGATATAAGAGCAGTGATGTGAAATGATACTAACTAATGCTTCGAAAGAGGAGTATACGTGGTGAAACACGGAATGGAGAAGAAGGATAAAAGCCGAGGAATTGAAGATCTGTATAGAAGACCAAAATTATCGCAGATCATAAAAATACGAAGATTGAGATGGGGAAGAACAGACATATTAAGAAAGTACTCGCGAGGGGAGATGAAGGTAAGAAACGGGTCTAAAAGGGGAAAGGCCTAAAAGCAAATGATTATCACCTGTAAAGCAAGATCTATCACAGTTAGGAAGGGAGGGGTGGAAGAGTGGCAAATGAGGACCAGAAACAGAATGAAATGGAAGGAAATCATTGGGGGATTTGAACCCAGGGGTCTACAAGCTATTTAGCGTTGCTATATACGAGGGCCATCCAGTAAATAAGTTTCCCTATTTTTTCTGCGAACGAAACGTTGTAAAAATTAGTTAGTAGTGTAAGAAATGGTGACTAGGATGCGTTGGAAGCGCGTGACCTTCCACATCACGCTATTCGTACGCGCAAGTCCGTAGCGCTTCAGTTGCCATGGAGCTACCACTGGCGAACGTGTCCACGTGCGAACTCCGTTCTGTAATTCGTTTTTCACGGTTGACTACCTGCCCCCAAGCACTGCGGTTAACGCTGCGAGGTACATGACAATGCTCGCCCCCACGCAGCTCGAACGACCCAAACGTTGCTGAAAAACTTCAAATGGGAAATTTTCGCACATCCACTTTATTCTCCGGTACTTGCCCCAAGCGACTTCCATCTCTTTCCAGCACTCAAGTTGCGCCTTGGAGGCAAGCACTTTGCGAATAATGACGAAGTGAAGGCGGAGGCGAACCACTGGCTACGAAGACAGGACACAGCTTGGTACAACAGTGGTATCAAAACATTGCTACAACGGTACCAAAAATGTTTGGACAGAAATGGTGATTATGTAGAGAAGTAGTCTATGAGTTGTATAATGAAAATAAAATAACTGCATAATTGTAAATAATGTTGTTTATTGGTTAAAAAATAGGGAAACTTATTTACTGGATGGCCCTCGTATAATACTTCGAAAACCGAATTAGAGAAGGACAAATGACTAACCACATAATTGCACTTTAAGATCAACGAACCAATTTCGAACTTCACGTAATTTTTGAAAACGTCCACGCACCTTCTACGATAACAAAAACGCAACTGATAGGGGAGAAATCGCATTCGAGGGAATTTCCTTCGCGAAACCTTAAAACCGATCAATTTGGTGTCATTAATAAGCGTCGAAAGGACAATAGGGCGTATCGATTTGCGTATGCGAACAACCCTTCTGTGCGTTTGAGCGAGTAGAATTTTTATTCTTAAGCCTCTTAAGTTGGTAATAACATCTACAAGTCCCATACCTGAAGCCAGTGACGTACGTATTCTTTATTCAAAAAATAGAAAAGTTGAACATCTACATAACACTCTAATGCAGGCATGGGCAACCTTTTTTGTAGAAGTTTTATGCTGCGAGTAATCTTGAAAAATATACATTTTTGTAGTATCCTTATGATTCATTATGAATTAAGTTTAGACGGGCCGTGCTAATATGCAACGAAAGAATTCAGTAGCGGGCCGGGCAAATCTTACTCGAGGGCCGCATGTGGCCCGCGGGCCGGAGGTTGCCCATACCTGCTCTAATGAATGACCTACACACTGTTCTACATTTCTATGGTGCTAAGTATGATTAAATATTTTGAAACTTACAAAGTCTTTTTGACTTTTCTAGCGGCCAAATCGCAAATCATCGAAGTTCTAAAAGTTGATAATAATCATTTCACCAGATCTTTTCGTATTTCGACGTAATACTAAATCGTTTGTTTCCTGCGAGAAGCGATTTTTACTCGACTTTATCTCTATGTAAGTCGTTCGTGCGCGTTTATGTATTAAAATACAATAAATAATGTTGATTTTGCAGTAATCTCGAAGAGAATAAAGTCCATCTCGTTGAGTTAAGAGGTCGACTTCGAACGACCTCTGAGATTACTATCACCTGTCATCATGTTTCATCAACTTTATCAGCACAACGCAGAGCATTTTATCGTCTAAGTGTCTAGTATACGTGTACGTACATACATATGTAGGATGAAGAGTCTAAAGGCCCGAACGCACTTACCGACAACGGACGACTACGGGCCACTAGTAGCAATTAACTCAAATGTCTTCAACATTGTTATATAAACCTTCCATCAAGAAACAACATGGTTTAACGTTGTACGCGACTGATGAGGAAATGCCTCAAGAATAGTTTTGAATTTTCTTTCCACGAATTTGGGGAATTCTTATGATTTCCAACATTTTGAAGATTTATTCCGCTAAATTTTGAAAAACGTTGTATAACTTACACTTTTTTTTAATACCTGTTTGAACATTTGTTGTGGCTTCTCCTAATCGGATTTAATAAAATTGAATAATTTTTGTCAATATTTGTGCTCGTAAAGCTCCTCTATTACCTACTTCTAACAACTTTCAGCTGTGCAATACTTCTTAATGATTTTGAAATTATCCCTCGAAATTGTAAATATTCCATTAATTTTAGATTTATGGGTCCCTCATCTCATTTTCTCGATTACGGTCGATGTCGTTTAATACCATATGAAGGTTATGCCTCTATACAATTCTTGTTATTATGATTATGATTATTATCATTACTATTGTTATTATTGTTATTATTATTATTATTTTAATTATTACTATTTTTATTGTTATTATTATCATTATTACTATTATAATTATTATACGTGACTGTATTCTATAGCTTTGGACGGTTTTACCTCCTTTTTTTGACAGGAATAAATCATTGTTTTCTCTAGTTCCTCAATCTCGCTGTTTTAATCTATGCTACTGCGATTTTCCCGAATTCCTCCAGATCTCACGCCCGAGTTCGCAAACAGTATGCGATATGTAATATTCGTCCAACATTCAAGTCATCGTTGTTTATATAGTTTTTAACCACATTATTTTTGGTCCTGCGGACTCTTTATTAAAATGAAATAAGTGTTGAATGGATATTTATTAGTTAAAAAAGAATACCTATAAATCTATCTGTTATAGGCATAAGCCAAATACGATCAACGATGAAATTCGATCCAGACCTTTTCTTTCAATAGTAATTTAATATTTCTTATCTGTTACAAGTATTATAGCAGATAAGGGGCAAGGAACAGCCGAAAGCGTATCGGTGCCACATCGGGTCGGTTCGCCCTCTTCGGCTGGTTCCCCACTATGACGAATATTTCGCCACGCAAGTGAGGGGAAGCTAGTAAATCGTTTCTAATATTCGACCTCTGGCCACTACACTACGGACGGCAATTTATTCTTTGCATGTATATTAATGGAGCTGAGCTCATTTATCGGAAACGGCCCTACCGACGACACTCCATTAGTACACATGGAAAGAATAAATTGCCGTCCGTAGTGAAGACTAGTGGCCCGTAGTCGGTAAGTGCGCGCGAGCCTTAAAGCAACGTGTCGATATGGTCAAACTGTAAATATGTCCAGTATACGTGTGTGTATGTAGGATGAAGAGCCCAAATCAATATATCGATATGGTCAAAGTATTAATAGAGCGTTTTTCGATAGGGGTAATAGGTTTTTCAATCGAGATTTCTCAGTTCCTGATTTTTGTTAGTTCCTCTTTACTTCCAGGAAAATTCAAAATATTCAGTACAATTTGCAGTTTCATCATGCAGCATTTGACGCTTCGCGACCGTTTAGAAATTATTAAAGAAATATTACCAAATTTCGAGCTTGAGAGAGAATTGGGTTACCGCCATATTTACTTTGCGCAGGCTATACGCGGTACTGTTGAAAAGTTTGAGCTTGAATTCACTTTACAGGACAATAAGCCACCAACAAGACAAGGAAAATAGCCAAGCTGAGACAAACTTGTCGAATTCACGACGATCGCGATGATTAGGGCTTTCTCAGACGTCAAAAGACTGGAAGCACTCCAGAATCGAACCCTCTGTTTCATCGTTGACGCCCCCTTCTTCGTAAGGAACATTCAGATTCATCGGGAATTAAATGTTCCGACTCTACGTGAATTTGAATGACGAAAAATCACTGCGTCCAGATGGTCGTCGATCCCCAAGATCGACCCCCCTCTCAAGAGAGGATCCGTCCCCTAGCAGATATCATCAATCTGGACTAAGGCAACTCCACAGGTCCCTCGACGACCATCAATCTCCACAAAAAGAAGTGTCAAATATGTATTTTGAGCAATTTCAATTTTTGTATTCGTTACAGGTGATATATTCTTCTTCCTCCTTAGCTCTTCGCTAACAAATTTCATCTTCCCCCAGACTGCGAGGCTGTAGCAGTCGCATTTGACGACCATTGGGTGTAAGGTATTCATCGCCGGCCCTAGTAACGACAGAGAAGTTCCAAGCTCGTTTTCGGCTATTATTATTGATTGTGCGTTGATCATAGCAGTGACGCTTGTACTTAACATTTTACTTTCTCAGACCAACTCATACCGTGTGTCCGCGGATGGGGGTACCCATTAGGAAAGAAATCTTTATTATTCATTTTACGACCAAAAGCCATTCTTTATAAAAAGTTCTGCTTGTTAAGAAAATGAATTGACGATAAGAAAATTTTAGATCACATCTACAGGCTGTTAATAAATTAGGAAATTATGACGTCAACTTGAAGAATTTTACGGTAAGGATTGTATTCACTCAAGATCTGAAACTAAAGGATAACAGATTGCATCAGAAGTTTGCTGATCGGGTCCTTGAGCACTTGGAAGATGATCCTGATTTCGACCAAACAATCACGAGGTGCACTTTTGGATGAATGACCTTTTTAACGAAGCAATTTTCACCGTTATTGGTGCGAAAACAACCCACAAGTGTTACATGAAATGCCGGTTATATCCCGAAAAATTCAGAGTGCGGCACACACATGGTTATGACATGGCGGCGTCTTACTTCTTCCGAAATAAGAAGGGAAAAGCCGTAACCGTCAATAGTGACCGCTATAGAACCATATTACTCGAATTTCTGTGGCCAGAATTTGAGACGATCGATAGTGAAGAGATGTGGTTCCCACTAGGCGACACTACGTGCCACAAAGCTAATTTACTTGAGCTGTGGATGTGTAACAAATTAGCGCAAATAAAACAGGACAGCAAAATCAGTATTTGTACGGCTTTGAATAGTTCCTTGCAGTTTGTTCTTGCATTTTTTCCTGCTATAGCTCTGATTTTCTTATCCTTTGGATTGCATATATTGCCCTTGCCAGTTGTTTTTGCAAATTGACAATGTGATTATTCCGAGTAAGTTGAGTATCGAAATAAACCCCCAGACACTTAATAGACTCTTTATTTGTAGTGCAGATGGAAAACAATAGAGATTGAGATTTTTGATTCATTTGCACCAAACTATTCCTCAGCATCCGACATCACCATTTCACCAGCACGAGTCGATTTTATATCCTTTCCTCGTAAGAGAAAGGACGTGTTATCCGCTTAAAGGAACGTATCGTCGCCGTTTACGTTTGCCGGCAGATCGTTTATGTAAATTAAGAACAAAACTTATCTCTGCTCCAGACGTATGTAACAGCAAGATAGCTCTTAAATAGCTGCAGTGAGGCTTCACGATTCCCATATGGTTCTAGTTTATTGGATAATATATCCTGGTTTACACAGTCTAACGAATTAGAAAGATCACAGCATGACAATTCGATCTCTTTCTTATTGTCGAAAGCATGAGCAATAGCGTCCAATAAATGCATCATCACTGTAGATTTTTCTTTCTGAAACCATGCTGTGCCTCGTGTAATAGATGGTTTTCTTCAAGGTAGTTGACGAAGCGCACCTTCAACGGCTCTTCAAATATTTTCGATATTGTAGGGAGAATGGAATAGATTTGACATCACTAGATTATTCTCTTTGTGGTTACGTCAAAGCACAGATCTACGGCTACTACTTTGGATCATTTGGAAGGCAACATTACTTACAGCCCCAAATGCTGGACAGGATGATCAAAATTTCGATCGGATGCGTCAGTGTAAACAATGCCGTTGTGGACATTTGAACGATAACTTGTTCCAAATATAACTGCATTGTGCTTAATTAGAAAACTACTTTCACTATTCGCAGACGCGCGTTTCGCGGTCATACCGCTCATCAGTGCGACTGTGTGAAGTAGTTTTCATTTCTATAGAAGCTCTATATAAGCCCGGGTATAACTGCATTGTCCAATCTTCAAAATAAAGCAAAAACTCGTATATTCTTATTTTAGCTTTTCGGAAGACCTCTTTTGACCTTTGAATTTGGTTTACCCCTCCTTGTATTACAGGAGGGATTTTGAATGGATATCGTCACTATATAAAATAAATAAAATCGTCCAATGTATTTTATGCCGCATTCCTGACACCGATTTCGTAAATATCTGATTTCTGATTCATTTCACCCTTATCCTTGGCGTTTCCTAAAAGATTACCTAATGAACTAGCTGATTTTTATGCGACCTGTAAATTAAGTTGTTTGCCAACTTTGGGAAGGGCCTTAGTGCAATAAAGGAATAGTAATTTATTATAATGAATTTATAAACTGGTTTATCCAAAGTTAGGCTCGTGGATTCCCCAATCAAGGTTTTGAAATTTTGTTTCCTGATTCAGTTATCAATCAATTTTGCTTCGAAACCATTGTATTCGGATATGTTTCTTACGTACTGAAGTTCTCTCTGGTAGCTTTCTGTTGTGAGAGGAAAATTTAGTAGGTGTACTAGAAAATTAATAGATGCAATTTTTAGCTGAAAACTGTGGTTAAAACCTTCAGTTATAAACCTCTTGACTTTGGTTTCTTTACGGTATATGTTCACCTCCAAACTGGTGTTACTCCTGATTACTAAAGTATCTAGAAATGGAAGTTCGAAGTTCTTTCGATTGTAAATTTGACGGTGTTGAATTTAGAATTTATTCCTTCCAAAAAGTCCTGGAATTTATATTCTTTAATGACAAAAATGGCAAATATATCGTCTAGATATCTGATCCAAACGCTCGGGAAATACCCAGCAACATAAATTGAGTCTTAACATTTCTCATAAACAAATTGGCCATCAATTGTGCCCATCAAAGTCCCGTGCTTTTTTCAAATTATTTGCCCTCAATTTGGAAACAATTTTTGGAACAAAGCAAAGTGCGGTTAATTTGATATATTGTTTCATTTTAGTCGTGTTCATATCATTTCTATGGCGTAAGCTTTCCAAATATCTTAAAGGATCGGCAATAGGTATTGATTGAAATTGAAATTGTTAAGTTTCTCAATGAATTCTGGCGAATTATTTACTACCAAACTTTCGGATTTTAGAGGAAAATTTCTAAATTCTTCTAGAACCCACTTGCATGTAAAATATGTCGGTGAGTTAATTCCTGATACGATGGGTCTCATCGACTTGTCGGGTTTGTGTACTTTGGGCAGGCAATACAACTTCGGTATTGTTGAATTCGATACCATAAGTCTGTATTTTAGTAACGAAATGTGCAATCCCGTACACTCTTTTGATATGTTTTTGGTTTCTTGAATCTCCCTCGGTAGAGCATTTTCTTTAACTCAATATGCACCATATTTTTCGAAATCATTTCGTTAACTCTGCTAAAATAAACTTGCTTGTCCAAAATTACCAATTTGTTGCCATTATCTGTATTAACATAGAAGCAATTTTTTGCTTTGAGATTGTATTGACTTGGTTTTGCTTTAACCAACTGGCATTTTTTACGTTAATTTTGCATGACTCTCTTATAAAGCACTTGGAAGGTTCATCGACATTTTTATTGCTGTTTTTAAATTTGGCAAACAATAGTTTAAACCTTTATTAAGTAAATTTAATTCCGTTTCATTAAACGTTTCTGATGATTCATTGACGACCAAAATTTCTCTAATCCTTGTAACCTCTTTTTTCTTCCTATCTAATTTAGGGCACAATTTTCGAAACTTTACACTTAATTTCGAAACCTTACTATATACAGTGTGTCCCAGGATTGACGTTACAAGAGATGTGATGGACTGAAAATTTTTGGATTTTATTTTAAGATTGTAGAATTAAGCCCTGCTTGGCGCGAATGGAATTTTAAGAATATTTTCAGTTTTTGAAAAACAAGTTGGCCTTGACGGTGAAGCGAAAACTATTTTCCTTTCAGGTAACCTACCCTCTTTGTTTATGATACGTCAAAATATTACTAGAAAAAGTTGTTCAGAATGAAAAATTATGGCTCTATACAAAATTTCAGAAATATTTACGTATTTTTTAGATTGAACAAAATAAATCGCATGTAGTATTTACTCAAAAATTAAATTTACAAAACGTAATAACATTGTTGTACATAATGTAATAATAAATTATTTATTCAATGTAACTACCGCCATTTTGTACACACTTTTCTATGCGATGTCTGAAATCTCTGAAACTGTTACGAACTTCCTCGATGTGTATTTGCTGTACGCCGTTTCTTATCCTTTCCTTTAGTACTTCTGTACTGTTGGGTATTGGTTGAGAATAAACCAGTTGTTTGAGGCGATCCCATAAAAAAATATAATATTGTGAGGTCGGGCGACCGTGGAGGGCAACGCAATCGGATCATTTCTAGCTATCCACTTTTCTCCAAACACCAAATTTATCGATTCAGCTACGCGTGTTGTCGAATGTGCAGGACATCCGTCTTGTTGGAAATACATTGCTTGTCTTTCTGTCAACGAGAAGTCATGTAAGTACTCTTCCGTGAATCTTTCAAGTAGCTGCACATAAACATTCTGATTTAACCGCTCCTCTATGAAGAAAGGTCCAATAATGCCAAAACGATATGAAACGGCACACCATACATTCACTTTTTGGTAATACTGTCGTCTACAATTGACCCGAAAGTTTGGATTTTGTGTAGCCCAATAGCGACAATTTTGAGAGGAAACAACGCCATTTGTAGTAAAATTTGCTTCGTCAGAAAAAACAATGTTTTTATAAAAATTTCGTTCTTCAATGCATTTCTCCCCGATGGTAAGACAAAATAATAATCTTCGGCCTTCATCACCTTCTTAGATAGTGTGCACAAATTTTGGTTTCAATGCCTTTACCTTGTTTGCCGTATAAATTCTTTGTAATTCCGATTTACTAACATTAAGATTACGTGAACGTTCCCTCAATGATAGTGTAGGATGTTCTTCCACCGAATCAAGAGCAATAATAGTTACGGCATCATGTTTCTTCTTTTCTTTCTTTACGTTAAGAACGCTGCCAATTGCAACAAATTTCTTAACTATTCGCATGGCAGTCATACGTGTAAGGTTGGTATTGGGAAATCTCTCAATAAACTGCTGCACCACTTCTCTTAGTGCAATTTGTCCGAGCCCATAACACTGAACAACGTAAATTCTCTGCTGTAACGTTAACATGATCTAGCATTAATTGAAATTTGAACTAAGGGGTACTACAAATTATTGTAATCTGACAGTACTTAAGATTAGTGAACAATTTTGTTTTCATGGCCTCCCATTGTTTTATTTCACGCGAATTCAAACATCCCAGACTTTAAAAAAACAATTTATTTTGTTCAATCTAAAAAATACGTAAATATTTCTGAAATTTTGCATAGAGCCATAATTTTTCATTCTGAACAACTTTTTTAGTAACATTTTGACGTATCATGAACAAAAAGGGTAGGTTACCTAAAAGAAAATAGTTTTCGCTTCACCGTCAAGGCCAACTTGTTTTTCAAAAACTGAAAATATTCTTAAAATTCTATTCACGCCAAGCAGGGCTTAATTCTACAATCTTAAAATAAAATTCAAAAATTTTCAGTCCATCACACCTCTTGTAACGTCAATCCTGGGACACACTGTATATATTTATGCCCTGAAACCCTAATGAATCTTTTATGAAAATTACATCACCATTCGTATTCAACTAGATCCAAATCTTTTATCAAACTTAAATGCAAATTGTACGCTTCTAGCTCTAATTTACTTCTCTTGCCGTACTGGTATTTAATTTACAAATTTAGCCATTTCAATGACGTTACAGTTGGAAGTAACATCTACCTTCATAAATTTAGGACAGATATTGTTTCGTTTGCATTGCTTCAGGAAATTAATATCAGCAGTCAATAACCTAATTCTAGTAAGTAACCTATGGAACCTGTTGAACTCCTTTGGTCCGGGTAGCCATAATTGCAAATGAGAATACAGATACTATGACTAAAATAATATATAAAATCAATGAAATAACCTTTACCAGACCTTTTTTTAGGTTTAGAAATAGTATCAATAAACACTCGCTGTAATGGAAGTTCAGTGTCAGCTGTGTTATGGTGTGTTTCGCGTAGGTGTTCAGTGTGTGATGTTCATTGTGCAGAGCTTTAGTGCTATACAGTGTTCGTTGTGTAGTGTTCGTCTCGGGCATAAGTCGGATATCGCTGGTGATACTGAATTCCCCCAGTTTTCAACTGAGGATGGCAACTTAGTTGTCGAAATACGTATCTGGACTTTTTCCGGAAGGTATGGTAAGGGTAATTTTATTTATTTATATATTATTCTGGTCACAGTGTTCTTATTCTCATTTGTTGATATCATCACTGGCAAGTCCGGTAAAGGAGGTCAAGGATTAAGTAAGCAAGTAAGATGTATGGAAGAACGGTACTTCTTCTCCTTATTAACACAGTTCTTTTCTTACGTAACGTTTACTAGGGTGGTCGATACTTTAAGTATTCTGATTAGTTTGAAAATTGGTTATTACCAATATCTGAGTCCCCCTTCCTTTCTCACTCGAGCTTGGGAATAGTGCAAAAGTGTCCGACTATACGAAGCGTATACAATAAATATCGACACGACTAACCTCCGGGGTATAGAAGCGCAAGGATAAAAGCATCCTTTCCTTCGAAAATTGTTTCGTACATACTACATACGTGCATACCTACGTATCGCAAATTTTAGATCTTACAAACGACGGTAACATATTACACACTTATCGTGTGTAACACACACGTTTAACATTTGTTGATAGTTCCTAAATTCCTAACAAATCATTCCAGTCTAGATATGCGGGGCGGACGCCTGGAGCCTGGTACCGGAATTACGCCGGAACGCGGAACTCCCCGGACGCCTCGCCCGGAAACGGAACAAAGTCCGGGGATATCGATGCGTGATTTATCTTGTAGATAAGACACGACGTTCCGGCGGTTAGTCGGTCGACTTCCGTAAAATACACATAGTTGGGGTTAAATTAAGAAGGGTCGGATCATATCGGGGAGAGGGGCGGATGTGCTTTTTGTACAAACATTTCGAAGTATTAATCGTCGTCGAGTTCCATCTTCTCGAAAATTACATACTTACTGAAGATACGAGGGCGATTCAAATAAAAACGGTAATTTTCTTTTATACATTTATTGATTAATAACACGTATATAATATACAATTGAAATCTTCAGTTTTTCTGATGACAGGCTCGTTCACGGTCTACATACTTTTGCCAACGATTGGGAAGGTTAAGGAAGTAGATGTCTGACTGTCTGTGCAAAAAATTCATCAAATTTTGACGTTTCTAATTTATCAGTTTGTAGTGTTTATTTCTTGTAACAAAATATTTTGATCTGGCCGTCTCGTTTGTCTTCACAGTTTCGTTTGTCGTTAATGATAATTACGTTACATATTTCTTACAAAATATCAAGGTTTCTAACTGAACAGCAGCTTACACAGTTAGCCGAAAAATTTTTGTGGCGACCTTTCTGATACTGAATTGTCTCGTGAATATGATGACGTTTTGAGCGATGGAGCAAGTAAACATAGTAATCACGACATATCTTCGGAGTCTGAAGTTGAATCAGTAGAAGAAAGTCAAAATCAAGTTGATGGTAGTGAGACTACTGCACATTACTGTTATGGTCGCAATCGTTACAAGTGGTCTAATAATCCCCCTGCTCCGTCAAGGACTAGAGCGTCAAATCTAATTCATCATCAACCAGGAATAACAGGTCCAGAAGCAAATGCCTAGCTTAGAACATTCTTTGATGCTTGGTCTCATATGTTTACCGAAGATGTTCTGAATGAAATTTTAAAACATACAAATGCAAAAGTCATGTCAAACGTGTAGTTACGTGGGACATTTGGGTATAATTGAACTGAAGGTATTTCTGGGTCTTTTGATTTTGGCTGGTGTTTTCAAATCAAATCATGAGGATACAAGAAGCCTTTTTGCAAGAGATGGTACTGGAAGAAATATCTTTCGAGGGACAATGTCCGAAGAACGCTTTTTGCTCCTTTTATCAACATTGAGATTTGACGATCAAACAACAAGGAGTGCTTTGCTGCAATAATAATAATAACAATAATAATAATAGTTATTAAGTGCCCAACAGATAACATCCAAAACTGGACAAACAAAATAATGAAACAATAGTTGATACTATATCAATAAATCAAATAAATGTATTCAACATAAAACAAAATAAAATTAATAAACGTAAAATCATGGCATATCCAACCCAAACAACGCATAGTTTCGTGCTGAATGCACTAAAGGTGCCTTCAACACCTGCAGTAACTGATCTGTTCTTGATCCTAGACGCGGAACCAAAAAACCCACCTTGGACAGCAAATCCGGCGAATCAATCCTACCAGCGACAATATTCTGCATAAATAGAGCACTAATGTTCTTCCTTCTTTCTGCAAGAGAGACTACACCGTGACGCTGAAGTAAGTCATTATAATCCGTACCACGCATAGGATAACCACCATCGCATCTATATGAAAGGTATTTCAAAAACTTGCGTTGGATTCGCTCTAGCAGATTGGTCTGAGTATCATAGAATGGATACCAAGCAATTAATGCATACTCAAGTTTAGACATCACATAGGCATAGAAAAGAGCCTTAACAGTATCAATACTATCAAAATTTCTGCATGTGCGGATAATAAATCCAAGTGATTTCGATGCAGCAGTTGTTACATTAAGGAGATGATTCGAGAAGGTGAATTTCTCGTCGAACGCCACACCCAAGTCTTTTATTGGAGATTGATAGTTAATCTTAATATCATTGATGGTATAGTTATACTCAATTTTAGAGATCCTTTTAGAAAACGATATGAAAGAGCACTTGTCTATGTTTAACTTTAACTTATTACATAAGCACCAGCTATAGACTTTGCTAAGATTTGACTGTAATATTCTAGCATCCGATAAGGAATCAATCCTATGGAAAATCTTAATATCATTGACATAGGCCAATATAGGACAGTCAATAGATCTGATAAGGTCATCGATGAATATGTTAAACAGAAGAGGACCTAGGTTTGACCCCTGGGGTACTCCAGAAGTAGAACAAAAAGATCAGATTTGTATCCATTATAATAAACGTCCTTCTTGAGGAAGACATACTGAAATTTATAGAGGAACTAGTTAAGTTACACCGCTATTGATAGAAACTATCGACTACTTATGTAAATTTAAGACGGTACCTGTATCTCACTAACTAGAGCTGCTACAAAAAATGTGAGGTTATATTTGAAATCAGCGCACCCAAATTAGTAAACAACAGTAGAAAAACTTTATTTTGTTTTTTTGTGTAATAATCACATTTGCTCGACATTTCTCCTATACGTCGTTTCGCATTTAACGAGTGTACCCAAAACAATGAAAAAAGAGTCCAAGTGACCTTCGAACTCTCGCAGAAGTTGAGAGTATGAGAAAGAAACGGTTGTTTAGTCTATTTTTAAACGCGTGTATCTGCCCCGGAATGTAACATTTTGACCCACGGGCTTGCACATTCGCCGTTGCAGTTTTTCTCTCGTTTCGAAAACGTCAACATCGAAATTCTAATAATTAGGATATCGAATCGCAGAAGTTTAACGGTCGTAGCATCGCGAGAAGCAACGCAAATGGCGATCTTCGATATGTTATCGTCAAGGAAACATTCATTGGCCAAAAATGAAGATTCTGACCTGAAACGAGGTCGCAATTTTTTCAATTTAATTGTCGAGGGTGATTGAAGGAACAAGCTCTAGCCCACGCGTGTGTTATGTAACGTTTGTAGATGAAGGAAGAATTGAAGATGAATTGAAGGAACTATCTTCTAGTCTTCTAGTGCATATCGTGTTTTGATTGTTTCTTTGGGTTTTTATAATGCAAGAATGAGCAAGTGCGGTGTGTTGAGTGCATGCACAAAATTTCGAACGTAATCATCGGTGGCGATAACGTAATCGTTTCGATTGCGAAATTCAGTTTTAATTGCTGAGATTTACTTCTTCTTTTTCTCGAAATTAATTGCCTCCGTTTGGAAGCGAAACGCTGATAATCGTTCAGTAAAATTCTAAATCGGAGATGGTGATAATTTTCGATGCATTTGCCTTTAAATACTATATACTATACTCAAACGCGCATTTTTGCATCTACTTAATTCTACATGAAAACTACTTCTCACACAAGTCGCACTGATGAGCGATATGACCGCCAAACGCGTCTGCGAATAGTAAAAGTTGTTTTCTAAGTACACATTTTCCCACGGTGGATCAGCCGAGTAACGCGACTGCAGCTACTGTAGGAGTCTGTGGCAACTTAGTTAATTAAATAGCTGCAAAAATGCGCATTTAAGTAGGTATTGGGGAATTTCTTATTCAATTTATATCTCCTAAAGTATTAAAGATAGGAATAAAATGAAAATTGAATTTTTATCTTCTTAAAAAAATCTCGAATGCGTGTTGGTACTTTTTTGAAATTCGTACTAATAAGGGATAAAAATTCAACCGTTTCTTTGGTACTCTTTCTAAACCAATATTCTTTAAAGTATATTGATACGGTATCGAATTCAATACATGGGCACTTCTCTCAATGTTTTGGTCCAGTAAAAAGCATTTTAAGGTAATTCAAATGCTGAAGGGATGAAAAGCGGTAAAAACGGGTGAAACTGGTAACTTCATATCTTCGAAACTATTATAGATAGAACTAAAATTCAAAAAAATAAACGAACATGTGTTTGGTACTTTTAGGGGTAAAAACGGATAAAAGCTGAATCTTAGTACTTTTTCGCACCCTTTTCTCAAAAGACAGAAACGGAAAATTGGTACTTTTTCTCAATTTTAGCGTTACGCTGAGCTATTTTTAACTAAAAAAGAAAAACAAGGAATATAAATGCCCAGTACAAACCATTGAACCTCGAAAGTTGAAATTTTGCATAGAGGTTCCTTTTATGTTAGAATTTTATTTTATTTTGTTTAAACTTTCTTTTGTTTTAATTTGATGCATGCGAAGTTCGTACAATACCCTGAAGGAAGAATAAGGCGCTCAAGCTTTGTGCCGGAAATGTGTGAGTTTCTCCGCGGTTTCTGGACTATTCTACAACGCTCGGAAAAGTTGACATTCCGTCTATATGACTTACGCCCCCTCCCCCACATTTCCAAAAACTATAACTAAACCTTTAAAGTTAGAAATATAGTATAGTAATGAATTTACATACATTTTATCATTTCCGAGTTTAAGTTTACAATTTGTTCAAAGCAACAAATTAACAAATTAACAGTTATAATAATATAAAACAGTTCTTCAACCGAATACGCCGATAGTAGAGATAGAAAAAAAGGGTAAATATTTTCGGAGAAACATTAAATATTGATTTAATATCTATGTACAGCTAAAACATCAAATTAAACATTAAATATGTACTATTTATAAGTCCGTTCAGATGTTATTGAGTTGCAATAGAGATACAGCACGTCTTATCCGTCCTTATCTCGCGTTGCTGAATTAACAATTTGGAAACGTACATATATGTGTTATGCCAGTACGTTTATCTCGAATTGTTGAGTCTTAATTCTTTTTTAACACCCGTTTACGAAACGTAATGCGATTACTACCAAACATTAAAATGATTCATAACAGATTTTGGCAATCGAACGTGAACTTGTTCGTTTCTAAAAACGTCAGATCTACTATACCATATCAAGAACAATATTCATCAGGACGTTTGGCATCCATTTTTTCGCGCTTCATATCATCAAAACCATTCTTATTTAGATAAGAGAGTAGTTCACCATAAACATGGAACTACTTTAAAGGGGCACTAAAGGAACCTAACTGGCAGTTCCAAGGATAGTGCTTATTTTGGTCGATTGATGTGAAATTAGTTTCTAAATGATCATTACCATTACTTGTTTGTTGATTATTCCTTGTTTTGTTGCTTTTGTATTTTTAACAAGATTGGAAAATTTTTTATCCATTTTTGAAGTATTGCAGGTCAAAGTCTCGTTGTTTGAATATCGATTTGGTAAGGATTTGTTTGGAACTCGCTGGTTTATTGTGCCCCTTAGATATCTAATAATAATAATAATAATAATGAGCTTTATTGGTCAGAATGATAAATTTAGATGAAATTTTACAACAAATGTTACCATTTTTTTTTGTACAATAAACATTTTAATATAGAATATAATAATTTTAATAAACATCTATTCCATATATAGCTCGTTGTCCTCGATGAAACCTACCACCTTGATCATTACAATCCTTCTTACTTCTTCTGGGCTGCTCGTCTTCATCCTCAAACGAGGCACTGCAAACAGCATCTTCCACCATTCCTATGGTGTAGATATACTTGTGAAGTTGGCAATGTCCTTGTCAACAGGCCCATTGCGTCCACAATTTGATTCCTGCTCATTCGCAGCAATTGTCGCAGTTTGGACGAAATGTCATGAAATCTATGGTTTTTCAAGCATTTGTCCAGGAAAAACGCCCTCAAACTTCCACTTTAGCGAGGTCCAAACTGACCGTGTTGCACGGAAAATGGAATGAGAGATACAGAAAAGGTGAAAGGTGCCAACCTTGGAGATGTATGCTGAGCCATTGTTAGTCGCATAAAAAAATTTTTTACTGCGTCCAGGATTTGATTCCTGCTCATTCGCGCCAATTGTAGCGGTTTGGCCCAATTAGCATTGTCGGAGTGACCAAATATCATGAAATCTATGGCTTTAACGCATTTGTCCAGGAAATCCCTCAGACCTCCACCTGAACGAATTCCAAACTGATCGTGTTGCACGGAAAATGGTATGAGAGATACAGAAAAAGTGAAAAGTGCCAACCGTAGAGATGTATGCTGAGCCATTGTTAGTCGCCTAAAAAATTTTTTTACTGCATCCACAATTTGATTCCTGCTCATTCGCGCCAATTGTCGTGGTTTGGCCCAATTAGCATTGTCGGAGTTGCGCAGTGACCAAATATCATGAAATCTATGGCTCTGAAGCATTTGTCCAGGAAAGTCCTCAAATCTTCACCTTAGCGGATTCCAAACTAACCGTTTTGCATGGAAAACGGAATGAGAGATACAGAAAAAGTAAAAAGTACCAACCTTGGAGATGTATGCCAAGTCATTGTTAGTCGCCTAAAAAATCAGCATACATCTAGAGATGTAGCTTTATTTTAGGCGCCTTCGTCCGATCTTCGAGAGACATTTTCTAGAAACTTATACGTCCTACATTCGAACCAATACGAACACTCATGGACATTCTAAATGTCCGCCTTTTGAGCGTATACGCCACATAATTTTAAATACGAACATATTACATTTATTTATCTATAGAATATGAATTCTAGAAAAATACCAACTAACAGTAACTTCGCAGGTAGACAGTTTTGGGACGGCCGTTTAGATTGTGACAATCGAGGCGTATGCGCTCAGGAGACGGACATTTAGAGTTTCCAGGAGTGTACATACTACGTAATTACTGGCAACCTGAGAACAAATCTGGCGGAAAATAACTACGCACTAGAATGTTCTTACTATATCTGTACCATATACAACGTATACTTGACCATGTTTGCTTTGTGCAACATTAGCACTAAATTTAGGGAAAATCATCACGAAATAGAAAAAATCGCTCCAACAAACTTCGATTTTCGCTTCGAAATTTTTCGTTCGCGCAATTACCGTAATATTCCGGGTTGGAAGTCGGAAGTTAGAGTTGTTTGTTTCCGAGCGGAATTTCCGCGATACGAGTTTTTCCAACTTCATCGTGGCAGAATGAAGTTAACTTTTCGTACACGGTATGTAATTTCCCCCTCCCTCTCCTCCGATCCGTCGTCTTCGTCGTCGTAAATGGAGGAAAAATCGAACTTTCCGGGAGCTAGTTTTTACCGGAGGAAATAAATCGTTTACGGTCGGTAGTTACAGGTCGTTATTTATTCGTTTTGCGTTCCGAAACTATACAATTAGTCGCATGGAAATCCGGATTCGCTTCTATGATAACCGTTTCATAATTTTTTAACATAGTTATTCAACTATCTTTTTCACAAGTTGTTTGTTTGGTCTCTTTAATAGAATTAGTCCGGTTTGAAATTATAGGAACAGAATCTTCTTAACGTATCAGGTTTGATGGGTCGGTGATTTTGCAAGAGTAGTAGTTGTTTGACCAACATGGACTGAAATGATGAATATTATGAAGGAGGCAGGGCGTACTATTAAACCAGATAATACAAAACAAAAAAAAACAGAATGCTTTGACCAAGAATGTACCCAAGAACTTAAGAAAAGAAGGATAACGAGGATAGAAATGCTACTGACAGAAACACCGGAAGATAGGGACAAGCACAAGGAACAGACCAAATAGTCCAAATGAAAAGAAAGTACAACTTGGCCAAACTGATGGAACTAGAAACCAGTTACAAAAATGGAGAAATAAGAAACCTTTTCCAAGGAGCAAGGAACACACGGAAAGGTTACCAAGCACATACGCCGGTCCTTAGGGATAGAAATGGAAAATTGATTTCGGACGAACAGGAAATAAAAAAAAAAAAAACATGGAAAGAATTTTTCAGAGGTTTCTGAACAAAGGAGATGAAGAGGAGAACGAAGCAGAAGACTACACACTACCAGAGTCTCCAAGTGAGGCAGAGGAAGCACCGACACTGGAAGAAATAAGCAAAATTATAGAAACCTTAAAAAACGCAGGTAGTGATGATCTATCAGCAGAAGCAATTAAACAGATGACCTCACGAAAGCAATGCATCAATTAATACAAAGAATTTGGTCAGAAGAAAGCATGCCGGAGGAATGGCCCAAGGCGATAATCTGTCCAATACACAAAAAAGGCCCAAGAACAAACTGCACGAACTACAGAAGAATTGCTTTACTGAACATAGGATACAAAGCTCTAGCCACCTGTGTCAAAAATTAACTACTGGGGGCCTCCGAAAAATATTGGGAGAATATCAGGCAGGTTTTCGTAAGGGGAGATCAGTCAACGACCAAATTTTCACATTAAGAGAACTACAAATGACAAACAACGAACTCCAAACCGATCAATACATAATGTTTGTAGACTTTATTCAAGCATATGATCGTGTGCGAAGAACACAATTATTCAAAGCTCTTAAAAAACTGGGAATAAATACCAAAATGCTGAGACTTGTAAAAATGACTTTGGACGGTTCGGTAAACACAGCTAGGGTGAACGCAGAACTTTCGGAAAAAATCGAAATCAACAATGGATTACGACAGAGAGATCCATTATCTTCATTGCTGTTCAATCTGGCGTTGGAAAAAGTAATAAGAGAGGCCAAACTACATAGAACAGGTCCCACTTTCCATAAAAAAAAACATCAATGCCTCGCATACGCGGATGACGTAGCCTTAGTTACTAGGAATGAAGCGGAACTGAGGGAAGTAACTACAAGATCAGTGAGAGAAGACAGAAGGCTCAAAGGAACATTGTGCTGGAAAATCGAAAAACCATACATATTGAGGAGATGGAGCAATTCAAGTACCTAGGAGTTCAGATCACGAAAGATCCAGATAATAAAAACGAACTACAGGCAAGGATGATGGCAGCGAACAGGGATTGCACAGCGTATTTAGGAATCGAGTCACCATCGAGGAACTTGAAAATCAGAATTTGCAAAACTGCAGTGAGACCGGTAATCCTCTTTGCTTGCGAAGTATGGACACTAAACAGGGAAGAAGAGAGAGTGCTGGCGGCATGGGAAAGAAAGGTGCTGAGGAAGATATACGGTGGAAGAAGTGTGAACGATGTGTGGATTAGAAGAACAAACGATGAATTACGGTACACTCTTCAATGAACCAAACATCATCGGGGTCATGAAGGCCCAAAGAATCCGTTGGATAATGAAACTTCCTAAAGATAGAATACCCAAAATATTACTGGAGGGCGAGGTTGGAGGGAGGATAAGAAGAGCAAGACCCACGACTAAATGGAAAAAAAAAACAAGTGGAGGAAGATATAGCGAAATTGGAGATCAAAAAGTGGAAGAAAAAACTAATGATAGGCGAGAATGGAAGAAGATCACCAAGCAAGCCATGGGCCTCCTAGGCCTCTAGAGGTATTTATTATTTTTATTATTAGTAGTTGTTTGACGGACGAAGCCATCCATTATACGAGGGATGTTTCGAATGTTCTAGGAACTTGTAGCCTTAAGCCCAATTGCGTGACGTTTGCGCCATGTATTTGGAGAGTCTGCAAAATCTAAGAGTGCAGTCTATCGATAGTTCGATCGTTTTGGAGCTGGCAGAACGTCACTAGAAAGCGATCCGCGCGGTGGACGGTCGAGCACCGCCGTAAATGAAGAGACGTTGTTGCCATGGAGAACCTAGTTGCACAGCCGTACTAATTGGTGATGACTACTTGATTAATTTCGAACTTTTAGCTATTTGTCTTTAACTTTCAATATCTCGGTAATAAATTATTTTGAGGCATATGTTTGTGTTAACTCTTTTGTTTATTTCGCGCTGAAGTACAGATCCCTAAAACAGTGCCGTGCAATTCCGTAACACCTGGTATACATCGCGATAAAAGGGCGTAAGATTAAGTAAAAAAATAACTGAATTGTATCATTTCAACATTCATTTATTTGAAAACAAGTAGGACGACGTCCACGTCTTTATCGCGCATTACAATTACATAATAGCACGCCGAAAAAGCCAACAGTAATAATACCATTAGCTTTTACATAAAATCGTGCTCGAAATAGAAAAAAAAAAAAAGAAGAAATTCTTCGATCCTCATTATCTTTCCCGTTGCTTGAAGGAAAAAACGCAATCCGCTTCTTATCACCAGTGCGTTCCGCTGTAAACCCGTAAATACGGACCGGGCTAATAATAACAACAACATAAAAGTGCATCGATATCGCGCTTGTAACACTTGTTTATGATGCGAATTTACGAATAATAAATCGACTTATTCGATTCCGACGCTGCCACTCGGAATTACGCACAGAACACAATATGTATCGATATGTGTATATATGAATGGAAAGAAAAAGAAAGAAAGAAAACCAATTGGGAATACCGCGAATGAACTAAAAACAAGAACAGAAGAGATACTTGAAATATGGAAAGAATTCTCCACGAAAAAATTCACAGATGCAGAAGATCATACAGATTTATTGCCAGAATCAGGAACACGAAATGAATATAATGAAGAACTTGAAGAGATAGATATGGAAGAGGTAGAGAAAGCCCTGAAAAGAATAGAAACGGGAAAAGCCTACGGTGCGGATAATATAGAACCGGAAATGGTAAAATGGCTCGGACAGGTGGGAAAGGAGTGGATCCTTGACATCTTTTGTAAGGCATGGCGAACGAACACAATTCCTGCCGATTTGGAAAATAACCTCATCACTCCCATATATAAGAAAGGCGATCAAAGTCAGTGCGAAAACTATAGGGCAATATGCCTATCGACAGTATGTTTTAAGGTCTATACCAAAATAATAGCGGAACGACTTACACATTTAGTAGGAGACAAACTGGGAGAAGAACAAGCAGCCTATAGAAAAAGGGAAACAAACGAACGATAATATCCACATAATTAAAAACATCATAGAACGTAAAATTGAGACAGGGGAGGAAATCTACTTCAATTTCATAGACTTGCGAGCAGCCTTCGATACAGTAGATAGAGGGAGTATAGATATCTGTCTAGAGAAACTAGAGGTTCCAAGAAAAATGCCCCAAATAATCAATAGTCTATATTGTCAGGTTAGGGGATAGTACAAGTGAATGGAAGAAGATCAGCAGATTTTGAAATGCAAGTGGGAATAAAACCAGGAGACAGCTTAAGTCCATTAATATTTATTATAGTAATGGACAGAATCCTGCAAAATACGAGGAAACGCACCGAAACTGTGAAGACACTGTTAGGATATAACAGACTGGAACCTGTAGCTGTGGATGCATTACTGTACGCCGATGATCTGGCACTAATAGCTGACAGTTATGTGAAAATGGAAAAATTAACAAAAATATGGACAGAAGAAATAGAAAAGATGAAGATGGAAATAAACGTAGAAAAAATCAAACTAATGGTGATAAATAATAAAGAGCCAGCCAGTAATCTAATAATTAAAATAAACGATAAACAAGAAGAAATTGTCGACGCATACGAATATTTAGGTACTATTATATCGAAGGATGGAAAACTTGATCTAGACATAGCAAAAGAAGGACGGAAAGCCACAAACATATACTACGCTCTGAATCAAACCATCTTTGGAAAAAGAGAAATAGAACCCAAGATCAAACAGATAGTATACAATGCAGTGGTAGCCCCCACAATAATGTACGCAAGTGAGTCCTGGACAATACAGCAAAAACACGAAAGCAAAATAACAGCTATGGAAATGAAATTTTTGAGAAAGATCGTGGGGAAAACTAAAATGGACAGAATAGAAAACGAACAGATAAGGAATATGAGAAATCAAGAAGATATACTAAAAAGAATTGAAAAATGTCAACTGAATTGGTACGGCCACATAATTAGAATGGAACAAAAGAGTTTAACAAAGAAAATAATAGAAGCCAAAAATAACGGGAGAAGAGAAAAGGGAAGACCAAGGAAAAAATGGATTGTCAGAGTCAACGAATTAGGACGAAAGCGAGGGAAGACCATAGCAGAAATGAGAAGAATGAGTACAGACCGGACACGATGGAAAGAATGGATTAAATCGTCGTAAGATCCAAAAATAATCCGACGCTGAAAGGCATAAGGATTGACGTGAAGAAGAAGAAGTATTTCTGAAATACGCTGTGAGCTACCAGAATTGCCTTAGCGAGCTACCGGTAGCTCGCGATCGACGACTATTTCGATTTCGTTGGCATTCCGGAAACTTTTCGATCTACCCTCATACATCTGCAATCTGTACAGAAAATAATAATGACGCGATCGAAAAAATGTCGAAATATGTATCGCGTTGTTCGTTTCTTCGTCTTTTCACATTACGATTTTATTCGGCCGTATATTAGGCGATTAAGTCGGAGACACTATCGAATTCCAGATAACCCCGACCGATTAAAAATAAAAGAAATGAAAGGAGCCCTTTGTGTCCAATTTTTTTATTAGTATTATTGCTAATTACATATGAACATAAATATATGTACATCGGTATCATTGATATAATGGTACATACATATTTGCGCACTGGATTCGTTGTTTCTTTCCTTTTCTTTCTTACAGGATTTCATAACAGATACGTACTACATAATTCAGCCCAGTTTGCATTGTAGAGGGTTAGTATGTATAGGGTTTTCAAATACGTAGCCGACTTTGTCATTTATAGTTATGACTAGAGACCGGATTATATGTTCGAGATTTAACTAAAATATGTACATATATATGCCTTAAATATGTGCAAAATATGTTGAAAATATTCCTAAAATGTCCTAGAATATGTAAAATATGTTTCAAAATATTTTCGGAATGTCGAATATATTTTGAAGTAACGAGGAAAAGAAACAAACACTGAGAAAATTTAAACAGGTTTTACTAAACAGATATCTATCACTTAGATTTCTACATTAAACAATACATTCCTTACTGTAAAAACAATTCGCAATGAAATGTTTGTCAATATTTTCAATAGTTAAATTACGTCTCCTATGCGTTAGTAAGAGAGAGTGAGAAATAATAATGGAGAACGAATAATAGAAATAAGTTTAGAGTTAAAGATTGGCAACATACACTTTGAGAAAAAGAAATCCATAAAATAACTAGACAAGTGATATCAAGAAAGGAAACATCTATTATAGACTACTTCTTGATACATAAGGAAATTTGGAGAAATGTCAAGGATATTAAAGTAAAAAGAGGCCCGGAGATAGGCAGCGACCACTTCTTGTTACAGATGTTACTAAACTTTGGAAAAGAAAACGTCAAAGAAAATAAACATAAGATTGTAAACTCTAAAATAAAATGCTATAAACTAAGGCAGAAGGAAATAAGAGAGGAATATCAAAGGAAATGTGAGGAAAGACTGAATATCAATAATGAGGAATTAGGAATAGAAGAAAGCTGGAGAAGACTTAAGGATATCATTTTAACTGCGGCCGAGAGCACCTGCGGCGCATCAAGGATAGTAAATAGAAAAGTCAAAAGACAAACTGGTGGACAGATAGAGTAAAAGCAGCGGTCAGTGATAAAAAGAGAGAGTGGAAAAAATATTTGCAAACAAGGGATCAAACAGACTATGAGAAATATAAACAACGAAGGAAAGACGCCAAAAGAGTGATAGGGGAAGAAAAGAAAAGATCATGGCAACAATTTGGAGAACGAATGAAAAACGCGTATAAAGAGAACCAGAAGCTTTTCTTCGGTGTAATTAGGAACATGAGACAGAAACGAGCAGGAACAATATTAAATATAAAGGATAAAGAAGGAAATATCATAGAAGAAGAAGATAAAATTATGGGCAGATGGAGAGAATATTATAAAGATCTTTTAGAAGGAGAGGACATAGTCGCCGAGAACCAACATCTGAGTGTAGGACTAGAGCACGGAATAGAAGTAACACAAACAGACGAGATAAGTATTAAGGAAGTAAGGGAAACGATAGCAGAGTTAAAACTGGGAAAGGCACCGGGACATGATGGAATTACAGCAGATATGATAAAAACACTACCAGAGATAGCCATACAAGAACTTACGATGATGATGAACAGGATACTGTTAGGTAGTGCACCAAGGGACTGGACAACAGGTATAATACGAGGGTTGCCTTTTATATTTCGGGATTAGAGAACAAAAACAAATATTAATCATCGAAAATCACTTTATTGTTTTTCAAAATATTCTTCATGAAGATCTATACACTTTTGCATGCGTTTGAACCAATTGTCGAAGCACTTTTGCCACTCTGATTGAGGTTGGATTTGGCTCATCTTGAAACACCCATACAGTCGAGTGCTGTTTACTTTCGGGCTCATACGCGAAAATCCACGATTCATCACCTGTCACGATGTCATAGACGTGTTTCGAAGCACCGCGATCGTATTTTTCGAGCATTTCCTTCGACCAATCGACACGAGCCTTTTTTGAGCGATTGACAAATTGTGTGGGATCCAACGCGAAGAAATTTTTTGATAGTCAAATGTTTATGCAATATTGAATTTATGCTGGTACCACTAATGCCTAAGGTTGTCTCAATCTCACGATAGGTCACATGACGATCTTGCAATATCAGTTCGCGCACAGCATCAATGGTTTTCGGAACAACAACTGACTTTGGACGACCTTCACGAAATTCGTCTTGGAGTGAACTACGACCACGATTGAATTCACCATACCATCGATAAACACTGGTCCTTGATGGAGCTTCATCGCCAAAAATTGAATTAAGTTCATCCATGCACTGTTGCTGAGTTAATCCACATCGAAAGTTGTAAAAAATAATCGCACGAAAATGTTCACGATTTAATTCCATTCCATGAATCTATTAAGTTACTGTAAACAACACAAATAGCGCTCGTATGTCAAAACGTTCTGAGTACGTATAACCTCAAAAATGTCCAACTTTACGATAGAGCTGTCAGTTGCCAGATTGCAACACTAGGGTTGCCAAATCCTGAAACATAAAAGGCAACCCTCGTAACACCTATTTACAAAAGATGTGACACAAAGGATTGTAGCAATTACAGAGGGATAACACTAACTAGCACGGTATCAAAGGTATATACTAGAATATTAGCAAAGCGTATGAGAGATAAACTGGAATATACTTTGGAGGAAACACAGTTTGGATTTCGACCGGCTAGAGGGGTAAATGATGCAATATTTATAATGAGACAAATAGCAGAAAAGGCAATAAAAGAAGACAAAGAGGCACATTTATGCTTTATAGACCTACAAAAAGCTTTTGATAAGGTTAATAGAGAGGACATATGGATGACACTAAGAAATAGGAAAATACCGGAATTAATAATAAGAGGAATACAAAGCTTATATAAAGAAACAACAAATTATGTAAGAACAAAACAGAGGAAATCAGATGTGTTTGCAACAACTAGAGGTGTCAGGCAGGGATGCATTCTGAGCCCGATGCTCTTTACACTGGTGTTAGATGAGGCAATGAAGAGAGTAAAGATGAAAGGAATAAGAGCGTATGAAATAGGCTACTGGAAAATGAAAAATATAAAAATATCGGAGATATGCTATGCGGATGATATAGTTATAATTGCAAAGGACGAAGAAACACTTAATGTGAATATACAGACTTACAAGGAAACATTGGAGGAAATAAACATGAATATCAATATAGAGAAGACTAAGACAATGATAGTGGGAAAGAATCCGCAAAAACACACAATAAAAGTAGGAGAACAAATACTAGACCAAGTAAAGAAATTTAAATACCTAGGCTGAATATTATCAGAGGACGGAAAGATAGAGGACGAAATTAAAGAAAGAACAACAGCAGGAGGAAGACTGTTTAATTGTATAAAAATACATTTCTGGGAAAAGAAGAGATACCGAAGGAGGTTAGAGTACAAGTATTCAAAAAAGTGGCTATGCCAATACTTTTATACGGTGCGGAAACATGGACCATGACTGAGAAACAGAAAAGAAAGATAACAACTGCAGAAATGAGATTTGTGAGAAAAATAGTAAATAAAACAAGAAGAGACAGAATTAGAAACATAACACTCAGAGATAACCTGAAACTCAGACCAATGGAGGAGAATATTGAGAAAGCACAGCTGAGATGGTATGGACATGTGAGGAGGATGCCGGAACAGAGAGTGGTTAAACAGGTATTTGAAGCCAGGACGAGGAGGAAGAGATCGAGAGGAAGGCCCAGGCGGACGTGGATAGAGAACGTGATGGATGCACTGGACGGAAGGGCAGTATCGTGGGGAGAAGCTCAGCAAACCGTAGCGGATGGGAAGCGATGGAGGGAAATATGCAACATTAATCCCGGGGGCTCAGCTTCACACACGCCTTACACCCCAGGACAAGGGTAGAAAAGGCTTAAGGATTAAGTAAGTAAGTAAGTAAGTTCAACATCAAAATCGTCACGGAGAATTTGCTTTGCTGGTTGCAACCAATTTAAATCGCTATTTCTTTTTAAAATATCATTAAATTTTTATTTATTCATTGTCCTTTTTTCCGGGAACTTTCTCAAGTTTTTCCTTAAATTCATAAATCAAATGAAGAGACTCTTGTAACGGGAGTGATTCAGTTTCATGAATGACAGTAGTTTTCTGAACAAAATCATAATTTGATTTAATGAAGCACAGTTCAGGGTGCAGTGAATTATTTTCTAAAAGTGAATTGCACTTTGAAATTGCACCAATATTTTCCTCTTCAAAACTTGAAATAAGTTCTTTAATAGGGACAAAATTTTCTGCATAAAAACTGTCAGCTTTCCAGCCATGTTCTCGATCTCGTGATTATTGGTTTTAGTGGCAAAGGAGTGTTAGGTAATTTTTCTCTATAACACTGAATCCTCAGAGGAAATTTTAAAAATAGTATCTTTACGGTACTGATTAAACTATTAACTATAAGAAATGAATTTCTAATATTTTCCACCACTCTGTTTAAACCGTGTGCTAAGCACGTCACGTGAATTAAATTGGCATACAAAACCTGAAGTTGTTAACCAGCTTTGACCATGTATGACGCAGCATTGGGAAGCATGAGCACAATTTTATTAGGTGAAATGTCGGGAAGGAAAAAATTCATGAGAGTTTCATTAATTTCACCATTGTTACATGGTTAGTTTTTTCAATTTGTTTACACGAAATCAAATAGGGTTTACCAGGAGTGTTGTTATTTAAACAGCCTATTCATAAATTTGCCATATAGCGTCCACAACAATCTGTGGTTTCAACTACTATAAAATATATAAAACTGTGACTTACAGTTTGCTTGATTTTACTAATTACGTCCTTATATACATTTGTAACATAATTTTAGCTTTTACAAAAACATTTAAACAAGTTTAGGTTTTGTAACTTATAAAGTGGGATATTAGCAGAAAGCAAAGCTTTCGTTAATTCCCGATTTAAATACTTGTTGTTCACTCTGATCTTTTGGAGATGAAGATGAACCTGTTAGTTCTTCTTCTTCTTCTTCTTCTTCTTTCTTTGTTCTTGGCCTCTGGTCTATACCATCCCAGCCAGTCACTTGGGTATGCGAGGTTTCTGGTGTTGATTAAAAGGGTGTAAGTGGTACTTAAGTTTTTATAGCTTGGTTGCTCGGATCAAAAGAATAAACTGAAGATTTATACTGTAATACGAAAGGTAAGGTAACACATACATGACTCTTCTTGCTGTAGGGCCCTTTACAGCTGCACATAAATGGGCCACGGAAAACATTTAAAAGTAGAGTTTAAAAGAAAGGAGGGAACGAAATGCAAGTGGAGAAAACTCAAAACAAAACAGCCGGAAAAATGGAAAGAGAAAATCTACTTTCCAATACAACGTTTACAGCTTTATATTGGTCTCTTTCAAAAAATTTATTATATCTTTGATGGATTTTTCATTAGGTAGCCGTAAAATATCGTTAAGAATAATGGGAGCCTCCGATTTGGCTATTAGTCGTCTGTATAAAGTATTGGAAGCCCTTACCGTTAGCGGGCAAGAAAATAAGATGTCTTGAATATCGCCATGTTCACCGCATTCACAGTTGGGATTATCTTTTATATTGATTTTATAGAGATGTGCTGGTGACAAGCAGTGATCTAATCGCATTCGGCACATTGTAGTCACATAAGACCTTGGTAAATGGGGAAGGTGGTAAAACCATGGTTTCTTTGAGACTTTCTCGGAGATCTGAAAGTATCTTTTTGCCTTGCTACCACAGAACGCTTCCCATTCTCGTTGCCATAATTCATGGACATTGTTATTCATAGCCGGTAGTAAGTCCGTTGCGACCAGTCTACGTATCCTTGTAGCGTGTTTTTCCGTTGCTGCTTCCTTCGCCAACCTATCAGCCATTTCATTCCCCCTAATTCCTTTGTGGCCCGGAATCCACACAAACTTGATATGAACCTGTTAGCGACTGACCAACAGACATTTACACTATGTTTGATTGACTCGTTTTTTCTAACTTTCGTTTATGAAGGTCACTCCAGAGATGTTGAGTAATTTGGGATTTTTCTCACGTGGAATCTATAAAAGAAGAAAATTATAGTAGAAAATGTATCCACCCTTTTAAATAAAAGATAAGAAAATGATTTTGAAATTAAAGGAAAATATTTTTATCAATGAAAATCATGGTATTCAGCAATCCGAAGCAAGTTTTTGAAGCAATTGTATGGCAGACTAGAATTTGTAAAATGAACATGTAATTTGAATTAATAAATAAATAAAATAAAATTGTTTTGTTAAATTATCAACTTACCGCACGATTTGCAGAATACTTTCTCTTCATTCAAAAGTAATTCTGGAACCGTGTTGATCCAAGAGGGTAGTAAATCGCTTTTCACTTTCGGCATTTTTAGATAACACTCGGTAACACTTCACTTTATTCGGTGTTCGTAAAGGATGAAAATGTTTAAATGATAAATGCTGAACCGTATGGATCCCCTACCTAATTATTATTAACCAATCAGAACTCACCTTTATTCGTTTAATTTCCGATTTTTATTCTTAGAAATCGTAACCAAATAATCTTTGCTCTTCGGTATCGAACATGATATTTCGTTTGGAAGTTTAAAACGAATTTACAATTTCTTGGAAAAATGTAGAAACATAAATTTCTTGGAAAAAGCATTAATTCCTATTTAAGTAATATTTATTTTGTTATATTTAACGAAGGATCGGTAATCGTTCAATGTAACTTCCTCAGAAAATCGTCTACTATATTTTTTATGAAAGATAACGCGATTTTCAGACAGGAAAAATTTGTCGAATAATTTCAAATATGTTAAAATATGTGGAAAAAAGCCAAAATGTTCTAGATAAAAATTAAATTGGTGCTAAACGTTTTTATTTACCCTAATTCGTATAGTTCTTAAGACGTTCAATTGTACCGTTGATATGCAAAAAGGACAACATATAATCCGGTCTCTGGCTATGACGTCTCATTCTAGCATTGATACCGAATCGCATGATTTATAATTTTATTCTATCGGTTCAGATTATGTACAAATGCTTGTTATCATTTTGATGTATAGGTTCCCAGCAAACATTTATTTTAATTTCACGGACAGTTTAAGTTGGCAGTTCCGGCAATAATGGAAATACTCGTCAATTTCTAAGCACAATGCGTGCGAATATGTTCACCATTACCGGAACTGCCAACTTAAACTATCCGCAAAATTAAAAAATGTTTACTGGGTTATATATCTCTATCTCATAATATTTTAGTTGAAAATGTAAAACTGTGATGTCTGATTTTAATATTAAGTGCATTATTTTATGTATTTACTTTAAAAAAAATTTACTGCATAACTAAGAAGAAATTATGCATCAATGCATTATCGAGTCTATATAAATTTTAATTATATAATAAATCAGAACAATAACCTCTAATGTCAAAAGCACTATTAGAGGGATTACAAAAAACATATGGAAACGAATATCACTAAATTTTGCATACTAAAATTTTTTGTTTGATTCAAATTCTTGTGGTATGACGAAAATCGGGTGCTACTTTGAACAAATTGATGGAAAGAATGGATTAAGTAGGTAGTAGTAGGTGAATTATATAATATATGCGAATATCGTTAATATTATTATTAATAATAAAATACAGTGTCAATATGTACAAGACAGCGTTAATATAACATACTAGAAAAAATTATCAACTAAATGCAAGAGATAATAACTACAGATATTATAATTGGATATTTATATCTAAATTATTATTATCATTATTTTCATTACTCATAAGAATGTTGTACTACAGCACTGTTCTTTTTGTACGAGCCTCTTTGTACATATACAAAGATCGGAAAAAGTCTTTGTACGAGGAATTTTTAGTTTTGTACAACGTGATAATGGTAACTGAACTAGCCAAAAAATCTTTGCACGGAGCCAAAAATCTTTGTCTCGTACAAAAACAAACAGTGTACTACAGTTCTACAATACATTTATTAATAATTTCATTTATATAATAGCAGTTTCGCATATAAAAATATACATATCATGCTTACAATAACAGATAAGAATCCTGTTTAACATTTTTTATAAAGAAATAAATAATATATATAGTTTTTTTGCTGAGTATAAAATTTGTACATAAATAAATGATTATTAACGCGACCTCCGTCTCAAAAACAAAATACGTCCATCCTCGCCCACCCCGAAATTCGGGGTAGCCATCATCATCAGTACACGGCAAAAGAAAAATATACTGACACAGATAACAGGCTCTATTTTCTCTCTCCTTTCAGAACGGAAATTTACTGAACGGGGGCGGCCACCGGCCGCGGGAAACTATCCTGACGCCTCTGCACGAATCCCAAAACGTTCTGGAACGGTAATTGCATGTGGTAATAGGCGCAATAGGGTAAGGGATCCCAAACGGCGAAGAGGGCCTCTCGCTTGTCCAAAACCGTCCCGATCAGACGCGTTACCGCTTCGACGCTGGGATTCTTGAAGGTGTTCATCAACGTTTCGGGCATCCAATATCGTCCGTTTTCGGAGACGACCGGTCCCGAATTCTGGCGATTGAAATGCTTGCAAGGTTTCCACAACAATCGCGGATGCACCGACGTGTAACAAATGTAGGGGAGGGACACCCCGACTCGACTGCTTAAAGGTAAGATGGTGCTGGTTTCCTTGGAGACGACGAACCTAAAGCTGATATGTCCCGTTATGGGTCGCAAGAGGTTCAACTTCGAGAAGAAATTCTTCAACCACGCGTCGATCGCCCCGTTCTCCTCCGGAACCAATCCGTTACTCCCCTGATCCATGCGGCAAGTAACGTTAGCGATTACCTTCGTATCTTTGATCGTGGTGCAAGTGAGGAAATGTTCCCCGTCCATATCCTGAACGACCACCCAAGGCTTTTGCTCGCTGATGTCGTTTGGTAACCGCACGTCGTTTCTGCAAGGCGGCAAGACGATTTTGGCGCGTTCCCTCAGACCGCTTGGTCCGGCCGTCGACATCGCGAATCGCCCGTTTCTGATCGCCCCCGTTTCGTACAGCTGGAACACGTCCTCCCTCGAGGTTATCGCGTGAAAGGTCGGGGTGGGTATCCCCGATTTCTGGCAACGCTTCAAGACCTCCAAGGTATCGTCCAAGGCCCAAACTTCTTTGATTCCCGGACAAAAGCTGGTGCATCCTAGCAATTCGAGATGGGGCTTCGCCACCGAATCGTAATAGGCGGAAGTCGTCGCCGAAACGGGGATGTAATACACGGCCTGTTCCTTATCGACGATTTCGCACAAGGCCCTGACGTAATTTTGCAATTGATCACTGGTCGGTTTCGGAACGGTGTAAAACTTACTGACGGCCGTCGAGAACCTGGCCAGGGCAAAGAGTCCCTCAATTTCACAAACGACCACTCGAGCACCGGCCGAATAGAAATTTCGGGCGAGATGCAAGGCTTGGATGGTGCTTCCCCGCTGATCAACACCGTCCTTTTCTTACGCAATCTTTCCGACGGCGGTGTCAACAGTAAGGACAGGAAGAGTTTTATGATCGTGAATGGAAGCTGGACGAACTGCCAGAAGACCCAGATCCACATCGACACCCAAAACATCGGGATCGCCATCAGGATCTGCTTCCATGTTTGCGGCAGAATCGCCACGACTATGGCTTGCAACACCCTCAACAGGAAAGCTGGATACCACCCGATCAATTCGGTCAGCGCCGAAATGCACGGCTCCTCTTGCGGTTGCTGGCTGATCGGACTTTGGCTGCGCGAATCTCGACAATCCGAACGTATAACGAACGGTTCTTGGATGATCGAACCTGCTGATGATCCCCTTCGGATCCTCCTTCGTCTCAAGGTGTTATCCGGCGAAGTCGAGGGCGAAACGGAAATGGGCGACGTGGGGCTGTGAAAACCGGAACTGTTGTTGCTGCTGCTGCTTCCGACGCCTCCGACGTTTATGCTTTCGGTGCTCGACCACATCCTGGTCAAACTTTCGGTCGCGCAAGTTGGCATTTCGACGAGTATCCCGGCGAAAAGCACGACGTCGAATTCGAAAGGATAATTCGCGTTTAGAGACGACCGCCGACTTCGGCGAAATAAGCGTTCGTCGCGGTCTCGCGGTGTTTTTATGTCGTCGAGGATGTACTATGCCCCCTTCGACTCGGAGAATACGAATGGAATACGTCGGTCAGTCGAAGTTATGTATGCGTAAACAATGATGAATTGGAAATCGATTTAGGATGAAAATTGATTTCGAATTGTGTTCGGAAAATTATTTACGAATTCGGTAAATTGTTAAACGATGAGATAACGCAAAATTTCCCACGATGGCATGGAGAAAAGGATAAGAAGAAAGTTTTATGTATAAATACAGGGCTAGTTAAAAGTAGGTAGACGGCGATTTATTGTCGTTAATATTCATTTTAGGAAATTATATTCAATACAAAAATTTTTACGAAATTTTTATGTACACTTTAGAACTTTTTTAATTGAAATTTTTTAAAATGAAATCTTGTTAATTTGACTCTACCATTCGATAGAAATTTTTTTCTCCATACAATAGTTTTTTTTTTTTAATTTATTTAATAAGATTTTTACAAGAAAACATTGGTGTAGTCCGTAGCGTTCTAGTCCGGAACTCACGAGACGGCTGTTTCGAGTCTCGTCGCGCAACATTCTTTCCTCCCTTCAATCTTACAAGGAGAAGGCAAGGTAATCGGATTTTTGTAATTTTTGATATTTATGGTACGTGTAGTTTGGACCTTAAATAAGAATATTTTGGAGTAGTTTGACGCAACGTTGATAAATTACCGAGATAATCGATGTTGAAGTTTCACCCACCATTTAAATCCACTAGATATAATACGATTGTTAACTGGACTCGTCGTCCAGTCAATAGCGTTTTGATGCAACACTCAGTAGATCGGTGGTTCGAGTCTCGTCACGGGACATTTCTTTTTCTTCCATTCAAAACGCACCACATGTTTTTTTCATTCTTCTTCTCATATCAAAAATTATGAACAAACGAAATATATGAACTATATGCAGGCACATTCTTCAAGTACATCATTAAAATGCACAATCGGTTGATAAACAATATTCATTTTGAATTAACAATAAGGTTTCTTCAAAAAAAAAGAACGAACGGAGTCAGATAGGAAATGAAAATTTCTATTATTTTATATCTAGTATACGACATTTTACGCAGTGTGGCACGAGCCAGAATGGTAGTTATCATAGAAACATGGAAAGCAACATTTTTTATTATTACCTTATTGTTAAGTTAATTCAAAATGAATATTGTTTATCCACCGATTGTGCATTTTAATGATGTACTTGAAGAATGTTCCTGCATATAGTTCATATATTTCGTTTGTTCATAATTTTTGATATGAGAAGAAGAATGAAAAAAACATATGGTGCGTTTTGAATGGAAGAAAAAGAAATGTCCCGTGACGAGACCCGAACCAGCGATCTCGTGAGTATCGCACCAAAACGCTATCGACTAGGCCACGAGTCCAGTTGACAATCGTATTATATCTAGTGGATTTAAATGGTGGGTGAAACTTCAACATCGATTATCTCGGTAATTTATGAACGTTGCGTCGAACTACTACAAAATATTCTTATTTAAGGTCCAAACTACACGTATCATAAATATCAAAAATTACAAGAATCCAATTACCTTACCTTCTCCTTGTTAGTTATTAATTTGTTTTTAATAGTAAGATTGTAACCGATAACTTTATTGCAAATGATTTTGTCTATATTAGATGTACCTAACATTTATTAAATACTTGAACCGATAATTTTTTGTAAAACTGTTATTAAATAAATTAAAACAAAAAAGAAAACAAACGAAAATACTATTGTCAAAAAAAAAAAAAAAAATTTCTATCGAATAACTTCCCATTAAAAAAGAAATACGCGGACAGGTTCAACTCAAAAAGAATTGAAGAAAAAAAAATTGAAGCGTTTTAAAATGTAGATAGAAATTTCTTTAAAAAATTTTGTTTTGAATTTTATAAAATACATATTAACGACAATAAATCGCCGTCTCCATAATTTTAACTAACCCTGTATAATAACGAGCTGAACGAATATCAAAATATAAAGAAGGAAGAAATCATTTGCCGAGTAATGGGCGTAATCGATGTTGTTTCCATACATAATTTAAGGCAGCGGTTTGCATATTTAATGAGCAATTAGGCGTCCTAAGATTATTTCGGTAAGTTCCTCTCCCGCCTCCGGTCCCAAATTTCCTCAAAGAAATTGAAGTGAATCAATACATCGAAGGGACTGGTTTAACAATTAATAAAGCGGAAATAAAAATGAGATTGGTTGAATTCATTGTTAAAACTTTGGTAATTTTTATTGCATTTGTGCAAAAAAAGAGACTAATTTGAACACTACCAGTTCTTACGTCTAATTACACTGACCGATAATTATTTTTGGTAACACAAAGCTGAATTACATATTATAGCAGAATGAAACTACCTAAATACGAAATTGGCCAAGAAAAAGTTGTACCAGAAAGGGTTTTCTTATTACATTAGACAAACCATGTGTAGAACTGTACCATGTAATATTTATTGGAGAAAAATGATTTAACAAGTTTCTAAAGTGAATACTTCTTAACCTTCCTATACTCACGCATACGGTCTGTAAGACCGACTTATATAGTATAGTATACGTCTTTCATTTTGACGTGAGTATAGGAAGGTTAAGAGACACCGGAACAGCTCGAGCGTAATCGTAAGCGTAAGAGTGTTAAATTTGGGCGGAGCTTCGCTTCGTGTGAAAGACAAAGAAAACAGAGAGTATGATGATGCTTGCTTCGTCTGAAACAGAAGGAGAAACAGAGAGAGTGGTCCTGATGCAGATATACGTATTTAGGCCAGAAGTCGTCAAAATTATGTACGACCAACGAACCGAAAACGACAGTAAAACTCGCATAGCTCCTAAACTACCAAACCGATATCAAAATTTCTTGGACCAGTCAATTCTACTGATCGACATGTAGGTGAAATGAAGGTTTTCACGTCCGGTTTTTGACGTTTAACGTAGAAATAAAAAAATAAACGTTGAATGTTTGACCAGGATTACACGACAATGCTCGGAAGATGTTTCTACGTTATGAAATGATCGCAAAAGTCTCATGCTCCATTACATAATAATTTATCGAGGACACGTGTTTCGCCAGTAATGAACCTGCGATTGGTGATGACCGCGAAACACATGTCCCGGATTAGCGAATACATAACTGTATGGGGCTTGTATGTCTCGTTAATATAATTCGTTGCATGGCGCTTTTAAAGTACTTTCATAACGGAATGGAAGGCTGGTGAATCGATTTGCGGGCGTATTTCGCCAAACGTTCAAACGTTGGAATCGACCGCGGATGCCCCCGTCAAACCCGGTTTACTTTTCAAACTCGACGGCTGATTACTTAACATAGAAACTAAGGTGGAAAGCCGGAAAATTTGAAACGATTCGTGCAATACTTGACCGATAATTTGCATCGTCAACGGAAAGATTCTTATGTAATTTGGTACGATAGCGTTACGGAAACTGGCGGACTCAAATGGCAGAACGACCTGAATCGATATAATAGGTAATTTTTGTAATAATCGGGTGCTTGACGGATAACAAAAGGGCGGAAAAAGCCATATTATGGAGCGCGAGTACCGCAGGGAAAGCAATTAGCCTTATCATTGATAAGTTATTATAATAACATTCGCAGGAGTGATAGCGTCAGTTCGATTTACAGTACTTAATGATAACACGTCATCCACCTGTTTAACAAACTCTAGTAATAAGTCAAATAAGTAATAACACAGAATAGACAGAAGCGACAAAGTTAGAAAATCTTGTGGTCAATTTTGTATGCGCATGGCCGGGAACCATGTTTTAACTACGACGAAAGTATCTTCATTAATATTATTATTCTTAGATGGTGTGTGCATATTAAAATTAAAATACACGGTTATTGTTGTGTATCACTGATTTAACTTTTTAGCAAATACTATTCTTTTAACATATACAAAACTCTAATATTTTTCAATTAATACGAATACATGTGCACCTTTCGTATTTTCAAAATGGCGTTAGCTAACTTCTGAGCTATTTCGAGGATATTCAAATCGACCACATGAACATCAAAGCTGCCGACACGGCTTCACGCTTTTGTCTATTCTGTGGTAATAAGCAACCTTACATAGGGTAATAAGTTACTACCCTATGGGAGATTGGCTGCACTGCAATATCCAGAGATTTAAGAGTAGCAAATTGTACTAATTGGCAGCACAGAAAAATAAAATAAATAAAAATACAAAAGTAACGTAAAACGATAGACGTAACACCGTATACTGCAGCTTTTGCAAAATTATCCTAAACCCGATACGAACATTTTCGTTTGACATATCGACATATGTGCTCACACAGTTGGCAATGAATAGTTGGGTTACAACCAGTGCAACTTCACGCGAGTCAATGAAGCTTGCAATTATAACAAATATTATTTTAGGTTAGGAATACCTGTTGTTTGAATTTGTCATATTTAACAATGCAGCTATGATAACATAAATTAACCGGTAAGTAACAATCATTACAATAAAACTCACCTTTTACGGCAGCTCCATTTCAGAAACACCACTGCACCATAAAACTTTTAGCGACTTCGTCGTCAAGTAAAATCGTCGATACAAACATCGCAACTTCCCCAGTTAAGAGGGAAGTTCGAAAAACTAGAAAATAATGGGCGATATCTTAAAATTGCACGAACTTTGCGCATTCATTTCGAGTAATCCATCCGAGTCTATAAGAGCATTAGGGCAATTACATGCATTGATCAAAGATGGCAATACGCAGTTGATGCTGCACTTTCGACCAGTCATAATAGGCACCATGTACAAGTTTATACAAAAGCCGGATGATTTTAGGAACAGTGTGAAAACGGAAGTTATAAATGTTTTAATGGAAATGTTTAAGAAGACCAAGACGGAGAATGTGGGATTTTATTTTAATATAAGTGCATTTTTAGTGGGAGAGATTTATGATCCCAAAGACCGATGTTTTCGTAAGTGTCGGTTGTAATAAATACATTTTTGTCTCCACCTGTAGTGCGTAAATACACAAATTTGTTACCTGAATTGTGGGGAGTTCTATTTCTTCTTTAAGCGGTAGACATATTTTGATACATAGATTTCATATATCTCCAATAGTTACCTAAGTTTGCAATTAGGTAATGCAGAGTTCTGAAAGACAAGTACTTCCCGGACGAATGCACTACAACTTACCCATTATGCTTATGAGCCTGTATGATTACGAAACTATTTCAAAGTATTTACTCATGGTTAATTCATTGTAATTCTTCTCCCATAATCAATTAGTACATATGACTCTAATTACTATTTATGTACTAGGTTGTCACATGGTTCTTGATCTGGATGTAATTCAATATCCAATGTGAATTTGATATGGGGAATACTTATTTTTCAGCCGAAACTTGCCTATGATCTATGCACAAAATTCGATAATTATTGCAAATATCTGAAATCCTTGTATTTATGTATCGTGTTCCAGGCTGAAATTTTCAGCCAATATAGACATATATGTTTGTTATGATATGTTCCCAATTCACCTTTTTTGCAAAATTTTTTCTAATCATTGTTTTTCTTTCAAAGAAGTGTACGAAGAATACAAATTATTAGTGGTGAATTGTTTGATCGCCTTGAACACTTCAATCCCAATCGATAAAATTATTGATATTTATAGCAAGGAACATATACCAAAGTACAGTCCGATAATATACGCTTGTATCGGAGTAGCAAGATCGGAAAAATTACGGGCTTTAAGGTAAGGCATGGTTAGAACAAATCTTTTTATCCCACGTGATTAATTTTTTTAAGAATTGCAGCTATGGAATGTATCATGACAATTGCTCGAATCGATGGGGATTTTGATCTTTCAGATATAGTCCTTTACAGTCAGATCGCTGATATTTTCATGTTTTTCCTACCAGGACTCTCTAGCGGATTAAATAAAATTTGTATGGAGGATGAGAAAGTCGGACATAAAGTTATTAAGGTAAAATGCGAAAAATACGAATATTTGGTGTTGATTACCCCTTAATATCAACAAAAATTTCTGTGTGTGAAGACTGTGATTTAAAATGATGAAAATATTTTCTTTTTCTAGACAGCCGTTAAAGCTTGGGGTCGTCTAATCACCCTCCTAACGAAAGACTACAACCCCATTGATAAGAAAATCGATTTCGGTGACATCACTTTGCTAGTAAACAAAACCAACCTTAAACAGACGAGGAGGAAAGATAAAAAATGGAAGAACGACGCTGAAGTCGAGGAATACATAAAAACTTCAACGAGATCTCGCAAATGGTACAAGGAAGCCGATGAAAAATTGTACGGCATGGTCGATACGTTACAAAATTTATGTAACCATTCCCACTGGACTGTTCGATCCGAACTGGCTGATGTCAGTTTATTACTTTTGGAATACTGCACCCAGTAGGTGATTAGAACTTATAAAAATTATTTTATTTATTTTATTGTTTTAATTTTTGTTTCATTTTCATCATAACATAGTCAACTTTGGAAATAATTTAATCACATACTAATATTATTTCTTTTTTTTTCTACGATCCAAAGTACCATACCAAAATGTTCAAGTAAAATCGTTACGATTTTAATCACCCTCTCCGAAGACAACGATGAAAAAGTATCTGAAAAGTGCAAATTAGGTTTAGAAAATTTGTCGAACAAGTTGAGCTCGAATGATCTCACACACCTCCTTCATTGTTTGGAAGACGACTTCTACAGGCTCCTCAATTCGATCCCGCGAACCTTCAACGGAATCGGTAAAAAATATATTAATAACAAACAGCATCCCCATCCTTCCTAAAACATCTCTAAAATCCTTAGATAATCACAAGCAACGATCATCTTTAAATCTATTAACCGGTTACATACGTCTCTTCGGGAAATACCAGCTGATCAGCGTTTTGCACTCGACGACGGGGAAACTCGTCGAAGCCCTGCTTTACATCTGCGAATTAGAGAAAAGCAACGCGCAATTGTTGGAGGAGTGGATCGTACGAGGTAGGATAGTTCGGATAATTTTAACCGTTCAATATTTAAAAGGGGGTGGAGGATGAATTTTAGATTTCGATCAAAACCCCGATCTCAGAACGCCGTGGAAAAGATTCGAGCACTTCGCTAGCGAAGATTTGGTCTTGCAACTTCGGGAATTGTGCCGGCTACTGGCGCAGGATGTCGTGGTTAACGTGGTTACAGATTGCTTGCTGGATGTTTACCTCAACGTTGTGGAGAAACGGAAGGAAGCTATCGTTTTGTTAAACGAGATCGTTTCAGGTAAGGATGTTAAATATTTCTACCGCACAATATCGAGAATATCGTAAAACGCGACCGCACCCAAAGTAGTTATTGCCATCACGCCCGCTTTACCGCGTTATTTTGAAACAGTTCATTGTTATTGTCTATATTGATTATTGGTAAGGTTCGACAAACGCGTGCTACGGCAGAAGCGCCGAGAGGAGATTTAAGTCGATGCGAAGCTAGTGTAGACCTTAGTCATTCGATAGCCGTGGAAGTGAATGATCGTTCGATAATTATCAGTTTATTGGTGTGCGTATTTTATAGTATTTTATCGCAGTGGACATAAAGACGTCAATAAAAGGTAAGAATATATTATTTTTTTAATAATATGTACCTACTTTTGCGCGATACGCCTCTGGCGTTGCACTCGTTTGTCGAACCTTATTTATTAGTGGTTACATGGAACCAATTATAATGAAATCTTTTAATACCGCAACTAAGTGGGCGTGGATTTTACTATATTTTCTCGCTGGACAGACTATAATAGATTGAATTGAATTCTATTTACAGCTAACCACAATAAAGCCCAGCTCGACACGGTAAAAACCCTACTGGACATGTACCTAGACCCCGACCACTGGAACATTCCGATCGCCATAACCGAAAGCGAAGAGGGCCGTGACGTCACGTTATCCCAAATCCAAAACAACATCATACAGCTTTGCCTCCAGCTCGAAGGGATCGGAAAGATGGCGCTGCTTCTCGGAAGTAAATTTCGAGACCTCCTGTTGAAGACCTTGTATCCGGTTCTAGAAAAGGCGGGCTCGGGTCAACCTCTCTTAAAAGCGGCGGGTTTAAGCACGATCACTAATATTTCCATAGCTTGCGAATACCGCTCGGTCACAGAATTGATAAATAACAATTCGGATTACTTCTCCTATCACGTGACGAGGAAATTGAAGCGATTGGACAAGAACAAGCACGTATTGAACGTTTTGGGAGTAGTGATGGATCATTGCTCGATGAACGTGTTACCATCTATTGGGAGTATCGTAGAAGACGTAAGTGTGAAAGGGTAGAAGGAGGGAACTTAATAAAAGAATTTGGCAGCGCGTTCCCTTTCTTTTTCTAACCTACGGAAAGTAAACGGCAAAAGATAAGGATGAAATACTGCTCGATGGTTATAGTGGCGCCCTCTTTTCCGCAGTAAAGTGTCACGAAATGTAAATTGTTGATAGTATACGCTTTTATGGATTATTGATCTCTATCTCCGATAAACGTCCAATGTGCTCATCTTTGGTCACGTTACTAACATTTATTCTATATTCTCGGCAACTTCAGTTAGTGATGACGTTTTAGATGTGCGATTACTAGGTTAGCATTAGGTCGTGTATGTTCGTATACGGTCGGCGATGTACGAACATGTGCGAGTATATACGAAGCTTTGCTACCCTTGCACTCGCCTTCTCATATCGTTATCACGAGAGTTTATTAAAAAGGTGGATGATGTGTTATCATTAAGTAATGTAAATTGGACTGACGCAGTCACTCCTCCAAACTAGAGTTTGTTAAAATGATGGATGATGTGTTATCGTTAAGTAATGTAAATTGGACTATGTTATCATTGAATATAAAATTCGGAGGAGTGACAGCGTCAGTCCAATTTACATTACTTAATGATAACACATCATCCATCGCTTTAACAAACTCTAGTTATCATCAACGGCTGCTGAACCTTAACACATCAAAAGTGATTATGAAGACGATACCAAGTTTATGACATCACAAATCATGGAAATCGTGTGATACATAACCTAGTTCGGGTTTATTTATGGCGAAAAAGCGTGTTCGAAAATCTTAGAAAACAACAATATTTATATTTAGGGTCCTCAGTACTGCCAACCCAGAATACTTCCGGTTGATCACTCTGTATTTAAGAGAACGTACTTGTGGAAATCGCTGCGATTCATTTAATGTGACGTCATATGTCATGATTCCCGGGCGTAATTATCACGTACCTCAAGTAGTCGGCAAACGACATCGAATTGTGACAATTTAATGATAAGTACTCTGGGCAAACAGAGGTAACAGCGTACAATTACGAAAGTTACAACTTACTACTCGCACACAGAATCGATTTAGTACTGACTAGATAAAGGAATCGGGAGTCGGCGATGCTGTCGTAACTTATTTCGTAATTGTAGTGCACTTTATAAACTGAATTATTTTCGGATCATCTGTCACCTGTGCTTAGAAATTGGTTTATATTAATATGACAAACCGCCGACTAAGTTGATCACGTGACCTCGCTTTAGTGGCCTCGTGCAAGGAGTTTGCCTATTTCATCCTCACATTACGGGGGAGGGAGACGCTTTTTTGATGATACGTCGATTTGCATTCTAGCTCCGCCTTAATTAAATTCGGCCAATGACCATGAGCAGTTTGATTAGGATACGATAAAGTGGGCGTTACGTTTATTTAGTGTCACTAACTAAGCTGGATTATTACTGTTACTGTTACTGCGCACGTGACTGGTGGTTGTGCTTTTATTAACTCTCTCCCGCGCGCCTGTTTTGGACTTTTATGAAATTGGCACTACTGCGTATTTTGTTCATGAAAACTGTAGTGGATTTAAGATTGAAAGGCATGTGTTTCCTGTCAAATTGGTTGCATAACTTGTAGATTGGTAGCACTTCAAAACTAGAAAATGTCATATTTAGTAGTTATGAACGAAATTAATATAAAATGTTTGGGATAGTGCAGGCAACGTTTGCAATCTCGGTTGCATATATTATTTGGTCATGTGACTTGCAAATATATTTGAAGACTCGGTATTACGAGTCGTAACTAAAATTCCAACCTTACTTTTTCGTTTTTTTTTTTGTTTATTTCTTCAAGGTGCTGCTCAAGTCACGTGGCTTGCAAACATGTTCGAAAACCCAGTATTACCAGTCGTAACTAAAGTTCCAACCTTACTGTTCCTTCTTTTTCTTTTGTTTTCTCCAAGGTGTTATTCAAGTCACGTGATTGCAACGATAACAACATAGCTGCTTTCATGAAAGTATTTAGTATCTTTACTAAATGTCTCCTAAGATGGTTGGATGTCAAAATCGTCGTGTCGCCCATCAGAAGTAAAGCCGAAATCGAGGAAGAAAAACAGCGTGAGATGTTCGAAGTGTCCAATTTGAAAGGGGAACAAGAAGCTAATAATTTCAGCGATGATATCATGATGGGAAAAACAGCTGAAGAAATGTATGAAGAAGACATGAGGAAAGAAGAAGGAATCGCGGTGGAGGACGATACGCCAGAAAGTAATTTTTACTTAAAATTTTAAAAGTTACTACAGCCTAGTCATTTACTCGTGACGGGGGAGGGGATTGCGTTACGTTGCAGGGTGTAGTTGCTCACTTCAATTTTTCGTAGACTATTTATGCCGATCTGCCACTAAACTAAGGTCAAAAGAATTCCGTGGGAAAAGCAACAATTCCCAGGAGAAATGCATAGCTTACAACTTAACCATTCACTCGTGAGGGGGCGTAAAGTGCGACGGCATTGAAGTAAGCAGTTCTATAGTATCTTGATTAGCTGCAATACAAAATTAACACGTCAGAAAAATATATATGTGAATGTATGGGTACATAACTAGCCTGGGCAAACAAGGGTAACAGCGTATAATTACGAAATAAGTTACGACAGCATCACCGACTCCCCACTCTAATTAGTACTAAATCGATGCTGTATGCGAGTACTTCTGTGTATGTGAAGGGTGTCGTAACTTATTTCGTAATTACCACTGTTTTTCCAGAGTATACGTAATATATAAAATGAACATAATATAAATATGATTATATAAAGAAATATTAATGAAAGGAATTTGCGAGATCCTCTAATGTATCAAAACCATGACCCATGAGATACTTCTCCATGGTTTTTGAGATGAAGCTCAATGGGAGCTCCCTCCACTTAGCCGGTAGCCTGTTAAAAAGTTATAACGTAGTTTAAATTAAGAATGCAGTGTGGGGATAGATGGAGCTATAAAATTCTTGAGCGCAACTTACGCCAATCGCGGCGTATCCGACAAGGCATTTGGTACTTGTCACTTTTTCTTAACATAACCTCACTTATCCGAGGAGTTTGTTCTATTTTTATTATGCCTCGGTTTAGGGCGCCACCTACTGCATTTTTAACGTGAGCTCCGGCCCGTGTGTTTCACTTCCATTTTTGCCACACTCTATATCTTACTCCCAACAGACTATACTCTGTTCATTCAACAGAAATAGTGAAGCTACTCTTCATTTCGCTTCGAAAATGCACTATGAGAATAAATGCCTCTTGTTCACTTGTACACATTTTAAATTTTAACCTAAAATAATTATTTTTGTTTTATGCCATAGGATATTCTACTTAGCTTACCTTACGCAGAAATGCCATGAAACGGATGTATACTGAAAAGTACAGTTCTGTTACTTTAAATGAATGATAAAAATAAATAAAATATAATAAAATTACGAAAACGTAAAGAATGGCAGCAAAAATTATAAATAAGGATTGTGCGCCTATGTCAAATGCTAGTATGATCCTAGTGATATGCAAATACCATAAACCTATGAACACAAAAATCTCCAGATTTTAAAAAGTTATTTGTTATGTGGTGGACAATCATTCTTGATAAGTCTGTATTTGATTCCATTATTAAAAATCTTTTAACACGTTCAGTGCCAGGCATAAATAGATAATTTGTTACTTGTGCCTCGTCTACCCATAGGGGTGGACATGGCACTGAACGTGTTAATCGGGAAAGTCAAAACATTATACAGATATTTTCATTTATTATACAGTAGTTCTTCAGGTGAAGAGGAATCATCCTCCACATGAATAATCAGTAAGGTTTGATAAAAGAGTGGGTGACGTGTTATCGGTAGGTAGTAAACCGGACTGACGCCCTTCTCCGAATTTTAATGTCGCACCTTGTACGTAAGTGCAGACAAAGACCGGGTTACACTATTTAATGATAACACGTCATCCACTCTTTAGTAAACCTTAATAATCAGTGACTCGACTCCATATCCATTGCAATGCCAACCTTTCACAGTTTTTCTTCTCCATGAGCATGACCAATAGCACTCTTCCAATTTTCGGCAGAAACATTACTCACTGCTTAATCAAATAGTGGACGAAAGTCTTTCATTTTGAAAGTTGTATTGTTTCTAGCTACTTTTCCTTTTATTTCCCCCATATCAATTCAATAGCGAAGCAACCGTCAAAAGCACGAAACGAAATGGCCTTTGACCTTGGCAAGCTCGTAGCCGCAGAAGTGTACACGTTGATATGATACGGAGGTTTAGACATACCACCAATAGAAACGTTTTATTCAAATATGGCGCGCTTTTGTAGGGAGTGGCTTACCTACTTCTGTTGAATGAACAGTATAGTACCACCTTCACTGTCTCGTAAGTTGCCACGGCACATTGAATCCCCCCTCAATACACACACACGAATAAAGGGTTAGGCTGTATTTGTTCGGTCGTTTCCGGCAACTTTAAGTTACTTCCGTAACCGCTCTTGGGCGGGAAAAATTTGGGTACGCCCACCGTCCCTCTCTTGCGTTCAAGGGAAGTTGGCGCCTCTTTCTCTTTGGCCTTGGACTTCGCATTCCCCCTGGGCCTACTTTTCCCCCGTAGTGTCCCGCAAATTACTACAAACACCATCTTTTACAGTCGAAGAATGCAAAAAACCAGAACCACCGCAACACATCAAACTCACCGTTTCGATACTACAGCGTACACTTCACTTCTTACCATCGAAACGGAAAGAAACCAAAATTCTATCGCTCGAAATACTGAAAAACGGTCTCGAACTGATTAGGGATTGGGAGGACGAATTATTACCAATCGTCCATCTAATTTGGTCGCCCTTAGTGAACCGGTTCATAGACGATAAGGATTCGTTAATTATCAATTTGAGTTTCCAGCTGTTGATGGTCCTAGCAAGATTATCGAAGGATTTTATCAGATCTCGAACTGTAAAGTATGACATCGAACGATTTTTATTGGAAATAAGTATAACCGTATTTTTTTCCTTTTTTTGTTTTCGTCTCAGGGACGTCTTACCGTCAATTTTAGATATCCTGTTGAGATTATCGAAGGAAAGCCACCTAAAAGATAAGGGATCGGCTTATAGATATACTCAAGATTATAAATTACAAGCGGTGTTGTTGGAGAACCTCGCAAGGATCACAATTGATTTGGATATGTCGCAGGAACAGATGGAAAATTGCATGAAAACTATGTCGGTGTACTTAAGTGATAAGCAACCTTTACCATTAAGGGTACCACCCTAGCCTTGTGATAGTTGTATGTTTCTTTTTAATTTGAAATTTCCCATTCCAGATGCATTGTGTGGAATCCTTCGAGGCGTTAGGTATTTATGATGCTGGCTTGGTCAAAACAGTGCTGGAAAGGATAGTGAGGTCACCAGAAACAGAAAGGAACATCCAAAATTTATTAGACACCTTGAATTAGATCCAATGATTTTGTACATAATAATTACTATATATATACTTTTATTTGAATTAAAACGTCCCTGACTTATCGTAACTTGCACTAACTATATAAAGTATCATCAAATAAAAAAAGGATACAACAATTTCCACGATTTCAATTCCTATTAAATAGAAAATGACGATATTTGAAACGCGTGCGATCTCTAACTTATTTGTAAAGCTGCTATGTAGTCTTCGATGTTAGCAACTTTCTTTTCCTTATATTGTTGTTTTATTTCGGTGAGAGCCCACTCGGATAGGCTGGTAGCTTCCTTTTTCTTTTGCGAGGGATACTTCGGGGAGGTTGCCATGTTGCTCGAAACCTACAATGAAAGATGTTACATTGGATACGATATGCACCTAAATATCTTTTATCTCCGACCTAACCTCTACAATTATATACGAAGCATCAAATTACAATTATTCACAGTGCAGTGAGTCTAATATAAGAACGCACTTCAAAGTCAGATGAGCAGAATGTAGGTTTCGACAGTGCACCTCAACCCACCGTCGTGATATTTTGCTTGCAACTTGTACTCGATGTTCACACGATCACAACCACTAGGTAAATGAAGTGTGTTGTGAAAACTTGCATTTTGACCTTGAAGTTCGTTCCTATACTTGACTCACTGTACACTTCAAATAATTGAAAATCTCATTATCAATAGTTAATGTTGTGAACAACATTGTTTTGTTGTTTCTTTTTCCAAGTTAAACCTCTTTCTTCCCTTTAGGGTAAGTCAGGAACTACACGCGGATGAGTGAAAACGAAAGTGAGGGTGGTGGGAGAGGATTGTGAAAATGACCTAGTAACTGGTGTTTCCATTGGTCAGAGGGTAAGAAAAAGGTATATACTCGCACTATTCTTTCTCACTCGATTTCCGCGTTGGTGAGTTGACACAAACGGAATTACTGGGAATCACTAATTATTTCAGTTTTCAAGAAAGGATAGTTGGTAAGCATTTCAAGACCATAGAATGTCAAGGCTTAATCACTTTTACCGCTAAGATCCATTTAACATACTAAAAACTGTTTTAGAACTGTTGGTACTAGGATTTCACAAGCTCTGCTTTGATTTTCTCGTCAATTCTTCAAAATAGGATTGCTGGAATCTACTTTAGAACCACTGATACTAACATTGAGAGAAATGGTTTTGATCGCGCCGTTATTTCGGAATGAGGGGACATTGCAAAACGTTTTACTGTCACTGATGCTGGGATTTAACTAATTTCGCTTGAATTCCAATTTAACTTCTTAACAAAAACTTTAAAACCACCGGCATTGAGATTTTTATAAAGTTTACTTTTCAAATGAAATCGTTGAAAACTTGTTTTGGAACCACTGAATTCCTGAGTTGCATTCAACAAATAATGCCTTAAATGCTGTTCAATTTTTAAAATACGGTTCTTAAAAGTTGTTTTAGAACCGCTGATCGAAAGATTTTGTAAATCATCACGGTGCACACACACACATACACATACGTATATATACAGGGTGCAAATTAAGTGATGAATTTCATTTGAAGGGGCGATTGTCATATTTTATGAGAAAGAGCTCACCTATCCTAACTTGCTTTGTTCGTTCATATCCTATGAAGTAAATATGAAAAACGTCAAACTAGCTTAAATGCATTTTATTTTGTGGGCTTGCGTCTTTTTTAACTTTTTCCATTTAACAATCAAACACATTTTCATTTCAAAGTGCAAGGAATAAGCTTTTATTTCTGTTTCGAAAACTAAATGAAATACAAAAAAAAATTGAGAGACCAGAAAGTTGATAAAAATATCAACCTTGAAAAAAACGGTGGGTAAACACTGATTTTTACAATAAAAATCAAACCGGTAACCTACTGCGACGCCACTGGAATTATTATTTTAAATCTAATAACATCAAAGGGATCTCCTTGTTATTGACAACAAACACAACAAGTTTCATCGAAATCGTCGAAAAGACTTGGGTAATTAATTAAAAAGAATGATTTTTTTAATGACACCCTATTCCTCGAAAACGAAGCCAGTTAAGACACACTTTTATATGAACTTCTTCTCATAAAATATGACAAGGAATCACCCCTTGAAATTCAAGTCATCACTTGATTTACACTTTGTATATACATATACAGTTGTCCCCGGATAGACTCGCTATAGGTATAATTTTACAAAAAATCTCGTTTTAATGTTTCGGGATACCCCATGCTTGGTCTGCAAAGAATTTCAAGCACATTTTTACTTTTTAAGCATCACGGCCGTCATGAAAATTGAGAAAAAAATTTTCTGTTGAAGTAAAGTGCCATTTTGGTCAATAATACAGGAAAATGTTATCGAGAAAAGTTGTTCAGAATATGAAATTATGACTATGTACAAAATTTCACAAATATCGGATTACTTTGACTAAATCGATGTTTCTTTTGTATTCATGCATTGTGACTACAGAAAAACGGGTATTTTGTACAAGTTGGCAAAAAATTAATGCAGGCTATTTTTTTTTCTAAAATTTTTGATCAATTATACCTAATAGTGAGGTCAATCTGGGGACATGCTGTATATACATATTTGATTAACTATAAAATTAATGAAATAGTTCTGCAGCATCATTTTGATTGATTCAGAACCAATTTAAGAAATTTTAAATACATACGAGATACAATCCATACAGCGCCCTCATATTATTCGGATTTAACTTCAAAGCTTGACAATAATAAGCCCTAGCCAGTTCCATATTTTCCATCCCGCCTTGCGTGTATCGAATATCGGCATAACGTTGATGTAACAGATGATTATGCGGACTATGTAAGATTAATTCTTCCACGCAAAAAGCTGCTTTCTGAAAATCTTGCTCCGTTATGTACAACTCGCTCAATTCTTGCCATGCTTCCGTATCAGTCATATAACTATACAGAGGGAAAAAAGAACAAATATAGATATGAACGGTACATTTTAAGAAAGAGCTTACGTTTTTAAATACTCCGTTAATTGTTTAATGGCTTCGACGTTCCTGCCTTGCGCCTTGTAGATGGCAACTATCCGTTTCCTCGCCGCACTGTTCGTTTTATCTACGTTTATGATATTTTCCAAGATATCTAGGGCTTCTTCGTACCTTTCTTGGGCTTCGAAGATCATAGCTTTGTATTTTTCCACTCGCAAACTGTACGGGAATTCTTTGTTTAAGTACCGGATGCAGTATTCGGCGATGTCTAATCGATGGCAGTCTAAAGCGGCTATACATACTTGCTCGACGATTAGTTGCTCTAAAAATAATAATAATAAAGAATTATTTTGACGTGTATCTAATAAAAACTGATATCGTGAACTCCCTCTAACCAGCAGGATATAGTCCCTTATCAATAAATGCGCTTCGCTGAAGAGCCACGAAAACGGCGAAACCGGTCCGAGGCTTTCGCTTCTGCATATTTATTATTAAACCCCCCAAATAACAAGACCGCGAGGCGACGGAGCCTCCGAGTAAAGAAAATCCCAATTTGTGGAGGCATAAACTCTCGGGACAGGGGAGGAATGGCATTATAACTGATCTGAATTCAAACCGCCTCTGATACCAGGAGGTGTGCAAATTATATCATCTCATTGTCAGAGATAATTGGAAGGATACTTCTGTTACTGAGCAGTCCTAACAAAGTAGGCATATTGGAAAGTGTGCCTGAAATGCTCAGTTAGAGCTTGTTAAAGAGCACTTTATTTACATTGCAGGGTTAGTTGTGGGAATCAACTTAGCTTGAACTGAGAGTCTTATTAGGTCCGATCAGAATCTGGGTATGTCAATTAGTATCGTGGAAAATGTGCTAAGCCCTCCGGTGGTTCTAGTTGTTTTGCCCTTTAAAAGATGGGGATATCTCGTCTTGTTTATGACAGAAATAATATAATCTTTGTAAGATTATGGTATTGACATCTGAGACTGAATTCATAACTTTTATCCATTTTTCCTTTGATCCCTACTGACTAGTAAACCAAGTTAACACCATATATTTCCGATATTAAAAAATACCCATCTCATTCAAGCGACTTACTCTCATTTCCCAATTTACTCAAATTGTATTCCAACGCAGCAGTCCAAATGTACACCACGTCTTCGCTTTTCCTCTCATTATTCTCTCTCCAAGTCCGGAATAGATCTTTAGCATCTGTAATTTTAAATATTAATTAGAGGATTACCAAGCGCATTTTGCGGTTATAACATATTCATTTTCCAACGAATATGGGTGTAATTGGAGTACCTTGCCAAGTAATGTTGTTTATGTTCGTCATTCCTTTAAATTTGATTTTCTTCCGGTTTTATCCAATTTTAAATTGCTTCCAAATCTTCCAATGTATTGTAAGTGTGGTTGACGTATGTGTCACATCAAATGTCAACTGAGAAAATCTAGGTTATGAGGATAAGTACCAATACATTTATGACCATTTTATTTGTAAAGGATTTAATTTGAGAATTACGTGTTTGAATGGACGGTGTAATGTTTTAAATCGTATTGATACTGATGTGCTTTAAAGACGGGAATGATATTATGTAACTTCCATAAAATAAATATAATCTTTATTGTATAGAAATGTCAGATGACATCTAAAAATCCCTAAGTCGAAATAGCAGGGAGAAGCTGGTTAAATGGTGAATAGCTAGCCGTATTTTCCTCGGAAATGCTGGCTTTTAACGCCGAAAATCTCAGTTGACACGAAACAGGTACGTACAATTATCCATCGCATAAAGAATTACGCTACACGCATCCTCCTGTATGTTCCCGTCATCGTCCCCCCTTCGATTATCTATTCGATAGATAAGCATTTTTCTGTTTATTTATACAATATACCGAGCTCTATTTTCGAAAATATGCGATCCCCTTTCCACAATCCAAAAACCTCGCGTAACTTATGCAAACGTCCTATATCACTAATACATGTTCAACATTGATTTTGTCTTACAAATCAATAGGGCCTGAAAGAGGAGTGTGCAATGTGACATGCCTAACAAAATGGACTGCAGTATCTGAATCACCACCGTTGGAACGGAATTCCGTCGAAAATGGACAGTGAAAACGTCGTGTGCCCCGTGTGCACCTTATTTCTACGGCCTGGCATCACACTCAAATCCCATCTGAGCAGCCATCCCAAACAGAAAGTTATCGAAGCCTTAGTTCGAATATCCAATAATGAAAGTGCACCTAAAACGCCACCGAGCACCTCAAATCAGACCGATAACCTCTTGGGTACGGCAGGAATCCCCCGACTAATCCGACATGGAATCCCCCATCGGTACCGGCCAATACGGTTTACCCGAATTTTATGCCTGGAAATCATTCGTTCATCTACCAGCAGTTTATGAGTTCGTCGGCTCCGCCTCCGAATGTTCTAAACGTCAATCCGCTTACGCAACAGATAGTCACCATCCCCACAGTTTTCAACTCGCAAATGATGTGTCCCCCATACGTTTACCAACAGCAACAAGTCATTATGTCGTCGGGACCGTCCGTGATGTCCATCGTACCCAAACCATTATCCATCGAACTACCCCCGTCATCTAATCAAGAAACCAGGGCTAGTACGACCGAAATAGAAAACGATGACGAGGACGATTTAGTGGACGAACCCGAGTTAATTGCTGTGCAGATATCCGAATTGAATAAGAGTGACGAGATAGAATTGAGCGAGAAAGGGAGCGACGAAAATGTAGATGAGGATAAGGAACAGTTAGAGGTGAAAGATGATTCCGATTGTAAAGTTGAGGTGTCGGCCAGTAAAATCATGCAGGGCACCGATGCTATTTCGACCACGACTATCGATATACACGAAGATGATTTGGACGATCGCGTTAAAACACCCGAATGTGACCCTACGGACGCGGACATCCCGGAAGTGGTGGATGAGTACACCATGCAGTGCAATGTGGATCTGAATAAATCGTGCCAGACTCAAACGGTGAATAATTACGGAGATGTTGTGGCCAATGAGGAGGAAATTTTACCCAATGACGGAGAGAATAAGCCTACTTGTTATTATTCAGAGGTAAATATTCAGTTAATTTCAATTTTGTGCCGTTACAATAATTCTATTCGAGCTCTCTATACTAACGAAATAGAACAATAAGTTTATTTGAGTTTGATAGATATATTCTAACCTACGACAATTGTTTTGACACACAAACAAGCTTATTGTTTTGTTTCGTGGATATGGAGTTTCGCCATGTATGTGCCCAATCAATACAATTTCTATACTAAGTTCACGTTAAGAATGCAGTAGCTGTTGCTGTGAACTGGGGCACATTCAAAATAAGACAAACCCCTCGGATAAGTAGTTACGTTAAACAAAGTAATAAGTATCAAGTGCCAGATGTCAGATACGCTGCGCTTTGTGTAATTTGGGCGTGGTTATTAGCCAATCAGATTCAAGCATTTTGTAGCCCTATCCACCCACGGACTACATTCTTGACGTAAACGAACTACTGAGTTCACATAAAGAATGCTGTAGGTGGTGCTCTGAACCGAGGCACAAAATTATATCAAACAAAGAGACCCTTCCTCCTCCCCCTCGCCAAGTACATCTTTTTCACTCTATGCCATGTAAAATAGAAACTGAGGGCGCTTAAGTAATAAAAAGCGCTAAACTCAAATTAGATATTACGTTTACTGTATTATTTATTAAATTGTTCAAATGAAAGGGACTTCTACAACAAAATATCTGTATAAATGGTTAAATATTTATAGTAATACAACCGACAAAATGATAATAGTAATAATACGTAAACATTCTTATTTATTATTACATTCATTACATATTTTTCATCTATAATCCATCGCCTGCCATGAGGTAATCTTTTGGCACAAGGAAGTAGTTAATAATAAATTTTTAAAAATATTATTAATTGCAACTTCGCTTTGGTCCTTCAATAAATTTGCAATACCTCTACCACGTGCTGTACTATTTTTCTCTAATTTTCTTGACTACTTTTTTCTATTCTTTAGAAGTACAACTAGTGATCTATTATTCAAATATCTACACCTTAGGTTATCCATGTTTTTCGTAAAGTAAGAAACCCCTGTTGACTCGTACACAAACCCCCTTTTTCTTAACTCTAAAGTAACTACAAAATTCTAGGGAATTTATGCCCTCAACTCAACGCGTCAAAAATATAAAATCAAATAAACGCGGTACTTAGTGGAACGTTATTCTCTGTTGTCGACGTCCGTACGGCGTGGTATTCGATATCGGGACGGGAAGTTGTCCAAGATGGCGGATTTTCTCGCACTTGATGTAAAAATGTCGGAAAACCAGCAACCTGAAGACTAAATGGGCTTTTAGTTCCTACGACAGTTCTCAGATGTTCTCGAAAATAAATCTTAGTATCCTAAGAGACTAGTTATCCTGGCCTACACTAGCTCACAATAGTTTACTTGCTTGCACTAGCCTATACTAATTCCCTACAACAAAGTGAAAGATACGACATTGTAATTAACAATTAAAAAGAAAAACTCACGTCCAATGGAGGGAAAAGCAACGTGGACGATTAGTTTGAACAGAAAAACTTGGGAAGCGAAACTTCTAAATTCATTCAACGATACTAGACACTTCCCAGCGTCGAATTTCCGTGTATATCCTCGAAGAAGGAGACTTAAAAGCGGCAACGGAATAACATTCATGGAAACCGATCTGTTCCCACTCAACGTCAGAAGCTGAAGGTATTGCTCGCGTTTCCAAGATGCGCACGATTTATCGAAAACTTACGTACGCAGGGCGCCATCTACCCGTCAAACCCCGGTAACAGCGTACAATTACGGAACAAGTTACGACATGATCCTTTCTAGTAGTTGTTGTATGTATACGTAGGCTGTCGTACCTTACTTCGTAATTATCGCTGTTTGCCCAGACTATTCATAACTTTTAGAATTCTTTCCCTATATGTATATGGAAGCCAAACCTAATTTCATTGGGGGCAGGGGAGGGGAAGCAGAGGCGTTACGATGCAATTTAGGGAAATAAAGAAATTTGGTCCTAATGTTCTTTTCTCTATTTTAAGGTACAAGAAAGCATAACCAACACCAACTACACAATTCTACAGAACAGCTACGATCAGGCCGAGTCGACTTACACGTCGACGCATACCGAGAGTCTCTTCGCGTCCCGTTCGCACGAACAAACCTCGTCGAACGTCATCGACATGGACGGCATGAACCTGTTCATCAACAGCGATTTTTTAAACAATCATCTCATCTCGCAGGTCGACGAGTTCGAGCGCGCCAACAGCGATCGACCCCGTATCATCCTCAATCTGGGCGATTTGGGGACGAACTACGTTAACCGCGAGGCGACGGAGGAGAATCTGAGTAGAGAAAGTGCCAATATTCGAACGGACGAGCACATGCCGCCTCGCGGCGAGCTCTCCGGACAGGAAAGCAACGGCGCCACCAGCGATGCGAATTGGAACCGCCTCCAATACCAGGAGGTGTGCAGTTCGTACGATCTCATCGCCAGGGATAATTGGAACGATGATATTTCCAATACCGAACCGAATTCGGCGCCGTCCAATCCGAACGATCAGATTTTAACGGGTTGCGATGATGACACGCCCACCGTTTCGGGGTTTCGGGAACCGCCCATCACGTACAAATGTCCGACGTGTGGCGAATCGTTTAACTGCCCCAAGGAGAGACGGGTGCATCAACGCGAACATCATAATATAAGCGAAAAACGTGAGAAGGAAGTCGGGGGACAGATCGGCGGGAAGAAAGTGAAAAAATTAACGATAAAACCGAAGAAACCCGATATCAAAACGGAAAACAATTTCGATAACGTTTTCACCAATCGATTGAAGTTAGAGACGAACGGGGAAGTTGACCCGATTCCCCCGCTAACGACATAGACCTGCAAAAAAGGAGGACGTCTCGATCAGCAATCCGAATATCTGTACGATGTGCGATATGGTGGTCGCCGATAATAGCGCCCTAAAGCAACACCAGCTCGAAGCTCACAATTTATCCTCGGACGTCCGGCATAAATGCAAGACGTGCGAGGAGATCTTCCCTAACGAGGCCAAATACACCGAACATCTCAGGACGCACCCCTTAGAATGTAGATTGTGCGGAAAATACTTCTATCGCAAGCAGAATATGCAACTGCACATGAAGCGACATCTGGGTATCAAACCGTATAAGTGCAATATCTGCGAGAAGGCGTTTTTGACGAAACAGAAGCACGACGAGCATAAAAATATTCACACCGGGGATACCCCGATTAAGTGTAATATGTGCGATGAGACGTTTCGAAGGCACTCCAACCTGGTACAGCATCGGAATAGGCATCATTTCAATTTGAAAAGGAAGATGAAGGATTACATTTGTTATTGCGGTGAAGTAAGTGGAATTGTTACTATTATTAATTATTTATTTTGTAAAGCGTTTCTATCTGTCCCGTTCCTAAGGTATACGATATGAAATGAACGAAGGATGCCGCTGTGTATAGCTTTTTCGCCAATTTATACGCATTCTGTATATGAAATACAGTATGCGCTAAAATAGATGGTTTGTTGTCAATAATCATTGTTAGAGTTGCTTAATTTGCGCAGTAACAGTACTACAACTATCTAATATGACTGCACTAGAATAGCAACAGCAATAAGTTCATATTATACATTTAAACTATTATGTATAGTGACCAGTCTGGGCAAACAGCGGTAATTACGAAATAAGTTACGACAACGTGCATATACACAGAACTGCTCGCATACAGCATCGATTTAGTACTGATTAGAGTGGAAAATCGGCGATGCTGTCGTAACTTATTTCGTAATTGTAGGCTGTTACCGCTGTTTGCCTAAACTAGGAATTGTACGCTGTTACCGCTGTTTGCCTAGACTAGGAACTGTACGCTGTTACCGGTGTTTGCCTAAGCTAATTATGTATTCGTATACCGCAATGTTGCTATCCTACTACAGTCGTATCAGATAGTTGTGGTACCGTTGGCGCAAATTGAGCAACTGTAATATTGATGATTGACACAAAGATGACATTGACAAGTTAAAAGACGCGAGATTTGAATTTTAAATATTTGTTGCTCAAATTTTTTAAATGAAACTGTTGCACGGCATGTGATCCAAAAGCTTTTTATTTGGTGGGGGAGGGGATAGTTAGTTGACATACGGGAGTCGCTCAAAAATGTTTAAGTAGCACTTATACGGCTGTGGCCCAAAAGTTTTTCATTTTTGAAGGTGGAGTAATTTTATTTCTCCAACAACTTTGTATCTGTGACGTCAACAGGAGCCCGATTACCTCAATCCGTCATAATCCGATGATTAACGAAGATTTTTGCTATTTTTAGTAGATTAGAATATTCTTCATGTACGTCAAACCGACATAACTCGATGATTAACGAAGACAACCGCGACATAACCTGATTACTTCAAACCGAGACTAATGCTACCAGTGAATAATAATAATAAGAAGAAGAAGAAATATATTTAGCAAAGTTATTTCTAATTACATATTACAAAGTTAAGAGAGTTTATATTTTTATGTACTCTTTGACAAAAGTATATAATTAAATTTTAATTTTGAGGAGAATTGATCGTAGTTAAAAACTGTTTAAACGAAATTGCTAAAGAGCTAGCGAAACAGTGGCAACGCCTCGAAGAAGAACTAGTTAGAATGGAAGCAGAAATAACGTGTACGACTTTTTTCTTAGTTAAAACTTTTTGAGTAATCCCTGTACACGACTTTTTTTCTTAAAAGTTTTTGAGAATCCCCGTATAGTAGTAATGTTAGTTCCAAACCTGGGCATCAGGTGGCACCAATGAACGGTGGCCCGTGAACCGCCCATCTCTCCTTACTATGGAGATCTTATTTAGATCTGACAATTCTCCGAAGAATTTTGAATTGCTTGCAGTTACTCACTTAGCAAATATTCACAACAACACATCGTACGCTACTGATTGCGTCATATAACTAACCGCTCGTTTCTAAGACTGGGCACTTATCAGGTCTTATCTAGATCTGAGAGTTATCCGAAGAATTTCGAGTTGTCTGTAGCTGTTTATTGAATGAAATCACCTAACATACCTATCCTTTAAGGTTGTTCAGTACAAGGTAAATCCGCTACGCGTCGCTAGTAGTTCTAACAATTTTTGTTTCTTTATCGTGTATGTATGTAGACATTCTTAATATCTAGAGGATACCGATCGTAGAAATGAAGTTTTTCCTAATTAAAAGTATTAAGAAATTACATTAAGAAAAGGCGTTTCTAAAATCTGATTTACAGCTAAATTGAGTTTCGTTGGAATAATTCGTGATTGGTACGCTCCAGTTCTCGAATACATATTCCAATTTTCATTAAGAAAAAGTGCTTTTGTTCACTCGTTCGTCCGTAAGCTTGGCCACAAAACCGACGTCAAATTTCGTGTTATTGACTTTTTCTAAAAAACTAAATGAGATAGCAATATATAAAGAAAGGTAACCCAATGTAGAAAAACTATTAAAAAAGTAAAAAATAAATACTGAACAACCTTAAACCTGCTTTTTTGATATCTGTACTTTTTTTGTTTTTGCGATAGTTTTCTTAGATCTTAATTTATCGCTCCAATTGATTTTTTCTTCGTCCCTAACCAGATTTTTCACTCTAAACGAAAACTAGCATGGCATAAGGAGATCCACGATCCCAAACCGAAGGCCTGCTCGCACTGCAGCGAGAAATTCATCCACATGTCCAGCCTGACGCGGCACATCCGGCGCGCCCACAACGAACGTTTCCTCCCTAGCAAGGAGCGCGTCTCGGAGAACGTCGAATGTCCGATCTGCAAGGGCGTCTACTTGCGTTCCTATCTCGACCTGCACGTTCGCAACCACAGCGGTCACAAACCGTTCACCTGTCTGATCTGCAACAAAAGTTTCACGACCAAGTGGAACCTGAAGTTACATAAATGGACGCACGCGTCGCGCACCGCTAAACCGTTCAAGTGCGATCAGTGCAAGAGCGCCTTCATCCGGGAAACCGACTACGTTGCTCACATGAACGCTCACAAGTCCGTCAAACCGTATACGTGTAATTATTGCGGCGCTCAGTTCATCAGGAAGTACAATTGCCAGCGGCACGTTAAGGAACACGAGAGGGAGAAGACGTTTTCGTGTCAAGTTTGCGAAAAATCGTTTCATAGGTAAGTACAAAAGTTTTTTAACTATATCGTCGGAAGTACCACCGATCATTGGCGATTTAAAATGATTCCTGTTCCTCTAGTACTCGCGAAAATGCTAAATGTTCTACTTATACTATTTCGATGCCACGCACACCATCTTTTACGCATTTTATTACCCTACGGGTGTTAGCTTTTTATTTTAACTCCAGCCAGAGACGTTTAATGGTAGAAAAAAATGTAACTAGAAATAAAATTATTACTTATTATAAAAAGCATCGATTAAAAGATAGAAAAGCATTGTAAACATTTAGACACATACGTTCAACACTTTCACATCACAAGAATTCCTAATAATCACTGGATATAAATAACCAAGGATACATCGACATTCAATACAGGTTTCTATAACAACGTTATGACTTGGATGAACTGAAGTCAAGGTGAATTAAAGTTTGCGTTTCGTGGACAATTTACAAATAAAGCAGTATGGTCCTGATTTCCGGAAAAAATAAAAAGTTGGTTTGGTTGACGACAAAGAAAATTGACAAGATAGATAAGTCGACAAAAAAGTTTAAAATATATTTTGGACTAAAAGGGTTTTAAAAGGAAGTACCAGTGAATAAAAGAACCCCACCACACCGGAAAAGAAAGATTTAAAAAAGGGAAAAATCAGGGAGAAGAATGCCGTAAATCGATCGCATAACATGGCTTCATCATTTACGTACACTGGACAACAGTTAACGTCGAAGGAATAGTCGGATTCTTTTATTTTATAAAAAATTACTGAACATTAAAATATCGAAGTTGTCAGATCGAATTCGTCTTTTTCGTTTCTTTCAAATTGTAGCTCCCGTTGAACGAATCAGAAAAGTTAAATATGATTGTCTTGTGGGAAGTGCAGTTTCACCGGAAAAACGACTAAACTTTTCCAATCTTCAAATCCGCCTAATAACACGATTTTCTCGTCCTTTGCATTCATTGCACGACAGTTAGCGAAGAGAAAGTCGGAGTTCGGAGTGCCATCTTTAGTCGGCCATTTTGTAAAATGTAAAACTAACGTCAGATCCGTTAACATCAACCCCAAAAATCCACGAAAACCAATTTTTACGCGATTTACAAAATTCTTTGAATTTTCTGCCCTGTTGGACAATTAATATGGGGTGGCATTATTATTATTCGCCATGTTGGACGAACTAAGTGGGGTGGCAATTTTTCGGTGGATTCCAATTGTTACGAGGCCAATGCCCCAAATTCGCCCCATAATACGACTTTCTCATCAGTTACATTCACTGCACAACAATTAGCGACGGAAAAGTCGGATTTTCATCGATTTTGTAGCGCCATCTTCAGTCGGTCATTTTGTAAAATATGAAACTAACGTCAGATTCGTCATCAGTGACCAGGGGAACCCCAGAATATCGATATTAACGTAATTTGCAAACATGTCCATTTTCTGATCTACCATGTTTGAAAATTTAAATGGGCTGGCATTATTATTATCCGCCATGTTGGATAAACAAGTGGGGTGGCAATTTTTCGACGGATTCCGATAGGACCAATACCCCAAATATGAGTTTCTCATCATTTACATTCACTGCATAACAATTAACGACGGAAAAGCCGAATTTTGGTCGATTTTGGAATGTCATTTTCAGTCGGCCATTTTCTAAAATGCGAAATTAACGTCAGATCTATTATCACTGGCCAGGTACTCCCCCTCCCCTCCCGTTTATCGGTGTTTACCTAATTTGCTAAACTTTCCTCGATTTTCGGATCGCCATATTGATGCGCTATTTGGAATTTGATGCACAAATGCGAATATTTTTGTTTCACTGCACAACAATTAGCAACGGGAGAGTCGGATTTTCGTCAATTTTGGAGTGCCATCATCAGTAAGTCAAAAGCCCCCAAAGACAAATTTTCATGTAATCTACAAAACAATTCCATTTTCCGATCCACCATGTTGGAAAATTTAAGGAGTGTGGCAATTTTTCGACGAATTCCGATAGTTGCGAGACCAACGCCCCAAATCCACCCCATTAACGGGACTTTCTCATCGTTTGCGTGGACTGCACAACAGTTAGCGAGAGAAAAGGCGGATTTTGGGCGATTTTGAAGCGCCATCTTCAGTCGGCCGTTTTGCAAAATGCGAAACTACCGGGGAAGCCTCCCGCATACAGATTTTCACCTGATTTCCTAAACTTTCACCGATTTTCGTACCGCCATTTTGAATTTTGCGCAAATGCGACCGGGGAAACCCCGCGTACCGATTTTCACCTGATTTGCTAAACTTTCCCACGCTTTCGAACCACCATATTAATGCGCCATTTTGACTTGTATGTGCAAATGCAATTTGTTGTATTTTGTTTCAAGCATATCTCATCACGTTGCCCCAAATAAAATACCCATTCCGGACCGTGCCTTCAACAATTTCACCTAAGTTACCTACATATAAAGCAGGCATGGGCAACCTTTTTTGTAGAGGTTTTATGCTGCGAGTAATCTTGAAAAATATACATTTTTGTAGTATCCTTATGATTCATTATGAATTAAGTTTAGACGGGCCGTGCTAATATGCAACGAAAGAATTCAGTAGCGGGCCGGACAAACCTTACTCGAGGGTCGCATGTGGCCCGCGGGCCGGAGGTTGTCCATACCTGATATAAAGGGTTAATAAATCATTTTTAATAATAATGGTAATAATAATAAAGTATATTAGCCCAATAGAACTACATCCAATAACAGGACTTAAGATATGCGTAATATACAACACGTGGTACATGGCAAAAACAGCAAAAAAAGCAAAGTTCTTTAGGACGAAACCAACTTCGGCTGGGGTAGGTAGGAGGGGGAGAATGGGTTGGTAGGAGGAAGAATGTGGGTGGTAGGAGGAGGAGTCGGAATAGGTAGGAGTAGGGCTACCACCACGATACAAATATATTAGGTATGCCCATTAGTTTACCAAAATAGGACTTTCTTGCGCATTTACCAATGCGCGTCATAACTACAATATGTTAAAAAGGTGAATGACATGTTATCATTACAAAATTCGGAGGAGTGATAGCGTCAGCCCGATTTACATTACTTAATAATAACAGGTTATCCACCTTTTTAACAAACTATAGTCATCACACGCCTTTAGTTCTGCATGTTGCGTCCTTGATTGTCTATTTCGCTACTGTATTAACTGGTATAACTATATTTCAAATTTTTCAATGCGCGTCATCGCTATACTCTATTCATCCAACACAAATAGTTAAGCCACTCCCCAAAAATCTATACCAATGAACGCAACAGACAGTTTAACATGCCACAAATTAGTGAAAGCGCGGCAAGTTTAAAATCAGGAAATAAAATTTGAAATTATTCCTTAACTAGACGTCGCAATAATTACAATAGTGTTTATTCATAACAAAAGGATATACAAATTGTCACACTAAAAATAATTTTTCTAAAAAAATACAAATTTGATTCATTACTGTAACTGTAAAATAATTATAGAGATATTTTCGTCCATCAAAGCCCGTTTTTGATAAATGAATTAGAATAACAGCAAAGCGAATCAACGGTGAAGGAATGTCATAACCTAGAAACCAAATGGTCTTTCACCTTGGCCAGCTCGTCCCTGCCGAAGTGCACACGTTGATCGAATACGGGTCTTTAGACATACGACCAATGGAAACACTTTATTCAAATATTGCGCGCTTTTGTAGGGGAGTGGCTTAACTATATCTGTTCAATGAACAGAGTATAGATGCGCGTACGATCATACCTAATATACTTGTATCATGGGTACTACGTCCAACCAATCCAATCCAATCAAATCAAAATCCTAAACCCTCTTCTAATTTTCATATTTTTCAGGTCTTACTATCTAAAGGATCACATGAGAGTCCACAGCGGGGCGCGCCCCTACACCTGTCACATCTGCGGCAAGACCTCGACGACGAAATCCAATCATAACAAACACTCTCGAATCCATCACGCGCGAGATCCGGTCAGTACCGAAAACTAAGACTAGCTTCTCCTAATAAATATACTTCTGTATTTATTTTACGGAACACTATTCGTACGAGTACTGTGATTGAGATGTAATTTATGTTTTGAACGTCTTATTATATACGACATGGAAGTGGAAACCCGTTGGACACGAACAAGTATAAAAAAATTGTCCGTGCTATTAGGAAAACAAAACAAAACAAAAAAGAAAAAAATTACTTCGATGCAACGATGTTAAGTCGAAGGCAGTAACTTAGAACAATTGTTCTCTATTATATTGCGCGTATAATTTTATTTACACAAAACGACACCTTCCTCTATCAGGAAAGTGTTTTTTTTATAAAAATAGAATTTTATGTTTTTATATGATCTTGACTAATTTTACCCGTTTTATTTTTTAACGATGTGTTCAATATAAGTTTTAATTTGTCGATCGGTGATACTTCAAACAAATGTTTATATCGGGGACGGGGAAGGAGGAAACCCGATTCGGAGCCAGTAATTCACTTGTATCTTTTTAAAATCTTATCCTATATTTTTACATCTACGGACATATCTAAAAAATTTCTATTTTCTAACTAACATTCCATTAGAGATAATCATCGATGAATTCTCTGGGGAAATCTCCAAATTAACATTTCTTTGAATTATCGTATTTTTGCTTTAAGACTGTCAAGTTGAAATGTTTTATAAAACGATGCACGCGGCGTGGTTTTTTTTCCTTTTAAACACGTTTCGAATTTATTTTCACTTTTACCCCATTTTTCCCATCATTTTAATTTCTTCGATATGATATTTTATTTCTACAAATCGTTTTAATTGCACGCAGTGTAGATTTTTGTTTTTAGTTTATTTCGTGATTTTTTCCTTTATATTTAGATAAATAATATAAACTCTGTACATAATATGTAGAAAATATTAAGAGAGGTAATACAACAATTATTACCTAATTGTTAAGGCGATTTTTAATGTAATGAAGGTGTGCAATTATGTTTTATATATAAGTCCTCTTGTATTTAAAATGAAATTTAAAAAAATACAAAAATATCTATCTTTAATCGGCTTGTTTCTAATATAACGCTCACAAAATCTTTGTACCTGCTTCTTCCAGCAATCCCCAATCCTCGATGTTCTAGGCGTCGTAATTTTGAAGTTAATATCTGTTGTAAACTTTGACTAGTGCCTAAATCAAGCAATTAAAAGCAGTGTTTTTCTGCATATACTTGAAAAGCCCGCATATATCTCGAAGCAGCGGCAAAATATGTACATAGATAAAAAGCATTTGTTAAGAATTAAGACATAATGTGAAAAATCTACAAAAATCGTGGTACGGAGCACGCAACATTCAATCGTTGAAGATAAAGTTGTTGTGAACTTGTTTAAAACGAAATCCCGGCTTAACGCTCAACGAGACTCAACAGCGACTAGCTAATCGCAACATCAATATCAGTATAATTACTATATGTCGTTCATCAGTATCGTTTAAAGTATATTCATAGATAAGAGGTATTTGTTAAGAAGTAGGTTGCAAGATATCAAACACAAAATAATGTGAAAGATCTACAAAAGTGGTGGTACGCAGCACGCAACGCTCAGTCGTTGAAGATAAAGTTGTTGTGAACTTATTTAAAACGAAATCCCGGCTTAACGCTCAAGGAGACTCAACAGCGACTAGCTAATCGCAACATCAGCATGAGTATAATTACTATACGTCGTTCATTGCGCGAAAACAATATTCAGGGGCAAAGTATATTCATTGGTAAGAAGTCGGAAGAGATATCAAACACAAAATAATGTCAAAAATCTACAAAGTCTTGGTGGTGGTGGTTTCTTCATTTCAACGTCTGTTGCGTTGATACTTTCGTCCTTCTTTTGGATTTGCTTCCTTTTCTTAGGAGGGGCCACACCCACGACACTGAAATTTAACTCGGTGGGCGTTGCGTTCTTTTAACTAGACTGCAGTGCGGTGGGCGTGGCTTCAGATTTTTAACGGCCTCCATTTATATGAAGCGGAGGTGTGTCTTTCCAATTCTAGGAAGCAATGCGGAACGATATCTATAAAATTCTAGGAAACAAACCGCCTAATAAAACTGACTGTAATGATGCGACAAGCCGGCCGCTTCCCACGGTCTTCCGAAGCAACAGAATATCACCGAATAAACGGGATAACGCAAAGTAAGATAAAATGTGATAGGATAAACACAATAAGCCACACCTACGAGACCGAAATTTAGCTCGGTAGTAAGCGTTGCTTCCCTCCAACTAGACTTTAGTGCAATGGGCGTGACTACACATCTTTAACCACCTGCATCTATATAAACCGGATGTACACTTCCAATCCTAGGAAACAAACTAATAGAACCTAATAGAACTCTGACTGTAATAATGCGACAAGCTCATAGGTTTCTCCGAAACGACGGAATGTCACCGATTAATCACATACGTGTAAACGCAGAGTAAGTTAAAATGTGGTACGGCAAACACAATAAACCACGCCCACGACACTGAAGTGTAATTCAGGGGGCGTTGCTTCCCCCAACTGGACTTTAATGCGGTGGGCGTGGCTCCAGATCTTTAAGTACGTACGTGGGAATGTCACCGATTAATCACATACGTGTAAACGCGGACTAAGATAAAATGTCACGGCAAACACAATAAACCACACCCACGACACTGAAGTTTAATTCGGTGGGCGTTGCTTCATATAATTATTTGTAACTAGAGTTTGTTAAAAGGTGGATGAGGTGTTATCATATAGTCGTGTAAATCGGATTGATGCTGTCACTCTTCCGAATTTTATTATTCAATGATAAGTTGTCATTGAATAATAAAATTCGGAGGAGTGACAGCGTCAATCCGATTTACACTACTTAATGATAACACGTTATCCACCTTTTAAGAAATTATTTATAACCCAAAACCTAACCTGCCAAATTTTATCTGCCAATATATACACGAAAATCTGTAAAATAATTTTAATTTTGAGCGTTACCATGCACCCAAAAGAGGTCACGTGTGTTTCATTATTTAGTAAAGACACTATTTCCATATACGCCTAATTCTAAAGAAAAAATGGTTTAAGACTTACTGCATTTGCATTGTCCACCAATCAAAAGGAAGAAAAGGTATATCCATCAGAAAAGCGATAAAAATCTTAACTTTATTTTAAAATAACATATACTATAAACTCTACAACTTTTTAAAATTATATAGAACGAATAAAAATACATATGTACCAAAAGTATATATGAAAATAAATAATAAAAAAATAAACCTATCCTAACCATGGGTTTGATCGTCCTCGACGAAGTCCCTCGCCACGTCCCTGCTGACGCATTCGACGTGACTCACCTTATTCCTAAATTTCACGCCATAAAACTTATTGGCGTGTTCTAGGAGTTCCGGCCTGAACGTAGTCGTTATAAACTGTGCTTCCCCCGATAATTCATGTATCATATCGGCCACCGCTTTCCTATGCTGCGCATCCAGCGCCTGGTCGATTTCGTCGAACAGATAAAACGGAGCCGGATCACATTTTTGAATGGCGAAAATGAGTGCCAGCGCCACCAAAGATTTTTGACCCCCGAAAGCTGATTCATCTCCCTCATTTCGGCGTCGGAATCGGTGAAGGAGACCTTGATTCCGATTCCGGTGAAATTGTTCGAATTCGTGTCTTCCGGTCCGATCTCTCTGCCCTCTTCGTTGTCAACGGTTTTCATTACCAACTTGGCTCGACCGGCTGGAACGAGTTTTTTAAATACTTCGGAGAAATATTTCGAAACTTGCTTGAATGTGAATTGGATCGCTTCCATTTTGCGCTGTTCTAACATGCTGAGTAGTTCTTTGATTTTTCATCCCTAGAAAAAATTGGAATTAAGTTTTTTGTGTGGAATTTAATATTTTCAGTTGTGTTACCCCCTATCTAATTCTTCTTTACGTTTCTGGAGCTTTTCTTTTTGATCCGAAAAGCTCATAAATTGGTCTAGGGCTTTCTTATTGACGTGGCTGAATTTTTAGGTGATTGTTGGTTTTTTCTAACTCTTTGAAAAGCTGCAACATAAATAAAAATGAAAATTAAGCACTTCAAGCGGAGAAAGATATGAGAGAAGGCGTATTGAAAAGTTATGCAAAATTTTAATCCCCCAAATTCATATTTCGACAACTAAACAATTGTCAATGACAAATGCGATGAAAGTGTAATAAATTATAAAATAATTTTGCAAAAATATTTTGGTAAATACATACTTCGATAAGTTAGTGCCCATTCTGTGATAAAAATCTACAAAAATGTTAATAATGTAAGATAATCTTGGAAACCGTTTGCCAAATGCATATTTCAACAACAAAGCGGCCATTTAACAAAAAAAACAAAAAAAAAAACAAGGACGTAAAAAGCCATAAAATAATTTTGAAATTTCCAGTTGCATATTTCGACAACCAAGCAGTCAGTTTCAGTGACAAAAACAAGAAAAATCAAAAGTTTATAAAATAATATTGCCATATTCTGAAGATTTAGTGATCATCTTTTTTAATAGTAATAAGAACGAGCGGTCATTTAACGAAATAAAAAAATCGTAAAAAATCATAAAATAATTTTGGGAAAATAACCGGTTCCATATTCGGTCACTTTCAGAGATAAAAACCAAAAAATGAAATCAAAAGTTTATAGAATAATTTAGTCAAATCCATATTTCGAAGATTTAGCGATCATTCTCAGGGACAAAAGTGAAGAAAATTTTAAAATTCGTAAAAGAATGTTGGAATCACTCCCAAACGCATATTTTCACGACCAAACCCGTCATTTTCTGTTGAAAAATAGTAAAATAATATAGAGATTGCTGAATGCATATTTCACCAACTAAGCGATCATTTTCAGTAACAGAGATGAAAATAATGTAAAAAATCAGAAGACAATTTTGGAAAGAGTTTGCCAAATACATTTCTGGCCAATATATTTAACAAAATAATGAAATAATTTCGAAAAAGGATTACTAAATGCATACTTCTACAACTAAACGTTTATTCTCGGCACCAAAAAAAAATAGAAAAAATCTAAAAATCATAAATTATTTTTCGGGCGATTGCGAAATGCATATTTCGAATACTAAGTGACCATTTCCCGTTCAAAAAGGGAAATTTCTTTTTTAATTAAATAAGATAATTTCGGAGATGTAAAATGCATAATTCCACATCTAAACGGTCATCGACAATGAAAAAATGGAAAAAATAGAAAAACATAGTCATAAAATAATTTTGAAAATGCAGATATCGGCAATAAAACGGCCACAATCCGTGGCAAAAAAATAAAAACAACGGAAGCATAAAAACAATAATTTTGATAAAACGTAACCAGATGTATGAACATTTCGACAACCAAGCGGTCATACTCCACGACAAAAATATGAAAACACAATACTTTTGAAAAACAGCTGGCCAGATGCATATTTCGACAACTAAACGATCATTTTCAGTCACAAAAACGAAAAAAACCTCATAAAATAATTTTGAAAACGCAGATTTCGACAATCAAGCTGTCACACTCCGTGACAATAAAATAAATATAAACTAGGATGAAAACTCATAATGATTTTGATAAAACGTAACCAGCCCAGTAAACATTTTTAAATTTCGCGCACAGTTTAAGCTGGTATTCCCAGCAACAGTGGACATACTCGCCAATTTTTAAGCACTATGCATGCGAATATATTCACTACTGCCGGATCTACCAACAAACTATCCGCGAAATTAAACAAATGCTTACCTACTGACAGATGTATGTACATTTCGACGACCAGGCGTCATACCCCGTGACAAAAACGATGCATATTTCGACAACTAAACGATCATTTTCAGTGAGAAAAACGAAAAGAAAACTCATAAAATAATCCGTGATAAAAACTAAAGAAAAAGAGCATGAAAACAATGAAAAAAAAAGTGATAAAAGGTAGCCAGGTACATATTTCAACTTTCAGTGATAAAAACGAAAAAAATGTGAAATCATAAAATTATTTTAAAAAAATACAGATTTCGACAACCAGACCAAACCAATAATAATTGGATATCGTAAAATAATTTCTAGAAAGGGACCATTAAAAACATATTTCGACAACGACTAAGTAGTCATCCTCAGTGACAAAAATGTTAAACATCACATATCGCGCATCGCTCGTGTGTTTTACATCGAAAAATTATACATTAAAAGTGAAACGAACTAACCGATCTCGAGGACATCTTCACGTAATGTGAGTAAAGCTCTTGCGACGGTAAAGCCCCCAACTGACTCATCTTCTCGACGCTTTCCGTAACTTTTTGCTCCAACAAGTTCTGTTTCGAAGCGAACTTTTCCAACTGCTTCGCGTCCTCGTCGATCTTATCTTGAGCCTCCTTTTCGGTTTTTTGAACTTTTCCAGATCTGCTTGCTCCGTTTTTAACTACAAAAAAAATGAAATGGGAGAAGAAGTAATACTACACCGTAAACGCGTTCATATATTTGGTACGACAAAACTTTTTAAAACTTCGGTGTGTGTTTTAGTATCAATATTTCAGAAAAAATTAACAGTAACATCGACAACAACTAACAACTAGTGAACTGATGATCGAAATGATTTATCGAATAAGGCAACCCTAACTGCGCCAGTTTATTCCATAAACCATCCCTCGACTCCTAATAGCTTATCATGTAACCCGAAAGAAATTTCTATCATGAACAAAGATACTTATCGATAACAAACTATCCTACCTTCTTGGACATATCCTTGATCTTCGTATCCATCATCCCAGATTCCTTAACGACCTTATCAATTTTCTTGTCGATATCATCCATCTCGACTTTACAATTTACCAATTGTCTTTTCCTATCTTCGAGGGATATCTCTTGCAGAGCGTGGAGGACCTCATCTCTACGTCTGATCAAATTATTGGTGAGGAGATTATCCAGCTTATTTTTTCCGCTTCCAGCTTCATGCGCATGCTGAAAGCTTCTTTATTCTCGCGTTGGAGTCGCTGTATATCATCGTTTAGGGAATCCACTTCTGCTTGGTCTGCTACTGATAATTGCGAAAGCAATTCCTATTGAGGAAATAATAATTATAAATTGGGAAGTCTTAATTTTTATTCAAACTTATTCGGGAGGGGGACGCGGGTTACCTGATGTAATTCCGACTCTAAACCTTCTTTGGTGCTTTGCATCGCTTCTAAACTGGATTTACACTGAGCTAACGATCTTTCTTTCGGTGTCCTAAAACGTTCGATACTCGAAAGCTCCTCCTTCATCAACCTGATTTCACCTTTTACTTTATCGAAGATAGCTCTAAAATTGGAAATAGTGAGTTGACAAAAATTATCTCTCCAGGAATTGAGCCCCAAAAGAAAGGAAAGATGCCCGTCCAATAATCCAAACAAGGACTTCCCACTAAGGTGATAAAATGATAAAATCAAATTCTAAGTACTCACTTGGCTTTACTGTTTTTGGTCTCTGTCTTCTGCATCTCCGAAACGATATTATTTATAGTTGCCTCCGTTTTCCTCAAATCATCCCTTAACGTCTGAAGTTCCTCTTCGCATTGCTTGATCTGCTCGATCAGTTCGCTTCTGGTTTTCTGCATTTCTAACCTTGAACGGGAAGTGTTGAAGTAGCCTCCGGTCAAGCATCCTTTCGAAGAGACTTGATCGCCGTCTAAGGTGACGCAGTCCAATCCTGTACTTTTGGCTAATTTAGTGGCAACGTCTAAGTTACGACAGATTAAAGTCTTTCCGAAAAGGTAACGCATCGCTTTGTCGTATTTCTCGTCGTAACGAAGCTTGGAGACCATGGGAATGGCATCCTAAAAAACAAAATTAATAATATTGCCTAAACTACTGGACAGATTCACGAATTTCTTTGCTCTAACTTACAGAATCTTGTGGATAATCAATATCACGCACGGTTAATCGATTCAACGGCATGAAAGTCACTTCCCGGGTAGTTTCTGTCGATTCATCTCCTTCAAAATCTGCGTCCCGACTTTATCGGAATCGATAACGTGGTGAAAAAGTCGATTTCCGGCCGTCACCTCAACTGCTATATAAATCGACTTATCGCAGTTAAAATTTTCTATTAACGGACCGTAGTAGGATCGGGCGATTTCCGCTTCCCTCCCACCACGACTGATGAAGACGTCCAATACTTTCCGGACGCTATCACGACCGTTCAATATCGGTTTACCGGCCATTGATCGCAAAGCTTGATCGGCTTTAGCCAGGTCTTCTTTAAGGGAGGATAAGTTCTGTTGCGCATTGTTCTCTTTCCTCCACAATTCGCTGAAAATGTAAATAAAAAGAATAAAGAAACAAGTTTGTGGTAATAAGAAAGTGGAGGGAAAAGGAACGTTAAGTTGAAGACTTACTTGCGCGTAGTCTGGTACTGATCTTTACTTTTCTTGAGCTCGTAGCACTGCTTATTGTGATCATCGATGCACACTCTTTGCCTTTCCATTTCCTGCGTTTGTTCCTCGATCTTTTTGTTTAACTCGACTTGCTTGGCAGCATCCTTTTAAGTCTTCGATCAGCTTGTCTCGGTGATCGCGTTTATCTTTGATTTGTTTATTCAAGGACCTGGAATGGTAGTTGTTTTTTTTTCAAAAATTTCATATCAAGTAATTTCAAATAAAACCAAATGTATAATTACAGCTAATCAAGTCTATCTCTAGGTCTCAGGAAGTTCAATGCGCAAGCTAGAATAAGTCGCCTGCGCTACAGTAACTTTGAGCACTGAAGATAGAATTGCTAAGCTGCGCTTACTTTAATTCATTCTGAATCCAACGATCTCGATCATCTTTCGAAGTAAATTGGCTACCTCGTCCTTGCTTAGCGTATAATTCTTTACGTTTCTGTTCTTTCAACGTTAGTTCTCGCGTGCATTCTTCTTCTTTTTTCTTCATCGCTTCATATTGGGGTTTTACCTAAAAAAAAACTCATTGATGGAATGGATTTGTTTCATCATAAACAAATTTTCTAAATAATACCTTCTCTAGCTCCGCTTCCTTTTCTCTTATCGACTGTTCCAATCGATTTAATTCGTTCTCGGCACGTTCTTTCGATTTATTATCACCTAAAACCTCCTCTGACAGATCTTTTATCGTCAAATCCAACTTCGCCTTGTCCTTAATCAGATGTTGGTGATCGTTACTTAAAATTTCCCGCTCTTCTTTCATGCTACTAAGCTCCTTTTTGGTTTCTTTCGTCTTACGAGTTAAGGTCTTTATTTGATCTTGAGCTTTTTTCAGGTTAATAGCTAACTTTTCCTGTTCGGTACCGGATTCGTCTCGTTGTTTTAACAACTAAAATATATAACCATGACAATCAAAACATATTTCAAAGAATATTATTGAATTTCCATCGACTCACATCATCGAGTTTCTTTCTATTTTCGTTTAATTCCACTTCGTGAATGATGTACTCTAAGGCTCTGCGAATTTTATCGTAATGCTGATATTGTTTCAGTTCCTCCTTTTCTTCCTCCAAAGTGCTGAGTTTCTCTTCAATCGTGCGTAGAAATTCTTCTATTTTCTCGATTTTTCCTTCCGTTTCCTTTAAAATCGCCATGGATTCGTCGCGACGTTCATCATAGACTCGAGTTCCGGCTACTTCCCTCAATAATTTGAGTCTGTGAGCATCGGGAGCTGTTGCCATTTGATTAATCTATGAATGGAGAATTAAGTACATATATATATACCACAACGTAATACTACAAAAAAAAGCATGGATTATAGATATGAAGAGATACTAATGCTCCACAATAAAGCATAACTTGAGCAAAAGAATGTAATACCATTTTCCCAAAACTGCCAAGGTTTTTAGCAGAATATTGAACAAAATGCATTTTTACATCATCTATTGAATTAGTACTGGTAATTTCATATGCAGAAAATTTTGTAATGAAAGACATTTTCAATTTTTAAGCTTACTAGCTTAAAATGAAAATAATTTTGCAAACACTACAATCCTACCTAGGAAATTATTCTTATGACCAAGTGCACATGAAGCTCGAAAAGCACTGTTTGATGTAATGATAGTTGTTTTAGACACACCAAACCAATTCAAACAGCACTAACAGCTAATTCTTGATACATTACCACACAACCATCCATATATAAAAATTTTCCTTTCATGTTTTATAAGGCAATTGGCATGTTATAACAAATTTCCCTTTCATATGATATTGTTATCCTAATAAGGTGTAAGTTGAAGTGGATACATACGTAAAAATTCCAATTAATAAATAAAAGACTTACTTTTCCTTGTTTAACAATGTAATACGGGTTCGAATTGGAAAATCCAGCTGATTCTAATAAGTTCATAACCTCACTACGTGGCACCACTTTCTTATTCAGGAAATACTGATCTTTCTTGGCACCAATAACCCGTCTCAAGAAAATTTCATCCTTCTCAATCTACAGAACACATTTCAGATATAAAAATCCATCATCACCCCGGGAGTTATAGAAGAAACTTACCGGCACTCTGTTATCAGAGTTATCGAATATAATCTCAACATATGCGGAAACCACTCGCGGGCCAGTCCCTTCATGGAGCAATGCCTGGCGTTGTTCCGGACGTAAATGCGAGAATTCGTCGCTCAGCACAAACTGAATCGCTATCAAGCAGATTAGTTTAGATCGGATAAGCATATAAGAAGGTACTTACCGTAGAAGAAGTTGCTCTTTCCCGATCCATTGCGGCCTACCACAACGTTGTGTCTCTTATCGAAGGGCTCGACGACCGTTTGGTCCCTGTAGCTCTTGAAACCTTGTATGATAACCTAGAATTGTTGTTGGGGGCGATTTAAATGAGCGGATTTCCCGCCGAAGGAGATGGGGCTTACCTGTTTTATATGCATAGTTTTGGTGCTGGGGGTCTGTTACATAACTTAAAGACTTGTTAATTGGAAAAAGAGCATTAATACGAAATATATTTACAATTTTTCAGATAGAAAAATACAAACACTACGTTAGCGCGTTCTGTTTATAGTAGTGATATTAGTAACAGTGTAATTAGAAATTTCACTTTGATAATGTTTAATAAATGTATTAAAATCGTAAAGGAAATAAGAAATATGGGAAAATAAGTGAATTTTAAATATGAGGGAAATATACAATCTATAAAAAGGGGATGATAATGAAGTAAAATAGCCCCTGTAAGAAAGAAAGTTGACAATCCTTCACAGCTAATTTCATGCTAATTGCACACAAATCAAATTGAGGTTATGTATTTGAAATTTTAGAGTTAAATTACATCAATTTGATTAAATTTTGTCCCTCATTATGAGCAAGACCAACTTAAATATACCGGGAACAATCCCAAATTCCAGCAATTTTCAACTATTGGTGTCCTCAGGAATCCCATCGCTGGATGTACTTATAGGTTAGGAGTCCTCCTTTACGATTTCTTTTCTAGTTTACACCTAATTATCTCACTTCTATTCAATTTTTTTAGGCAAGGGCTTTCCCGTCGGATCTGTAACGCTCATCGGTTAGTTAATACAAGCACCCACTGTGGTGTGTAATATCGAAGCATGATCGTAATAATAAAATTCACCTTTTAGAGGAGGATATCCAAGGCATTTACGCTAGGATAATGCTGAAATATTTCTTGGCTGAAGGTGCAGTGAATGAACACGAGATATTTGCCGCATCGCAAGAAATGGATCCAAATGAAATCGTAAGGTTTTTATGTCTGGACGTTAGTAGAGGTAAATAGTCGTGATTCCATTCCTAGCAATTTTTGATATTCTTCTTTCTATATAAGAGAAATCTGGTTACACGTTATCACGTTATAAAATATCGTATATCAAGCCCTTTTGCATAAGGAGATCGAAGTTGTAGAAGTAAGATTTTGACAGAAGACCAATTTGTGATAAACATCAAAATTAAGTAATCCAGAAGATATCAATGTTAGTGTAAAATATTTGTGCATGTTCAATATATAATTAATAAAATGGAGTTACAACCATTTACCTCTAAGTTACAATGAGATGTAAGCTGAGGTCCTACAAGTATCATCGCATCTTACAATATCTCATTAGTTATTCTGGCAAGGCAAACAGAGTAGTATTTGTATTGTCCGGTTTTCCTTCTTCGTCGATCATCATCTTTCTCTTCTGGTTTGATGCAATAATAGATGCATGTAACTCTCCAAAAACTACTACAGATGGCAAACCAATGGGATACGACACATTTTGAATAAATGATTCAGAACTCATTGCAGAGCATAAACATAATGATCAGTTGGACAGAGTGACATCATCGTAATTCCTCAATGAAGGGAGGAAATTCTATCTCAATTTATGTTTTAGGTGACACGTCTCCCGGCTCTCGTTATAAATCAAACCACCAACCAGGGAAGCACGGAAACAGAAGAAATGAAAATTGCTTTTAGATACACAAAATTACCAACAAACAATCCGCAGGCGAAGCAAGAATTTGGACATTATTTCGACCTAGCATTGACGATGTCTGACGAAATCATCAGTAAAATTAACGTGGAATATTGGCCGAACGGCAATAGTGATAAAACAAGTAATACACCGTTTCTATATGTATGACTGTCTTGTATCGTAGATTTCTTATTGTAGCATCAGATTATTTCGAAAACCCCCTGTACGAGGATTTGTTACGATCTATTAAATCGAAACTCACAGAGGGACAGTTCTTTGTATCAGATAAACCTGCAAAAAGGAATTTATTAAGAATCGGGATTAATAGCTTAGGTTCCCCAATGTGGATGTCGGAAAATTACGAGGATTCCAAACAGGATTTAAAAAAGTTTCTCCTGTGTTTAAAGGCGTTAATCCGGGCAACTTCTGCAGCTGCAGTTATAACGATACCATCACATTTATACGATCAGGTACACTCAAGTTCAATTAATTCATATTTTGTACTTCGATGTAAGCAGAAGCGGATGGTTTATGGCATAACGCAAACGTCAAAGCGTCTGATCGTTTGTGCAATCGACACAGTTGAATTGGTTTTGACGCTTTGTTAGGGCGTCTATGCAAGTTTGCGTCATCCCGCTCGCTAATAATCATACTTATTCGATTTTGCAGTTCGACATAAAGAAATGTGTGAACATCGTCGACGTGTCAATTCGACTAAAAGCAATAGCCGGTACGGAATTAGAAAATAATAAGTATTTATCCGAATACACCGGGTATTTCCACATCGACAAGATGAGCGCCACCAATACCTTCGCTAATAAGTGTCCAGGTACCCTCGAGTACATGTTTAAATTGAGACGGAGGAAATTTATGATAGAATTGTTACACCTTCCGCCAGGTAATTTCGAAAATGTGATTTACATCGGAATAAATATCCTCAAAAGGATGTGAGTATATATAAATATAAATTTTCATATCATTTCAGATTTGGAAATATCGGAGAATAAGAAATCTAGAGCATCCATGGGCTGTGCAAGTAATACGAAGCATTTACTGGAGTTTTAGTTTGCGTAATTTTGTATGATCTTGTACATATCTTTCGTAATAAAAGTGGAATCTGAAATCCCAAAAAAAGAAAAATCAACGATCTTCATAAATGTTGGGATAAGAAAAACATATAAGAAAATAAAAATTTTTTTAATCGAAAATATTTTTCGATATACGATAAAAGTGTTACTTCTTATTTATATATATCTCCGTTCAGAAAAAACATCGGCTAATACAATACAATATTATGTACACAAGTATAAAAAAGATGTTTAAAATTAAATACGATAACAAGAGACGTTAAAAATTAACATTAACAGAGAATAGTAAAATGTTTAAATGGGGTATATACAATATTTATATAAATACTCGTACTATGTGTTACCAAGGAGTATATATTATATAATTTATTAATAAGTAGGACATTCTCTTATGATTATATGACTATTCTAATCAATATTATACTCCTCGGTTGTTTCGTTTAGATCGGTGATGATGAACCAACTTGGAACTTGCCATAAATGGAATACTTTCAGTTCCATATCCTTTTCCTGTTCCTTCAACAAAGCAAACTGTTTTTGCAACTTTGATTCTGTTTCTTTCAACGAACATAATTGCTTGTATAGGGCGGTGTGTTGTTCGCTGGTTTCTTGTAATCGCAATTGTAAGCATTTAATTTCTGCTTCTCTAACTGTAATAATAAGACATATGAGTATAAGTTATGATAATATTGATGTAACTATAGTTCCTAGATTATTCTTGTCCGAACAAGCTAATTTCTTCTTATAGATCGAAACACTAATCGATACTTACGATTCACTGCTGAATATAAATTATTTATAGAATCAGCAACAGAATGACAGCTATAATTTTGATTAGGTGCGTTCGTCCCTGAACTAGAAGGCATAGCGTCAAGACTAGATTCGTCCAAAGAGGTGCTGAATGATAAGGTAGTGGTAGCTCCAGCCACATCAGTCTCATAATCGGAATTCAATTCCTTCGATATAGCTCCGGCGATTGACTGTTGATGCTGACGACCCAGTAAATGCTCCCGTTTATTGTGGAGATTATGGAACCATTGATCGCACGTTCGACAATACAATTCTTCATTATCTTCATCCTTTAAAGAAAAATAATGTTGATCCCCATCTACTAGGTCACTGAAATGAGTAATATTTATCAACATCTTTCCAATATGATCGATTATCTGTAAGAACCTGGAAAGCACATATAATGAGCGGTTCTATACGGAGTTCACTTTAGAAATGCTGTCAATAATGCCCTGGACCGAGACACAATCAAAATAAAGCAAACTCCTCGGATAAGTAAGGTTGTTAGACAAACGGACTACTATCAAGTTCTGTCAGATAAGCTGTGCTTTGTGTAATTTAGGCTACGCTATTAGCCAATCGGATTCAAAGATTTTATAGCCGTTGCTATCCCCAGACTGCATTCTTAAGGTAAACAAAGTATAAGCAGATGATCTCCTCCAGTTACTCCCCGCTCCATTGCAATTGTTGGAGAATGCATGTGAGTACCTCAATTTCTCTGCATTACCCGCTCTAGCTCTAGCTACGCAAGTAGGAAAACGATGGTAGCTGCTTGCCGTCTTCGTTCGCCTTAATCGTAACTTATAAATTTTAAACAACAGATTTACCAATTTCAACTTCTAAAGCCTACCTACTTACATCTATATCATCCGTAGCATCCATATCGCTTTCAGATAAAACATTATATTTAGCCCTCTTCCGCCTTTTATTCGCCAAATACAACTGATATGCACCGGATTGACGATATTGCTTAAATTCCTCTCGATACCTCCTTTTCTCCTCCTCGGCCTTCTCGAGATACGGCCGTTTCTCGTCCAAACTCAAACTGGACCATTTATTTCCGATAAGCTTCGTTTTTTCGTGAAACGGTAAATTACTATCCTTCAACAGCATTCTCTGATCATTTAGGAACAAATTATACCCGGTAGCCGGAGCTTTAGGCGGTAAATGCAACAGCTCCGGTTTCCTCTTGCGACCTTTCGGCCATCCCCCGCGTTTCTTGGCCGGCACCTTATGCGTTTCCTCTTGTGCGGCTTCCACTTTCGTTTCATTCTCCTTCTTTACGACTGGACACTTTTTATGCACCTCTGGCTTCAAAATGATGCTGTTCGTATCAGAATCTGATACGGTTGAGCTTAGATTCTCAGGATCGGTGCTTAGAACAACCAGTTTGGGTTCGGATGGGAATTTGGATTTGATGTTGTTGGCGTTGGGGTAATTGGTCAGGGTGAGTGAGTTTCTGGGTATCTGCACTGCCAGTAATGTTTCTGAATTGTTGATGATGCCGCTGACGTCGCTGGATTCGCTCGTAAAGCCGTCACTGTCTCCTATCACGTCACAAGTAACCGTGGAACATATCTTTTGTATTTCGGTTTTGTTCTGTTGAAGGAGTAGTTGAGTGGCGACGTTTTGGAGATCCTCTACTGATAGATTTAGGTTCGATGATAAGGCGTCGGTTAGGGACATGCATACTAAACTGTAATGGAAAAAAAAAATTGAAACTGAAGTGTATGTACAAAGGTTAAATGGAAACAAATACAATGGATAATATAATCAGGGAAGTTGTAGATGTGCTAAGTCATCGAATTTTATAAATTATTTTAACTGGAAAAGTTACATATGGATGAGGAGATAAATAAATTTGAACACCGGATGATTGCAAAGGTCATCCATTGTGCCTTCAAACACCGCTGGAGGAAGATGTTTGTTGTTGCAGCTGCCGCTTAATCTACTCAGAAGACAGCATGAAATTAGAACTAGGAATGGAACCAAATTGTCTTCTCCAATCAGGTCTGCTTCAATCTACTCAACTATGATGGCAGAATCTTTGTCTGGTGATAAGTTAACGAACCTTGCATTGTGGTATATTATGGCACAGCATGACGTGTTGCTCTGGGGCGCCATCAGTTATGATACATGCAAAGGCTTACTGCACCAAGCATTAGCCTAGCGCAATCTAAAGTTGAACAGCAGTTGTTTGCTTCAGTGGTAGGATTTACACTTAACAACACAACGTAATGGACGACATAGAAGAGAAATTTTAAGCACACCTCGATTAATACACAGAGCACAAACATCCACTAAAACCATAGGATTTCTTACCCTTTACTAGTCTCTACTAAAATCCCATTGCTCAATATATCGTTTGCTTCTTCAGCAGCCTCAAATTCCATCTCAAATCGATGAAAAATACCCGGAATTCTATCAATAGAAATATTTCTAGTTCTCAATCTTCAGCTGGTGTTATCTGCTTTTGTACGGAATGTGATGTTCTTGGGCGGTTATAGAAATCCATCTTGGAAAATTCCTCGTGGATTTCGCCTGGAAATAAGCCCAAAAGGTAAGAAATCGACGCCCAATACCCAAATTTGGTCGATATTACATGATTAAAGAGCACTTATGATGAAAACGTAGATACATTTTAGTTCACTTTAGGGACATTTCTTGTCGTTACGGTTGCACGAGGATGTTGGTGAGATTTCATCCCTCGCCTTTGGCAGGCATGCGGAAATGGATCTGCTGAGATATTTTCAAATTGAAAACTTGGAATAAAGTATTATATTATTATGGAAGAATATCAATAAAAGTAGTGGGAATTCAGAGGAGAAATTTTATGATTAGGAAACGTCAGTGAGGTCTTTTTCTTTGCTAATGATTCAAACATTCTTTAATGTGTTGCAAATATCATACTATTACAATGGAGGCATATTTCTGCGTACTTCTTCTTCTTTTACGTAAATAGCACATAGTCATAGTAGTACTGATGATAATTTAAAGTTATTCTTTCTTGGCCATCCTTTTCGTATACCTTCTTTAGTAAATAAACTTCGACTTATAAGAACCAAATTTAGGTTGGCATCACAATATTCAGAAATTAAAATTCAAATTTGCCGCGTAATTTTAAGTTGGTGATGCTGATCACCAAATTGAAGTTAGTCGTGAAAAAGGGTTTGTGTTATGTGAGGAGCACGAGAGAATAAACGTGTCGTGATTAAGTGCATTTTATTTATGAACTAGCAAAACTAAAAGGGGCTTTTTCTACAGTATCAATTTTGATGTTACCAAAAGTTATTACATTAACAGTGTCTCCACCTCATGACAATCAATTGCAGGCTTGCCAAATCATCACTTCATGTTTCCGGTTCGTAGTGATAATTAAGGTTTGATAAAAGAGTGGATGACGTTTGTCAAGTTGTATAAAGCGGACTCACACTGTCACTCTTTCGAACTTTATTATTCAATGATAACTTATCAGTGATAAGTATCAAAGCTTATAATAACACTTGCGTTGGATACAACGTACAACATTACAACCGGATGTAGAGGTAGCGTTATTGATTGATTATAGTGATAGTAAGAGACGCAAAACCCCTATTCTATACTGCATCTAAAAGTTGAGACAGACTATAGTAAAATTAGTCATTTTAGCAAGTTAATACCAATCATAGCACTAACCAACAGCATAAATAGAGCAGAGTTAGCAAATTAAACTGAAGGACGCCCTGTTCCTAGTAAACATTTTTTAAATTTCGCGGACAGTTTAAGTTGGTCGTTCCGGCAATAGTAGACATACTCAACAATTTCTACTTATTGCCGGAACTGCCAACTATCCGCGAAATTTAAAGTGTCTACTGGGTTAGATAGAAAACATCCACTTTTTTGAGTTTCCTATCGCGTTTTCTTGAATATATTCGACAAATTGTGGTGATGGTAGCAAAATTAATAACCACTATTACCTGGCCACCACTGCCAATATGTCAGCGATATTAGTGTTCCCAACCTAAATCTTTTGGCCGCATAGTTATTAGCTGTGGCTACAGCTTTACACTTTAACTTTTTCCTCTTGTGATAACTTAAGGAGTTAAACACGTGGCTTACCGCTACATCATGGAGTAAAATATTGAACGCAGGAACTTGATGGGAATAATACAGCATCACATGGAAATATAAAAGTTGTACGTGTAAATCATTTGAAACTAAAAATTAAGTAAATCGCAGAAAGAATAAAAATAAGCTGAAAGTTCAAAAGCTTTTGAGGACATCGAAGTAATAACAGGTCGATTGTAGGTTCGACCTGTATTTTTCAATAATTTTACATTTCTGTTTTATCAACGATTTCGAAATTAAATCTTTTAAAACCATCCGGGTTTTAGTTAATGGGACTAAGCGTCAACGAGCAGTGGCGAGGTTCAATACAATCTTCAGTATAACTACGAGTCCCGATAAGATCTGTTGCGTATACATGTACGCTGCCGTAAATACTATTTCGCAGTTCTAGGCTTGTTTTAAAAATGAAACGAGGAATATTTTATTTTATGTCTAAACTTTTATCCACCCGCCACTGCTTGTTGGCGCAAATTGAGCAACCCGAGGTGACTCAAAAGCGCCATCTACAACACATCAATGACATTTACGAGAATCAAAACATAACCTATAAATTTTATACTTCAGGCTGAAGTTAAAACATAACCTACAAATTCATTAGATTTCATGCAATTTCATATTTGAAAAATTTCAATTTAGTACACGAAATGGCGCTACGTTTCCCTTTTAGATGCATAAGAAACATCATAAGAAGTTCTGCGATCAACAGATCGAGCGACCTCCAATCTAGAATCCAACATTCCAATTTCGCAAGAGATCATAATAACTCACCTGCGTTGAATTTGTACCGAGAATACTCCCAACCAGTCCCGGAATCCGTGCCACTGGCTAAAATCGAAGGTAAATTACATCTGGCATACACCTGTAAAGTGTGCAATGTGAGAAATACGCATACGATATCGAAAACTGCCTACCAAAAGGGTGTCGTTATTGTAACTTGTTCGGGTGTAAAAATCACCATTTGATTGCTGATAATTTGAATTGGTTCACTGATTTGAACGGGAAGAAAAATATCGAGGAGATCTTAGCTGAGAAAGGCGAGATGGTTAAGAAAATGAATATTGGGGATTGTATAGAGGCCTTGCCATCATCGAATTAGGGTGTGAATTTTTTATTATTTAATAAATTTGTACGTAAGTGATGTATATATATTTCAATAAAATTGTAATATTCCTAGTCATTATTTTTTTGAAGATCATTCATTTGAGACATGTGTTTCATTCAAAATAACACCACCACTTTTACTTGGTAATCCCAGAAATTCTTTTGACAAGTTCTATTGGTGATAAGAGACAATGAGGAAGAAGTTGAGATGAAGGACCGAAGTAGAGAAGGATTTAGAGAGGATGGATATTACCAGGTTATGCATAAGACGAAATGAAGATAAATATCAAACTCAACCACAGGGACCTACAAGGCCCATAGTGCTGTTGTATTATTATAATATAAACAACTTTATTTCTGTATAAAATATACAAAATATTTGAAAATACAATATAATCATCGAAAAAAAAAAAAAAAAAGATAAAATAAGTAATTATTTTAAGATCATCATGAAAAAGGCACTTCTTAATGGCGTTTTGAATTTTATCCATTACAATTCGAATTTTGGTCCTCATCCTTCGGTCGAAAATTCCAAACTACGTTCACTACTTATATACATTTCATCTAAATCGGACAAATGTGTGAGAAAAACGAGAAAAATCAGGTGAAGTAGATGTTTAGCAAGAAAGAAAAAAAGAAAGAAATAAGAAGGGACAGATATCATTAACATATTTGGAATTTTCATATCACACTGGCTAATATTTAACAGGGCATATGGAATTTTATGACGTACTTTAAGTACAGATCTTAACACATTACATATCCATATAATAATATGATTATAAACATAACTACATTATCTACAATAGTAATAATTAATAATAATAATAACACAATATAAAATATAATCGAGAAAGTAATACATGTAAGCAACTTACTTATCAATGGTGATCGAAAGAAAATTCTTTCGGGGTAAAAAATATAAAAATACATATCAATACAAAAGAGAAGTGGTAGATTCAACAACTTAATGATCTACAGATCACTCGGGAATGATTGTTCCTTAATCACTCGGTATATGTATGTATGTATGTATGTATGTATGTACATAGTGATATCTTACTCATATTTGGCAACCACAATCGAAGGCACTTGAATATTTTTATATCGGTTTAAAATAGGGCGTACCGCCGAAAATATCACAAATTAAAAAAAATTGGAACTGATTTACTTTACGAGACACTTCCTAAATACGATTAAATAAAATTAAGGAAAAGGAATACTTTACCATTGGGGAAAAATTACTTTGTCGCATAGGGATATTTCTTTGTTTATAATCTCAAGATAGCACTGGTTGGACATAAGTATTTACCACCCCACCGAAGGAAGCAGATATAAGAGATATTTAGGTAATGTCGACTTAAATGGGATTTTAATACATATCGTGGCAAATTATCACAAATCCCGTGACGCTTCACGTTGATTTCTTTTACTAAATAACGTGAGGATGTTGGAATGGTCACAACAATCACCAGATCTATAGCTAAAGCTATACCAAAAGCCTCTAACGGAGCAGTTTCCAATTATCTACTTGTCCAAGCATACCCTAAGGAGGCTCTTTGTGATCGATTGACCCCCTCCTTTCCGTTTTCTTTAATGTATTAAAAATTAGAAGTTAGCACCCCGCTCGCGTATTAATAGAAAACTTACAAACCTGAAAATTTGGCACCGTAAACTCGAAAGTGTATAATTCTGCGTATTACGTTAACACTAGCACTTTTTGTTTTGTTAAATTTTGACGATTATTGCGGACTCCTACTTTCAGCTGACCGCAATTTGACAACCACTGCTCTGAAAATTACAGCAGAATTTTTTGAAAGAATGCAGTCAGATGTCTACCGAAGATTGCCTAAAACGATAAGAATTCGAATTAAAGAGACAGATATGATAGTTGCACGATTAGTTTTACGCTTAAATCAAGCGGGGACGAATACTTATGACTAATACAGTTACTCAACTGACACTACAACGACACAGTTATTTAGCAACGTTCAAATCTGCGAGAATGACTTTATAAAGCAAGAAACATCCCTGTGAGTAAATCACAAAAACTTAATACGCTTAGAAATTAATTTTGAGTAATAAAAAGAATATTACATCTGTTAAATTACATAGACGTAGCCAGGTCAATACAAATCCTGGCTACGCCCACGTCCATTCCTGTCAGCATGTACTATCAAACGAAATATAAAATTGGCGCAATAAGTAGGATACAAAGAAAATATAATAATAAAATTGAGCGGTGAATAGATTCCTTGTTCGATAAATCAGATCGGAGTTGGAAGATGCAAAGCGGAGTTGTCCTCTCCATTTATTTTAGCCGCAATCCCAGACTATTCCATTACAGCTCCCCGATCAAAAAAAAAGAAAAAAGAATGATTCAAATATGTGTGGAATTGATTCGCTAAATTTGCTCGTTGTAAAAAAATTGTACACAAACAACTACCAGGAAACAAATGAGATTGCATATCTGAAAATTCTTTCCGACTCAGCATGAAGGTTTACTGTTTAGATTTCTTCGATTTAGTTGTGTTAATCGCTGTACTTTTTCTCTAAAGGAAAGTGCATTGCACAACTGTAGGATTAAATGTATATGTATACACAGGATGGCCCGATTTCATAGGAACAACATAGGCAACTTCTGCATTTGAAGAGATAGAGAGATGGCCACAGAAGCAAAAAGGTGCATGTTCGAGAGCTGCTTAAGAATCTATCCTCAAATACCCCTTGTTCAAAATGAAAAAAAAAAAAAAACAAAACCTCACACTTGCTTTTATTAGCCCCAATTTCCCTACTACCCTAGACAACGAGATGCTGATTAAATAAATTTGCATGGGAATTTAAACACTTTCATTGACATTTAATAAACCCAATTTCGTTTGGGCAAATTTTTGGTACTTTAACGTAACCTCAAAATTTTAAATTGGTACTGAATAAGTTTTTTTGGGCCTTTTAAGAGGGGATTCTTTTTCTGAATACAATGATGTATGTATGATTTAATAATTCCTGAACTGTTTGGAATGTAACATTTTTCTCAACGGAATCAGCACAACTATGTCTATTTAACCAAATCTCTATCTTTAATAATAAGAAACATACCTGTGTTGTCCTGTGTGACCTATAAATACTGATCTTACCGGATTGCTGCCACCATTTCTCCAAAAAATTGGGTTATCTCCCCACCACTTTTGTAGAACAGTGGTGAAGGTAATCCGACAGATAACAGATGAGAACAAGAGCGATGAATGTGAGGATGTTTTTGTCCTCCATGATTCTACGGTTGCCAGGGCGACACAAGAGGTAACCACGTGATTCATTTTTGATAAATTCATTTTAAAATTTATGGTAATGTGCTAAGGAATAGTCTAGTCCTTTTCAAACTCGAGCAGCAGTTGCTCGAGTCAGTAGTTCAATGGGTAACAATCATCACATCGCTTCAGTGTGTCCATTCCGTCAAATCTTAGCAGTGAGTAAGAAAGAAAAACCTATACGTGGGAATAGCTATACCACTATCACAATTGGGGGTGAGCCAAGGAACGTTATTGGGCGCCTCTTGCATCTTGGACGAGCCGTAGAAAAAGAAGAAAGCCAGACATAATTTTAACTGTCTTTTAAAAAGTATTATGAGAAACTAAAATCCTTTAGGATCTGTCGCTAGAGCAATCTGTGATTTGATAAGTGAAGCATTCCTATCTATCACAGAATGAAAAACAGATAAGAGATTTCTGCATCGTTTCTAACTAACCAGGTGTTAATGTGGATGGAGATAATGCAATAGTTAGGAGTTATGGCATCCACTTATAGCACCAAAAATTATCTATCGAGGCAACAGAAGCAATGGAAAGTAATAAATGGAGGAACAACTCGAAGAATTACACACATTTTCATGATTACGATTAAAAAAAGAATACAAACACACACGACTTCCTAATTCCTATTGCACAATGATGCACATCGTTCAAAAAATAAAATCAGACTAGACTCGTTTTGGCTTACTTATTATGGCGTAAGGGTCATTGTTATGGAACTGGTGATCTACGGGGTTCTCCTTCGGATTCTTGCGGACGAGGGCGTATCCCAAGTGAGAATCATCCGCGAGCCGGGCGCTGATGATATTCACCTCGTCGTACACGTTGAAGGAAGGCGGATTGGATTGTTGAGTGATTATCGGTGCCGGGGTAACCTGCTTATACCCCGATTTGTTACTGGATAACTTGATGGCCGATCCGAAGAAATTCAGCTTGTCGTAACTGATCTCGTTGAGGGAAGGTTCCGTGATGACCTTGGGCGCTTTCGGCACTTCCGTTTCCGGCGTCGGTTCCTTCGGTCTACCCCACGACGCGTATTCCCCGTCATCATCGCTGTAATTTATGTTTTCGGTGTGTTTGACGTCGTCCACGCCCAATTCGACCCACGCGTTGTTTCTATATTCGATTTTATCGTACCCTTTGACGACTTCGTAAACTTCATCGATTTCCGTTTTATTGAGATTTTTCCTCGGCGGCTTTTGCGGGATTTTCTTCTTTCCGTTCGTCAGATCATCTTTTTCAACGAGTCGTCAGATTTTCTCAACGAGAGGAATTCTAATTCGCTGCGACTGGATTTGAAGATTGGATTCGAGCGTTTTTCCCACAGATCGGTGAGAGTGGAGGTTTTTGAGACTTGGGTTTCGATGTCCTGAAGTGACATACTGGTTGTGGGTGATGGTGGGAGCGGACTGCGAGATCTGGGTTCCATGATGAGGGCGGCGTGCAGTTGGCTGTCACCGCAATCGAGAAGTGCCGGTGATGATTCGCCTTTTAAGAGTTTTTTCATTGATTTCATCTTCGATGCCACACACCTAAAGCATAAAATCAAGGTGAAACGTTAAAACTCGCTTATAATAGTCACAGTGCGTAAAATTTATCAAAGAAAGAAATAATAATGACTAGCTTGGGCAAACAGAGGTAACAGCGTACAATTACGAAATTACGACAAGTTACGACACTATCGCCGAGTCCCCACTGTAGTCAGTACTAAATCGATGCTGTATGCCAGTAGTTCTGTGTTTATGTAGGCCGTCGTATCTTATTTCGTAATTACCGCTGCTTGCCCAGACTAATAACGACAAATACACTACTCCAAGATATTAACCAATATTGTACGTATCTGTTATTAATTTGCTAAGGTGATAATAGTAATAATGGTGGGGCACTAATGAGGACTTTGTATGTTTCCTCTCACACTCGGTTGCTGTACAGCAGTGACCAGTACACCTAAGTTTTGAACGCAGGCCATCGGTTTTGAAGTCAAATGCCTTAGTCGTTAGAGCACACTGACTGTAGATAGCAATATAACTAGTCTGGGCAAACAGCGGTAATTACGAAATAAGTTACGACAAATCTCTAAATCTTACTACCTTTTGGTGTAACGATGCAAACACATAATGCATGGATGCAGTTTTATAAACGATTTTTCATAGAATTCTATCTAAGTAACTTACCGAAAAATCTCTTGCTGGTTACAATGTTCCAATAAAAACGTTCCTTCGCCCGTCTCGCATTTCCGTCCCGCCTCAAAAGTAAATTTCCCCTCCTTATGTCCATATCGACGTATAAAGCAGTAAGGCCACGTGCACAACAGCCTATTATCAGAGCTGCTTCGTAACTGTATGGCCGTCGAGGTTAGAACTAAGGTGTAATTGATCGGTTCTAAATGGCACCGTTTCGAAGCATCGGACGCGTGCAATTTTACACTAAAAACTCCCTCCCCTGAAGAACAATATAAATCGTTATCCTCCACTATGGTAACTCTAGAAACATCATCGCGGAACGCCACTGATTGTAAAGCGTTCATCCATTGCTTCAGAACTTGCTCGGATTGTGTGCTAAAATCGTAAGCAGCCGTTTTCGTGATGATTGTAAATAGGGTGGGTGCCTTCTGAGTTATCTTGATGCAATTCTCTAAGGTGATGATTTTATTGGGGGAATTCCTCGATGCAGTACAGTCATCGTATATCTCTAGCCTTTCTATGCCAGACTTGCTGGATTTGTACAGAACGCAATATTTTTGTTGCCAGGATTTCTGCAAGGGGAAAAATTAGTTGTAAAACTACGTTAAAGCTGTGATAGGCGTGAAAATGGGGAAGAAACGAGATAGGACAAACCTTGATTAACTTTCCAGTTGGTGGTAGTAATAAAAAGCCTGAGTACACCGATTTTTCGTCCTCCATTGTCTTTGAGATTTTATAGTCGAGCGGATGTATCAAACTGGAACTGTTTATATTTCAAGTACACATTTCAATTACATTTTGTCCAATGCACTACAAAACACATTTATCTTATGACATTTCCTCGCATTCGCGACGTTGCCGTTTTAACCCATCAGTCAAAGATCGTTTATAAATATAAAATTTCGAATGTGCAAGTGTAATTTTTAACGACATGATCGTTTTCGTAAATGTATGGTTTCGTTGAACAGCTAGTATGTTACTAGCGCCCCAAATAAATATGCAGAAAACCTAAACTGATAATGGAATTATATAGGCCTGGCAACGTAGCAACTTGTGGAATGTGGGGAATTTGTAACCATGATATGGGAGATATCGCCTATCTTTAAATGATAAGAACCCATGCAAAGTTTAATCAATTGTATTTAAAGCAAAATACAACTGATTACGTTCATTTTTATTGCGTTAACTTCGCTAAGCAATAAAATATTTAAATATTGATATATGGATTTTGCAAGAAAAATCGTTTTTTTCCATAATTTCTAATGCATATCTCAATACCTCGTGATGCTAAAAGAATAAGAGAGATTTGGTGACGCATACAATTAATCGAAAATAATCGAAAATAGTTTGAATTACCCGCAATTAAAGAAATAAGTTTGTAAGGTTGGCCGTACCTTACAGTCTATAAGATACGATTAGTCCAGTGGCGTGCTACAAATAAACTTCTTTATAATTATAAGATAAGCAATTTTATCAAAGATTCGAAAACCTAATAAATTAAGAGCGTAAGAGTGTAAAATTACAACCGGAGAAATAATACAAGTTTGGTAATATCCAAATAGTAGACAGGCACGGTTGGTGCAGATTTAATCAGAATCGCCAACGTTGCTTTTATAAATACATGGCGCCAATTTTAAACGAATTTCAGTAGTTTTGGACCACTTACAAAAGTTGTTGTTTTAACAATTTCGCTCGTCGTTGTACACAAGCCTATGGGGGAAATCGTGACGAGGAAGCAACAACAAAGTTCAACAACAACAATTCGAAGTTGTACTGGTAGTTTCTACATTCTATATATTCTTTAATATATGCTAAAAATCGCTATTGTTAGTTTAATTATTAACAAGTACACGTGCTAAAAGCTTCCATATAGTATTAGCTTCGGCAAACGTGTCCGCGAAAGTATTATCAAGGATTCAATTATAAATTTCCTGCCAAAATTCAAATATTGACGTTCTCATCCATAATTCTCGAATTTAATTTTCTTAAGTACAAACAGTTTAACGCCCTGAGGTGCCCTGAGTTTGTGAAAAAGTCTTCTTCAGGTTTATACGTGCATACGTGCTTCGCCTATTACAAAAGCTGCTTCTTCGGGCAAAGGAAGGAGATGTAATAATAATGATGATAACCTTCGAATATCATCATTTTTTATGTTTCAGGTCTTTCAGTCTCATGGAAAAAATCTTTTTATTCCGATTCTAAATTATGTTATTATGAATATTTATCGCCTTACACCCCAGGACAGGGGTAGAAAAGGTTTAAGGATTAAGTAAGTAAAGTAAATGAATATTTATAAACTACGTGGATATTAAAAGGCGGAAAATTTAACAGACATAATGATAATTTCAAAACCCATCATTATCTTTAAATTTTTAATTGCCTTTCCCGGCTGTGAAATGCCTTTTAAGTTCAAGAATGAGAAAAGGATTGAGTCCTAAACGATTTCAGCAAAGATCAATTTATACCAATATCATCCTTTTCTTTCATGATAGGAGAACCTAAAAGAAGAAAAAACAGTAGGGAAACCAAGAGGAGTAAGACAAAATTACCTTTTATCGAGCAGAAACAACATGTGTAAACAGAGATGTGATGTACACAAAGGTGTCAAGTGCATTGACTACCAACCGAAAATCTAGTTAGACCCGGTTAAACCTACCAAGTACAAAGAAACAAAATAAGAAAAAAACTTGTCTTCAAAGATTTTCGACCCTGTTGGTTCCTAATTCGTTCGTTTGATCTGATTATGTCATTGGCAACGAAGTTCGTCAGAAAATCTACAATTCTAATATTTCCTCTTCGTTTTGTTGGTGTCGCAATTTTTATTCGCTGTTGTGTACACGTGAGCAACCGTAAGTATTCTAGGTTGGCAGTACTAGAGCCCTAAATACAAACCTTTTTGTTTTCAAAGATTTTTGATCCTGTTATTTCCTAATTCGTTCGTTTGGCGTTGTCATTGGCAACGGTTATACACGACACATCTAAAACTCGCCGTCCCAACCTTGTTTTCTTGGTCGTGAAACTTTTATTCACAGCAGTGAGCAACCGCAAGTGTCCTAGGTTGGCAGTAGTAAAAATCCTAAGTACAAACATTATTGTTTTCAAAGATTTTCGACCCTGTTGTTTCCAAATTCGTTTGTTTGGCGTTGTCACTGGCAACGGTTATACACGATGCATACAAAACTCCCCGTTCCAACCGCTGCCTTTTAAAATTCCGTAACAATATCTACAATTCTTATATTTTTGTCTTCGTTTTCTGTGTGGTACAATTTTTATTCAGGGTAGTGTACAGAGTGAATAACCTCAACTGTCTTAGGTTGGTAATATAAAAAACCGTAAATATGAATATTTTCGTTTTTAACGATTTTCGACCCTGTCTTTTCCAAATTCGTTTGTTTGAGGTTGTCATTGGTAACGGTGATACACGATGCGTGCAAAACTCATCGTCCGAACAGCTGCTATTTCAAAGTTCGTAACAATATCTACAATTCTTATATTTCTTTTTCGTTTTCATGGTGTTCTAATTTCCATTCGCAGTAGGGTACAGAATGAAAGTGTCCTGTGTTGGTAGTATAACAAACCCTAGATATGAATATTTTTGTTTTCAAAGATTTTCAATCCTGTTGTTTCCGAGTTTTGTTATGCATGGTTTATCCTTTATGAATATATGAATTTGAATAGATGCTGTTACCACTGAACAACGTGCTTTTATTGCTACGGCCCATTTTCGAAGCGGTATGCAAATCATCATACCGAGCATAGTTTTGTATAGGTTATGTATTCTTTTCATCTGTCTAATCTTACCACTACCAACATATCAGTGCTCTCAACATACCACTTCCGACTGCTCAGTCTGTATATGATTTTCAGGCATTTCAGGATATGGTTACGGGTAAAATAAAAGCGAGTGTAATTCAAAACGATTTATTTCCCTAAATATTCTAGATTTACCTTTAGGCGAAAAGGATAAATTAGAACATATAATTCAAACTATCGTAAACTAAAATTCCCGGACAGCATCAATTTTCATTTCCTACATCGAGCATGTTCAAGAACATATTACACACTCGATGTATGCTTTCAATAATCAAGGAATTTAAGAGATTATTATTCTCGAACGCGTGCGCTTCCTCCAGACAGTGTAAATATTCTATGTTACAGTTGTATCTAAAGGAGGAAGAAAATAAAGAGACGGGTACGATAGTTTTCTTTATTAATATCGAAGATAATAAAATTCGAGCTGTACGACCATTACCGTTACTGAACGGATGTATTTGTAAGAACTTTTCGAAAAATTTTGCCGCGAGTTCGATCCAATCCATCCATTCGAGTTCCTTTTCAATTTCTTTTCCGATATAATCAAATAACTCGTTCATATGATCGTCGATCAAAAACGGTTCCAGATAGAAGAAATTGTAACCGGAAGGTTTGGCGTGGTACTTACGATAGTTTCCGGCGTTACTAAATAGACCATCCCCAATCTTCTTGTTGAGTTTCTTAGCAAAGTCGATGGTAAGATCGTGTCTGTAACTATCACTGGTAAATCTATCACCAAAAGCATACCTTACCGCCTTTCTTAGATTAACGACTTTTTCTTGTTTCGATGGTCGATGTCGTCTCTCAGTGTTAACCGTCCGTCAATTATTTTCGTCATGTTTTTATTTTCGCCGCTGCATATCTCAAAGATATATATCCGACGGTACTCCGTTAGGAATCCATTCACAAAGCTTGAGTTGGATAATTCATCGGTGAATACCTTCATCTTCCTTAGTAATTGGGGGATTTCCGCCAATAGTACGTCCATTCCTTCAGCGTAAACGGGCCTCCAGTAAGGTTTCTCTTCGAAGGTGAATTGAGCCATGTGCTAACATGTTCCGGATGGTATCAAGGAAACTATTCCCTTGTCTATATTATTCTATATCTTTCGCGTTCGCCGATAAGATAAGATAAATTGATTACTTCTGAGTGTGCATGTAGGAATAAAATCGCTCTTTTTTTAAAGCGGATTGCTTCGTATTTATACTGAGTTCACATGAAGAATGCAATAGTTGGCACTCTAAATCGATGTACAATCAAACTAGGACAAACTCCTTGAATAACTAAGTTTGTGTTAGACGACAAACTATGAAGTGCCACGTTAGATACGCCGCGCATTGTGTAATTTGGGCTTCGTTACTAACCAATCAGAATCAAGAATTTTATAGCCCTATCTATCACCGCACTGCATTCTTATCGTAAATCAAGTAAAGGATGTTACAATAAGAGCGCAAGATTTGAATTTCAAATAAAACGTTTCTTTAGGAAAGGATTGAAATATTTATTGATTTATAATGTAGACATTTGGGAATTAAGTATGGAACAACGCATCTCGTAAATGACCGCTACGGCTTTGTTGGCACATGCGAAATTTTCAATAAAGGTTTTGCATACATTTTGGCTGTATTTCATCGATACAACGTCCAATTTTGCCCTTCCATGCTTTGGTCGCGTGTTAGTTGGCATACACCTGTGACTTCAGAAAATTTAACAGAAAAAGTCCAAAGATGTTAAATGGCACTATCTTAGCCAATTCTGATCACTAAAACGGGGAATGTTCAATGATTCAACTGGCGAACTCTTTTCACTGGTCGCATGGTCTGTCGGCAGAAGTTGAGTCAGTTGGATTTTGTCAGCATGAAGATGCAAATCTTTAGTGAGAATACTGGCTGTTGAAATTACCAATTGTTGCTTATCGAGAGGATAAAATAATGTGAAAGTGATCGGACCACAAACCCTATCATTCGTCAGGTTCACAATTTTTTCCTCTGCCGTATTCTATGCGCTAATATCTCAAATTGCAAATGGGACTGGAGTCTAGTCCATACCAGTGTATTCAGTCCCTGTAGATGATTGTACACGTCAATTAAGTTGGTATACCTGCAATTTTATTAAGGTGTATTGGGATCCCTGAAGCTTGAGCTGAGTTCATAGACGTATCGTTAAATGGTTGTTAATCGCATTGTTATTCGTGTTGTCAGTTGTCATCGCTGTTACTTGGTCTTATTTCTTCATATCTATATCTTAGATTTCAAACAATTCTTTTCAGACCTCCTTAATTAATAGATTAACTTTATGGAAATCGTATTATAAGCCAATTCCCAGTAAACATTTTTAAACAACGCGGACAGTTTAAGTTGGTACTTCCGGTAATATTGGACATACTCGCCAATTTCTAAGCACAAATGCATGCGAACATGTTCACTATTGCCGGAACTATCAACTTGAACTGTCCGCGAAATTTAAAAAATGTATACTTGGAAGGTCCAGACTTGACACCACCAGATTATTATGTGAAGAATAATGTCTATTAAAATCGTTTGCATAATTTGGATAGTCTTTAAGAGGCGATTAGGCTTGAAACTCAAACCATGACGCAGGAAGAGCTTTGTCGTGTGTTTGAAAACATAAAACGACGAATAATATTGTGTTTACAAGCTATATAATGGAGAACAGCTTCAACAATTGCTATTAAAACTGTTAATGTGTTAATAAAGTGCATGCAATAGAGTGCATGATAAGTTGTGTAAACCGGATTGATGCTGTCCCGCCTACGAATTTGAATGTCGCGCCTTACACGTAAATGGGGACAAGCGGTGAAGGGACAATGATAACTTATCATGCGATCGTTTGTCGAATCTTAGTTATATGTTTATTTATTTAGAAGTCCGCACAAACATAATGTTAGTGCTTCTCATTATTCGTAGCAAGATGCCACCCCGTGGTTTTATACTACGGCACTGGATTTCACCAACTGTAGAAAAATAAAATCGATAGCAGGATGAACTTAATTGGCGTACAAGCATTTACAGATACTATGTATAAAGCAAAATTAACGAAATTGATTGGTTTAGGGGCAAAGGGGTTTAGTTGGGAACTACTGATGAGTTGGTAACAAGATGTCACGCCGTTACTCTATACTAGGGCACTAGATTTCACCAACTGTAGAAAAATAAAATCCATATTACCAACATAATTGGCGTACGACCAACCTTGTAAATACAGTTTCTTTCCTCTCAAAATGATTTATAATCTCGTTTGTGATGGGTGAGAACATCATAGTTGACATTTTCCTTAGGAAATTCCTCCACAAATTGATCAAAGCAAGACTGTAAATTATAGGGCCAAATTTCGTCCTGGTTTTGAATTGCACTACGAAAACGGACCATGAGAATACATACGTGTCTTGTTCAGGGGTAAGCATTTTTATTTTCCAGTCAAAATTAAAAGAATAAAATATCGATTAATTGATTAATGAAACCTAAGTTGACTTTCATATTACATTATTTCTTACAAGCAACTTACAAACAATGATTGATAAACTCTGAAAAGAACTGCTGGAAATTTAATATATAAGTAAATATGAAGAAATAAGTATACGAACTACCATTTAACGATACGTCTATGCACTTAGCTCAATCGGCAGGGGTGTCTCCATACTATAACTTGTTCAAAATTACAGGCATGCCAACTTAATTGGCGTACCAGCATATACAGACAGTGTGTATTACAGTCAGGTTCTGACAGATGAATGTGATACGAGTAGCGATGGTGGACATTCAATCCTCGCTCTGACGAATATTCGATCAATTCAGTAACTATGGAGTTTCGAATAACTTCGAATATTATTCAAAATTATACAGTCTTGAAAACCTCGAAAAGTCTCCACAGGTCTTGAACAGTCTTGAATGTAATGATGGGCCTCAAGACGTTTCGAATCATTTGAAATATTCGAATTCGTACAATCTCGAAAGTCTTAATAGGTCTCAAATGGTTCTGAGAGTCTTGAAAAACTTTTAAAGGCATCAAGTTCATCAAACTTCTTGCATTGTGTGTGATACGAGCAGAGACGTAGTTTGGAAGGATTTGTGGGGAGTTGATATTTTTATAATTTTCTTTCTTTGGTCATTTTGATGCGAATATTCGATCGATTGAATAGTTCCAAACACATATCGACATATACTAAGCTACCATCTTCAGTTCAATAGATGCAAAGGAGAGAAAGCATCATTCGTGAATTTTTGGTAACATTTGCTTTAAAGAGCATCATTACATGGATGACATTGAAGTGCGATTTCTGATTTTTCTAGAGCAAATCTAGTCGAAACTTGACGTAAGTAGCTATTTTCTTTTTCTCGAGGATGACAACTTAGTTATCGAAATAAGCAACTTCGAGTTTCCTAAAATCGGTGTGATATTTCTACTATGGATACGTCTGTGCACTCAAGCGACAGGACTGCCACTATGCCTTGATAATATTGCAGGTGCACCAAGTTAATTGGAGTATAAGCATTTATAGACGCTGTGTATAATGCAAAATGAACGAAATCGTTCGGTTTAGTTGAGAACCACTAATGAGTTGGTTGGTAGGTTTCTAAATTGACTAAATTTACGGAGGTCGTACCAACTACGCGTTTGGTATATGAGGAATATATTCAATTGTCTGAATGCAGAAGACGCAACACACTTAACGTAAGACGTCACACTAATAGAGCGAATTGTGTACGATATTTCAGGAATAATATCACAACGTACCTATGTTGTAGATGTTTATTTATGCCTCATTATAGTACAGTAACATTACAGAATCTGATTACAAGGGAAACCATGTTATTACTCTACATAGGTTATTACTGATGTGTACATGCGTGGGTTTCTATGTCCCAATGTTGCCAACTATGGTATACATGTCATTGGTGCCAACTTATAACACAAATTGTTGCAATACTATTCAGACTTCAGACTAGATGTTTGTATCTGCGATAAGCGCAAATCGTGGTGCTTTCTTTATCGGTAGCATTTGAGAAAGATATTAAAATGAATAGATTGTCTTTACTTGTACGTCAAAACAGTGACGTAATAAAAATTTAAAATAGACGAAATCCAAACGTATGCGATGAGGGGAAGAACCGTTTTGTCGAAATGCTGGAAATTCTATGTACATCGACTTTTGCATATTTCTTAGAGTTTTCTTCGTTAAATTGGCACTAAATAAGAATTTTCGCATAGTTTTTCCCTTTTCTTGATCCTTACTTTTGTATGAAGAGTTCGACGGCAGAAAATGACAGGAAATCAATAAAATCGTACAAATCTTAAAAATTATCTATCTAAATAAAGATCATTATTTAAACGTAACATATATTGTAATAGATAAGATAAACATAGATTCGTACATTGAAATTTTCTAATTTTAGACGTCCTAATTTGCAAAATATATCATAAATCCTCGATCTCCATGCAATTGATGAAAGCATCCAAACTGTTATAGACGCTTTCGATGATCAACGAACATAGAAGGTTTTCGTTGTCGTACTGATGGGCTTCATCCAGAACAGCGAGATGCAATTCATTGGAGTTGATTGTCCACGAAAACAGGCAGATCGGTATCACCGTGTAGTTAACCAGGAGAATCGACAGCAAAATCCTAGCTAGTCGTCCGTTTCCGTTCCGGAACGGATGTATCTTAAGAAAACGACGATAAAAATTGCTGGCCTTCTTATACCAGAACTCGTTCCCAGTTTCTAACGGGCGACTAAACTCGTCGAACAATTTCCTCAAACTACTTTCAATGTCTATCGGATCAGCGTAATGGTAACCGTAACCACTAGGACGCGCCCCATTTTCCCTAAAGTTTGCGCAATTTGGAAGTAGATCTTTTCCAACTTCTTCGATCAAGGAGACTGCTAAATCGACGTTCAGTTCGAATTGGATACCGGTCGCACAAAGGGAATTTCCAAAAACTGTCTCGAGCGTTGCGGCAACGTTGGCTCTTCTAATCATTAATCTTTCTGTGTTCAGGAAGTTCCTTCTTCGATTGAATTCCGTCGCGAAGCGCTCGCGGTGCATCTTCATGAAACCTCGAATAAAATTGGCGTTTCCGGGATCGTCGCAGAAGTTTTTAGCCGTCTCGTACATCCGTGGTATTTTCTGAAGGAGTGTTGATATTTCTTCAGCATATGACGGCCTCCAATACGGATTATTTTCGAAAGTTTCCATTGATATTCGAGCAAACCGTCACTTTAACTGATACGTTCGACGACGTACCGGTAATAAAATTCTAAGTGGCAATATCTTTGATTTTAATCTTATTTCATTATCTATTTTTTGTGATAAAAGAAAGTTTTAATTATAGATATCTACCACACCATGCGAATCGATGATGTGTTCAGGGGAAATTGATGAGTTTCGCAAATTTGTATTCGAAATCGGTTTTGGATGCCAACAGTAACAAATATTGCTTGTTAGACCTCGTTCTGAAAAGTTAAGGGCACGCATACTAAACTCTAATTCTCCTGCTGCAGTTGTAGTCTTCAATGATTTTCCAAAACTGGCAGTCCACGGAGCAGATATCCAGGACGACAAGGGATTGCCCGAATTATATATCAGCTTAAATTTGAGATAAACTCGCTCCAACCATTTAGAGTCTTTTCGTTTATTCCTTGATCCAAAACTATAGAACTTGTTGAACGACGTTTCTAGAAGAATTCGCTACCCATTGCCGTGTACATAACGGTTTTGTATTCCTGTTTCTTCAAAGTCATCTGTATAGCTTCTTCCGGGATCTTAAAATATACTGTTTTATTTCATCCGAAGGCTGTCACTATTACTGCTTCCCATGAAACAAAAGTTGGGGGAATTGCGGTCTGCTAAGCATGTTTGCTCCTACAATCTGCATTTTTACGAAAGTCGTTAATATATATATAATAAATGTTATGTCCATATTCTAATAAATAATGCAACATACAATTATAATACTTAAAAAGAAATCTATCAGGTGCCTCTCATACCCCAACATGCATTGCACCAGCATAATATTGCCAGTTAAATACAATAGGGTCATTCCATGTCAAGTGGACCAGTTTTGAAAATCGTCTCCACTCGATTATCTCCAATTTGGATGAAAATTTATACGGATATACATATATGTTTGAAACGAGGTTCTGCAAAATTTTAGCTCTAGGTATCATATACCTGAAGCACCACAGCCCGTTCTGTGGTGGTCCCACCAACTCCGCGGCGTCAACCACGAAGATTGTGCAAAGTTTGACATGTGGCCATTGCAGAACTATGGTAGCTGTGATGTTGAAATTCAACATACTAGCTCAACTTGTGCCTGTGAACATAAAAAATTTAGTATCAACATCCACAACACAATATATAGATCGCAATTTAAGCTCAAAGTGGTTTCAAAATTACGTCGCGGAATGCACAAGCCAAATTTTGACACTATACAACTCAAAAACAAAAACAGTTGGTAGGTTCTCCTTTTACCACTACACTACCTACTGGTACAACTATAATTTAATTTCTTCGGGCATTAACCAATTTATTCATATGTACTTGTAAATCTTTAATGTTCAAACTTCGGGTTTAGCAGGTATTCTTTCCCTTGGCCGTCCACTTGACATAGTATGTAAGAAAGAAAAAGGGCATTTACGGGGGTGAAAGGCCTAGCCGTCACCGAGCGGGGGTAAATATTCGTCCATGCACACACATGGTCACAGTAAAAAGTGGGGTAAAAATGCATGTTGTGAATTTGCAATGTTAGAAATTTGTCACTTCGGTTTATACGGTTGTTGAAGATGGTTGCCTCGAGCTAGCGAAACACGTGTCACCGATTTTATTATAAACAATTGTGTGGTGAGGAGTTTACCGATGTGATATTTGTGTCAGTAAATTACACCACAGTCCTTGCAATCACCTTTATTGAGCAAGTGTGTTAAATTTCAGCATTGCAGTTACTGTGGTACCTTAATAGCGACAAAATCTCCATATCTAAAAATGCTGTAATTAATGTTGATTTCGGGAAAGAAATAGTATCATGTTCAAAGGGATTTTTCCTCCTTAAACCAAAAACACTGAAATATAAAAATATGATTCTGGTAGAAAAATTCTGCTCTTTCCAGTGGTATAAATATAAATGAATTTGGAGTGGTCCCACATTGAGATATTTGAGTTTGGAAATAGGTTAGATTTGGCTTTTAAGTGTTTTGTACCATGTTTGTGTGTTAATATCTCCACAAGTATGTGAGCCTTCGTTCTAATATTGCAGCGAATATATTGTCTTGCCGGTGGGTAGTGTACTGGTAAAAGCAGAACCTACCAACTGCTTTTGAGTTGTACAGTGTCAAAATTTGGCTTGTGCATTACGCGACGTAATTTTGAAGCCACTTTGAGCTTAAATTGCGATCTATATATTTTGTTGTGGATGTTGATACTAAATTTTTCATGTTCACAGGCACAAGTTGGGCTAGTATGTTGAATTTCAACATCACAGCTACCATAGTTCTGCAATGGCCACATGTCAAACTTTGTAAAATTTTCGTGGTTGACGTCGCGGAGTCGGTGGGATCTCCACAGAAAGGGCTGTGGAGCTCCAGGTATATGATACCTGGAAGCAGAACCTCGTTTCAGACATATATGTATATCCGTATAAATTTTCAGCCAAATTGGAGATGGTCGAGTGGAGACGATTTTCAAAACTGGTCCACTTGACATGGAATGACCCAGTAGTCAAAAAAAAAAAATACCTTCGTTTTAGTCCAGTCATTCTGTCCAAAAATAAGGCGAAGAAGAGAAAGTGAACCGGGAAAGCCACATTTTTTATATGTTATGGGGGGTGCTTAGAAAAGCTTTACTTGAGATTTGAAACCGGAAAAACCAGATCGAATCTTTGAATTTTTGTCTATTTTGTTCGATATCTCCACAACTAACAATAATAGGTGAAACGTTTATAGAACCTAGATTGTAGATCGTCGAAGGAGGAGTAAGAAACAATCAAACAACAATTCCTTATCTCGACGGGGAACCGAGTTATAGCAAAAGCACAAAATTCACCCCTTTTTCCAAGATGGCGGAAAATGCACATAGGAAATCTGGGTCTTATTTTTTCCGAATTGACAACATACCAGATATATATCTTGACCGTTTACATTGTTATGGTTGTCTTTATTGTCATTTGATTCTTCATCAGAATTGAAATCCTTATAGCTCCTTATTATAGTTTGCTTTTTCCAAGATGGCGGAAAATGCACATAGGAAATCTGGGTCTTATTTTTTCCGAATTGACAACATACCAGATATATATCTTGACCGTTTACATTGTTATGGTTGTCTTTATTTTCATTTGATTTTTCATCAGAATTGAAATCCTTATAGCTCCTTATTATAGTTTGCTTTTTCCAAGATGGCGGAAAATGCACATAGGAAATCTGGGTCTTATTTTTTCCGAATTGACAACATACTAGACATATATCTTGACCGTTTACATTCTTATGGTTGTCTTCATTGTCATTTGATTCTTCATCAGAATTGAAATCCTTATAGCTCGTTATTATAGTTTGCTTCTTTGTTACCATCTTATTTGCTTTCTCAATTAAAACATCTTCGTTTGGACTGGTTGTTATTATTTGAGACGTCTGTATTGTTAACCGTTTTCAGTTATTTGGTTGCTTCTTCAATTTCAATTACTTTGGTAAAGGTAAAAGTCCTTAAAAAGATATTTTCATATTATTATTTGATTTCGGAACCACCATAGTTTTGAGTATTGAAGGAGGAGCGATAATGTGTTGAGATTCTGCAATTTGTTCAGATTCTTGACGTTGTTGGAGTCGACAAGGATCTTGTTGACCTATACACGCGATATTAGAATTGTACAAGTTGGCTGGAGCAAAATCTTCCTCGGAAAAGACTTACTTGCTTATTTAATCCCGAAACCCGTTCGATGGTGAAGTGTCGGGTTGTTTGGAGTTCCATATTTGTTTCCACTTTTCTCTCTCCGCATCTTCCTCTCATGTCCTCCCACCTTTCCCCCTTGCCTCGTGTGCACTTTTCACTTCTTGCTCCCATGTCTTCCTTGGTCTTTCTCGTCTCATTTTTCCTATTTCTTTTGATTCATATATTTTCTTGGCAACATTTTTTCTCCCATTCTTATAACATGGCGAAGCCATCTTCATTGTCCTTATTGTCCTATGACAAGTCAAGTACTGTACATTTTAGTCTAATTGTACACTATTTTAACAAATAAATCGTATCGTATTGTGTTTCGACTGACTCCAATTTAGTTTTATTTTTTATTGGTCTTAGAAATCATTCATCATCATCATTTCTACGCCCTTCATCCTGCTTCTTTGTCTCTCGTTTGTAGTCCATGACTCGCATGAGTGGGTTCACTATCCTGCCTATCCTTCTGCCTTTACTGTTTCTGGTATTTGTTTTATTTAAGAATGGAGTTTTTAGATTTGTAGAGTTGTAGAGTTTTGCAGTTTTTGATATGAACGATGATGTGAATAAAGCTATTTCTTTTGCATCCGCAACACGAATGTCCCTGTAACAATTGGAATAGAAAGCGATGTACCGACAGCATATATGTTTCGTGGCGCCACCCGAATCCAAGCGGGGGCGAACGAGTCACAGATGCAGATGAAGTGATTTTGGTCAATTCTAATGATGGAAATGATCTTGACAATTTCCCAAACTTATAAATCGGGCCGATCGTTTAATTTTCAAAAAACACCTATACGCGTTAGCTCGTATCGATAATATTTCCTACGATAAGAGGCACTAATTTTAGATATAATTTTGTAATCTATAGGTAAATGAGAATATCTAAAACAATGTGAGATAAATTAATAAGATTTAAAGATGAGACGCGACTAAAACGAAACATTAATTGCTGAGTTGCGATCAATTTCGTGACGATTTTCCATTTTTCTCGCGATTACCGGGTTAAAATCAACAATGACCGATTTCGAAGAAAACCCCGATTGGAGACCATCCTACGCACACGGAATTAGCTCGCTTCTTCCCGATATTCGACGATTCTTCGCCGTCATCAAGGAATTCGTCCAGGATCCTAACAACGCCGAAGATGTCCAGGAATTCAAGGAAGAACATCGACACCGATTCATCACCGAATATAACCGGAGAGATGAAGAAGTGCGAATTGTGGATCTTCCACAAGAAACTAGGAGGCGTTTAGAGATCAAAAGAAGAAATATGGCCGATGCCGTGGAGTACCTATTCGGGGATTCCCTCTGCGCGAATTCTCTCAAGGTCGATTTTAATTCTGATTTGCCTAAGGAATTGCATCGGATCATTGGTAAAGATTTAGTTTTGGACGCCGGTGCTTTCCGAGAACATATGGCCATTCCTCACGGGTATGATTTCACGTATTTGGATGCGGGGGAAATCGAAGCCTCCCTGAATAGTTTATTCGCAACCGTAACCGAACCAATAGGACCAGGACGAGACGATTGGTATACATTGGCAACGGATTTTTTAACCGGTTCCTTTTCGCGCATCCGTTCAAGAACGGTAACGGTCGCGTAGCTAGATGTTTACTATCAGCTTTGTTAATTAACTACTCGATAGTTCCCGTGTGTCTGTTTTCCTGGAAGAAGAATTCGAATGATATATATTTGGACGTCCTCGAAGAAACGCATCATTACAAAAACGATAAACGGTTAAAATCTTACATCATCGAAAGCGTGCACGGTACTTTGAAATATTGCGCGGAAAGTTTCGACTTGTTATAAACAGAGGTGCTCCTGCGAGCCATAATAATGGCTTTTGTCAAGATCGGAGTTTAATCGGGAACGGTTGGAAGTTGCAATTTTGGCTCGCGTGAGCAACTGTAGTTATAAATCTAAACAAACGAAAGTAGGAAAATGTAACGGGGACTATGTTGAAGAGATGTAATTCATGGGCTAGGGATTTGTATATGGGTTTAATAAATCATTCTAAAGAGTTGCGGGAAGTTTAAATTACGGAATCTCAAATATATGGATATCATTGTACTTTTTTAATGACCAATATATCTTGCAATCCGGATCTCCGATTTATTTCGGATATCCAATAGTGAAATTCGAACAAAACGTTTTCGTCAAATAACGAATATTCCGTCAAAAAATCGAGATTTCCATTTTGAGCCAAATTTCAAATCCCCGTCAATACTTTATTTATAACTCGGTCGCGATCGAATAGATCTTTGTATAAGCAGATTTTGCCTACGAATCGAATGGAATAAGAACGAACGCCCTGTCTCTAATAATTTTCGCGCTAGGGCAAAATGATGGTAATTTCAGGTAAGACGTTTTTCAAACTTCAAAGTACCATATCTCCGGAACGGTAAGACCTAGTGACCTCTGGTTTGTTTCATTTTAATTACCACCTCGAGTACTTTAAGTATACCGAGTTTGAACCCGCTTGCGCTATCGGAAGTATGCTATCTAAACAAAGTGACAAAATTTCTATACTTTAAGGGCAACAATATTTTTGCCTCCGATCGCGTTTGAAATATCCCTATCCGATAGATTATGACCCGTAGAATCCAAATCTTCCACCCCGGGCGCTGTATCTCCTACTCCCTATGCTTTGAGGTAGAAATTTTCTTGGCCAAAAATACTTTTTGCATCCAATCGCGTTCGAAATAAGCCTATCCGATAGATTGTGACCCGTGGAATCCAAATCTTCGATCCAGAACGCCGTATCTCTTACCGTTCTCGAGGTAAAAGAAATTCATCCGATTGTGTTCAAAATAGGCTTATTGGATAGGTATCGACGAGTAAATTCCAAATGATTATCTGATCGCGTTCGAGATTACGTACCCACGTCGCGTCGTCACAAATTCTAAATTATTTAATTTTATAGTTTGGGTACTTTTGAACTCTACTTTCTTGAGGTAAGGATTTTGTTCAATATTTGCCAACAACTTCGATTTGAAACTCTAAGCCCTCGACCAATAAGGTAAAGGTTCCCTTAGTTTATAGATATTATCTATGTCCTTACTCCCAACTCGACCTTTTCCATTTAAATCGTCTCCGAAACCACCATAAACACGAAACCCACGCACACGATACCTATGCGGGAGGCGCGAGTCGACACTACGCGACGCGTCGCAGCGCAAGTCAAAACCGCCCCCGACGGGCGGCAGTCTTTACGACCGTCCGAACGAAACCATCGACGCAAAGAATCAATGGTCCGTCATAAATCGTCGAAACGTTCGCGTCGCGACGACCTTCAGTAGCGTCGCGACGTTCGCGAATAACGTATCGCGTCATACCGGGTAATACCCCGCCGAAACCGTCTTCGATGAGCGCCGAACGACGCGTCGCCAACCATGCCGAAATTTTGGGATTACCTCGGCAAGAATTCGCCGAAACACAGGAACCTGCAGGAAGGCCTCTTCCAGATCGCCTCGCAAACTTGCAACCTGCTCGTTCAGGTTAACAATACGAATAATATCAGTTTCGGGGACAACACCACTAATATCTTGTCGAATACTTTGGATAGTTTCGCCGGTTATTCGGGATCTGGGGAGGATAGGGAACAGTTGGTGGTGTTATTGCCGCCCTCGAATTCGAGGGGATCGAGATTTAAGAATACCGGAGGATTGCTGAAGCCTAGGTTATCGGTAAGGATACGTTTACTCCTCTTAGATGTGAAAATTCGAATCTTACGAGTCGCGCTTTTGAGCACCTATTGGGTTGTTAACATTTTCAAAATTTTTACACACACACACTTAAGAGCGGGGTGTCAAACTCCTGCACCAGAAGTGCCACCTGGATTACACAAAGTATCCCAAGGGGGCCGGCAAAATAATGAGCAAAAAGACAAACTAGACCAAAAATATATATTTATTCATAAGATAGGGGTAGGGGAGTTTGAACTCGCTAACGTAATTGGAAGTATGCTATCTCGAAGAACTAACGAAATTTCTATGCTTTGAGGTAGAAATTCTATTGGGCAAAAATATTCGCGTTCGAAATATGCATATCCGATAAATTTTGACCCGTAGAATCCAAATCTTCCATCCCTGACGCGGTATCTCTTATCGTTCTCGAGGTAAAGAAAACTTCGCCCGATTGCGTTCGAAATAGACCCATCGGATAGGTCTCGACGAGTAGATTCCAAATATGGCATTATAAACGCTGTAAATCCAACCTTTACGGAGATATGGACGTTTAAAGTTTACTACGTCTAATCGCGTTCAATCATACACCAATCGACGCATCTTGACGTGCTGATTCCAACGGTGTATGATTTGTTTGGATTGTTTCAAACGGTTGTCGAGAAAATGCAAAAAACCGCAAAAATCGTTAAAAATTCCTGAAATCGTACACCCGTTTTCACTAATATGGGACTTAGGAGGCTCAATCCAACACCAATCGACGCGCCTTGGCGAGACGAATTCAACGGCCTAGGATTTTTTCACTTTACTCCAACGGTTACCGGGAAAACCGCTAAAAACCGCGAAAAACCCGCAAAAAATCGCTAAATTGCACCCTCCAAATGGATTTCTTTTCAAACTACAAGATTCTCTTCTACACCATTCGAAAGTAGCACCGTCAGTGGTAATGCCGCACAATTTAGCCCAATCGTGTTGGTTATTTTGTATTAATGGTTCAATCACAGAGAAAATGTCGTCTGACGTAGTGTCCTTCAATGGAATGCACTTAATTAGTTCTTCTTAAATTTCAAAACGCGCGTTTATGCCACGAATAAAAACGGTGAGCTGAGCGGTATCTTTAATGTCAGTACTTTCATCAGCAGCCATAGAGAAATAAATAAAATCTTTGACATTTTCTCTCAGTTTAAAGTCCAAAGTCTCCGCCAATTCCTTTACTTTTGAAGGGATGGTATTTCTGGACAGTAGATTTTTGCGTCGGAAGTGATTTCGGCCTCATCCAACATGCACTCTTTTAGAAATTCCCCGTTACTAAATGGTTTGACTTCTTAGCAATTTTTAGGACGATCACAAAACTCGTCTTCACTGCATCATCACTGTCTGTTTTTGCCTTTGTAAATAATGATTGCTGGCCTTTGAGTTCATTTTCCGCCAGCTACGTTAAATTTTAAGGTCTTAACAAATCCCTTAAAATTGAGATTTAAGCTTTAAAAATTCATAAATAATGGTGAGATACTGAATAAGAACTCTGTTGTTATAGCGAGTGCAACTTTCGACATAATATCAAGGCGTTTTCTCAGACACTAGATAGAATAGAATACGGGTAATCACAAAACTGTATCGGTAACTTTGCACCTCATTTTTATACACGTGACACGTGTTTCGCCAGCCACGAAACTAGCTTCGTTAAATTTTTTAGACCTTAACAAATTCGAGCTGTCGACCTTCAAATTAAGATTTGACCTTTAAATATTCATGAGATACTGGATATGAACTCTGCTATTGTAGTGAGTTCGATCCTTGATATAACATCGGGGCATTTTTTCAGGTTCCAGGTAAGTGGAGTACAAACAATTCCGAATTTTTTACAAATGCTTCAGAGTGATTGCAAGTACTGTGGTATGGTAGTATGACTAGCACTAAACTGTATCGGTAACTTTGCACCTCATTTTTATTCAATTATATTGGACAAGTGTTTCGCCAGCCACGAAACTAGCGCCGTTAAATTTTTAGGCCTTAGCAAATTCGAGCTGCCAATCTGTAAATTAAGATTTGAGGTTTAAAAGTTCATACAAATTAATGAGATGCTGGATAAGAACTTTGTTGTTGCTGTGAGTTCTATCCTCGATATAACATGGGAGCATTTTTTCAGGCTCCAGGTAAAATAGAGTACAAACAATTTCGAACTTTTTACAAATGCTTCAGGGTGATTGCAAGTACTGTGGTATAGTAGTATGACTAGCACTAAACTGTATCGGTAACTTTGCACCTCATTTTTATTCAATTATATGGGACACGTGTTTCGCCAGCCACGAAACTATCGTGGTTAAATTTTTAGGCCTTAGCAAATTCGAGCTGAAATTGATGATATGCTAAATAAGAACTTGTAGCGAGTTCGATTCTTAACTAAATCGGGGCGCTTTTTCGGACTCTAAACAAAATGGAATATAGGCAATTCATTTACAAACACTTCAGGGTGATTGTAAGAACTGTAGTGTAGTAATGTAACTGGCACTAAACTCTATCGGTAACGTTGCACTTCATTTTTATTCACTTACTAGCTTGTCCGTCGCGCGTTGCTGCGACCTCAGAAGAAAGAAAATTAAAGGAAACTCGTTATGATTCAATTTACATTGTGTCATTTTTATTGAAACTTATCATTAGTGATTATTTACATTCAATTGAATTAAATTTGTTTGTATACACGCGCGCCACCTATCGTGGGATATAGGTATTGTATCAAAAATATTCGACACACGCGCGCCACCTGTCGTGCGATCAGTATTACACGTATGGAAATTTATGGCGTTTCTTTTTTGGAAAACGTTGCTTAAATAAATTGATTTGGAATTCGTTGATGGCACTATGCCAGTAATCTTCATGGGAGTGTACTCAATAACTTCCAAAAGTTTCATAGCGATCGAATGGATAGTGTAGTAATGCACAAAGAACACACAGACATGTGTTTCCCCAGCCACGAATTTTAAAGTCTGAACAAATCTGAACAGTCGACCTTTAAGTTAACATTTGAGCTTTAAAAATTCGTGATACACTGGATAAGTGCTCTGTTGTTGTGAGTTCATCTCTTGACATAACATCGAGGCGTTTTTTCGGATTCTAATTGAAATCGAGTATAGTTAATTCCACATTTGAAACTGTGAGTGGCGTGCGACGTGTTTGAGCCTTTGTGAGATATGGTGCACAATTCATAATGCACCACTGTCATCTTTTTGGGCTTATCGATCAACAGTAAAGGACGTCACAAGCGTCTAAGAATTCTCCGACATTAAATTTTATATTACCCGTCTCTAGTAGGAATAATAACAATAATTATGAACTCTTCACCACACAATTTGCTAACGATGAGACTAGCATCTTCTTCTTCTTCTTCTTGTTCTTCTTCTTATTCTTCTTTTTTTCTTGTTCTTCTTCTTAATCTTCTTATTGTTCTTGTTCTTCTTCTTCCTCTTCTTCTTCTTCTTCTTCTTCTTCTTCTTTTTCTTCTTTTCTTCTTGTTCTTCCTTTCTTGTAAGCATCTGTCTGTTTATTCATTTACATGGATTCCCGCCATCTATTGGCGGGTCTGACTTACCCATTTCGTAAGGTACAGATGTGGTACGGATTGAAGATGTTAATATCGTTGCTAGCGAAACACTTGTCACCGGTTTTATTTAAATAATTATGTGATAAAAAATGTGATAACATGATATAGTGCTAGTAATAATAATAATAAATTTATTAACAAAGGCGAAGTAAATAGCCTACAGAAGTGTTGTATTGGTTAGTTGACGAAACCAAGAACCACCAATACGTACCAGGTCGAATCCAACTGATTGGTTTCAAATCTTTGAACTGCCATCAGATTATAAATTATTGTAGTCTCAAACTTCAACCGAGAAACTTTCAAATCCACAATTAAGTGGTCTTCTTCCTAAATTATTTCAGTTTTATTGATGATACAAACGAAATTGTTGGAATTCCCGAAAAGTCAGCCTAATGACCTAATATTGTAGCTAGATATTGGGCAGCTTCAATGCGTAAAACAACTACTATCCGTACAAACAAAAAACATCGGTCATTTAATTACATACAGATTGAGAATTTTGCCCCTAGCTCTTTGCTTCTAAAACTAGTAGTTGTTGTAACGAGATTAATAATAATAGAATTGCTTAGTACCTGATACTACTAATAATAGCCATATTTTTGTAGAATTGTTAAAATTTTGCTTGCTTTAGGGAAAAGAAGTTTTCAACGTTTCAAACGCTTCGTACCGTACAAATTTTCATATTTCCTTATACCAGCTTAAAATTTCCTCATTCCCACAAAATCGATGAGGAACACGAGGTATGGAGGAAAGCTTTTAGTGCTGGAAGTCACGAAAGCCAGTGCAGAACGCTTTCGCGTTCCCTGATTGAAGCTTCGTTTATAAATAATCGATTCAACCCCCATTAAAACGGATCCATTAGCACCTACGTTTATGTATTGTCGGTTATGCCTTTCGGTACACCACGATTTTATTATTATTATTATTATTATTATTATTATTACTAATAAATCCGCTTCGAAATGGATCGATTTTCGCATTCGGTGATATTTTGCTGAAATGTCGTTGGAACGAGTTTTCGGAATTTTATAGGTCGTTTCATCGACGGGATGACGATGCTTTTCATTGCTTACGTGTGCTTCGGAATGTTTGATGATTCGCCTTATCTCTCCGATTAACCGTCAAGTCAATTTATTATTTTGGCAAAGATAATAAATAATTCTCGTTAATCGTTTAAGATAGATCGGCCACGTACTCAGAATGGGATTGGTGAATCTCGCAAAAATATGGGTACTTCAAAACTCAGTTAGGTCGCGATGTAGGGGAAGACCCAAATTACTTTAAGGGTGTGGAGGAATTGTGTAAGAAATTAGAGAAGGAAAGTATTGGCCAAGGACCGATGATGAAAAATCTTTCAACAGACCAAGGCCCATAAAGCATTGGTGTACCATAATGCAAATGCAATTTCCGTTATTGATATACTCAGAATTTATCCGGAAAGCTCCGCAAGCACATCAAAGTTACAAAGCCAAGTTAAGCCACAATGTAGGTGAGGTTCAAGATCACATTAGTTTGATGGTATGGAGAAATTGTGCTAGCAGCTTCTTGGGTACTATAACCCCAGTGAGCCTAAGCCCATTGAAACAACCTTCTATCTCTAATTATTTTGACTTTAGCGTTTAAAATGATTTATCTTTATATTGCTTTATAGCCGAATTTTTGAGTTTGACACGTTCCAGAAGTGCCGAAGTAGATTAAAAGGAAGTTGTGACCAAAAAGTGGTCAGGCCGAATCTCATGTATAGCAGTTAATCGTGGGATTTAAACGAAGAGAACAAGAATCAAGAATCAATGCAGTGCAAGCGAAGTTTTCGCGAAGAACACAAAACAGAAATAAAAAGGCAAAATAATGAAAAAGAAAAAAAGGAAATTCAGGCGAAATCTACGAATAGAAACTATTAAAGAGAAAATCACCGAGAGAACGGTTCACAATATGATGATTTGGACATGTGTGTCAATAGTGTGTCAAGAAGACGCGAGTGCTGAGAAGCGAGTGGGAGTGGGAGACCAAGAACAACCTGAATAGATATAATGAGCGAGGAATGCACAACAACACAAGACCGAAATCAATGAAGACGAAAATACAAAACTCAACTCCATCAGCTTTACGCCTGAAGGTAGAAAACCTTAGCATTAAGAAAACCCAACGTCACCAGCCTTACATCTAAAGATAGAAAGGTTTAGAATTCAGAAGAAGAAGAAGAAGAAGAAGACTTAGAAAGTATTCAACGTAAAGTCGGTTTTTGATTATGCAGCTCTCGACGTCGCCATGAAACCTCAAACTACGTAATTTTTGCCCGTTCCTAGAATTACAATAGCACAAATTTGCGAAAATTGGTGAAGATTTGGGTCGATGGTGATTCTAGGTGGTGGTTTTCACTGTAGGTCAATGCAGAATTGACCTCCGGAGGGGTAAAGCCAGATTGGGTTACCAACTGATCCACAGAAAAGAAAAGCCACTTGGCTTAACTACTGAATTATCCCATCTCGACTTATTCTGTAATGCCCTCAATTTTCTTTTGATCTCGCATTTCATTACCAAATTACGAATGAGTAATATCGAAATAATATTGAAAGACATAAAAGCTCGAAGATTGAGCTAGCTAAGACACATACAACACAAAGAAGAGACCAAGGGCCACTAATAAAAATAAAGAAAGTATTCAATTAGAAACTGCCAGGAAGAAGACCAATAGGTAGACCAAGAAACAGGTAGAAAGACCAAGTCTGTGAAGAAACATAAGAAAAATGAACATGAGAAACTGAAGGAGAACAGCGAAAGAAAGACGAGGATGGAAGCAAATAGTGAAATCGATGAAAAGACGTAACAACCTCTTGGACGGGATAGAGGAAGAAACAGAAAAACAGAGAAAACGTTGTTTTAAAATCTAACGTTGCTCCAGTACGAAGGCTGTCATATATGCCTGTAGATATTTACGTCGTCGGTGTTTGTAAGCTGATATTGCCAAAACTGGTTTGTGCAGGAATTTGAAGATATAACAGGTTTCGTTGCTTCCAGATGTTAATCGCAGTTTTATGGCGTAAACTTCTCGTTCTTTAATCTTAATGGTGTTACTGTCCCCTATACATTGTTTCAGAAATAGAGAGACGAATTTCTGAACACACCACTTTTATAGTAAATTCTGATTGGTCGAAAGCAGCACCAAATTACACTGCACCAATCCTGCTATAATCGTCTCGTGTACGTAATTCTGTCAAATGTAATGACATTTGTTTATTACCGCTAGTTATTGTGGTGTTTATTATATTTTTATGGCTTAAACTTCCCCTTCTTTAATTCTAATGGTGTTACCGCCCCCTATACCTTGTTTCAGAAATTGAGAGACGAATTTCTGAACACACCACTTTATAGTAAATTCCGATTGGTCGAAAGCAGCACCAAATTACACTGCACCAATCCTGCTATAATCGTATCGTGTACGTAATTCTATCAAGCGTATTGACATTTGTTTATTACTGCTAGTTATTGTGGTGTTTATTATATTTTTATGGCGTAAACTTCCCCTTCTTTAATTCTAATGGTGTTACCGTCCCCTATACCTTGTTTCAGAAATTGAGAGACGAATTTCTGAATACACCACTTTTATAGTAAATTCTGATTGGTCGAAAACAGCACCAAATTACACTGCATCAAATTACACTGCACCAATTCTGCTACAATCGTACCGTGTACGTAATTCTGTCAAATATATTGACATTTGTTTATTACTGCTAGTTATTGTGGTGTTTATTATATTTTTATGGCTTAAACTTCCCCTTCTTTAATTCTAATGGTGGTACCGTCCCCTATACCTTGTTTCAGAAATTGAGAGACGAATTTCTGAACACACCACTTTTATAGTAAATTCTGATTGGTCGAAGGCAGCACCAAATTACACTGCATCAAATTTCTCCGCCTCTTTAATTAATTTAATTTG